>CM076584.1:1398228928-1398888256 GCA_034641835.2 Pinus albicaulis
GTCAACCATTAGTTTGAACTTATTTTTATTTACTAGATGAAATGATATTATCAAAAATAAAATTAAATAAAGGATAGTTAATATCCTCAACTCTTGCAAAGACACAAGTATATATTCTTATTGGGTTTTAAGGTATAACATAGGAGCTTATTAGGTTTTATGATCTAATAACATAACTTCAAGTAGACTATTTTAACTATTGATCCTATATATATGTCAAACCAGCTTAGATCAATCTTAACTTTAAATCTATTAAGCCTCTGGGATCAAATCTCTTGAGGTGCAAACATTTCCTTAAGATTTACACTCAAAACATAGGTTTACACCACTAGAGATTTGACCCTTTTTGGTGCAGATTTGATCCTTTTTGATGCTTAATAGATCACTAATTAAGATTAATGTAAACTGATAATATCCTAAAATTTATATATATGAAAAAAATAAAAATAAATAAAAATAAAAAATAGAATTGTAAATTTATTTTTCATTAAAAAGACAAAATGCATTTTTATTTATAATTTTAAATATTTAAATAGAAATATAAATCAACCATATATTGAAATAAATTATTAAAAATTAAATAACTAACCTATCATAAAAAATTTTATTTTTAGACTTAAGATTTTAAAAATAAATTGGAGCAATTAGTTTAGACATTTTTATCCTTTTGAAAAATTTACTAATAATTTTTTTAGCAAAATTATAAATTACACTTTTGACAGAAAATATTAAAAATTGCAAAAAACAAATTCTGACCAAATTACCTAAATAATATAAAAAAAAAAATCTTTGAACTTCTGCTTATAAATTTATAAATGGTAAAACAAACAAATATGTCAATAAAAATGTGAAAAACGATAAATAATCAGCCCCAATCACTAAAAAGTTTGTATAACGTATATCAATGCATTACACATGTAATATATAGAGTGTTTTGTTATGTGAAAAGATATTGTATATATATCGTTTTCAAAGTAATACAAACTGACACAGCAGCCCGCTTTAAAATGATAGTTAAATAAATAAGCACTTGAAGAACGGATCATCTAACGAAATCAGGAATAAATCCTTGGTTTTCTTCTGCAGGAAGGCCCTACTGTAAAATGAAAGAACGGATCATCTAACGAAATTAAGAATAAATCCTTGGTTTTCTTCTGCAGGAAGGCCCTACTGTAAAATGATGTTCATAGATATCCATGTAACCATCCAGTGGTGGGTATACGAAGTCCTGTAGCTGTTTCCATGATAATGTTGTCCTGTCGCTCTTCCCTTCATTTAATATTGCCAAGTGTCACATTGTGTGAATGCCAAGATGATGGTGGCCTAATGGATTTAAAAAGTGGAGATGGACGCTAAGAACAATAACTTATAATAAGCTAAGATCAATAATTTATAATATTGCAGGAAAGGTTCTCATCTACTTCATTACCAAATGCCTGTAACAACGAACAGATTAGGTACAGATACAGACACAAATTATATAAGAAAACATAGAAAATTAATATGCCAAACCATGTTTTAATGTATTGTTGATATAAGTAAAGAAATGAAACTCTCTTTTAACATATCGATGGGCGCAAATATGAAGACCTAATGAACCTCATTGTGAAGATCAGTCATAAATAATTGCAGATCAGTACACAAGATCTAACTGCAAGACGAGAAAAAATAACAAATATCAATTGATAGGAGCAGGCCATATTGTTATTTTTCTGGCAAATAACGTCGTATTAGTGTGTATTTCAGGTGAGATCTGGCATGAGAAGCATAGCAAGATATGTAGCCAACGACAACTTGCCAACCCCTTCCTGCACATCATGATGTGTAATACAAGTTTTCTTCTTTGAAGACTATGAGTTGGTGTTGGCAAGTCATCCTTGGCTCCATTTCCTGTTGTGGCACTACATGCAAGATCCCACATGAATCCTTCTCTCTGAGCTGTACCCTCTCAGCTCTGTAGGGACTTACCATAGAAGTGAAATTCATGGAAGCAAAAATCAGAGGGATTTGCTCTCACAGGAAATTCATGGAGCAAAATTCAGAGGGCTGTGCTCTCCCAGTTCTGTAGGGACTTGACATACCAGGGTAATTCATGGAAGCAAAAATCAGAAATGCAAGAGGTGGCCTATTGTGTACATTAAAGAAACTGAATCTTGCACACAAATTCTTTGAAACGATTTGGCAGTATAAATAAAGGATGAGATAGAGGCAAGGCTTCTGTGTTCCTATTATTATTGTTTTTTTTTTCAGGAAACCACTTTACAGCTCACTCATTCCAATGCCTCATCACCACAGGTTATGCTGATATACTGTCGGACGAGGCCCTTTTTTGCATCTGGTTCGTCCTCTCTCTATGTGCGTGCCATTCACAGATTTCTATGCATAATGTTTATGGGCTTTCCTGAACAGTGACGCCAGATTTGCGATGTACGTTATGAAACCGGTATGGCAGATCAGGGATAGGCATGGCTTTCTTCTCTCGTGGTAGGCTATTTAAACTAAAAGTAGAAAAAAAAAAGTTTAACAACTTTGATAATAATGTAATAGAAATAGAAATCTAATTTTCTAAATGTGTTATAATTTAAGAATTTTTATATGAGAGAGATTTTGAGATTTTAAAGTTTTTTATTACCAAGTAAATGTTTAATGTTTAATATAAATATATATATGTTTAATATTTAATGCTTTTTTGAGATATCTCATAAAATTGGAACAATATAGAAAAGATTAACATGGCTTATGTTCAAGGATCTCACACATTGAGAAATAGTCCGAATTTTTTGCACTTTATGATATTGTTTAGAGCGGTTACTTTGCTTTGTCTTATATGTGGTGACATATTGACTCTTCATCACTATATAGAATGTATTATGTATATATTATGTAACTTTTTTATTATATTAAGAGAAAGTTTTATTATGTTTAATATTTAATAAAATGAATATTTTTTTGTTTTGTAATTAAATTTAATAAGATAATATTTATATTTAAAAAATAAGATATAAGACTATTTTTATAATAAGAGTTAGTTAGTAGTTGATTTTCAATTTTAAAATTTTAATTCTTATCATTTTGGTTAGTAATTTTTTTTTCCTTATTTACATTAATACTTTAAATCTATCTATATTCATCAACCATTTAATTTATATAACTAAATTATTCAAATAACTAAAATTCATTTAATTTATATAACTAAATTATTCAAATAACTAAAAATTTATTAATTTAACATTATAAATAGAATGAAATTTTATTAATTTAACATTATAAATAGAATAATGTTTAACATAAAAAACTAAGCAATACTCATTATCACAAACAACTATGTGTTAAGATTGTAAATCTCAACTATTCTAGTCTATTTTGACTAAGAGAGATCATAATTAATTTTCATTAAAATCTATTTAGTTTGTATTAAAACATGGGAAAATTATTATTATGATTCTATATCATTTCAATTCATACAAATGATGGGACAACCTTTTTGTGGGATAACTTTTTTTGTCATAACTTTTTTTATTATGAAAATTGATCAAAATTATTATATATTAAAAAGGATTTTTTCTTTTTTATTTCAATTCATACAAATAATGTGATAATTTTTCTGTCATGCCTTTATTTATTATGAAAAATAAAAATAATTATTATATATTAAAGAGATTTTTTCTTTTTTCAATTCATTCAATGTTACCGGATAACCAATCTTTTAAAGCTATAATTTTTTAAACGATTTGATAAGTTTGTCGTGCATCCATGTTGTGATCCTTTAAAAACAAATTGTTAAATCTAAGATATGGACAGATCCACGGAACTCTTTATAATAAAATGCTGATTCCATTCTAAAAAAGAGTACATACTTCTAATCGATCATAATGCGCTTATCCCATGATAACAACAACTCGCTGACATCGATTGTTCAAAACTTATTTTCGTCCCGATACATGAAAAGTGTTGATTTATAAATTCGAATATCTCACGGCCGACCTTTTGTATATTTAAATGCTCAGGAGTATTCATTGGTGCGCTTGGATCGCACAGCTTAATTAGGTTGTGAATTTGATAGATATTCAGTAAATTGCATGTTAAAAAAAGTGAACTCATTCCTATAGTTTGGATTCTTGAATATTCCTAGAGTTAGCCATACAGATAAGAATGGGTATTGATTTTCACGCCATCGTTATCAACATGGGCCATCATCCGAAGTTATTCAATCGGAAAGGAGATTCACTAGACCTAATTCAATGCACTGCTTCACAAATGATATGATTGGTCTTCTCCACATGAAAGTCATACTGTAATTTGACACGTTCAACTAAGGCCTTCAATTTGATGTTTTATTGATCGTTTATTTCCGTCTGACAACGTATTTGACATGGTGTTAAGGATTGATTTAACCCTTTAATTGTTACAGGTATCAAAGTCATCAAATAATTCAATTCATCCCGTCACTGATAAGGTGGATTCGCCATCATAAATCAATTAGTATAGAACTCCTACATAGTATAATATATTGAATCTGTCAGTAAATTACGATGTTAGCTTATGGGAATGAGTGGATTCTTTAGGGTTTTATAAATTATGATGGTAGATCATGGCAAGCGCATTATTTAGCTCAGGTTAATTCTTAATTTCAGATCTAAAGGCGAGCAAACATCTTATTTAATAGAAATAAAATAAAAGAATCTAAAAATGTGTAAATGAATACTTAGGTCAACATTATACAAAAACCCTAATGATTGGCTCCAGGATCAATAAAGACAAAGTTATATGATTCGTGATAAGGCGATAACAGTTGTACATGGAATCTTAGACTATTATTGGAAAAAGACGACGAGTGCCAAATCGAGAAGGAATAAGATTGGCTGATTGATGGTATTATTGGATATATATTTATTGCATAACGCGTGTATTCCAGTCTCCTGACACGTCCGGTTGATCCCATCCCGAGAATACTGTGGGACGTCCCATTGTCGATACAGGAATCATCTTTCCCTCGCCATTGTCGCTTACCCGGACATACTGTACTGCAAGCAACTTTTTCTGTCACGAACTTTGTATTAAACCAAATAATGAAGTGTATCAGATCTGTACAACAGCCATGACATGTAAAAATGATGGTAAACTTTTGAACTGCTTAGCTTGTAGAATTTGATTCAAACTAGTGAGAATTCCTGTTGGTGTAAAATTTTGAACGGTCTAGTACATAGAATGGTATTTTATTTTATATGTGTTTCAAAATTTATTTTAAATAATTTTTTTAATTGGAGATAATTATTTCCACCATGATGCATATAAATTAGTTAAGTTAAATGAAGTCCAGATTAGAAGTTTAAGTTTTTTATAATAAATATTGCTACACAGGTTTTTAAGTAGTTTTTTTTAATGAAAAATGAAATCTTTTGGCTTAAATTAAGAAGTTAAAGCTTTTTATAGTAATATGGTTACACATAGGTTTCTAAGACTTTTCTTTTTAAGACAAATGAAATGTTTGGTTTAAAATAGTTATTTTTGTATTTTAATTATTTTTAGTTAAAACTTGAAATTATTTGAATTGTGATAATGCAAAATTTAAGAGAGAAAGATTTATTCTCAAAGTTGAAGACATAAAGGAAAGTAACTTCGTTAATATTTAAGACAAAAGGAATCTTTGTTGCAAATAGATACCATGTTAAATGGAACATTTAGTGTTTCACTGGCCATTTTGTCATCAATTTCTTATTCTGAAAAGTAACAACAAGCCTCATGGCTTGTCGGTGCTTCAACCATTTCTTGGAGAAGCAGGGTGAATCAAAACTATGGCTTGAAGTGGGCTGAAATGAAACCAAGGCACGTGGACTTAATTTTTCCTGTGCATAGGAAAGGGTTTTGTACCTCAATGACTTAGACTACATATTGATTGCCCTTGTAGTCAATGATATAATATAGTTATATTTCGTGTAAATTTTCATTGAAATATAATGATTTGTATAATGTAATTTGTTTATCTTCGTTCATTCAAATATAGGGGCAAAGCACAATATAGGGGCAAAGCACATTGTTGAAGCAGTAGATTCTGCAAGCTACATAGATGATTGAGAAGATATCATCAATCCTAGGGAGAGAAACAACGAAAAAAATAATTTCGAAGTCCATTATTTATATCCCATGACATCTACCTACACAAAATTTGTGGTTTTCCTGCATTCCTTACGCCATGGGAATTCAACCAATTTCTCATCAATGCCATTAGCACAGATGTTGATGCTATTTATCTTGCAAATCTTTGTGTTTAGGGTTTAGAGTGCATGGAAGTTAGTTATTCTCCTAATCTAGTGTTCCTTGACAATACCAATAACCATGATCTCAATATTTTTGAGTTGAATAACCATTTGTGTGTATTCAAATGATTTCTATTGAATTGAATTTCTTTTTGGGTATATTTATCTTTGTGAAAAATATGTATAATGCAAAAGAAAGAAATTTTATGTTCATGGGTTTAGGGCCTCTAGGATGTGCACCATATTTACTATAGGGGAATGCATTGAGGAAATGAATAACATGTTAATGGCGTATAATTTTACAAGTTGGATTAGCTCAAGGTGAAAATGTGAATCTCTGTAACACTTCCTTATTAAAGGATGTTTTTATTTTTTAGGTATCTATCAACATTTTCATACTTGCAATCATTTTTGTCTAATTTTTTTTAGATAGAAAAGTATAGTATTACACCCAATGCCTAATATTCTTTCATAAATTTTTCTATTAGTATTACTTCTCCCAACACTTATTAACCATAAACCTCAATTCCAGAAATTGTTTCCCATTTTCATTTTTTCACCCCTCAAAAACAAAATTTTGCAATTGATTTTAAACTAATAATGTATATATGACTATTTTGCTTCACTTTGGACAATCAAAAGTAGCTAGTTCAAATTGTTTTCATGTAGTGTCACTCTATGCTAGTCTAGTGCCCAAGTTGACAACTTTATTCTCATCTGTCCTTCATTCTAGTTGTTGGGGAAATTAATTTCTTAAAAATTAAATAATAACCTAGACATTAATTATCAACCTGAGGAACGCCTTTTTGTTGCAATGCAATCAGAAAAATATATGCAAGCAACTACCAACATCTAACATTGGTTCTACATGATTGAGTTCTACACTATCAAGCTCATTTGACATGAAATAAATTTTAATACCTCGAAAAAAATATTAAATTTAAAAATCATAAAGTGAATGAAAAGGAAAGAATTATTCTAATCACATGAATTTAATCAATATTGAATTAAACCATACCTTGTTGAATTGGAAATTTAACCTGTTGCACCCAACATAATTCAAATGTTAATTTAGAGCAGTAAATTAAATGAAATCTATAAATTGCACGAAACAAAAAATTTGGAAAATGCAACAAACAACAAATTGCTTGATTAAAAAGTAAATTTACTTTAAGGAACCAGAATTGAGATTCAAAGAAAAAAAACACACAACTAAAATACTTTATTTTTTCAAGGAAACATATCATCCAAGGTAGTGGGCCCAACTGCCTAAGACACAATTCTGCCTTGAAAATTTATTCAGATCATATTATAAATAACATATGTAGAACTCAATAGTTAACTTCCTTCAGTAAAATATATGAGAGAAATAATTACATCAAAATTAAATTCTTAGTTTTGCCTCAAATTCAAAAATTGTTCATCCTCCCCTCTTTGATCTCTATTTTCATTTAAATACACAGAGTGCAAAGGGAAATTACAACTAAATTGATTACAAAATGATTTTCATTAAAATTTTGGATTGATTACATAATATCAATTAACAAGATCATATTTGAAATATATATCCATCATGATTCAGCTGGAACAAGTTGAATCTCGTATTGCAATTGGGAGAATTTGGAAAACGGCCACAACAACAAATATGATAAAAAAGCCTTCGAAGAACCTTGCGTTACTCTCAATACAAAGCGAATTTTAAAATTTTGTGCATTGAAAAATTAATTTGGTCCATTCTACACAAAACGAGTGTCTCGAATTTTCAAGAATCATTTTCATTTTCCCGAAACATCCAAGACAAAATTGTCACTTTTTATACCAACGAATTTCTGAGTTGGAATATTTGATTATGAGTTGAAGATCAAATTTTCAATATAGAAGATATATTGGAGGCTAAAATCATGAGTGATGTTATAACAAATTCATTAATAAACTGTCATTGGAAAAATAATGCATAGTAATCTTCAATTTATTAAAAATAAAGGAGAACAAGTATTACTTATCCATAGGAGCATAAATAATTATGAAATTAAATTATATGATAAATTTCATGATAAAAAAACAATAGAAATGCATGAAATAGATGTTAAAAACTAATAATAATAATGAAAAATTAGTGTCCCAACACTAGCAGAAGTACCAAGCTTCAAACAACAAATCACTTACAGCAAGTACATTATTCCAAACTCACTACATTCAACACGAATGCTCCCTCTACTTTTCCACTTGTGAATCATGTATGAAATCAAAAATTATGTGGCTAAAGCATGTTGTTTTCATCTTAATAGAAGAAAAAAAATAGTCTTTTTGGTGGTGTGCTTAAATATATGTAGCAATCAAAAAATGATATGCAACCAAATCCATCCTAGACAATGTTACCCTAGCTCTGCAACTTTATGTTCAAAGACAAGAGTTTCCTATCTCACATGCGCACCATGACCAAAAGCTCATAAAAGAGGATCTACGCCCATGTGCAACATAAATTCCATGATTAGTGTCAAAGGATTTGAGAGAAGCCTCATGAATTCCATATAGAGCACTTGAGCATATTGTAGATTCTACATTAGCAACTTGGAGCTTCCCTCAATTTACTAATCTTTCTGCAATAATTACAACTCGCTCAACCCTACAATATTATAATCCAACCATAATGACATGAATAGGAAACACACTCTTTGAAAAAAAAAGTGCTCCAAGGGTGTAGATGATTTTATTTTAGCCCTAAGAGACTAAAATATCATGTGGGGAATGTTGAGGAGTACTCCGCCAAAATATACGATCGTTGGTGTCTCCTTACATAAGTTTTACAAAGTAGTGCATAATTAGTAGTGCCTTGTTTTTCTGATTTTGGTTATATCACAATTGACTCAACTTATCAAGGGTTGAATGAAAGAGGAGTTGGTAATTACCAATTAAAGAAGTTTAAAAATTCAAGTGTTTCTAAATTGCTTAATAATAGTTAATAGTTCATATTACAGAAGAATTTATTTTCTAAAAGAGAGAGCTCATTAGAAACTTCTCTAGATATATTCAAATTAAGAGAGAAATTGGATCAACTTTTTCTTCGTTATATGATAATGCATGCTTTAATTTTCTAGGGAAACCAAGTTCCAACTATGATTAAAAATGTGCTCTCCATTTTGTTTATGTAGTAGGTGAAATTACACTTTCATATTTCATTAAGGTCTTTTTACCAGTATCGAGGAATTTTGAGGATGAGCTAATTAGTGGGAAATCTCAACATTGTATTGAAGTTGACAAGATTTTTATTAACATGAAAAATATTATGATGTTGATTTCCTCGTTATTTGTCTAAACTTGAGTCTATTGAACAAAGTATAGCTAGCATTGTTGATGGAGATGTTTGTAAATGAGAGTTGAAAGAAAAGCATAAGGTGAGAAATTTGAATAAGAAAAACTATTAGAATACAAGTGAAAATAATTTAGCTGAGATGGAGTTTACATGTAGTGTGCCTATGCTTGTAGTATCAACTGAAGAAAATCTTAAATCTATTTAGCATAACCTAAAGAATCAAAACAATTGAAAGAAAATTAATGTATAGCTCTAGTTTAGATGCTCGTATAAGAGATGATTCTAACCAAAAAAATATTAGAACATGTTTTGATGAATGGAAATAGAGCTTTGGGACTTCACTACTAAGAAAAGAGGAAAAGGTTTGAGATATACAAAACTAAGAAATATTAGAATATCAACATAGTATACAAACAAAAATTGATATATCTCGGAATGAAAACTCCTGCATTGTGTTTCTATCACCATGAAATAACAATAGATAGGAAAATCATTAGATAGGTTAGAAAAAATTAAGATAGGAAGTGAGGAAAAATCCTACAAAGGGATTTCACTTTTAGACTTTTCCAGGGGTGGCATGGAAAGTTCAAAAGTTTATAGAAAAAAAATAATTTAGACAACCTAATCCATTTGCAATCACAATGTTCTCGCAGGAAGGAGATGTTGCTCCCATAGTGACACCATTTTTTGATGTGGACATTAATGCAAAAGAAAATTATAAGGGTGAGCATGTTCCTTTACTTTATTTTATGATTATATTAAATGGGATGAACATTATAGGATATTCCATAATAGTTGAGGCCTTGGAACATAATTCTAGTCTAGAGGCTATAATTGTAGGTAGCTGAGACTAAATATCCCATCAATGAGAATTTTCTACCAAAATAGGAGCATGCAAAGAGATATGCATTATCAGCTAAGTTTAAGATCATTTACAAGGAACTATTGCAACATCATGTGGTGTTTCATACATGTCAAGAGGTAAACTTTCATATTATTTTGAAACTCTAACAAGAAGATTTGGTAGAATAAATAAGGAGATGTCTATTGTAGCCTACAATTTTTGTATCATCCCCTATTGGTAATTTTTCAATGGCTACAGCATTTTCAGTTTTTGTATAGTGATTTGGACTAGGCTTCCTACTAAACTTCTCTATGTCTTTCCAACAACATTACTATATTATTTGGAAGGCTTGCAAGAAATAGTACACTGGGACACACATGGAAGCCTGTCAGCCATTGACACATAGCCCTCCATCATTGGCTTCTTACCCCTGCACAAAAATACAAAACCAAAACCATATAAATTATGGTTAAAACAAAAAATAAAAAATAAAAACATAAAAAACATAAATATATGGTTTATATTAAATATAACCATATATTAAAACAAATTATAAAAAAATTCATCTTAAAAAAACAAAACAAAATTTCATTAATGAATAATGGATATGGTTGAATATGTTATGGTTATATGCTTATAATGATAAAGTTGGGTGGCATGGGATATGAGTTAATATGGCATGGTTTTTTGAAATATTAAAACAAATATACAATGACCATATCTCATATGCCAATGGTTATACACCATATTTAAAGCAAAAATAATGGTCCAAACAAATCGTTAACCATTTTCCCATCATAATTTGTCATGACTTTAAAATTGTTAATGGTTATTGCTAAATCTACACCAATTAGCAAACATTGCAACCAAAAAATATTGTGATGGGTTTTGAACCCATGACCAGCAAGGGGCGAAATGCCCTAATTCGGAATTGATAGCCATTGAGCCAAATGGATCTGTTGTAAAATTTTCCCAACATTATTTTGTTTAACCTTTCAGCATATCATTCGAAGGGAGTGGTGGATGAGCACCGAGAAAATATGTGGAGCGACCGAACAGAGGCATGAAGAAGTGGATTTATAAGCATAGTGAAGCCATGAAAGAGTTCCAAATAGTGGAACTAGCAGATGTGCAACCCTGCTTAGGAAAATAGGCAATGGAACCATGAATTGAAGAATTTTTCAAAGGATGTAAAAAATCAATTTCTCAAAATGGTGTCAAATTTATTGTCAAATTTCACGAAATTGCGTAGGGAATGCAACGGTGATATGAGATTCGCCATTTGAGTAGAAAATTCCCAGTCCACCCAGGGAGCAGAAGCTTTGAAGAATCACACGAGAATCTAAAAGATTCATGTAGGCCCACATTTTGATGGCGTCAGAATTCGACGAATGGATAGTCGATTTTACACCACTCAATACCAAAAATTCAATGGTGCAGTAAAATTTTTCATCTGAGCATTTCATTTTTTGACCAAATTCATGAGCGAAGGCACATGAAGTAGTCTTGTCATGTTCTCTTTCATAATTTCTAAGATGATCTATTATGTTTTGAGATCCATGTTTGATGTTATGTTGTGCGATTTCTTTTTCCACATTATGTGAGATGTATTTATCTTTTCATGCTATGTATTTCTTTTGATATCCCTATGTAACTATGTTGAAGGAGTATTCCTTGCGATATCGTGTGAGATCATGTTGGTTTTTCATGTTGAAAGGAAGCCTTCTTGAGTGAGAATTACTGCAAGCAGAATGTCTCATTGATAAACAAAGTCATTCTTGTTTGAGGGCATGTGACCTTGCTATGAAATTTTTTTTCCATGTATATCATCTTATTTTACAGCATTCTATGAATTGGCAGACACCATATTGACACTGGGCCTAGAGATGTAGCCCACACTGGGTGAACTCCGTTATCAAATTTCTCGTGTTCTTATGCTGCTAATTATCGTCATATTTCCTATGGCTTAAGCATGAATATTTGTTATTTTAATGCTATTTTCAATGCAATTGTAACCACATCATAGAAATAAAATATCATGGGTAAATATGGTAGCTGACGAACCTGGATCAAGTTGATATAAGAACTATCTTCTTGCAGATGTGAATTGCGAGCGTGAACAATGATTGAACTTGCAACAATGCAGAATGAAAAATACATGTACAATTCCATGCTCGGGATGTCAAAAATGTTGGAAATAATGTATGAATCTTATGAGAAGAAGGAAATATCAGAGAACGATGCTCCATCCACACCTTCCAGTGAACAGTCATCTTCTACATCGTCTTCTCATCATTTGCATGAGGAGATCAACCGGAGCCTTAAAACAGAGAACGTCAAATTGAGGATTCTTTTACGAGAAGAGAAAGAGGAGAAGAAAAGAATGCAGCTTTAGTTTCGAGCCGCGGAAGAGGCCTTGGGAAAATTGAAGCACAACAAAGGCTTAGAGAATCGTTCATCACCTGTTTCTGAATCGACATATGCGGTAAACAATGTTTACTTTTCTTCAGTTTCATCTTCACAAGGTTTTTTTTATGTTAGAAATGTGGAGATACTCATTATAGTAACTGGCATGAGACTCCTTACTAAGATGGGGTACAAAGGAGGAGGACTTGGAATTAATGGACAAGGCATGATTCAACCATTGGAGGTCATCTAAAGACCTCGATTCGCAATTTTGGGATACGCTAAAGGAGAATGCTCAAAGGTATCATAAGCCTCCAATACATGGTTGAAACCATTAGGGAAATAGAATGATGGAAACTTTTCACCATCATCCCATGAAAATGCATGTTGCAGAGTAAGAGCTAAGGAAGGCTCTCATCATTGTAATTACACCAGAGACCACCCAGAAAGGTATAACAAGTCTTGGTATTCTAATGTTCATTTCAATTACAATCATGTTGTTAACAATGAACATAAATAATGGCATCAAAAAAATGTATTTTTTTTGGATTACATAACCATTTATTTGTTGAGTGATGGGAAAGAATGGCAGCACGAAAGAGGAGGAGGTGTGAAAGGCCTTCTCCACCACATGAAAAGAAGAAAGTAAAGCAGGCCTGGAGAAGAAGACTTATTACAGTCATTGTGACAAAAATGGACATCAAATAAACACATGTTGGAGGCTCCATCTAGAGCAACTCCTTAAGGGAAAAACATCAGTGGAGGAACCAATTGAAGAAATCATTAGACAAGTGAATGTGCCACAAGGAGATGACCCATTCTATTTGATAAGTGAGAGATGGTTTTTCTACTTGTGGTAGTGTGTCATAGCCTTACTTTGTAAATCATGTGTTGCAACTAAAAATGTAAAATTGATGATGTGTTTTCCATAACTTGCTAAGAAACAATGATGTTTTGGCCTTAGATTGATGGTTGGAGTATTGATTTTGATTTTGATGTAAACTTGGCCACAAATTATATGTTATAAAATCGTGGCGATTTTGGGATGCTTGGGTCATAGTTAGTAATGTAATTAAGCATGTAATTTGCAAAATATTATACTACAAGTTTGCAGAGGATGCAGGTTCGGGCTCATCGCTTATGGCTTTGAATAAAAAATGTGAAGGAGAAGGAAGGGTGTGTCGTCATGACACTTGTGGTGTAGACAAGGTACCAAGAATTTGTAGATTATTTTCATGCTTTTGGAGGACCAAAAGCTAGTCAGTGTGGAGGAATGATCCATGTGGCTCCACACACACTAGGAGGTCAAAGAGGGCTGACGATAGGTCAAAAATAAAAGTGGTCATAACACTCTTCATCGAGTTCTAGATCAAAGTGCTCGTCACCCTAATTCCAATGGCACGAACGAGATAAAAATTTGAGCTCGTATGAGGGAGATAGAGATCTTCAAATTTTGACAAGAAATGGAAAAAGCGGTGCCCACAGTGTGACACATGGCATCCCAATCAGCAAGTGGGACCATGGTAGCCCATCAGCCATTTACACATGGCCCTCCATCATTTCTTCCTTGCCCCTACACAAAAATACAAAACCAAAACTATATAAATTATGGATAAAAAAAAACAAAACAAAAAAACATAAAACACATAAATATATTGTTTATATTAAACAAACTTTATATTGAATATAACCATATATTAAAACAAATTATAAAAAAATCCATATTAAAAAAACAAAACCAAATTTCAATAACGAATAATGGATATGGTTTAATATATTATGGTTATATGCTTATAATGATAAAGTTCAGTGGCATGGGACATGAGTTAATATGGCATGGTTTGTTGAAATATCAAACCAAATATACAACAACCATATCACATATGCCAACGGTTATACACAATATTTAAAACAAAAACTAATGGTCCAAACAAACTGTTAACCATTTTCCCATCATAATATGTCGGGAATTTATATTGTTAACAATTATTGCTAAATCTGCACCAATTAACAAACATTGCAACAAAAAAATATTGCAATGGGTTTTGAACCCGTGACCAGTGAGGGGACAAACACCCTAATTCAGAATTGACAACCAACAAGCCAAATGAATTTTTTGTGAAATTCACCCCATATTATTCTATTTAACCGTTTAGCATATCATTTGAAGGGATCGATGGATAAGCTTCGAGCAGATCGGTGAAGCAACTGAACAGAGGAACGGAGGAGTGGATTTATGAGAAGAGTCAAACCATGAAAAAGTTCCAAATGGTGGAACCAGGAGTTATGCAACCTTGCTCAGGAAAATAGGTAGGGAAACCATGAACTGAAGAATTTTCCCGAGGTAAAAATTCATTTTCTCATAATGGTGTCAAATTTATAGTCAAATTTCACGAAACTTTTGCAGGGAAAGAAATGGCGATATCAGATTCGCCATTTGAGAAGCTGATTCTCTCTCAGTCAGCCCAGGGAGGAAAAGCTTTGGAGAAACACAGGGAAATATAAAAGATTCCTGTAGGCCCAGATTTTGATGGTGTCGAAATTTGACGAATGGATAGTCGATTTTACACCACTTGACGCCAGAAATTCAGTGGTGCATTCAATTTTTGCGGCTAAGCATTTCATTTTTTGGCCAAATTCAGGAGTGAAGGTACATGAAGTAGTCTTTTCATGTTCTCCTTCATAATTTTTGAGATGATCTATTATTTTTTGAGATCCTTGTTTGATGTTATGTTGTGGGATCTCTTTTTCCACCTCATGTGAGATATATTTATCTTTTCATACTATGTAGTTTTTTTGAGATCCCTATGTAACTATGTTGAAGGGATACTCCTTGCCACATTGTATGAGATCATGTTATTTTTTCATGTTGAGAGGAAGCCTTCTTGAGTGAAAATTCCTGCAAGTGGAATGTCTCATGGAGAGACAAAGCCATTCTTGTTTGAGGGTGTGTGACCTTGATATGAAAAAGTGTTGTCCATGTACATAATCTTCTTTTACAACATTCTATGAAGCGACTGACACCATATTGACACCGGGCCAAGAGTCGTAGCCCACACTAGGTAATCTCCATTTTAAAATTTCTCTTGTTCGTATGTTTCTGATTATTTTCATATTTCATCTGGCTTAAGCATGCATAAATGTTATTTTAATTCTATTTTCAATGAAATTCTAACCATATCACAGAATTAAAAGATCACAGGTAAATTCAGTAGGTGACAGAACTGGATCAATGTACCTAAGGATTGAAGGCATCTACAAATTACTCAAATGATATGTGAAAATCATATTCAAATAATTGATTTTCTATTTTGAAAATAAATAAAAAATCACAATGAAGAAATGAGGAACTAAATATTTGAAGTATACTTTTCATTCTAAGTTGATTCAAACCCTTGGCAAGTTTATAAATTAAATATCTCAATTGTTTCACCCATGAGAGGTTGACATGGAGTTAGAACCATGGTCTTTAAGAAAAATAAGAATTTAAATGTTCCTATACTATATTTGGTTCTAAGTTTCCAAATACAAGAATGGTCAATAAAATATAATCCAGTACCTTCTTTGTTCAATGAATCAATATTTTCAGTGTAGAAATCATTGTTGATACACTTGATACCATTATTTTCAATCAGCGAAAAGAAATTTCATCCCTTGGATCACATCATCATTAGTCTTAACATAGACATAGGACAAAAAATAAATGGATCAAGATCTTAAATTTGATACCTTTTCATCCTCATTTCCTAAAAAGTACAAAAGTTCTCTTGTTGTAGTAAAGTTGAATCTCACTCCCTCTATTCTACTTTGACTAATTTCCAAAATGACGTCATGTACAAGTACAAAATGACTATACCATTCGTTCCTTTAGTCACAAGTTCTATGCCTTGTATCCTATCCAGAACCAACCTTACCATGATATCCAGTACCATATCCCACTCCTAACCTATGAAAAATGAACAAATGTCTAGGAATAGATCTTTGCACTTCTTACGAAGCTCTTGGAAAGATAAGAAGTAAGACACTAGTTTTTCCCAAATTGTTCACTCTCCAATTTTTCTACTTCTATCACATCAAAAATTTATTGTTTTTCTTTGACAAAAGAGATATCTTGTGCTACCAAGGTTAACATTAATGGAATTGCACCACATTTTTCTATTATATGATGCATTTGAGAACTTGATTTTCCTTACATGTCATCAAGAATCTGATCTTCTAATAGATTGTTTGTCACCATAGGAGAGATTCCTCTCATATAATACTATTTGGGAGGTGTGTCCATTTAGCATAATCTACGAAAATTTAGGTCATGTGTAGTCATAAGCAACTTTACATGTTTTTATTCATCCATTTTCAGTGGTAAAATTTTCCTAATTTTATATTTATCTAAAACATTATCAACGTAGATCATGGATGACACTTCCTTCAACATACTTCTTAGCTTTATCTATCCTTCCATGTGCCACTACTACCCAAAGGGGGTTTTTAAGACATTTATTTAAGATGAAATTATGTGTTTGTCTTAAATTACTTTGTATCAACTATTTACTTTTTAAAATAGGTTCAAACGACCTTTTGAAAAGTTGCAGGACTATTTAGAATTCCATATAATTTCTTCTTGTCGTTAGTTTGACATTTATACAATGGATTTGAATAAACGACATCTGTGGAAGGGATTCGACTAGATTCATCATTCGAATGAGGGTTATCAATGCATGGACTAGTATGAGAAGAAGAAAAAGGGTGCCCATGGCCAGGGTCAACCCACAGTTAGAAGGATAGGTACAAGGAGAATAATAATGACATCCATGGATAGGGTCAACACATAGTTCAAAGAATAGGATGAGTAGGGGACTGCACAATTCTAAACACACCTATTGATGGTCATATTTGGAAAGAGAATGAGGAATGGAAAACTTTACCACTTATTGAGTGTGCTTGCATACTCTCTCCATTATTGATACTGTTGGAAATATTGTCACTGATGGAAAAGGTACAGAAAGAAGAAATGCCAGAATCATCGTTGATGAAAAAAGAGTAGAGAATCAGTGGTTATAAGGTAAAGGAGCAGATCAGGCATTGTACAGCAATGTGCAGGAGAGAGGCAAAGAAATAGCAGAAGAACAAAGGCATTCAAGGTAGTTAAGGCAGGGAAAGGAAACTAAAGGAAGAAAAGGTAGCAAAGATACAGCAAAGACAAAGAAGCAGCAAAAGCAGAGAGGAGGTGGATGTAGAGAGGTATAGAATGCAACAAAGGCATTGAATGTAGCTAATAAGGCACCAAAGGCAACAAGGCAGCAAAGGTAGCAAAGAAGCAAATGCAGCGGAGGTAGCGGATGAAGCACAGAGGCAGCAAATTACTTCAACGCAAAGATGATTAAGCCAAGAGAAAGAGGTGAGATCCAAGATACAGAGAGGGCTTTAATCAGTATGAAAAGGGTATATGTCTAGTTTCATAACTTGAGAAGACATTCAGTAACAAATACAAGCTCAGGAACAAGCGCAGGAGGAACAATGTTGAGAAATCGAAGTTATAGAGCAGGACAATGTAGCCAAATGAAAAATTGACTAAGGCAAAGAACTCTTTGAAGAATTCCAAGGGAGGCGAATGGATGGTCAGGATTAGATCAAAAATATAAAGGCGAGAGATGGAAGATGGAGATTTAATTGCGAGAGGAGCGATGTCACAAATTGCAACATTTAAGAGTTAAATGTTAAGGTGTCGCATGGTAAGTTAAAGCAGTTGCGATGCAAAGTGGAGAAGAGACATGTGGTGGCATGGCGCAATATCGCAAATCGCACGAAATAGAGTTACCACTCAGTTAAATGGTTATAAGTTGCGAACTGTGAAGTAAGGAAGATGATGTGGCAGTGACGTAAAGATGATGTGGCGATGACATAAAGATGATGTAGCAGTGGCGTGAAGATGACATGTTGATGATGTGGCAGTGATGTGGAAAGATGACGTGCTAGATGATGTGGCCCTAACCCCACAGATCGCAGGAATTTATGATGACGTGGCAAGGTGATGTAGTGGCGACATGGCAGGGTGATGTGGCATGATGACGTGGACCTCGCCTACATATCACACATTGCACCACTTAGTGGATAGCAGAAAGGTGATCGCAAGTTAAGTTAAAGTTTTTGCTATGTCAAATGGAGGGACATGTGTCGGCCTCGCATAACAATGCATCCCACAAGAAATAGGGTGTAGCCTCAAGATATGACAAGGAATGTTATTTTGGTTGTAATGCATTAAGGTTCAAGCAACGCAAAGCGATGAAGGGATTCCACATGGTAGAACTACGCATGAGTGCATATCGCAGATCGCAAAGTTTATGGTTTATTGCTATTGATAGAGTGGGAAACTTGCGGGCAAGTATTTTCCATGAATTGTGATTGGTTCAAGGTACTGTGGGACCTGATAGCCCTGTTCTGTGTATATTATGTGCACGCCATTTCATTGCTCAAAGTATGTATGTTAATATGCATGGTTTATTGCTAAACGTATGTATATTATATAAGCGTTGTTTGATCGCAAATCGTATGTATGTTGACAAAACTAGGATTTGTAATACTTTTTTGTGTTAAAAGGGAGTTTTATGTGGGCCATACCCCACAAGTCACAAAGAAATGATATGAACACAAAGCAAAGGAAGAGGAGCTCATGCAGAACAGTGTTGCAGCTGTAAGGTAGATGAAAAGGTTGAACACGGCAGAAAATACATAGGTAACAAAATAAATAGGGAAGTTATGTAGCAAAGCTGGAATAAAACAGCAAAAAGAAAAAAGACACAAGGACAACAAGCAGAAGAGGCCAAATGCACAAAAAGTGGAAATATTGATGGGCTGAGTAAATAATTGATTGTAACTGAAAATGTGTTATTTATTTTTATATTGTTTGTGATGCAAAGGAAAGACTCCGTAGGCAAAGCAAAAATCCAATGTAATACTAAAATTAGTACATAGTGTTGTAACATCTTGAATATGTTGAGCGAGGAAATGAGAAGGTGGAAGGCAAAGAGTCATACATGTTAATTTCACATTCCTATATGGAATGCAAACAACTATGAATTGATCTATATAAATTATGTTATTATGATATGCAAAGAGAGGTTAGATAGTGGAAGAAGAAGAAGGAGCAGATAGAGAAGATGTGAAGATCCAGAGACGATTTAAAGCAGATATGAAGGCTGGAAGGACAGTAGTGAAGAATGAGAAAAACAAAGATGATATCGAGTTAAATCAACATATGATTTTATTATAGAGTGAGGAAGTTGGTGCTTCCATATCAAGTTGTATCTCTATAGATGTCCAGTTGTAGTTAGTTGTGGTAGGAGCCTCTTGTGGGTTGTAGCCTACAAAAAATACATGGGAGTTGGTGCTTCTATTTCAAGTTGTAGCTTGATAGATGTCCAATTGTAGTTGGTTGAGGTAAGAGCCTCATGTGGGTTATAGCCTACAGAAAATACATGGGAGTTGGCACTTTCTTTTCATGTTCTATCTTGATAGATGTCCAGTTGTAGCTAGCTGAGGTAGGAGCCTCATGTGGGTTGTAGCCTGCTGAAAATATATGGGAGTTGGAGCTTCCTTGCAAGTTTTGTATTGGAGAATTGAGGTATTAGCTTCCTTTAGGTTGGAGCCTATAGAAAATCAGTGATGAGAGGGAGTTGGAGCTTGCCTTTTCATCACAACAATAATAAGATGTGGTTTTCTCCCTTATGGGTTTCCACTTATATCTATTGTCTATGTGCATGATGATTATGTGTTGATATTCTGTATTTAAATTACTTAATACCTGTAGCTCACTTATTAAGATTGTTGTTCCATTATACATTAAATTGACCATGAAATGAAGGTGTAAGTAACTGTAAAAGCAAGTTTTAAAAGACCATGAATGCATTAAATTGATTCACCCCCCCACCCGCTTAGTTTAACTAAGGGTTAAACAATTGTTATCAGAGCCATTTCCTTCTGTATAATTTCAAAAACTAGAAGGAGATCTTAGGTTCCCAAGATGGCTAGCCTAGAAGGATGCTCAACAAGTAAAGCCCCATTGTTTACTAGAAAAAACTATGATTTCTGGAAAATAAGAATGCTGACATACATAATATCTCTAGGAATATAAGCTTGGGTTTTTGTGGAAGAAGGATATGCTCCAAAGGATACTGACACAGAAAAATATGCCAAACAAAATTTCATATCCAATGGAAAATCCATGAATGCACTTTTGAGCAGTATATGTGACTCAAAATTTATCAAATTAATGAACAGTGTGATGGAAAAATAAATCTGGGATACATTAGAAAGTATCCATGAGGGAGATAAAATGGTGAAGATGGTGAAACTGCAAGCCTATAGAGCTTAGTTTGAAAATTTAAAAATGAATGAAGATGAAGATGTATCCAGTTTCTTCTTAAAGGTTGCAGAAGTTGTGAATAACATGAAATCTCTAGGAGAAACCATTAAAGAATGTGTAAGTGTACAAAATATATTGAGATCTTTATCATCCAGGTTTAACCCTAATGTTTTTGCTATAGAAGAAACAAAAAATTGGGAAACACTGACCATGAACCAATTTCTTCGAAACTTGACAGCCTATGAGATGAGACTTCCAAAGGGAAATTCAAATGTGAGGGAGAAAACCTAAAAGGAAGATAAGTGCAAATAAGAAAAGGAAGATACATGCTCCTGCTCTGATGAGGAAGGGGCAAAATTTGTCAGAAGATTGGATAGAGGCACAGGCAAGTATAAAGGTAAAATTACATTTAAATGATTTAACTATGGAAGAGTGGGGCACTATGCATCTAAATGTCCTCATAAGAAAACAAATAACTAGAAACAATATATAGATAAAAACAAAACAAATAACTGGCAGAAAGGGAATACATTTAATAGAAAATAATTTTATGCTTAGCAAGATAGCAGTGCATCTGAAAGCTAAGATGAATCCTTAAATGAAGAAAGAACCTCTGAATTTGTGTTGATGTGTAAGGAAGAGTTTGAAGTATTCCTTCTGGAAGATGAGGAAGAAGGTGAGGTAGATCTTGAGAGGGAGCTAAGAAGTTCCCTGCAGGAAATAGACAGACTTAGACTCAAGTGCAGAAAATAGAAAGACATTCTCCTAAAATATGTAAAGGAAGAACTAGATTCGAAAAACCTCATTGAGTTGAAACTAGAACTTGAAGAAGCTAAGAAGGTGGAAGACATACTTCTAAAGAAAATTAAATATAAACATCAGGAGCAAGATAAATTGGAAGAATAGGTGGTATTCCTGAGAAAGAAACTAGAAAGCCCAAAGGGAATTATCTATGAACACTCCACAAATGAAAAGCTCTGAACAGTTGGAAAAAAATCTAAATGCTAAAAGATATCCTCTCATAAAGGTTGGGATAGACTATGAAAGAGAAACGAGTAAGTCCAAGGTAGAAGATAACAAGAATATCATTTTTGTAAAAGTTGTAAAGGATAATGAAGCAGCTCGTTAGATTCCTACATAAGTAGAAGCCAAAAAGAACATGATTTGTAAAGAAACCAACAGAAACAAGCAGCAACATGAAAGGACAGAGAATGAGAGGAAGAAAAAATCAGCTCCAAAAGGCCCATACACTCCTCAATATGAATTGAATAAATTCAGAAGCTGTCAAAGGAGGTTATTTCCTCCCATGAGAAGTATCACGTATTTTTCCTGCCACAAACTTGGACATATTGCAGCATACTGTAAGACAAAGAAAATCTAGTCCAACCAGCAAATGATGCAGAAAATGAAAATACTACCTCAAGCCAAAAAATGAAGAGGAAAACCTTTCACCATGTACACTAATCGATTCCATGGCTATTTTTTTTCATGCAATGAATTTGGACATAAATCTGTTGAATGAAAATTGTGTTAATAAAGGGGAACAAAATGCCATACATCAACTCAACCTTTCTTAGGTAAAATAAGATGTTATTCATTCCACAATCTTGGTAACAAAGAAAAATATTGTAAGCTACCATATACATTAAATAACTCTAGACAGATGATGGAATCCAATCAAATCAGACAAAACTGTGAATAAAAAAGAAGTGCATACATTATGAAGAACCCTAATAAATTATGGAATGAAAAGAGAAAGGGGGAGCCTGTTACTTCAATAACATAATGAATCCATCATAGTCTTGGAGGGGGGAGCTTCTCTAGGAAGAAACATCGTAGGGGGAGAGATGTTCATAATTAGTCCCCATAAAAGTAGTCTAAGAAGAGCTCCATGGAATAAGAACAGCTAAAAGTTCAGGGAGGGAAAGGACAATTCCTCTAACAGAGAACTATAGAGGAAGAAGAATACCTGAAGCATTCAATAGCCAACAGGTTGATGGAAGGAGAGAAGGAAGCAAGCAGCCATTGTGGTAGAGGGAACATCAACCATGAACATGTAAGCTAAGAAGACAACAACACACTAAGTGATGAATGATTAAAATCACAATAATTATGCTTTGAGCTATAGAACTGGAAAGATCCATAGAGAATGATCACAATGTGCATCACACTACAAGATTTATCAATGAAACAAATTTAAGAAGGATGAGTAATAGAAATGTTTATCATTATTATATCATTCCATCTTTCATCTATCAAAGGTCCCCTTGGAGGAAAGTTTTTAAATGATTTATAAAACTATGAGTGGTCTTCCCTTGTAGATTCCAAGTAAATAAATTGAAGATGTCTTCCAAAAGATCATTATGAAAGAAAAATTGAATTGTATATAGAGTAGCAATGATTCTAGAGCACTCCTAGAAAGGAATATGCAGTGACATTATTTTAAACCATAATGATAGAATAAGCAAAATTTTAATGATGCCAAGATCAGATTTAGTATATTGTTGATTGTTGTTGAGAACAGTGGAGAGCTCAATTGTAGAAACTATGAAGGTTGTGTCAAATATGGGTGCATGTGCGAGCTGAAGTGAAATTACTACATGGTTTATCAAAGTAGTGTCAATTTTTATTTGGAACAAGCACAATGCCTATCAACATAATACCAAGTGTCATCAATGGAGCAGTGGTATGGTACAAGTTCTCATGATCAGAATATTATGGTATAAGTACACTAAGGTAGTATTCCAGTGTTATCTGCATTATTAAAGCATGAAAAGGTCAATAACAGTGCTAAAGGATCATTATCTTGTTTACACTTGAAGTATTATATTGAGCATTGAAGCAGTATCTATTTCTAGATATAATTTCATGCCTTCCTCAAGTCAGTACAGATATAGCTTCAAGGCCTCTTTCTTAATATCATTCATAAAACTGTGTGAATTCTATTTGCTGATATTTCAATTAAACAACTGGAAGATGGTTTTTTGAATATCATCATGATAGAACAGTTAAAGTATCTGAAGTATGAAGGACTAGTTGTGTTAATATTACATTGGAAGCTCAAGAGTATGTTATTGATTCATCTAAAGCATACTTCAGCAGAAAGGATTTTCTAGTATTTCGCCATTAAAGAGAGTTTGATCATTGACATACATACTCCCTTATGTCATAAATAAAATTTCATAGTTGCTAAATGATATTGACCAATGCATTGAATGTATCTAGCCTCAAGGGTTTGTTTTGAAAGTACTCTGTACAAGTAGTAAAGTTATTTGGTCTCTTAGATTGAAATATATTGTTTAATATTACAATAATTTGTAAGCTCTGGTTTGACTCATTATTCACATCAATATCAAGGGTAGATGTGTACTACACATATGTATTGCAGAAGAGGACATATTCCATCTACAATTTTCCTCAACAAACTTGTATCTGAGATAAATATCATAATATAGACTATTGTATATGTGGATCATACTTTACATGTCATATGGAGCATTCTCAGTATCTTACTATTGTTCCAATGATGCATCTCTGATTATATAAGTCTAATTACATTATTTTTTTCTATGAAGTGTCCTTATCATCACATTCAACTTTATACAAGGGCAAGGAGTCTGAGCTTTGTGATGGTATCAGCTTACATACAAATTCAATGATTCTCAAAGTGTTCCCCCAACAACTATTGTACACCAGTTTGGAGTAGCATGGTACAAAGTCAAAATAAGAAGGCCTAAACAAAACTCAAACAGAGGAAATGAAAAGATAGAAACTACATTAGGAAATGTGCAACCCTTTGGCATTGATTTCAAAGGGGGAGGAAAAGAAAGTAGAAGAATAAAGGCCCTTATGAAAATCAAGTAGAGGAAGACAAGACACTTCTTAGAATGAGAAGGGGAGGAATTCTTAGAGGAAGTATTGGAGTATTGGTGGATGTGTTGCCATCAATGCCAAAGGGGGAGACTGTTGGAAATATTGTCATTGATGGAAAAGGTATAGAAAGGAGGAACACCAGAATCTTTGTTGATGGAAAAAGAGCAGAGAAGCAGCGATTATAAGGAAAAGGATCAAATCAGGAAATGTGCAGCAACGTACATTAGAGAGGCAAAGAAGTATAAAAAGAACAAAGGTAGTGAAGGCAGTTAAGGTAGAGAAAGGAGAGAAAAGGCACCAAAGGCAGCAGCGATACAACAAAGACAGAGAAGCTGAAAAAGTGAGAGGCAGTGAATGTAGAGAGGCAGTGTATGCAGCTAAGAAGGCACCAAAGGTAGCAAGGCAGCAAAGGTAGCAAATAAGAAAATATAGCAGAGGTAGCGGATGAAGAAGAGAGGCAGTGAATTGCTTCAGTGAACAGATGATTAAGCCAAGAGAAAGAGGCAAGAGCCGAGAGACACAAAGGTCCTTAATCAATATGAAAAGGGTATATGTCGAGTGTGGTAACTCGTGAAGACATTCGGTAACAAAGACAAGCTCATGAACAAGCATAGGAGGAACAACATTTAGAAACCAGAGTTACACAGTGGGACAATGTAAAAAAACAAAAAATCAACTAAGGCAGAGAATTATTTGAAGAAGTCCAAGGGAGGTGAATGGACGGTCAGGATTAGATTGCAATTATAAAGGTGAGAGATAGATGGCAGAGATAAAATCGCTTTAGGAGCAATGTCTAAAATCGCAACATTTAAGAGTTAACTGTTAAGGCGTCGCATGGTAAATTAAAGAAGTTACAATGCGAAGTGGAGAAGGGAAATGTGGTGGCACAACGTAATATCAGAAATCACATGAAATAGAGTTAACCACTAAGTGAAACGGTTATAAGTTGCGAACTGCGAAGTATAGAATATGACGTGGTAGTGATGTAAATATGACGTGGCAGTGACGTAAAGATGATGTAGCAGTGGCATGAAGATGACGTGGTGATGACATGGAGATGATTTGGTAGTGAAGTGGCAAGCTGACATGGCCCCAACCCCATAGATCGCAGGAATTTATGATGACGTGGCAAGGTGACGTAGAAGTGACATGGCAGAGTGACGTGGCATGATGATGTGGACCTCGCTTGCATACCACACATCGCATCGCTTAAGGGATAGCAAGAAGGTGACCACAAGTTAAGTTAAAGTTTGTGTGATTCGAAATGGAGGGACATGTGTTAGCCTCGTGCAACGTCGCATCCTGCAAGAAATATGGTGTAACCTCAATGTATCACAAGGAATGTTATTTTGGTTGTGATGCGGTAAGGTTCAAGTGATGCAATGTGATGAAGGGAGTCCATGTGGCAGCACCGTGCACGAGCGAATATCACAGATCGCATGATTTATGGTTTATCGCTATTGATAGAGTGGGAAACATGCGGGCAAGTATTTGTGATGAATTGTGATTGGTTCAAGGTACTGTGGGACCTAATAGCCCTGTTCTGTGTATATTATGTGTGCATCATTTGATTGCTCAAAGTATGTATGTTAATATGCGTGGTTGATTGCTAAATGTATGTATGTTATATCAGCGTTGTTTGATCGAAAATCGTATGTATGTTGATAAAAATCAGATTTGTAATACTCTGTTGTGTTACAAGGGAGTTTTATGTGGGCCATACCCCACAAGTCACAAAGAAATGATCTCAATGCAATGCAAAGGAACAGGAACTCGTGAAGAACAATGTTGTAGCGATAAGGCAAATGAAAAGCTTGAACACGGCAGAAAAGACATAGGTCACAGAATAAACAGGGCAGTTATGCATCAAAGCTAGAATAAAATGGAAGAAATAGAAAATACACATGGACAGCAAGCAGAAGAGGCCAAACGCACAGCAAAGCAAAAAAATTGATGGGCTAAGTAAATAATTGATTGTAACTGAAAATGTATTATTTATTTTTATATTGTTTGTGATGCAAAGGAAAGTCTCCATAGGCAAATAAAAACTCCAATGTAATACTGAAATGAGTACATAGTGTTGTAATGTCCTGAATGTGCTGAGCAAGGAAATGAGAAGGTGGAAGGAAAAGAGTCATACATGTTCATTTCATATTCCCATATGTAATGCAAATAGCTATGAAGTGATCTCTATAAATGAAGCTATTATGATATGCAGAGCAAGGTTTGAGAGTGCAAGAAGAAGAAGGAGCCGAAAGAGAAGCTGTGAAGATCCATAGATGATTTAAAGCAGATATGAAGGCTAGAAGAACCGCAGTGAAGAAGGAGAAAAATAGAGATGATATCCAGGTAAATAAGCATATGATTTTATTGTAGAGTGAGGAAGTTGGTGCATCCATATCAAGTTGTAGCTTGATAGATGTCCAGTTGTAGCTGGTTGACGTAGGAGCCTCCTGTGGGTTGTAGCTTACAGAAAATACATGGGAGTTGGTGCTTCCATTTCAAGTTGTAGCTTGATAGATGTCAAGTTGTAGCTAGCTGAGGTACGCGCCTTCTATGGGTTGTAGCCTACAGAAAGTACATGGAAGATGGTGCTTCCATTTCAAGTTGTAGCTTGATATATGTTCAGTTGTAGTTGGCTTAGGTAGGAGCCTCCTGTGGATTGTAGTGTGCAGAAAATAGATGGGAGATGGAGCTTCCTTGCAAGTTTTAGCTTGGAGAATTGAGGTAGTAGCCTCCTGTAGGTTGGAGCCTACAGAAAATCAGTGGTGAGAGGGAGTTGGAGCTTGCTTTTACATCAAAAAAATAATAATATGTGGTTTTCTCCCTTATGGGTTTCCACTTATATCTGTTGTTTATGTGCATGATGATTATGTGTTGATATTTTGTATTTAATATGTTTAATACTTGCTTCTCACTTATTAATATTTTTGTTCCATTATACATTAAGTTGATCATGAAATGAATGTTTAAATAAGTGTAAAAGAAAGTTTCAAAAGACCATGAATACATTAAACTTATTCACCCCCCCTCTCAAATTAACTAAGGGTTCAACAATTGAGAGGCTTGTGCTTTCTTTTTTTGGATAGCAACAAATAAGACCAATATCATAGAGCCTTGGCGAGATACTTGGAATTCTCACTTTTACAATGCTAAATCCCAAGTTGGGGAAAGTCACATAAGAGTTGTATGAAAATCCAAACTGACATAGAATAGGGTATATTGAATGAGCCAAAGATGAAAGAATGAAGTAGTCCCACTGTAAAGAGCTTGATAAAGCAACCATTGAGCTAGTTTTCTTCTGAAGAGAAATCTGATGTGCCCCCATTGGGATCCTAACGATGGTTCAAGTTTTGTCTCTTATATGTATGGGTGATTTTTTCCCTATTGAAGGAGCCCCACAGTCTCTTACCTTGTGGCACCACCACAGGACCATGGATGTCATGTTGGAGACTAATGGAGCCATGATCCTTCCACTGGAATTAGTGTCCCTGACCTTGTGCAGGTACTAGGTGGAAAATGAATCAACTAATTCCACTAGTGTGAGAACAGATAGTGTTTGAGCCATTAGTACTTTGGATTTCGAGGTATGTTGTGATGAAGAAACAATGCTACTCTATGGTGATTTAGAGATGTTGTAATAGAGGTTTGATCATTCAAGGGTTAAGGAATTATGGAGCATGGATTGCTACTCGACAATAGGACGAAGGGATTAACATTTTGGAAATTGGGTAATCGACATCAGGATTTCTCATCAAGGCCTCCTCTAGAGGTTTATGTGGTAGGATTTTATGGTATCTCTCCATTTATTGTAAAAAATACCAGGCAGCTCGTCTCATGGTAGATACTATAGAGATGGGGGAATATTGATGTTATTCTTGAGGACGAAGATGAGACAAATAAAGTGAAAATTAAAACCAACATTCTGAGTGGCCAACATTCACATTCACATTGGGTAGGCTTTATGTTGGGGTTTTTGCACACTACATAATATGTAATTGATTTTTCTTAGATCACACGTCCGATGGGAAATTGTAATTGTGAACACCTTTTCTAAGCCTCATCACCCATTGATTATTATTTAAACATATATTGTCTGCTTAGAATGTGTTGGAATTTTCTTTCTCCACACATGATTTTTATTTTTTTCTCATAATTTCACTTTTATGTTTTATTTCTTTATTTTTTCAGCTTCTTTAAGAAATGGGCCTTGAGGTTGGTTGGTAACCAAATGAAACTGATTTTATTCTCCTTTGGTTTTCTTAGGTGCTAGTTCTAAGGGGTATCAAGTTCACCAAAATTTTCTAGTGGCCTCCAACCTCATTCCATGCAATTTGGATGGGGTATACCAAAGTGATAATGGAACCCTACTGAATGGCCTAATACTCTACCAACCCAACTACATAATAGAGGTTTCCTTTGGCTATGATTAAGACAAATTTGTGCAGCTTCATGACATTTTGTTTGAGTCAGGTAGTTCACAACGACAATGGAACACTTGTGATTATTTTAATACTCTACCAACCTCAATAATGAATCAATACCCTACCAGAAATGATCCAGCTTTTGATTTCTAGCCATAATAATATCTTATTTGATTTATTACCTTTTACTACAAATACCATTCATAATTGTAATTTCATAGTAAAATTTATGCAACTTCATGACATGCCCTTTGAGTGAGGATCACAACAAAAATGGAACACTTGTGATTATTCTAATACTATTTCAACATCAATAGTGAATCAAGGCCCTATTGGCAATGAGTCAGCTTTTATTTCTAGCCATATGCATATTTTATTTTATTTATAACCATTTTATACAAATACCATTCAAAAATTTTATTTAGTGCACCCGTGTATAATTTTAAGTTTGGATAGTGGAAAAATATGTAAAGAGTTGAAGAGGTGTACTGAAATAAATATTTGTTTATGTGTGTTTTTGAAATAAAATATATGTATCTTGGTGAAATACGCTAGGAACTTCTCATTCTGAGGATGGTATCGGGGTAATCTAGATTCATCAATGTTCAAGAAATGTACAAAAATATACTCATTAAGAGCTCAGCGTGTCAATGTTTTGAACATTGATCCTTGTTGGGGAGGTTAACACCTCCTCTCAACAAACCAGGCTAGACCCAATTGAAAATAGACAAATGAAAATCTATATTGGAATTATGAGTTTATTTAAAACAAACCTTTCCTAATTTATTTGAAAATGAATTCAGTGCTATCTTACTAGAAATCAGGAAATACAATTGAAAATATAACACATTAATTATTTTAATTTATACTCAGCTTCCCTTACAAAGAATCTTTTCCAAGTTGGGAATCATGCAACTTTTTTTTGAGTCGAATATATATGTGGTTGGTTTTTCCTTTAGGAGGAATATTTGTGTATGGTATTTACGCAATGTGAGACTACATTCTGGAATTAATATGATGCTATGAAATACTTTATGTGTTGGAAACAATGTTAATACTAAGAGGGGGAGTGAATCAGTATTATGGCTAATTTTCAATTCATTAGGAAAAAATATTTTCTTATTCAACCTTGGAAACCATCCATATAATAAAAAAAAACATATAATATGGAAGCAATATGAAATAAACATACAAGCACACACCATGAGCATCATACACATGAGACACAAGTTTTTATGTGGAAACCCATTCGAGAAAAAAACCACCAAATATTGTTGTTGTTATTGATGTAAATAAGAGAACCTACTCTATTGCATCAATATTCTTTGTGAGCCGCCACTCACACGAAGAACCAACTCCATTTTTTTTTGCTAGCACCTACTCCTTCTATTTGTAGCCACCTGTTCAGCTTACCGGAAGCACCATGTGAAGCACAAACTTCACAGATTTGTTGCAAGCACCAACTTGCATCTCCTTGGATTTACAGAAGCACCAACTTTTATGACGCACCAACCTACAAGCATCCTCAAGCACACACTAGATATGGAAGAACCAACTTCTTGCGTGGAAGCAATAACCAACACTTAGGAGCTAATGTTAATTGTATATGGTAGCCACTCTTCCTGAAATCAGTTTTTCCTGTCCTTTTCTCACTTTGCTCCAACCCTCTATTCTTCTCAACAACAATCACTCCTCACAGCTCACTTTCCACTCACCATTGTCAATTATTCTTGACCCTCTTCTTTCAGAACATACATTCAGCTCTCGGCCTTCTACTATGAATCGCATGCCTTCAACACTAAACTCCTTCTATCCATAGGCTCTCTTGGAATTTCTCACCATAGTCTCATCTTGACCCTCAGCACATGAAATTTCAACCTCTCCTCACACAAGAACACTGACACGCTCAAAGTATCTTTACTTCTGCATAGCCACTCTCAACATTTTTTGCATAACAGGCTCACTTAACCTTTCACCTAGCATAGCATATGGACCCTAAGCTCTCTCAATGGCTCATACAAAGCTACTACCTTTTCTCCCATTTTTTTCATATGAGCTCCTCAGTTTTGTTCCTTGGTTGTACTTCGCTCGATGTTGTCACGATATTCTGTTTCCATACCCCCAACTATACCTCGGAATAGATCTTCCATTCTACTATTGTGTCTGACTTGGTCTCTGCCAATTAAACATGAGAATGGGCACCTAGGAGTTTCATCATATTCAGAACTAATTCTTTGTCCACCTACTCACTTCAACTAGGCACAGTCCTTTCTATGAACACATCTCCTTCTCACTGAGCCTCTCCATGCTTATTCATGATTTCACATAGCTTGACTATCCTTTGGAATTGATTCTTTCATCTTCCTTTAATTCACTTAGACGCTAAAATAAGCACAGAGATGGCTTCAAGAATCCTTTTTTGTAAATCTTGGTCCTTGCTACCTTGACCCAATGATCTTTAACAATCGTTATTTATCTTGACACCAACTACTTTTATATCATGTTGTATCTTGATAGATTCCTAGTTGTAGTTGGTTGAGGTAGAAGCCTCCTGTTGGTTGTAGCCTACAGAAAATACATGGGAGTTGGTGCTTCTATTTCAAGTTGTAGATTGATAGATGTCTAGTTGTAGCTAGTTGAGGTAGGAGCCTCCTGTGGGCTATAGCCTATAGAAAATACATGAGATTTGGTTCTTCCTTTTCATGTTGTATCTTGATAGATGTCCAGTTGTAGTTGGCTGAGGTAGGAGCCTCATGTGGGTTGTAGCCTGCTGAAAATAGATGGGAGTTGGAGCTTCCTTGCAAGTTGTAGCTTGGAGAATTTAGGTAGTAGCCTCCTTTAAGTTGGAGCCTATAGAAAATCAGTGGTGAGAGGGAGTTGGAGCTTGCATTTTCGTCAAAACAATAATAAGAGGTGGTTTTCTCCCTTATGGGTTTCCACTTATATCTGTTATCTATGTGCATGATGATTATGTGTTGATATTCTGTATTTAAATTACTTAATACCTGTTTCTCACTTATTAAGATTGTTGTTCCATTATACATTAATTTGACCATGAAATGAATGTTTAAGTAACCGTAAAAGAAAGTTTTAAAATACCATGAATGCATTAAACTAATTCACCCAACCACCCCCCCCCCCCAAGTTTAACTAAGGGTTCAAAAATTGGCATCAAAGCCATTTCCTTCTGTATCATTTTAACAACTGGAAGGAGATCTTAGGTCCCCAAGATGGATAGCCTAGAAGGATGCTCAAAAAGTAAAGCCCCATGTTTTACTAGAACAAACTATGCTTTCTGGAAAATAAGAATGGTAACATACATAGTGTCTCTACGAATAGAAGTTTGGGCTGTTGTGGAAGAAGGATATGCTCCAAAGGATACTGACACAGAAAAATATGCCAAACAAAATTTCATAGCCAATGCAAAATCCATGAATTCACTTTTGAGAAGTCTACGTGAGTCAAAATTTATCAAATTAATTCACAGTGTGACAGACAAAGAAATCTAGGATACATTAGAAAGTATCCATGAGGGAGATAAAATGGTGAAGATGGCCAAACTGCAAGGCTATAGATCTCAGTTTCAAAATTGAAAAATGAATGAAGATGAAGATGTATCCAGTTTCCTCTTAAAGGTTGCAGAAGTTGTGAATAACATGAAAGCTCTAGGAGAAACCATTAAATAATGTGTAATTGTACAAAATATATTGAGATCTTTATCATCCATGTTTAACCCTAATGTTTCTGCTATAGAAGAAACAACAAACTGGGAAACACTAACCATGAACCAATTTCTTGGAAACTTGACATCCTATGAGATGAGACTTCCAAAGGGAAAGTCAAATGTGAGGGAGGCAACCTAAAAGGCAGATATTTTCAAATAATAAAAGGAATATGCATGCTCCTTCTCTGATGAAGAAGGGGCCAAATTTGACAGATTGGATAGAGGCAGAGGCAAGTATAAAGGTAAACTTCCATTTAAATGCTTTAACTATGGAAGAGTGGGGCACTATGCATCTAAATTTCCGCATAAGAAAACAAATAACCAGACACAAGAGATAGAGAAAACCAAAACAAATAACTGGCAGAAAGGGAAGACATTTAATAGAAAATCATTTTATGCTCAGCAAGATAGCAGTGCATCTGAAAGCTCAGATGAATCCTTAAATGAAGAAGGAACCTTGGAATTGTTTTTGATGGCTAAGGAAGAGTTTGAAGGATTCCTTCTGGAAGATGAGGAAGAAGGTGAGGTAGATCGTGAGAGGGAGCTAAGAAGTGCCCTACAGGAAATAGACATACTTAGACTCAAGTGAAGAAAATAGACATTCTCCTAAATTATGTAAAGGAAGAACCAGATTTGGAAAACGTCATTGAGTTGAAAGTAGAACTTGAAGAAGCTAAGAAGCTGGAAGACATACTGCTAAAGAAAATTAAATATAAACATCAAGAGTAAGATAAATTGGAAGAAGAAGTGGTATGCCTGAGAAATAAACTAGAAAACCCAAAGGGAATTATCTATAAACACTCCACGAATGAAAAGCTCTGAACAGTTGGAAAAAATTCTAAATTCTCAAAGATATCCTCTCATAAGGGCTGGGATAGGCTATGAAGGAGAAACCAGTAAGTACAAGGTAGAATATCACAAGAATATCATTTTTGTAAAAGTTGTAAAGTATAATGAAGTAGCTCGTTATATTCCTACAGAAGTAGAAGCCAACAAGAACATGATTTGTAAAGAAACCAATAGAAAGAAGAAGTAACATGAAAGGACAGAGAATGAGAGGAAGAAACAATCAGCTGCAAAAGGCCCATACACTCCTAAATATTAATTGAATAAATTTAGAAGCTGTCAAAGGAGGTTCTTTCCTCCCATGAGAAGTATCACTTATTTTTCCTGCCACAAACTTGGACATATTGCAGCATACTGTAAGACAAAGAAAATCTAGTCCAACCATCAAAGCATGCAGAAAATGAAAAGACTACCTCAAGCCAAAAAATGGAGAGGACGACCTTTCACCATGTACACTAATCGATTCCATGGCTACTATTTTTCATGCAATGAATTTGGACATAAATCTGTTGAATGTAAATTGTGTTAATAAAGGGGAACAAATTGCCATACATCAACTCAACCTTTCTTAGGTAAAATAAGATGTTATTCATTCCACAAGCTTGGTAACAAAGAAAAATACTGTAATCTACCATATACATTAAATAACTCTATACAGATGATGGAATCCAATCAAATTAGACAAAACTGTGAATAAAAAAGAAGTGCAGACATTATGAAGAACCCCAATAAAGTATGGAATGAAAAGATAAAGGGGGAGCCTATTACTTCAATAGCATAATGAATCCATCATAGTCTCAAGGGGGAGCTCCTCTAGGAAGCAACATCCTAGGGGGAGATCAGTTCATAATTAGTCCCCATAAAAGTAGTCTAAGAAGAGATCCATGGAATAAGAACAACTAAAAGTTCAAGAAGGGAAAGGACAATTCCTCTAACAGAGAACTATAGAGGAAGAAGAATACCTGAAGCATTCAATAGCCAACATGTTGATGGAAGGAGAGAACACAGCAAGCAGCCATGGTGGTTGAGGGAACATCAACCATGAACATGTAAGATAAGAAAACAACAACACACTAAGTGATGAATGATTAAAATCACAATAATTATGCTTTGAGCTATAGAACTGGAAGGATCCATAGAGGATGATCACAATGTGCATCACACTACAATATTTATCAATGAAACAAATTTAATAATGATGAGTAAGAGAAATTTTTATCATTATTATATCATTCCATATTTCATCTATAGAAGGTCCCCTTGGAGGAAATTTGTTAAATGAGTTATAAAAATATGAGTGGTTTGCCCTTGTAGATTCCAAGTAAATAAAGTGAAGATGTCTTCCAAAAGATCATTATGATAGAAAAATTGAATTGTATATAGAGCAACAATGATTCTAGAGCAGTCCTAGAAAGGAATATGTAGTGACATTCTCTTAAACCAGAATGATAGAATAAGCAAAAAGTTAATGATGCCAAGATCAGATTTAGTATATTGATGATTGTTTTTTAGAACTGTGGAAATCTCAATTGTAGAAACTATAAAGGTTGTCTTAAATATGGGTGCATGTGCGAGTTGAAGTGAAATTACTACATGGTTTATCAAAGTAGTATCAATTTGTATTTGGAACAAGCACACTGCCTATCAACATAATACCAAGTGTCATCAATGGAGCAGTGGGATGGTACAGGTCCTGATGATCAAAATATTATGGTAGAAGTACACCAAGGTAATATTTCCAGCGTTATCTGCATTATTAAAGCTTGAAAAGTTTAATAACAATGCTAAAGGATCATTATCTTTTTTACACTTGAAGTATTATATTGAGAATTGAAGCAATATCTATTTCTAGATATAACTGCATGTCTTCCTCAAGTCAGTACCGATATATATTCAAGGCATATTTCTTAATATCATTCATAAAACTGTGTGAAGTCTGTTTTCTGAGATTTCAATTAAACAACTTGAAGATGTTTTGTTGAATATCATCATGATAGAACAGTTAAAGTATCTAAAGTATGAAGGACTAGTTGTGTTAATATTACATTTTAAGCTCAAGAGTTTGTTATTGATTCATCTAAAGAATACTTCAGGAGAAAGGATTTGCAGGTATTTCACCATTAAAGAGAGGTTGATCATTGACATACATACCCCCTTATATCATAAATAAAATTGCATAGTTGCTAAATGATACTGAACAATGCATTGAATGTATCTAGCCTCGAGGGTTTGTTTTGAAAGTACTCTGTACAAGTAGTAAAGTCATTTGGTCTCTTAGATTGAAATATATTGTCTAATCTTACAATAAGTTGTAAGTTCTGGTTTGACTCATTGTATACATCAATATCAAGGGTAGATGTGTCTCACACATATGTATTGTAGAAGAAGACATATTCCATCTCCAATTTTCCTCAACAAACTTGTATCTCAAATAAAGATCATAATATAGACTGAAGTATAAGTGGATCATACTTTATATGTCATATGGATTATTCTTAGTATCTTACTATTGTTCCAATGATGCATCTCTGATTATATAAGTCTGATTACATTAGTTTGTTCTAGGAAGTGTCCTTATCATCACTTTCATCTTTATACAAGGGCAAGGAGTCTGAGCTTTGTGATGGTATCAGCTTAAATACAAATTCAATGATTCCAAACTGTTCTCCCAACAACTATTGTACACCAGTTTGGAGTAGCATGGTACAATGTCAAAATAATAAGGCCTAAACAAAACTCAAAGAGAGGAAATGAAAAGATAGAAACTACATTGGGAAATGTGCAACCTTTTGCCATTGATTTCAAAGGGGGAGGAAAAGAAAGCAGAAGAATGAAGGCCCTTCTGAAAATCAAGCAGAGAAATACAAGACACTTCTCAGAATTAGAAGGGGAGGAAGTCTTGGAGGAAGTATTGCAGTATTGGTGGATGTGTTTCCATCAATGCCAAAGGGGGAGACTGTTGGAAATATTTTCATTGATGGAAAAGGTACAGAAAGGAGGAACACCAGAATCATCGTTGATGGAAAAAGAGCAGAGAAGAAATGGTTATAAGGCAAAGGATCAGATCAAGAATTGTGCAGCAATGTGCAATAGAGAGGAAAATAATTAGCAAAAGAATAAAGGTAGTCAAGGCAGTCAAGGTAGCAAAAGGAGACAAAAGGCACCAAAGGAAGCAGAGATACAACAAAGACAGAGAAGTTGCAAAAGCAGAGAGGTAGAAAATGTAGAGATGCATCAAATGCAGCTAAGTAGGCATCTAAGGTAGCAAGGTAGCAAAGGCAGCAAATAAGCAAATACATCAGAGGCAGTGAATGAAGCAAAGAGGGAGTGAATTGCTTCAGCGCACAGATGATTAAGCCAATAGAAAGAGGCGAGAATCGAGAGATAAATAGGTCCTTAATCAGTATGAAAAGGGTATATTTCGAGTGTGATAACTCGAGAATACATTCAGTAACAAAGACAAGCTCAGGAACAAGCACAGGAGGAACAACGTGTGGAAACCAAAGTTACAGAGCGGGACAATGTAAACAAATGAAAAATCAACTAAGGTAGAGAATTATTTGAAGAAGTCCAAGGGAGGCGAATGGACGGTCAGGATTAGATCAGAAATATAAAGGCGAGAGATGGATGGCAGAGATAAAATTTCGTCATGAGCGATATCTCAAATCGCAGCATTTAAGAGTTAAGTGTTAAGGCGTCGCATGGTAAATTAAAGAAGTTGCGATGCGAAGTGGAGAAGGGAAATGTGGTGGCACGACGTAATATTGGAAATCACATGAAATAGAGTTAACCACTAAGTTAAATAGTTATAAGTTGCGAACTGTGAAGTGCGGAAGATGATGTGGTAGTGACGTAAATATGGCGTGGCAGTGACATAAATATGATGTAGTAGTGGCATGAAGATGACGTCGCAATGACATAGCAATGATGTGGTAGTGACATGGCAATCTGACGCGGCCCTGACCCCATAGATCACAGGAATTTATGATGACGTGGAAAGGTGACGTAACAGTGACATGGCAGGGTGATGTGGCATTATGACATGGACCTCCACCACATACCACACATCGCATCACTTAAGGGATAGCAGGAAGGCGACTGCAAGTTAAGTTAAAGTTTTTGTGATTCAAAATGGAGGGACATGTGTGGCCTCACAGAATGTCGTATCCTGCAAGAAATAGGGTGTAACCTCAATATATCGCAAGGAATGTTATTTTGGTTGTGATGCAGTAAGGTTCAAACGATGTGATGCGATGAAGGGAGTCCACATGGCAGCACTGCGCACGAGCGCATATCACAAATCGCATGGTTTATGGTTTATCACTATTGATAGAGTGGGAAACCTACGGGAAATTATTTGCGATGAATTTTGATTGGTTCAAGGTACTATGGGACCTAATAGCCCTGTTCCATGTATATTATGTTCACATCGTTTGACTGCTCAAAGTAAGTATGTTAAAACAAACGATTGATTGCTAAACGTATGTATGTTATATAAGCATTGTTTGATCGCAAATCATATGTATGTTGATAAAAATCAAATTTTTAATACTCCGATGTGTTAAAAGGGAGTTTTATGTGGGCCATACCCCACAAGTCACAAAGAAATGATGTCAACACAAAGAAAAGGAACAGGAAATCGTGAATAACAATGTTGTAGCAGTAAGGCAGATGAAAAGGTCGAACGCGGCAGAAAAGACACAAGGACACCAAGAAGAAGAGGCAAAACGTACAGCAAAGCAGAAAAATTCATGGGCTGAGTAAATAATTGATTGTAACTGAAAATATATTATTTATTTTTATATTGTTTTGATTCAAAGGCAAGTCTTCGTAGGCAAATCAAAACTCCAATGTAATACTGAAATGAGTACATAGTATTGTAACGTCCTGAATGTGCTGAGCGAGGAAATGAGAAGGTGGAAGGCAAAGAGTCATACCTGTTCATTTCATATTCCCATATGGAATGAAAATAGATATGAAGTGATCTCTATAAATGAAGTTATTATAATATGCAGAGCAAGGTTAGAGAGTGGAAGAATAAGAAGGAGTTGAAAGAGAAGCTGTGAAGATCCAGAGATGATTTAAAGTAGATATGAAGGCTAGAAGGACCGCAGTGAAGAAGGAGAAAAACAGAGCTAATATCCAGGTAAATCAGCATCTGATTTATTGTAGAGTGACAAAGTTGGTGCTTCCACATCAAGTTGTAGCTTGATAGATGTCCATTTGTAGTTGGTTGAGGTTGGAGACTCCTGTGGGTTGTAGCTTACAAAAAATACATGGGAGTTGGTGCTTCAATTTCAAGTTGTAGCTTGATAAATGTCCAGTTGTAGCTAGTTGACGTAGGAGCCTTATGTGGGTTGTAGCCTACATAAAATACATGGGATTTGGTGCTTTTTTTTCAAGTTTTAGCTTGATATATGTCTAATTGTAGCTGGCTGAGGTAGGAGCCTCATGTGGGTTATAGCCTATAGAAAATAGATGGGATTTGGAGCTTCCTTGCAAGTTGTAGCTTGGAGAATTGAGGTAGTAGTCTCCTATAGGTTGGAGCCTACAGAAAATCAGTGGTGAGAGGGAGTTGGAGCTTGCCTTTGCATCACAACAATAATAATATGTGGTTTTCTCCCTTATGGGTTTCCACTTATATCTATTGTCTATGTGCATGATGATTATATGTTGATATTCTGTATTTATTCTGCTTAATACCTGCTTCTCACTTATTAAGATTTTTGTTCCATTATACATTAAGTTGATCATGAAATGAAGGTATAAATAAGTGTAAAAGAAATTTTTAAAATACCATGAATGCATTAAACTTATTCACCCCCCCTCTCAATTTAACTAAGGGTTCAACAATTGAGAGGCTTGTGCTTCCTTTGTTAGGATAGCGACAAGTAAGACCAACATCATAGAGCCTTGGTGAGACACTTGGAATTATCACTTTTACAATGCTAAATCCCAAGTGGGGGAAAGTGACACAAGAGTTGTATGAAAATCCAAACTGAAATAGAATAGGGTATATGAATGAGCCAGAGATGAAAGAATGAAGTAGTCCTACTTTAAAGAGCTTAATAAAGCAACCATTGAGCTATTTTTCTTTTGAAGAGAAATCTGATGTACCCCCATTAGGATCCTAACGATGGTTCGAGTTTTGTCTCTTATATGTATGGGTGATTTTTTTCCCTATTGAAGGAGCCCCACAGTATCTTACCTTGTTGCACCACCATAGGGCCATGGATGTCATGTTGGAGACTAATGGAGCCATGATCCTTCCACTAGAATTAGTGTCCCTGACCCTATGCAAGCACTACGTGGAAAAGGAATCAACTTATTCCACCACTGTGAGAACAGATAGTGTTTGAACCACTAGTACTTTGGATTTCGAGGTATGTTATGATGAAGAAACCATGCTACTCTATGGTCATTTAGAGACACTGTAATAGGGGTCTGATGATTCAAGGGTTAATTAATTATGGAGCATGGATTGCTACTCGACCATAGGACGGAGGGATTACCATTTTTTAAATTGGGTAATCGACATCATTATTTCTCATCAAGGCCTCCTCTAGAGGTTTATGTGGTAGGATTTTATGGTGTCTCTCCATTTATTGTAAAAAATACCACGCAGCTTGTCTCATGGTAGATACTATAGAGGTGGGGGAATCTTGATGTTATTCTTGAGGACAAATATGAGACAAATAAAGTGAAAATTAAAACCAACATTCTAAGTGGCCAACATTCACATTCACATTGGGTAGGTCTTATGTTGGGGTTTTTTCACACTACAAAATATGTAATTTATTTTTCTTAGATCACACGTCCGATGGGAAATTGTAATTTTGAACACTTGTTCTAAGCCTCATCACCTATTTATTACCATTTAAACATATCTTGTCTGCTTAGAATGTGTTGGAATTTTCTTTCTCTATACATGATTTTTATTTTTTTCTCAGTTTTATTTCTTTATTTTTTAAGCTTCTTTAAGAAATGGGCCTCGAGGTTGGTTGGTAACCATATGAAACTGATTTTATTCTCCTTCGGTTTTCTTAGGTACTATTTCTTAGGGGGATCAAGTCCACCAAAATTTCTCGTGGCCTCTAACCTCATTCAATGCAGTTTGGATGGGGTATACCAAAGTGATAATGGAACCCTACTGAATGGCCTAATACTCTACCAACCCAACTACATAATAGAGGTTTCCTTTGGATATGATTATGCAAAATTTGTGCAGCTTCGTTACATTTTGTTTGATTCAGGTAGTTCACAACGACAATGAAACACTTGTGAATATCTCAATACTCTACCAACCTCAATAATGAATCAATACCCTACTAGAAATGAGTCAGCATTTGATTTCTAGCCATAATAATATCTTATTTGATTTATTACATTTTAGTACAAATACCATTCATAATTGTAATTTCATAGTAAAAATTATGCAACTTCATGACATGTCATTTGAGTGAGGATCACAACGAAAATGGAACACTTGTGATTATCCTAATACTATTTCAACATCAATAGTGAATCAAGGCCCTATGAGTTAGCTTTTATTTCTAGCCATATGCATATTTTATTTTATTTATTACCTTTTGGTACAAATACCATTCAAAAATTTTATTTAGTGCACCCATGTATAATTTTAAGTTTGGATAGTGGAAATATATGTAAAGAGTTGAAGAGGTGTACTGAAATAAATATTTATTTATGTGTGTTTTTTGATATAAAATATATGTATCTTGGTGAAATACGCTAGGAACTTCTTATTCTGAGGATGGTATCGGGTTAATCTAGATTCTTCAGTGTTCAAGAAAGGTACAACAATATACTCATTAAGAGCTCAGCATGTCAATGTTTCGAACATTGATCCTTGTTAGGGCGGTTAACACCTCCTCTCAACAAACCAGGCTAGACCCAATTGAAAATAGACAACTGAAAATCTATATTGGAATTATGATTTTATTTAAAACAAACCTTTCCTAATGTATTTGACAATGAATTCGGTGTTATTTTACCAGAAATCAGGAAATACAATTGAAAATATAACATATTAATTATTTTAATTTATACTCAGCTTCCTTTAGAAAGAATCTTTTCCAAGTTGGGAATTATGCAACTTTTTTTTGAGTCGAATATATATGTGGTTGGTTTGTCCCTTAGGGGAAATATTTTTGTGTGGTATTTAGGCAATGTGAGACTACATTCTAGAATTAATCTGATGCTATGAAATACTTTATGTGTTGGAAACAATGTTAATACTAAGAGGGGGAGTGAATCAGTATTATGACTAATTTTCAATTCATTATGAAAAATTATTTTCTTATTCAACCCTGGAAACCATCCATATAATAAAAAAAAACATATAATATGGAAGAAATATGAAATAAACATACAAGCACACACCATGAGCATCATACACATGAGACATATAGTTTTATGTGGAAACCCCTTCGAGAAAAAGACCACCAAATCTTGTTGTTGTTATTGATGTAAATAATAGAACCTACTCTATTACATCAATATTATTTGTGAACCACCACTCACACGAAGAACCAACTCCATTTTTTTTTTTGCTAGCACCCACTAGCAGGAAGCACCTACTCCTTCTGTTTGTAGCCACATGTTCAGCTTACCAGAAGCACCATGTGAAGCACAAACTTCACAGATTTGTTGCAAGCACCAACTTGCATCTCCTTGGATTTACGGAAGCACCAACTTGTATGAGGCACCAACCTACAAGCCTTCTTAAGCACACACTAGAGATTGAAGCACCAGCTTCTTGTGTGCAAGCAATAACCGACACTTAGTAAGGAGCTAATGTTAATTGCATATGGCAGCCACTCTTCTTGAAATCATTTTTTTCCTATCATTTTCTCACTCTACTCCAACCCTCTATTCATCTCAACAACAATCACTCCTCACAGCTCACTTTCCACTCACCATTGTCAACTATTCTTGACCCTCTTCTTTCAGAAAATTCATTTAGCTCTCGGCCTTCTACTATGAACCGCATGCCTTCAACACTAAAATCCTTTTATCCATAGGCTCTCTTGGAATTTCTCACCACAGTCTCATCTTGACCCTCTGCACATGAAATTTCAACCTCTCCTCAAACAACAACAGTGACACTCTCAGAGTATCTTTACTTGTGCATAGCCACTCTCAGCATTTTTCACATAACAGGCTCACTCGACCTTTCACCTAGCATAGCATGCAGACCCTAAGCTCTCTCAATGGCTCATACAAAGCTATTTCCTTTTCTCCCATTTTTTTTCATATGAGCTCCTCTATTTTGTTCCTTGGTTGTACTTCGCTCGATGTTGCCACGATTTTATGTTTCCATACTCCCAATTGTATGTCGAAATTGATCTTCCATTATACTATTGTGTGACTTGGTCTCTACCAATGCATTAAGCATGAGAATGGGCACCTAGAAGTTTCATCATATTCAGAACTAATTCTTTGTCCACCTACTCACTTCAACTAGGCACAGTCCTTTCTGTGAACCATCTCCTTCTCACTGAGGCTCTCCATGCTTATTCATGATTTCACATAGCTCGACTATAATTTGGCATTGATTATTTCATATTCCTTTAATTCACTGAGATGCAAATCTAAGCATAGAGATGGCTTGTCTCAAATCAAGGTAGACCAAGAATCCTTTTTTGTAAATCCTAGTCCTTGCTTCCTTGACCCAATGATCTTTAACAATCGTTATTGTTCTTGACACCAACTACTCTATGCAATAGTGGTCCTTGCTTCCTTGACCCAAGGATATTTGATAGTCCTTATTACCCCTGAGACCAACTCCTTTGCGCAATCGTGGTCCTTTATGTCTTGACCCAATGATCTTTGATAGTCGCTATTACTCCTAAGACCAACTCCTCTGTGAAATTGTTGTCCTTCTTGCCTTGACCCATAAATATTTGACAGTCGCTATTACACCTAAGACCAACTCCTCTATAAAATTGTGGTCCTTATTTCCTTACTCCACCATATTCCATATGCCTTTCTATTGTTATATCAGAGCCACAACATATCTTAACTCATGCAAGAGGAATGTGATGACATCACTTAGTTCTAATACTCTTAGCCCCCTTCTTTTTCTTTATATCTCCAGTTCTTCCACCATGGGACCAGGACTGTGGCTACCAATATAGCACTTAGGTTCTTAGTCTTCAGATTCCTGTCAGGGGTATGTCTCACTATGTTATAGCTCCCTCCCTTGGTTATTTTGGGTTTCCACTAACAAGTGCCAACACATACCTCGGAGCTCCCTAGGCATTTTAAATTTCTCTAATGCCATTTTCACGAGAGTTAAGAGGTTCTCATCCTTCGATATGTCTATCTACAATATGATGTCATTTACCACAATGTGGCAACTCCTTAGTGGAGACATATTTCATCCGGATTTGGCGGACTATGCCACCCAATAAGATTGAATATCCCTACCATGTGTTATGTCGTACTGCCACGTCATGTTGCCATCAATTTCCACTGTAGATACTCAGAACCAATATCATGCTGCCATGTGTCCTGCTAGAGGAGAGAGAAGGACTTTCCAGTCCTTGGTTTTGTAGCATAAACCTTGTTAATTATTATTAGTAATTTATCGACGCTTTTAACACTATTGAGTTGACTAGATATCATAAATTCTTAAAAAAAAATTGTTAATATTTTCCAAAATTATAATACCTTGAGCCTTCGATATTTTGATACCGAATAAGCCTCCTACTCTGATGTCCCAATATGTTGGTATGCCTTATGCTCTGATGTTCCGATATGTTGGTATGCCTCATGCTGCGATGTTTCGATATGTCGCTATGCCTCTTACTCCAATGTTCCGATATGTTGGTATGTGTCCTACTCTAATGTTCCAATTTTTTATATCTCGGACCTCTGATATTCCGAAAGCCTCTAACTTCCAATATCCCTACATGACATTCTCTGATGTCTTTATATTTTCCGACCTCTGATATAGCCTACTTCGATGCTTCGATATCAAGTCTCAATTTACTCAGACCCTCGATATTCCGACATGACCTGCTCTGAGGTCCCTATCTGCTTTTCTAATTTGTTATTTCGATACACCTCCTTCTCTGATAATTCATCTTTCTCAAGGCTTCCAATCCCTGGACATCATCATACCATATCTTTTGAACCAAAAGCTCATTTTGGAACCTCTGCATATTGTTGGAAATCTCTTCCAGATAATTTTTCACTCGATAGGGTCCAATGTAGGCTTGCAACAAGTTTACTACCTCTGAGGTAACTACAAACTCTCTTCCACACTTTTCTTCTTAACTCTTCTTCTTGTTCTTGGAATGTTGGGCACTAACCACCATTTTCATCATTTTATGACTACTCAATAAGCCTGCTACTATGATGGTTCTCAACCAAAATCCTGCAGATATTAATGGATTACCATTGTCTTATGGTTGAAATGAAATTATAATACACTCATTTTTTATGGCTTTCCAATAAGCTTTCTACTGTGGTTATTCTCTCCCAGTAGCCTGCAACTATCAATGGATCACCATTATCCTCTGGTTGACATGAAATGCCAATATCTGTTATGGAAAGCATCCATGCTTATTTGGTTAACATCAATTCCAACACTCCTACCAATAGTTACTCAATTGCAACTGCCCAACAATCTCCCCCTTTTGCATTGATGACAATATCTCATCCTCATATCCACTTTGATGGTCATTCTGCATGCTTCTTCAAGACTTTTCTTAGCATAAGCCACCAATGAATTTCTGTTTTCTGCATGGGAGATCACAACTTCGCCACAAATTCTCTCCCTATTTGACATGTGTAGTGTACCTAGAGAGGATAATATAGGGTACAGAGGGAGGTACCCAAGGGAATAATATGATGTATTAATATAAGAATGATAAATAAATGGGCCATAGTTAATAAATAAAGTGGTTAACCCACATTATGTAAGGGACCACATGTAGCTAGGGAATAAAGTGATAAGCCAATTGTATTGGATGTATGGTATTGAGAGACCCATGGTAACTACCCATGGTATTGCATGTATGAAACCTATATAGAGGTTAGAGACTCTCCATTGAGAGATGTCAAGGATTATTTTATGGGCAAGCATATGGCTTGTGGAGTGATCTCCTTCCTTAAGGAGTGAATGTATGGTGTTGCCCTACCTTAAGGGTTTTGATATTAATGAAGATCTGAAGTTTTATCTTCTATGGTGTTATTTCTTGGGCATATTTTCTATTTCTATACATTTTCTTGTCAGATCTAATACAAGTGGTATCAGAGCACTTTCTTGGACAGAGTTTGGAGATTTGTTTTTTCATTTTTTTGCAGGAAATTTTTGGGCGGCTAGTTTGTAGAGCAGATCTGAAAAATTTGGCGAAAAAATTTCAGAAATAATCATCAGATCTAGATTCCTTATGGAAAAATACTCAATTTCAAAAAAACAATCAGTCGAAACGGAGTCCGGATGAGGGTGATATCGCTGATTTAAATTCAGTTGTGTTGCAGAAATGTTTCTGACGGTAATTTATGTACGGCGGATCTCCTGACATTTTTAGTATATTTTGGTGCACAATATTAGAAAAACAATTAAATATATAATCTCCCCTTGAAAAATAACCCGATTTCAAAAAAACAATCGGTCAAATTGGAGTCTGGATGAGGGAGTTATCACTGATTTAAAATCAGTCATTTTTTCAGAAATTTTATGATGGCGGGACAGTTGCAGCGCAAATTTGTGTTTCCAGAGTGCCTAGATCGAGATTTCAATCACATGGTTAGATGTAGAATGGATATTCCATTTTCAAAAACGGGTTATAATAAGGATTCTAAGTTATATTGACCGAGTAATGTCCATTTTAAATTTTTGCCAAAGTAAGTGATTTTCTTCAAAACCCTTACTTTATTTTATGGATTCTCGCAAGATGAAGTTTACAGGAAAAGATGATGGCCCTACTATTGAAGATTTTTTACAACATCTCAAGGCTCAATATGCAAGTTTTTGGATATGCTCCATAGGGCTTCATATGAAAGATGAGGCAAATAAATGGTGGACCTCACTTGACAACTCAGTGAGGAAACTTCCCGAGAAAAAACTTGAAAAATTCCTTTTGGACAAGTGGTCTCAAGCCAGAAAGAAGGATAGTAAGAGCCATAAAGACTTATTTTCTACTAATATTTCCATATTACGGGTTCATGGAAGTATTCAGAAAGAGAACATCATTGTGTCTATCATTCCTAGTTGCAAGCATAATTGTATCAATGTGAATTTGGCTAAAAAATTGCAAGTTCCAGCAAAGCATATTGAAAACACATAGGTTGATAATGAAGATGTTCAAATTTATAAATATTTGAAGATTTCTATGGATAAGTATGTGTTGCATTCTGATTTTTATGCTTCAGATATGGCTATTGTGGATGTTGTTTTGGGACATCCTTGGATGGAATCCGTTGGTACTGTCAATTTTAATGTGCAAAAGAAATTCATGAAGCTCTGGTATAAAAAGAAGAAAATTACATTGCATGATATTTGCATTAGGAACCATGCAGAGATCGAGGAGGAAGGAGAAAAAATATCCAACGACACAGACACATCAGATGATGAGTCTTTGATGGTAGACAACCAAACACAGACATCAAAGCAAGTACCAACAAAAGAACCAGACACCACTCCATCACCAATAATGGAGGAATTAAGGAAAGATATTACATTAGTTAAAGCTTCAACATATCACCACCTGCATCACACAGCAAGACAACAACCAACAAGGTGGCAACGAATTAGCAACAAGGGCAACAACCCCTCGACGACACATAAAGAGGTGCGACGATACACTAACAACACATCAACAATGAAGAACCACCAGAACCCGCTTCCATCTCAAGCGAGCGAGGCACCGACTAGATCAAGTGTTCACCTTTCCCTTGGATGGCTAGATGCACATTAATGGTACCATTGGAATACTCTTTTGAGTATATCTTATTATTTGTGTTCTTCTCATGTTTCGGGGATGAAACATGTTTAAGGGGGGTGTAATGTAGTGTACCTAGAGGGGATAATATAGGGTACAGAGGAAGGTACCCAAGGGAATAATATGATGTATTAATATAATAATGATAAATAAATGGGCCATAGTTAATAAATAAAGTGGTTAACCCACATTATGTAAGTGACCACATGTAGCTAGGGAATAAAGTGATAAGCCCATTGTATTGGATGTATGGTATTGAGAGACCCATGGTAACTACCCATGGTATTGCATGTATGAAACCTATATAGAGGTTATAGACTCTCCATTGAGAGATGTCAAGGATTATTGTATGGGCAAGAATATGGCTTGTGCAGTGATCTCCTTCCTTAAGGAGTGAATGATGGTGTTGCCCTACCTTAAGGGTTTTGATATTAATGAAGATCTGAAGTTATATCTTCAATGGTGTTATTTCTTGGGCATACTTTTCATTTTTATACATTCTCTTGTCAGATCTACTACAACATGAATGGAAATAGGGCTACAAGTTGCCTTCTTCTACCTCATGAAATCATTGATTGTCAAAACCAAGGTGTATCTCTTGATATGTGCATTCTGCTTTGCAGACATCTGTTCCAGGACTGATTTTGTTGTTGCTCCATAAACTAGGCATATGTGACATGCTCCCCCTACACATGTACTACCTATTTTTTTGGTTCGTGTCTTGGATGCCTCATGGATTTTAGTTGAATAATCCTCATATTGATGCATCTTTCATACCAGTTAAAGAGAAGAACTTGCTCCTATCCTCTGCTACTAATACATTTCGGCTTGCTCCTACCCTCTGATCCTAAAGAGAATTTTGATGCACTTCATCTTGCTCCTATTCTCTATTGAATCTTCACCTTATATGCTCACTTCTTCTGATCATCTACATAGTCAACAGTGCTCCCCCTGAGATCAGGCCTCAAAATATGCATCGCTTCTTAAACAATACCAATTGTACCAAAAAGATAAAAATGGAAAAATGTGTCAGGAAATACTCTAATATTTTCTCTCAGAAGGAAATGAATTTTCACACAATGTTACTCCTCATGAGCCCAAAACATCAACTCCCATAACAATTCCAATGGAAGGAATAAGAGACACTGAAAGGTTACACCAATTGTGTTTCATGAACACAAGACTACAATGCATAATCAAAATCACAACTTAAATGAAATAAGGATATTTCACCCAAAATTGAAACCTCACATTTTCTCTGAAAGCTTCCTTTCTGAGGCTAACAATTGTTTCCTACTACAAATTATCAAAGAAACTCCCCCTGGGACAATGCTTTCTGGTCTCCTACAAAGACTTGCTTTCCTCTGTGTGGAAATTTATCCTATAGACCTGATTTAACTATGAGCTCCCCGTAATTTTACATTTAAATATTGCAGCCTAACTTCTTCAGATTGTAACATACTTATGTGTATCATTCATGCTAGTTCCACTCCTCCTTGTCAATTTCTATACATTCAATGCACCAATTATTCTTGTAATCAACAAGAATTCTTGACCAAACCTTCATCAATCATATGCATCTTTATGTTCATTCCTTTTAGCTTCTTGCATTTGACTTATTCTGCCTCCTTTGAGGCCATTCTCTTCATTTATTGAAGAGAAAAAACATATATAATCCCCTGAGTATATCATCCTCCTCCTTCTTCCATACCTTCACTAGCCTAGTCTTGACAGAAGCACAACCATGTTGCTTCTTATTTTCCCGTATTTGGGCTCTCTATTAGATTCACATGGACATATGAAACTTCTCCTTAAATTCCTTTTTCTTAACCCAAACTGACTTGCTACCATTTTTCTTTGTTTGAAAAATAATGGTAACAAGGTTATTACTACTCCCTTTCTTTACGCGAATCTTGCACTCAGTACAAGAGGCGTCTAGAAATAGTTTTTTCACTAGAATATGAACATCATCCCTCTTAATTATTCTCTGTTTTCTCTTCAGAGACACGTTGACACCTTCATTATTTCTCCTTCCATTATTAAGCACGTTCCCTTTACTCAGAGCACTGAATACATACTTCACTTCATTTCGTCGCATCACTCGAGATGCATTCTTCGACTCCCCATCCCTGTAGGCTGCTTCCGTGTGCCCAAATTTTCCACTATTGTAGCTTTGGTTTGGTCTAAGGAAAGGGAAAAGGAGTTACTCTTATTGACGATGTTCTCGTCAAAACTCCTATCTAAACCAACATTCCTTCTCCTAGCCTCTTTAGGAATCCTTGCATTTATCCTTCCCAACACATCGTTTTTACTTGCATGCCATCTACAGTCTATGGATTTATGTCCAAAATTATTGAAAGAAATAAAATACCCATAAAAATAATTTTGATGATTGAAATTACCTTTTCTTTGAATTCTTTGTCCTTGAGGGGGAAAGGACCTCTATTGATTCTTCATGTGCCCTCCATGAAAATTTTCATTACTACCTTGCACTCTTTCTTTTAGCTACCTAGTTATCTTTTGTTGCTCTGCTTGTTGTTGCATCTTATCCTTTTGTTGTTACCTTTTCTTCTTTTTCTTCTACCGAGTTCCTCATTTTTGTGGTCCAACAATCATGTTCCTTTATTTTTTTTGGAACCTCGAACTCCCTTTATCTGTGAAATTGAGCCTTCACCTTTTTCCTTAATGGATCATGTTTCTTCTGTGAATCCAAAACCAACCTGGATGTGTGAAGATTTTTTCTTAACAAGAATTTCATCCAAGGCCTTTCTGCTCCCTTCTAGCTTCTAGTACTGAGACAACTCTTTATTTTAATTTTCTAATACATGTATCAATGAGACCACTTCATTTTGTAGTCTCTTACATTAAGCTTCCTCCTCACTCAGCTGATTGGTTAACTTCCCATTCAGTCTTCTAGCCTCTTCTTGTTGGTAATTTAGATCAACTAATGTTTTTCTCAACCTTTCATTCTCAAGCTCATAAATTTCCAGTTGTTCCTCTTGCTTTATCTTTTCCTTTGATATATCCTTGGTCTCCATTATAGAAGAGATCAACTTCTTTCTAAAAAATATCCTTTCATTTAGATCATTTTCTTCACTAACATAGGTGCTAGTTGATTCACCACATACATCTAGGATCATTTATATACCCATGGAGTCTCTCACGGGTCTAAGGGTTATTCCTTATTCACCACTACTTGGCATCTTATCATATTCTATTGTTGCTAAACTGGGTCTATCTTCATTAAAACTACTAGATGCATAGATATATATATATATATATATATATATATATCTTGAAGTGATTAAAATGAGAATCTAGATAATGAATGACCTAACTCTTTGCATGTATCACACAACAATAGCTTACCTCATGAGTAGCTTGATCTTACTTCTAATACTTCTTCATCATCAACACAAGTGTGGTGAGTAGAAACTTCTGCATGCTTAGATTCATTCCAAAGAGAAGTAGGACTCCTTCGTCTCTTGTTGAGCCACACGACTATCTTCTCCAAACATACATTACATTTCGTCCAACATTTACCTTTTTGTCTCACAAATACTTACTTTACCGACATCTGACTCAGACAACCCTTTCATGACAACTTCCTTGGCTTTCACATTCTTCTCACTCTTTTCTCCATTCAATTCAAATCGCCATACATTAACATCTAAGGCCATTAAATATTCTTATATTATAACATTCCAGAATACATACTTTGATCCATTTAATAGTCGAAATCCTTCGTATTTAAGCCAAGATTTATTAGCCATTGTTTCCCTTTGATCTACCTTGTAGTGGTTAATCTATTCCTGAAGAAACTTGGCTCTCAAGCCAATTGTTAGAAACAATGTTAATACCAAGAGGGGGGTGAATCAATATTACAACTAATTTTCAATTCTTTATACCAATTTATTTTCTTATTCAACCTTGGAAACAACCCATATAATCAACAACAACATATAATATGGCGGAAATATGAAATCAACATACAAGCACACACCATGAGAATCATACACATGAGACACAAGGTTTTAAGTGGAAACCCCTTCGGGAAAAAAACCAAATCTTGTTGTTCTTATTCATGTAAAAAAAGAGCACCTACTCTATTAAATAAATCTATTTTGTGAGCCACCACTCATATGAAGCACCAACTCCCTTTGTTTGTTTGCTAGCACCCACTAGCAAGAAGCACCTACTCCCTTTGTTTGTAGCCACATGTCCAGCTTACCAAAAGCACCAAATTCATGGATTTGTTGCAAGCACCGAATTGCATCTCCTTCAATTTATGCAACCACAAACTTTCAGGAGGAAAAAACCACCAAGTCTTCTCAAGAACCCACTAGAAATTGAACCACCAACTTCTTGTGTGGAGGCACCAACCCAAACTTAGTAAGGAACTAATATTCACTTTATATGGAAGCCACTCCGCCTAATATTATATTTTTTTTGTCCTTTACTCACTCTGTGCAACCCATTGTTCTTCTCAACAACAGTGACTCCTCACAACCCACTGTCCACTCACCAGTGTCAACTATTCTCGACCCTCTGATTTCATAGCATACATTCAGATCTCGGCCTTCTACTCTCAACTACATACCTTCATCACTCAACCCCTTCTATCCATTGGCTCTCTTGGCCATTCTCACCACAGTCTCACACTACTCTTGACCCTATGCACAGGCACTTTCAGCCTCTCCTTACAGAGCAACACTAACACTCTTAGGGTCTCTTTCCTTCTACATAGGCAATCTCACCCTTTCACCCAGCAAAGCATACACACCCTGAGCTCTCTCAATGGCTCACACTAAAATACTTTCTCTTCCACCATTTTTTCTCATATGAGCTCATGGGTTTTGTTCCATGGCTGTACTTCACTCAATTCTGGCACGATTTCTTATTTCCACACCTCCCAAGTTTACCTCGACATGGATCTTCCATTTTATTATTTCATCTGACTTGGTCTCTGCCGCTACATTAAACATGAGAATGGGTAGCTGACTATTTCACCATACTGAGAATTAATTATCCTTCCACCTACACACTTCAACCAGGCACAATCCTTTCTATGAACACATCTCCTTCTCACTGAGGCTCTTCATGCTTATTCACGATTTCACATAGCTCCATTTTAATTCAGCGTGACTTCTTTTATCTTCACTTAATTCATTGACACGTGCATCGAAGCATAGAGATGGCTTGTATCAACTTGAGGCAGACCCAACATCCTCTTTTGTAAATCGTGGTCCTTGCTACCTTGACCCAATGATCTTTGACATTCGCTATTACTCATGAGACCAACTCCTCTTCACAATCATGGTCCTTGTTTCCTTGACCCAAAAATATTTTACAATCGTTATTATCCCTAAGACCAACTCCTCTGTGCAATCATGGTCCTTTCTTCCTTAATACACCATCTGCCATAGGCCTTTGTACTGTTATATCAGAAGCCACAACATATCATAACGCATGCAATATGGATGTTACGATATCACACAGTTCAAATAATATAAACCCCCTTATTTTCCTTTGTCTCTCCAATTCTTCCACCACGCGACCAAGATTGTGGCTACTAGTATAGCACTTCAGTGCCTAGCCTTCAGGTTTGTGCCTAGTTCTAACAAATACATCGGAGCTCCCTATGCATCATAAATTTTTCGAATGCCATTTGCACAAGAGTTACAAAGTTCTCATCCTATGATATAATTTCATTTACCACCACATGGAAACTCCTTACTAGAGAGACGTGTCACCCAAATTTGACCTAATAGGCCACCCATAACATTGCCTCTTCCAGCCACATTTCATGTCATACTTCCACGTCATGCTAACATTAGTTTTCGCTGCAGTTTCTCGAAACTAATCTCATGATGCCATTTTCCTCCTAGAGGAGAGAGAGAAGGACCCTCCAGTCCTTGGTTTTGCAACAGAAACCTTTGATAATTTCTCTTAGGAATTTATCGATGCTTTTAACACTATCAGGATTATTGGATAGTCTAGTTTCTTAAAACACTTTTGTTAATATCTTCTGATATTCTGATAGCTTGAGCCTCTGATATTCTGATACCTAATAAGCCTATTTCTCTTGTGTCCTGATATGTCAGTATGCCTCCTTCTCGGATGTTCTCATATGTCGGTATACCTCCTACTCCGATGTTCTGATATGCTAGTATCCATCCTGCTTCGGTGTTTTGATATGCTAGTGTGTCTCCTACTCTGATGTTCCGATGTCTGATATCCCATACCTATGATATTTTGAAAGCCTCCAAATTTTGAAATCCCAACATGACATGGTCCAATGTCCCGATATTCACTGACCTCTGATATAGCCTATTCTAATTCTTGGATATCAAGTCATGATGTAATCAGACACATGATATTATGATATGACCTGATACAATATCTTGATATGCTTGTCGATTCCGCTATGTTTATCAACGGTTTTCATTGACGTCAACCCAAGCAGCACCAGGGGCTAACCCAATATTACATGGGAATTTTGACCTACCAAATTAATATATGTGGGTCGATAATTCTTTTGATGGTTTCTACTTGTCGAGATTTTTTTTTTTATATATGGAAATCCATGTAATTCTTCACGGTTTGAGAGATATTCATGTTTGAATTTTGTACCCCCAGTTAGTGGGCTAAAACCCCATGGGGTTGTGGCATGGGTCATTGAAAAATTATAATTAATATTTTTTAAGCTCCTAAAATCCCTCCCACATTCACTTGTTGAAACCCCTCTCAACCTAAGCATTTATATAAATTGTGATCCTCATATTTTCCTAATGCAAGGGATTTCACCAATTGAAACAGGTCATCGTGGAATTTTCGCTCTATTTTTTTTTTTAAGAAGGTTCAGAAGCTGAAAATTTTATGAGGCAAAGCCAAAATCCTGAGGAAGCTTCTGTGAAACAATCAAATCAAGGTGTGAAATATTGTCAGAGATATGATCTGTGGAAGTCAGTGTTTTTGCAGGCTCCTAAAATTCATCTAAAACAAGTGACCTTGGGAAAATCATCATAACTCTCTCTCTGAGTATCGGATTTGAATTCCGTCAGATGTGGAAGATATTTCATAGACTATAGTTTTTTCTCTATCAATTTTAGAGCTGAATGAAGAAACAGTGACACGAGGAATACCGTACAATTTCGCACTTCTGAAACAGTCCATAATTAGGTCGTTGTGAGATATTGGGTATAACTCTCCATTGAAGAATCCAAATTGGGTCAAACCTATGGCATTGGAAAGACGACTTAGAGGAATACTACAGAACCAAAAATCAGATTTTGGGGATCTGAAAAAATAGAGATACACCAAATTCAATATCGAGCTCCTAGAAGGCAAAGAAAAAGCTAGATCATGTGTTTTCAAGGGCTAAAAAGGACTATAATTTCTTGGGAAGAAAAGAAAATCAAGGTGCAGCAGAGGGTAGCATGACAAGAGCAGAAACCAAGGAGCATAACAGCAGCAATAAGTTCATCACATGAAGTCTTCAATGGGCAGCACTGCATACAATCATTGTAAAGGTATCATTGTACTAAGTCATTGTAAATACATTATTGTACAAATTGTACTAGTGTCTATCTGCCAAGAGTTGAAGAGGAAATGTCAGGTGGTCTAGGATCATCATTAGGTGGTTGTGTCATAGTTGGGGTTATGGTCTAGTGTGTCTTATTCTTCTACATCATTCTATACCATTGTAAAGTGGACCATTTTCCCTGGTATGGGAGTCCATTCATCTTTTATTCTTCTACAGGGTGGTAGGGTGGTGCTAGGGTGAGTTGTAGCTCATTAGGTGTTGGGGCATCCATTCAGTTGACTACTAAATAATCATGGGCGTTGGAGCGTCCATCCAGTGGGAGCTGGAGAAGAATGATTTTCTAGATTCTAGGAAGTTGGAGATTTATTTTCAATTGGAGTTGAATATTAAAGAATTATTAGAAAAACATTAGGTGGTTTTTGTCCTGGAGTGGGTTTCCACCTTAAAAAATTTGTGCATTTATGTTCCTTTTGTTTATTGCTATCATTGTACAAACACTGATAATAATTGAATATTAACTAATGCTATAATTGAAATGAATACTGATTCACCCCCCCTCTTAGTATTTCCAAAAATTGGTATCAAAGCTTGGTTCCTTCAATAGAAATTTAACAACTGGAAGGAGGTCATGGAGCATACCAAGAATGGTGTACCTCTCTTCAATGAAAATAATTATGCACTCTGGAAAGGAATAATGGAGGTCTATCTCTTGGCGCAAGTTTATGAAGTATGGGACACTGCTTAAAATGGATTTACATCAACCATGGATGAACAAGGTAAGAAGAATTTGGTAAATGATGCAAAATCAAAGAATATTATTATCAATGGACTTATTGAATCTGCTTATCATAAGGTGTTGGGTTGTAAAACTGCCAAAAATGTATGGGAAAAGCTTGAGAATATATATGCAGGTGAATCAAATGTCAAAGAAGCAAAGCCTCAAATCTATAGAGCAAAATTTGAGCAACTCAGAATGAAAGAAGATTGCAACATTGCTGCATACTTCCAATACGTTGATGAAATAACCAATACTCTAGAAGGATTGGGAGAGCCAGTTGACGAGAATACTATTATATAGAAGATTCTTAGAACGTTACCAGGGAGATTCAACCCAAAGGTATCGGTCTTAAAATACAGTGAAAATCTGGACAAACTCAGCAAAGAGGAATTACATGGAATTCTCATAGCATATGAAATGAGACTTGATGAAGAAGAGGGTACTTCAAATCTAGAAACTGCGTTCGTTGCATCTAAGAAAACAAATAAGGACAAACAACCTTCAATTGAAATGACATGCACCTGCAAGTGTGAAGAAAAGGGAGATGATGAGAAGGTCTTTCAGATGAAGAATATGATTACTTTACGAGAAAACTAAAAACTGGTAAGGGAAAATTCAAAGGTAAACTTCCATTGATATGTTTTGGTTGTGGTGAGGTTGGTCATTTCGCAGCAAAATGTTCGAACAAAAGTGATGGCAACTCAAAAGGAAATAAAGGCGTTAAGAAATTCAACAAGCAAGGAAAAAAGAAAGGATCCAAAAGGAACTTTCTCTCTAAAGAAGATAGCTCATCATCTGATGAAGAAAGTGACAGCAAAGAAGAAGCCAATGAGAGAGTATTGTTTATGGCCAAGCACAATAAACCCAAGCACAATAAGCAAGAGGTATCAAAAAGCAAAGAGGAATGATTGACCATAGAATAATTTTATAAGGAAGCAATCAAGCTTATAAAATATTTCAGGGCAGAGAAGATCCGTTCCAATACTCTTGAAGAACAAGTTCAAGGTCTCAAAATTGAAGTTGAAGAACACAAATGCATTGAAGACTCACTTCAAAAGAAGTTGGAAGAAAGCAACCAAGAAAGGGAAGAGTTAGAAGCCGAAGTAGTCTCACTGCGTGAGGAAGTGCAGAAAGGAGAAACTATCCAAAACTATGCTAACAGCTCAAGGGCATTAGAAGAACTCATCAACAATCAACAATGTTACAACGACAAAATTTGCATCGGTTACAAAGAAGAAGAAGCAGGAACTTCTACAACAAAATACAATGAACCTATGAGACTTGACATGCATGTATACTTCATTGGACAAGATTCGCAAGAACAGCCTTGGAAGACAATTCCTCGACAAAATTTCCATCCAGGTACCAACATATTTTTTATGGCTACTATTATTCATGTGGAAAATTTGGTCATAAAGATGTAGAATGTTGCACGTACCCTAGCGAAACATGAATAGATTTGAACATTTAAGAAATAATATTAAATGTTACAAATGTTGAAAATTTGGACACATAGCTAAGGACTGCAGACTTGAAAATCCTCCAGAAGAATCTTCGAAGCCACAGAACGAACGAACATGGAAGAAGAAGAAGACTGATAATTGTGCTCTGGCTCTCAAGGCTCAAAACAACAAAGATGAGTGGTATGTTGATAGTGGTTTCTCAACGTATATGACTGGAGATAAAATAAATTTGTATCTCTGAAAGAGAAGAAGGATGGAACCATGTCTTTTGGAAATGATGGATCTTCAAATGTTATAGGATCAGGTACTGTCACTCTCGGAAGAAAAGATGCTCTAGCCAAAAATGTTCTATTGGTTGAAAACATGAATCACAATCTGCTCAGTGTTGGACAAATATGTGATCAAGGACACATAATACTATTCAACTCCACAAAATGTCAAATCAGGAAAGGTGTGTATGGTGAAATTTTGGCTACAGTAATTCGAGCTCCAAATGATATATATGTTCTGGATGAAGCAACTAAAGCATGTCTAATAGCTAAAGAAGATGATATCATAATTGCTAGCAATGATGATCGACTAAGTAAGAAGTTTTCTACAAAGGTGCAAAGTGATTTTGAGATGTCTTTACTTGGTGAGTTGACATACTTCTTAGGGCTTCAAATATCTCAGCGAGAGAAAGGAATATTTATATGTCAAGCCAAGTACATCAAGGAAATGCTCAAGAAATTTAAAATGGAAGATTGCAAACCCATCCTTAATCCAATTGTAACAGGTTGCAAATTGAGCATAGACGACTCATTTAAGGATGTGGATCAAAGGTTGTACAAATCTATGATTGGTAGTCTTCTATATGTAACAACCTCCCGGCCAGATGTTATGCAAGCAATTGGACAAGTAGCAAGATTCCAAGCAGCACCAAAAGAATCACATATTATTACCATCAAAAGAATTCTTCGATATCTAAAGGGAACAACAGAATATGGCTTGTGGTATCCCAAGGGTAACAATCTCATTATTCATTCCTTTACAGATGCAGATTGGGCAGGAAGTGTTGATGATCATGAGAGTACTCGTGAAGCATTAGAATATCTTCGCCAAAAGCTTGGGATTCTCCCAAGTTCTCATTAGATTTTCCTTATTCATAATATAAAGGGGGAGTGGAAGTGTGTACAGGTTGACAGGATGGTTGTGTGCCAAGGGGAGTTACCCTTTGCCATTGATGTCAAAGGGGGAGAGAATTTTGTAGGGAGAGGTGTCATGATCACAGGGGGAGTACTTGTGTTTCCATTAATGCCAAAGGGGGAGATTTTTGATCAGCGGTTGTCATTGATGTCAACCCAAGCAGCACGAGGGGATAACCCAATATTGCATGGGAATTTTTACCTATAAAATTAATATATTATGGGTCAATAATGCTTTTTATGGTTTCTATTTGTTGAGATTTTTGGGTTGATATATGGCACGCCATGTAATTCTTCACGGTTTGAGAGATATTCATGTTTGAAGGTTGTACCCCCAGTTAGTGGGCTAAAACCCCATGGAGTTGTGGCATGGGTCATTGAAAAGTGATAATTAATATTTTTTAAGCTCCTAAAATCCCTCCCATGTTCACTTGTTGAAGCCCCTCTCAACCTAAGCATTTATATAAATTATGATCCTCATATCCTCCTCATGCAAGAGATTTCTCCATCTGAAACAGGTCATCGTGGAATTTTCGCTCTAAATTTTTTTGTACAAAGGTTCAGAAGCTAAAATTTTTATGAGGCAAAGCAGAAATCCTGAGGAAGCTTCTGGGAAAGAATCGGATCAAGGTGCGCAATATTGTCGGAGATATGATCTGTGGAAGTTAGTGTTTTTGCAGGCTCCTGAAATTCATCTCAAAGAAGTGACCTTGGGAAAATTGTCATAACTCTCTCTCTCTGAGTATCGTATTGGAATTATATAATACATGGAATATAGTTCACAGACTGTAGATTTTTCTCTATCAATTTCAGCACCGAATGAAGAAACAATGACACGTGGCACGCCGTACAAGTTCACCCTTCTGAAACAGTCCATAATTAGGGCATTGTGAGATATTGGGTATAACTCTCCCTTGAAGAATCCAAATTGGCTCAAACCTATAGCATTGGAAATACGACCTAGAGGAATAATACAGGACCAAAAATCAGATATTTGGGACCTGAAATAATAGGGATACGCCAGATTCAATATCGAGCTCATAGAAGGAAAACCAAAAGCTAGATCATGTTTTGTCAAGGGCTGCAAAGGACCAGACTTTCTTGGGAAGCAAAGCAAAGCAAGGTGCAGCAAAGCATAGCATGACAAGAGTAGAAACCAAAGAGCATAACAGCAACAATAATTTCATCACATGAATTCTTAAAGTGGGCAGCACTGCATACAATCATTGTAAAGGTATCATTGTACTAAGTCATTGTAAATACACTATTGTACAAATTGTACTAATGTCTATTTTCCAGAAGTTGAAGAGGCAGTGTCGGGTGGTCTAGGATCATCATTAGGTGATTTTTTCATAGTTGGGGTTATGATATAGTGTGTCTTATTCTTCTACATCATTCTATATCATTGTAAAGTGGACCATTTTCCGTGGTACAAGAGTCCATTCTTCTTTTATTCTTCTACAGGGTGGTAGGGTGGTGCTAGGGTGAGTTGTAACTCATTGGGTGTTGGGGCATCCATTCAGTTGACTACTGAATAATCACACGCATTGGAACGTCCATCTAGTGGGAGCTGGAGAAGAATGATTTTCTAGATTCTAGGAAGTTGGAGCTTTATTTTCAATTTGAGTTGAATATTAAAGAATTATTAGAAAATCATTAGGTGGTTTTTGTCCCAGAGTGGGTTTCCACCTTAAAAAATTTCAGGCATATGTGTACCTTTTGTTTACTGTTATCATTGTACAAACACTGATAATAATTGAAGATTAACTAATTCTCTAATTGAAAGGAATATTGATTCACCCCCCCTCTCAGTATTTCCAACAATTGGTATCGAAGCTTGGTTCCTTCAATAGCGCTTAACAAACTGAAGGAGGTCATGGAACATACCAAGAATGGTGTACCTCTCTTCAATGAAAATAATTAAGCACTGAAAAGGAAGAATGGAGGTCTATCTCTTGGTGCAAGGTTATGAAATATGGGACACTTTTCAAAATGGATTTACATAACTTGCAGATGAACAAGGTAAGAAGAATTTGGTAAATGATGAAAAAGCGAAGAATATTATTATCAGTGGACTTATTGAATCTGCTTATCATGAGGTGTTGGGTTGTAAAACTGCCAAAAATGTATGGGACAAGCTTGAGAATATATATGCAGGTGACTCAAATGTCAAAGAAGCAAAGCTTCAAATCTATAGAGATAAATTTGAGCAACTTAGAATGAAAGAAGATTGCAACATTGTTGCATACTTCCAATACGTTGATGAAATAACCAATACTCTAGAAGGATTGGGAGAGCCAGTTGACGAGAAGACTATTATATGGAAGATTATTAGAACATTACCAAGGAGATTCAACCCAAAGGTATCGGTCTTAGAATACAGTGCAAATATGGACAAACTCAGCAAAGAGGAATTACATGGAGTTCTCATAGCATATAAAATGAGACTTGATGAAGAATAGGGTACTTCAAATCTAGAAACTGCATTCATTGCATCTAAGAAAACCAATAAGGACAAACAACCTTCAATTGAAATGACATGCATCTGCAAGTGTGAAGAAAAGGGAGATAATGGAGAAGGTCTTTCAGATGAATAATATGCTTAATTTACGAGAAAACTAAAAAATGGTAAGGGAAAATTCAAAGGTAAACTTCCATTGATATGTTTCGGTTGTGGTGAGGTTTGGCATTTCGCAGCAAAATGTCCAAACAAAAGTGATGGAAACTCAAAAGGAAAGAAAGGCTTTAAGAAATTCAACAAGTAAGGAAAAAAGAAAGGATCCAAAAGGAAATTTCTCACTAAAGAAGACATCTCATCATCCGATGAAGAAAGTGACATCAAAGAAGAAGCCAATGAGAGAGAATTGTTTATGGCCAAGCACAATAAACAAGAGGTATCAAACAACAAAGAAGAAGGATTGACCATAGAATAATTTTATAAGGAAGCAATCAAGCTTATAAAAGATCTCAAGGCGGAGAAGATCCGTTCCAATACTCTTGAAGAACAAGTTCAAGGTCTCAAAATTGAAGTTGAAGAACACAAATGCATTGAAGATTCACTTCAAAAGAATTTGGAAGAAAACAACCAAGAAAGCAAAGAATTAGAAGCCGAAGTAGTCTCGCTGCGTGAGGAAGTGAAGAAAGGAAAAACTATCCAAAACTATGCCAAGAGCTCAATGGCATTGGAAGAACTCATCAACAATCAATGATCTTACAACGACAAAACTGGCATCGGTTACAAAGAAGAAGAAGCAGGACCTTCTACAACAGAATACAATGAACCTATGAGATTTTACATGCATGTAGACTTCATTGGACAAGATTCACAAGAACAACCTTAGAATACAATTCGTCGACGAAAATTTCCATCCAGGTACCAACATATTTCTCATGGCTATTGTTATTCATGTGGAAAATTTGGTCATAAAGCTTTAGAATGTTGCACATACCCTAGGAACGAATACAATTCCAAGAGATCTATCAAATATTAACCTCCCGGGGCTCAGTGAAACATCAATAGATTTGAAAATTTAAGAAATAATATTGAATGTTACAAATGTTGAAATTTTGGACACATATCCAAGGACTGCAGACTTGAAAATCCTCCAGAAGAATCTTTGAAGCCACAGAACGAACGAACATGGAAGAAGAATCTTCCCGGCCAGATGTTATGCAAGCAGTTGGACAAGTAGCAAGATTCCAAGTAGCACCAAAAGAATCACATATTATTACCATCAAAAGAATTCTTTGACATCTAAAGGGAACAAAAAAATATGGCTTGTGGTATCCCAAGGGTAACAATCTCATTATTCATTCGTTTACAGATGCAAATTGGGCAGCAAGTGCTGATGATCGTGAGAGTACTTGTGAAGCATTAGAATATCTTCACTAGAAGCTTGGGATTCTCCCAAGTTCTCATTATATTTTCCTTATTCATAATATAAAGGGGGAGTGGAAGCGTGTACAGGTCCACAGGATGGTTGTGTGTCACAGGGAGTTACCCTTTGCCATTGATGTCAAAGGGGGAGAGAATTTTGTAGGAAGAGGTGTCATGATCGCAGGGGTAGTACTTGTGTTGCCATCAATGCCAAAGGGGGAGATTGTTGATCATCGGTTGTCATTGATGTCAACCCAAGCAGCACCAAGGGCTAACCCAATACTGCATGGGAATTTTTACCTACCAAATTAATATGTTCTGGGTCAATTATGCTTTTAATGCTTTCTAATTTTCGATATGTTTCCATTGATATATGGCATGCCATGTAATTCTTCATGGTTTGAGAGATATTCATGTTTGAAGTTTGTACCCCCAGTTAGTGGGCTAAAACCCCATGGGGTTGTGGCATGGGTCATTGAAAATTTATAATTAATATTTTTTAAGCTCCTAAAATACCTCCCACGTTCACTTGTTGAAGCCCCTCTCAACCTAAGCATTTATATAAATTGTGATCCTCATATCCTCCTCATGCAAGGGATTTCGCCATCTAAAAATAGGTCATCGTGGCATTTTCGCTCTAAATTTTTTTGTACGAAGGTTCAAAAGCAAAAAAATTTATGAGGTGAAGCCGAAATCCTAAGGAAGCTTCTAGGAAACAATCAGATCAAGGTGCACAATATTGTCGTAGATATGATCTGTGGAAGTCAGTGTTTTTGCAGGCTCCTAAAATTCATTTCAAAGAAGTGAACTTGGGAAAATCATCATAACTCTCTCTCTGAGTATTAGATTGGAATTCTGTAAAAAGTGGAAGATATTTCACAAACTGTAGTTTTTTCTATATCAATTTTAGAGCCGAATAAAGAAACAGTGAAACGTGGCACACCATACAAGTTTTCCCTTCTGAAACAATCCATAATTAGGGCATTGTGAGATATTGGGTATAACTCTCTCTCGAAGAATCAAAATTGGGTCAGACCTATTGCATTGGAAAGATGACTTAGAGGAATAATACAGAACCAAAAATTAGATATTGGGGATCTGAAATAACAGAGATACACCAGATTTAATATCGAGTTCTTAGAAGGCAAAGAAAAATATATATCATGTGTTGTCAAGGGCTGCAAAGGACCAGACTTTCTTGGGAAGCAAAGCAAAAGCAAGGTGCAGCAAAGGGTAGCATGAAAAGAGTAGAAACCAAGGAGCATAACAGCATCAATAAGTTCATCACATGAAGTCTTCAAGTGGGCAGCACTACATACAATCATTGTAAAGGTATCATTGTACTAAGTCATTGTAAATACATTATTGTACAAATTGTACTAGTGTCTATCTGCCAATATTTGAAGAGGCAGTGTCGGGTGGTCTAGGATCATCATTAGGTGGTTGTGTCATAGTTGGGTTATGGTCTAGTGTGTCTTATTCTTCTACATCATTCTATATCATTGTAAAGTGGACCATTTTCCTCAGTACGGGAGTCCATTCTTCTTTTATTCTTCTACAGGGTGGTAGGGTGGTGCTAGTGTGAGTTGTAGCTCATTGGGTGTTGGGGCATACATTCAGTTGACTACTAAAGAATCACGGGCGTTGGATCATCCATCCATTGGGAGCTGGAGAAGAATGATTTTCTAGATTCTAGGAATTTGGAGCTTTATTTTCAATTGGAGTTGAATATTAAAGAATTATTAGAAAATCATTAGGTGGTTTTTGTCCTGGAGTGAGTTTCCACCTTAAAAACTGTGTGCATTTGTGTTCCTTTTGTTTACTGCTATCATTGTACAAACACTGATAATAATTGAATATTAACTAATGCTCTAATTGAAAGGAATATTGATTCATCCCCCCTCTCAGTATTTCCAACAATTGGTATCAGAGCTTGGTTCCTTCAACAGCAGTTTAACAGCTGGAAGGAGGTCATGGAGCATACCAAGAATGGTGTACCTCTATTCAATGAAAATAATTATGCACTCTAGAAAGGAATAATGGAGGTCTATCTCTTGGTGCAAGGTTACAAAGTATGGGACACTGTTCAAAATGGATTTACATCAACCACGGATGAACAAGGTAAAAATAATTTGGTAAATGATGCGAAAGCAAAGAATATTATTATCGGTGGACTTATTGAATCTGCTTATCATAAGGTGTTGGGTTGTAAAACCACCAAAAATGTATGGGACAAGCTTGAGAATATGTATGCAGGTGACTCAAATGTCAAAGAAGCAAAGCTTCAAATATATAGAGCAAAATTTGAGCAACTCAGAATGAAAGAAGATTGCAACATTGTTGCATACTTCCAATACATTGATGAAATAACCAATACTCTAGAAGGATTGGGAGAGCCACTTGATGAGAAGACTATTATACGGAATATTCTTATAATGTTACCAGGGAGATTCAACCTCAAGGTATCGGTCTTAGAATATAGTGCAAATCTGGACAAACTCAGCAAAGAGGAATTACATGGAGTTCTCATAGCATATGAAATGAGACTTGATGAAGAAGAGGGTACTTCAAATCTAGAAACTGTGTACGTTGCATCTAAGAAAAAAAATAAGGACAAACAACCTTCAATTGAAATGACATGCACCTACAAGTGTGAAGAAAAGGGAGATGTTGGAGGAGGTCTTTCAAATGAATAATATGCTTACTTTACGAGAAAAATAAAAACTGGTAAGGGAAAATTCAAAGGTAAACTTCCATTCATATGTTTTGGTTGTGGTGAGGTTGGGAATTTTGTAGCAAAATGTTCGAAAAAAAGTGACAGCAACTCAAATGGAAAGAAAGGCTTTAGTAAATTCAACAAGCAAGGCAAAAAGAAAGGATCCAAAAGGAACTTTCTCTCTAAAGAAGATAGCTCATCATCCGATGAAGAATGTGACAGCAAAGAAGAAGCCAATGAGAGAGTATTGTTTATGGCTAAGCACAATAAACCCAAGCACAATAAACAAGAGGTATCAAACAACGAAGAAAAAGTATTGACCATAGAATAATTTTATAAGGAAGCAATCAAGCTTATAAAATATCTCAAGGCGGAGAAGATCCGTTCCAATACTCTTGAAGAAAAAGTTCAAGGTCTCAAAATTGAAGTTGAAGAACAAAAATGCATTGAAGATTCACTTCAAAATAAGTTGGAAGAAAGCAACCAAGAAAGGGAAGAATTAGAAGCCGAAGTAGTCTCCCTGCGTGAGGAAGTGAAGAAAGGAAAAACTATCCAAAACTATGCCAACAGCTCAAGGGCATTGGAAGAACTCATCAACAATCAATGATCTTACAATGACAAAACTGGCATCGGTTACAAAGAAGAAGAGGCAGGACCTTCTACAAAAAAATACAATGAACCTATGAGATCTGACATGCATGTAGACATCATTGGACAAGATTCACAAGAACAACCTTGGAAGACAATTCCTCAATGAAAATTTCCATCCAGGTACCAACATATTTTTATGGCTACTGTTATTCATGTGGAAAATTTGGTCATAAAGCTGTAGAATGTCACACGTACCCTAGGAACGAATACAATTCCAAGATATCTTTCAAATATGAACCTCCTAGGGCTCAGTGAAACATCAATAGATTTAAACATTTAAGAAATAATATTAAATGTTACAAATGTCGAAAATTTGGACACATAGCCAAGGACTGCAGACTTGAAAATCCTCCAGAAGAATCTTCGAAGCCACAGAACGAATGAACATGGAAAAAGAAGAAGACTGATAATTCTGCTCTCGCTCTCAAGGCTCATAGCAACAAATATGTGTGGTATGTTGATAGCGGTTGCTCAACGCATATGACTGGAGATAGAAATAAATTTATATCTCTGGAAGAGAATATGGATGGAACCGTGTCCTTTGGAAATGATGGATCTTCAAATGTTATAGGATCAGGTACTGTCACTCTCGGAAGAAAAGATGCTCTAGCCAAGAATGTTCTATTGTTTGAAAATGTGAATCACAATTTGCTCAGTGTTGGACAAATTTGTGATCAAGGACACACATTATTATTCAACTCCACAAAATGTGAAATCAGGAAAGGCGTGTATGGTGAAATTGTGGCTACAACAAGTCGAGCTCCAAACGACATATATGTTCTGGATGAAGCAACTAAAGCATGTCTAATAGCTAATTAGGATGATATAATAACTTGTAGGAATGATGATCGACTAAGTAAGAAGTTTGCTACAAAGGTGCAAAATGATTTTGATATATCTTTACTTGGTGAGCTGACATACTTCTTAGGGCTTAAAATATCTCAGCAAGAGAAAGGAATATTTGTATGTCAATCCAAGTACATCAAGGAAATGCTCAAGAAATTTAAAATGGAAGATTGCAAACCCATCCTTACTCCAATGGTAACAGGTTTCAAATTGAGCATAGACGACTCATCTAAGGATGTGGATCAAAGGTTATACAGATCTATGATTGGTAGTCTTCTATATGTAACAGCCTCCTGGACATATGTTATGAAAGATGTTGGACAAGTAGCAAGATTCCAAGTAGCACCAAAAGAATCACATATTATTACCATCGAAATAATTCTTCGATATCTAAAGGGAAAAATAGAATATGGCTTGTGGTATCCCAAGGGTAACAATCTCATTATTCATTCCTTTATAGATGCAGATTGGGCAAGAAGTGTTGAAAGTCATGAGAGTACTCATGAAGCATTGGAATATATTGGACAGAAGCTTGGGATTCTCCCAAGTTCTCATTAGATTTTCCTTATTCATAATATAAAGGGGGAGTGGAAGTGTGTACAGGTCCACAAGATGGTTGTGTGTTAGGGGGAGTTACCCTTTTCCATTGATTTCAAAGGGGGAGAGAATGTTGTAGGAAGAGGTGTCATGATCGCAGGGGAAGTACTTGTGTTGCCATCAATGCCAAAGGGGGAGATTGTTGATCAGCGGTTTTCATTAATGTCAACACAAGCAGCACCAGGGGCTAACCCAATATTGCATGGGAATTTTGACCTACCAAATTAATATATTCTGGGTCAATAATGCTTTTGATGGTTTCTACTTGTCAAGATGTTTCATGTTTGAAGCTTGTACCCCTAGTTAGTGGGCTAAAACCCCAAGGAGTTGTGGCATGGGTCATTGAAAATTCATAATTAATATTTTTTAAGCTCCTAAAATCCCTCCCACGTTCACTTGTTGAAGCCCCTCTCAACCTAAGAATTTATATAAATTGTGATCCTCATATCCTCCTCATGCAAGGGATTTCGCCATTTGAAACTGGTCATCGTCGCATTTTTGCTCTAACCTTTTTTGTACGAAGGTTCAGAAGCTGAAATTTTTATAAGGCGAAGTCGAAATCCTTAGGAAGCTTCTGTGAAAACTTTAGATCAAGATGCGCAACATTTTCGGAGATATGATCTGTGGAAGTTAGTGTTTTTACAGGCTCCTGAAATGCATCTCAAAGAAGTGACCTTGGGAAAATCGTCATAAATCTCTCTCTGAATATCGGATTGGAATTTTGTAAAAATTTGAAGATAGTTCACAAACTATAGTTGTCGCTTTATCCATTTCAGAGCCGAATGAAGAAACAGTGACACCTGGCATGCCGTAAAAGTTCGCTCTTCTAAAACATTCCATAATTAGGACATTGTGAGATATTCGGTATAACTCTCCCTTGAAGAATACAAATTGGGTCAGAACTATGGCATTGGAAAGACGACTTAGAGAAATACTATAGGACTAAAAATCAAATACTAGGGATCTGAAATAACAGAGATACACTAGATTTAATATCAAGCTCCTAGAAGGCAAAGAAAAAGCTAGATCATGTGTTGTCAAGGGCTGCAAAGGACCAGACTTTCTTGGGAAGCAAAGAAAAGCAAGGTGCAGCAGAGGGTAGCATGACAAGAGAAGAAACCAAGGAGCATAACAGTAGCAATAAGTTCATCACATGAAGTCTTCAAGTGGGCAGCACTTCATACAATCATTGTAAAGGTATCATTGTACTAAATCATTGTAAATACATTATTGTACAAATTGTACTAGTGTCTATCTGCCAAGAGTTGAAGAGGCAGTGTCGAGTGGTCTAGGATCATCATTAGGTGGTTGTTTCATAGTTGGGGTTATGGTCTAGTGTGTCTTATTCTTCTACATCATTCTATATCATTGTAAATTGGACCATTTTCCCTGGTACGGGAGTCCATTCTTCTTTTATTCTTCTACAGGGTGGTAGGGTGGTGCAAGGGTGAGTTGTAGCTCATTGGATGTTGGGGCATACATTCAATTGACTACTGAAGGATCACAGGTGTTGGACTGTCCATCCAGTGGGAGCTGGAGAAGAATTATTTTCTAGATTCTAGGAATTTGTAGCTTTATTTTCAATTGGAGTTGAATATTAAAGAATTATTAGAAAAGCATTAGGTGGTTTTTGTCCTGGAGTGGGTTTCCACCTTAAAAACTGTGTGCATTTGTGTTCCTTTTGTTTACTGCTATCATTGTACAAACACTGATAATAATTGAAGATTAATTAATGCTCTAATTGAAAGGAATACTGATTCACCCCCCTTCTCAGTATTTCCAACACGCTATTCTGATACGCCTCATGCTCCAATAATTCATTCTTACCAAGGCTCAAAATCCTTGGACATCCGTAAACCATATCTTTCGATCCAGGATCCCATTTTGGAACTTTTGAATATCATTGGAAATCTCTTCTAGAGAACATTCCACTAGATAGGGTATGATATGGGTTTGGAGCACATTTTATGCCTATGAGGTGACTGCAAACTCTCAGCCATACTTTGCTTCTTTAAGCTTCTTCTTGTGCTTGGAATTTTGGGCGCCTAACCACCATAGTCATAATTTTATGGCTTCTCAATAATCCTGTTACTATCATGATTATCTACCAGAAGCCTGCACATATCAATGTATCACTATTTTCCTCTGGTTGACATCAAATTCCCGAACACTCACATTTTAAGGCTTTCTGTTACGTCTACTACTGTGGTTATTCTCTACCAGTAGCCTGGAGCTATCAATGGATCATCATTGTCCTCTGGTTGAAATCAAATGCCAATATCTGCTGTGAAAATCATCCATGCTATTCTGGTTGACATCAATGCCAACACTCCTACCAATAGTTATTAAATGCCAACTGTCCAAAATTATGTTTTTCCATGATATCATACTTTCAATTAGCATGCCCTTCACCTAAGCACCAACATTCCTTAATTTTGATTCTTCATTATAATTCTCGAGTTTGTATTGAGTATAGATCTATGCCTAAAAATATTAGAAATGGCTTTGAGAACACCAGATGGTTGCCAAGAATTATTTTGGCGTGATTCATTCATTCCTAGTCATCCACCAAATATAGGCGTCTCTATAAAATCTTCCCCATAACTCTTAAGAGAGATTATGAAATAAAAATTCCTCAATCATGTAGTTTGGAAGTCATTCCCATAGGGAATTAACTATATCTATTTAGAAGACATGTTTTTATTGTATAATATAATTTTTATGCAAGAATTGTATTAATTGAGATTCTTAGTTTGTAGGATACAAAATAATCACTCTTTGAGAGGCAAGAATGAACTTATCTTCCTAAAAGCGAGATTTATGCAGATTATCATTTTGACCAAGATATAAATAAAATGAGTAGAAATGTGTTGTTCTTGAGAATATGCATGATCTTGTATATGTGATTATTTTACACTTGGCTCGACCCTCATAGATGCCAAAATTTGGATGTTATCAACATAGACAATATCCAATAACAATGATGATCTACAAACATAACAATACAAATACATTGGTACGCTAAATTTGAAAAATTATTAGGCTTAAAAATTACAATAACTTAGTTAGTGTGTTCAACTTAATATATACACAAGAGAAATTGTTTTATTATTTTTCTATCGAAAATCATAAGTAATAGGTTGTATGTTGTGTTTATATTTGTTTTTTCACATACGCCATAGTATTTGAGACATTAAACATGATATGGTGTAATATTTTGAAACTTTGAACTTGCTTTTTCTTCTAAATTGCTTGCTAATGCACACATTCCCTACACCCATTTTTGGAGAAGTTTCACTTTCTTATGCACATGTATTCCATCTCTACCCATTTGACGCCACATATATATGATAATCCTACCATTGAAGTCTTGAAAATTTTACTTGTCTGGAATTTCTTGATCATATATCCAATCCATCTATTTCTTTTTAGGATCTTTCCTTGGCTAGACTCTCCTTTTAACCATATTTCCAAATATGGCATGCAATAATATACACAAATCCCTAAATTGTGATCGCTTAAGCATTAAGACATAACCGTATTGCAATGATTTTTTTTTTTTTTGCATTTACTATGCCCTTACTATAATAAGCTTATTGTTGGAGGGTTATTGATATTCCCCTAATCACAAACTTTTCATATTATGGAATTTTCTTCAAATGAGGTTATATTTTCATTATTGGAATTCATTGATTACTTAAATTGTATCTTATCATTACAAAGAATTACTTTCTTCGTAAAGTGGTCATGTTTGGGCCTATGATTAAGTATAGATGTGATTTATTGGACAATGGATCTTTATTTTTTTGGCAATATGTTTCTTGTGTTCTATAATATTAAATTGATTGTCCTTGATGGCAACTCTCTAGCAAAGGACGAAGCAACTATCTATATGAAGAATTTCAACAGTCTCTCAAAATTTTTGTGCAGCAGATTGGTTATTTTTAATATGTCACAATGTATACGCGGGCTTGTAAAGGCCAAGTCACGTATGCACGCAGAGAAGTATGTCCCAAGTTGTGTATGCCTGTTTGTGCTCCAAAATTATAATACCAGGGGGTTTTACCATGGTATTAGCCCACGGTATTGAGCATTGTATTATCTATTTGATTCCGTCCAGGATTACCATCAGCAGTTGAGTGGTTTTGACTCATGGTATTGGTAAAAGCTAATTCTATATAAGGAGAAGAAGATCATAGTGCAAAGTGTTCATGAGTAAGGGTTGTTAATGAATAAATTTCTCTAAGGAATATTTTCATGGATGAAATCTATTTTTAATTGATAGATCTGAATCTATGATGCACCCATGGATATAATGATGGTTCAAAATATCTAGATCTGAAGATGATGAAGCTCTAGTATGATCTACTGAAGAAATGATGAATAACTGGCACAAGTCTGCTAAAGAAAATGAAGAAATCTGGGTAAGTTTTATAGATCTAGTCTGCTCTGCAAAATCTACTTTTACATATCTATACTCTAGTTGGTCTCAGTAAAAGCGCATATATACGCAGGTTCGCTTCATGAAAAGCATGTATGGTAGTTAGGGTTTTCTGAAGAATATATACACAGAAGTATACGCGGTTTAGTGTATAGGAAAGTGCGTATGTACACGGCTTCAATGAAACAAAGTAGTGTATGTTATTTTAATTAATGACTATTCAAGGTTGAGTTTGTATCTACATATATATTATGAAGTCTGGGTTATTTCTGAAGTTATGGTTACAGTGTTTTCACTGTTCTAATTGAAGTATTCGGAAAATTTTATGATTGTTGATAAAGGGTTGTGTTGATGCTATTTGATCCAGTATGAAAATTTATGAAACGTGGTCTATAGTAGGTCTGAGGGTTGAAGCCTTCAGTATGGAACTAGAAGCTTCCTACCAATAGAAGCTGGTGTTATGTTTAGGGGGTTGAAGCTCCCTTCCAGGAGTGGCTGGTAAACGAGAAGAAAGGGGGTTGGAGCTCCTTTCCATTAGCAGCTGGAAAAAGAGTGAAGGTTGCAGCCTTCTTCAGGTAGAAGCCTGCGTACTGGTATGAGTCTGCATCAGTACAATGTTGTAAACAGTTTTCCATATAATAAATATTGAAGACAGAGACGATAGTAGCAGTGGTTTTCTCCCGAATTGGGTTTCCATCTTAAATATTGGTGTTCATGTGTGTTCCACTTGTGTGATTTTCTATACTATTGTTACTGCACATATTTACTGATTATCTAAACTGATGCATAACTGGTAAATCTGATTTAAAGACTGTTTCTGAGAATTTTTCTAAACTAGAAATTTATATCAGTATACGCTAGTTTCTTTTAGAATATCCGCGTGTATACACGAGTTCGGTTCATAAAAGCCGCGTATGGAATTCTGCAAAAGAAAAAGTTAAATTTATAGATGTATGAGCTCTAAATACCGATTCACCCCCCGCCCCCCTCAGTATTTTTCCCAACATATTTCACATACCCTTGGCTAGTATTGAGACATGTTTGAGTTGGTTGATAGGGAAAGAATATTGACGAAAGCATATAAAATTTATTATACGGGCCATTACTAATTTCATGATATATCAAATCAAGGTTGTTATTTTGGAAGCTAGAAAACATCTCTAAAATTGTATTTATATCTACACTGACTTAAAAATTGGTTCCTATATCTTTAAATTTTTCAACATACAAATTTCATTAGGTCTCACAGGTATTTAATATTGCTTAAGATTGTATTATATGGGTTATTTTTATATTAGTTTCTTCCTTACACATGAGAGGTATTCATCGCACCATCAAAGTCAATAAATAATTCCCTCTATTGTTGGTCTCATTTTCCTATGTGTAAGATACAACTACAAGAGATGATGTGCATAGTGTTGTTATTATTTTCTTTCTATTTTTTCTATTTTTCAATCTAGAGGATTAATAATTATTTTAAATTATGGAGAGATTATTTCCCATAAGTTAAAGTCCATTCAACTTGTTGGATTTTTTCAAGGGACAGAAATAACACCCAATCCCAAAATCAAAAATTTATATACGTTTTCTGCTTTGCAGGATTTTCAAGGAGTATAGCCGCATGCTATGATGATTACTTGCAAGGTGTTAGTATCGTGCCATCCTTGGAAGGCAAGGTAATGGCTTTCATTATGTCATAACTATGGTGATCACTAATATAGCATGATTTTTCTTTGATATGTTCCAGTTGTGGGATGTTAGGGAATACTTTTCTTGTGCCCTTTTGGAGAGAGATGTTTTTCCTGTTAGCTTACTATCATGCATTTCTAAAACACGAGGAACTCCTATTAGAATGATAACCTTATGATTTTTTTTCTAGAGATAAGCCTCATTAGTGAAGACTATTTGAAGGCTTCATACTTTTTAATTCAAATATAAGTATGTAGTCCTCATAATATTATATAAACAATTTTTAGAAGTCAACCCTTATGATTGAACATTGTGGTTCTATGTGGAAGTAAATGTGACACCTCCCTGGGGCCTTTCCAAAAATGAATAATTTATAAAGGAGGAAACACCCTATAAACACAAGGTAATATAACATAATTATACTAATGTCCAATGAATTACCACAAAATTAGGTCAATGGGACTAAAGGATACTTTTGGAAACTTATGGAAAAATTTTCCACCATATTTACGTTTAGTTAAATGCTTCCAGGATGTTACCTAAGGAATGGTACAATTTTTTATACTTTTTGACACACAAAAAGTATAGTTTAGAAAGTTACAAGGAATAGTGGGTCATGCTATCCCACCTGATATATCTAATCAAGACACATCATTCGGAAAAATAAATAATATTCACAAAACAACATGAAAACGTACTTTGGTATATACTGTATATGTAATTATTGTTATGTACACCAATATATAACACCTATTGAAATTATCTATATGTATTGAACAATATGTATTTATAATTTATACCATATTATATATGCATTATGTACTCGATATACTATTTAGTAATATTTAATGGAGCCACTCTATCTATTTCTGAAATACATGACACCATGCATTACAATTCAACACACACACACATACACACACATATATATATGTGCTTACTTGTTATTTCTCACCCATTTCCTAAATTTTCTGAGGCTTGTTTCAGAAACTATTTAGGTCTTCAACAATTTTTAAAAAAAAAAAATTTTATGCAACTTTTTTTTGGTTCTACATTGGCTATTAGAGTGAGATAACCTAATGTAGGATCATATTCATGACTTGGGTATTGTTGGCTTGAGGGGTCCTGACCCAGCTTTGGATGTTAAGGTTTTACAACAAACCCCTATACTATTGGCCCTTTTAGAAATGACCTACTTGTGCAGGCCAAGGTCTCACACGAAGTAGTATGGGAGGGTGCTGGAACCAAGTTTCCGCACCCTGGGAGAGAGTAGGTAATTCAAGGAAGATCTAGGTTGCAAGTTATTAGGTTCGCACAAAATGAGTCTATTCACAACCCTTTTAACAGTGTGACTAGCATATAACCATAACAAAGCTATTATTATCAAAATATCTAATTAGAACATTCACATCCACGTGCGCACTACCAAATACCATCACAGAGCATTAGAATCATAGCTAATTTAAGATCGCAGATATACTTGCGCTAATTCCAGATCATATATATATTCGAAGCTTTATGTAAATGTCACAGATGCGCTTCAGTAGTAAACATAATCAATTCATATAACACACAGATACTTCAACTATACTTTGCATTCATTAATATCAAAGATCCACTTACAACCCAAACACAGCCCGCGCACACAGCCTAGTGGGGTCCGCACACAAGAGGACTGAGGATCTCTGCGCACACAGCTAGTAGGAGTCCTTACCCCAAAATAACCCAAACAGATCTCAACAATTCGCACGTAGCATCAATTCTAATTCATGCCTGCCTTTAGACTCAAACTATTCATCTATTTATATTGACATAGCCCTTGCTATCCTATGGTCCGCAAAACATGGTTTGTGGACTCTAGGTCTACCCTTTGACCCCTTTTACAAATCATTGGGGCTTTGACCTACCCCAAAGCCCCATTGCTAGGCTAATTGGTACCAAAATATATTAAAAAAGCACCTTAAAATATACATCAAAATGAAACTAGGGGACCTTGTTCCAACAAGCCCCCAAAAAATTTTTTTGACTCGTCCTGAGTCACATCTTGGGTGGAATATTCATGTGTTCTTTGAGCTGCTCCATGGTGGTAGTAAGCGGGGCTAGCACTTGAAGGCTCTGCACGGCGGCCGTCTGCGCGATTTCCACCAGTTTCTGAGTTGTTGGTCTTTTCGAGGCAGCAGTGACCCTATCAAGAGCCTGGTTCAACTATTGGACGGCCCCATCTATGTCTTGTGAGAGATTAAGGGCATCCTCTGACCAAGGCGTCAAATGGTCGCTGAGGATTTGATTTTATCACTGGAGTGAAAAAATGTTACTACGAAGCGCATGGTTGGTTTTAGTGGCTTTTCGCTTCTTGCGAGGTCCTTGGGACAATTCGCAGGCCCATTTGAGATTCTCAAGGACCGGCATACCTACATTTTATTCATTGTTTATGGTCTCATCCGGCGGGGATTCCAGTACAGGCGGCATGGTAAGACTTCTGGGAGTTTCTTGTGGCATGATGGTAGGAATCGTTGGCACCGTTGCTGAGCTGAGTAGAATGGTGGACTTGGGTACTATAGGGGGTCTGATGTACCTGCTGCATCGAGGGAGGTGGGTGGGACAACGACCTTCCAATTTTCTAGCCAGTCATCGATAACTCGTTTAATTTCATCCTCGGTAGTCATGTATGGCAGATTATGCCAAGTACGTGCCTTATGAGCCCGAATTTTCACATCATGCATTGTAGCCTAGAAGGCAGCAATGTCCTTGTACTTGTCGTAGACTGTTGGGGATAGGCATGGTTGGGAATAAATGGCTCCAAAGATACTTCCCTCATAGAGTAGCCAGAAGGTCTTATTTTCCTGAATACACTGGGGGCCCTTGGAGTCCTAGAGGTCGGCAAACCGTGCTCCTTCACACATGTCGTGCTCTAGGGGGGAAAGACTATGTCTTCCAAGAGTTCCCAGGAAACTAACACAATCAACAAGATCAGCCATGAGTAGTAGAATTCTTTGCCACGATCCTGAGCCTCAAGCACATTGTCAAGGAATTCTTCTACTAGGTACTTGGACCAGTTAAAACAGACGCCCTTCTCACACTGGCCCGCAACCTAAATGAGATGAGCAGGGATGGTTTCTCCCTGAAATTTATGCATTAGCTTGCAGGCGATGATTTGAGTACCCATACGAGTGCCAAGTTATGTAATTGTATCAATCAGGAAGCCCCGTTTGTTACGCCTCACCCCGTACTCAACCTGGATAGTTTTAGCAAGGTGATGTTCGAATTTCTTACCTATGCCATCCTGTGGACTAGGCCCATCCATAGGGAGGCCAATAATGCGGTAAATGAGAGTAGCATCTATTGGTATGCGTTCTTGGAGCCATAAAAATTCGTGAACCAGCACCATCAATTGGAAAATAACCAGGTTACGGATGTTGTAGAGGCTGAAGTGAGAAAGGTGCAGTAAATTCAGGATTCTGGCACCAGCCAGTCCCTTAGCCCAAACCATTGGCTCTACCTTGGGTACAATGACCTTTTCTAAGTATAGCTATGGAGCTATCATAGGAAAATCATCTAGGTTACCCAAGTCATGATCATCAAACGCGATGTGGGGGAGGTGGCCAACCATATCACCTAGCTGAGGCACATCCTCAGGGACCAACGACATCTGAAGATAGGAATGAACAACGTCCACGTTGGGCATACGTGACGCCAATCTGTGTGGCCGAACATATGGTGTGTTGGGTGTTGGTTTTGCACATTTTTTCTACACTTATCTCCCTTATTTTTCTTCAAAACCATAACTTATGGGATTATCTTTACCCTTTTTCCTACCTTTTTACCCTGACTTGTGTTGTTACACCTTCCTTTCATTATTTTGCCAATTCACCAATTATTATGATCTATTGTACCTTTTTATGACTAATTGATGGTGAATGTTTTGAGAAAGGTTGATGGTCTTTTTGTTGGCCTTTCAGATGTCAAATATCCCAGACACAGAGTTCACAGAGTAGTTCGGATGGTGTTGTTACAACAAAGCGATGTTGTTACACCGTGTTGTTATAGACCCGCCAACAATTCACTGTTACACTCTGGTGTTATAGAATCGTTGGAAAACCAATGATACCATTGTACCATTGATCTCTCTTGTCTATATTTTTTTTTATCTGTTCCTTGGCAGTTGCACTACAACTGTGTTTTGTTATAGTAGTTGTAGGATTTGTTAACATTGTATTTTTGGGATAACAGCCTAAGAGAAATTTCGATTGTAATATTTTAATTCCTAATCATAACTTTATTAGGGAGTAATTATAACTGCATGATTTCTATTTTCGATCGGCATGAGAATCGTAAGATTCTCATGACTGATATATTCCTGAATTTTCTGATGTAACAACTATTTATCTCTCGACCCTAGAGGTCAACAAGTTAGTGGAGAAAAACGTTTTTTTTCTTCTGTAATTGTGTTCAAATTAATACAGAGCATATTTTTACTGTTGTTACATGTGTGATCCCATTTATTTTCAGTTAAAGTTTCTTTTTTACCTACACCTTACTAGTGAGAAAGGGCCCTCCTTCTTAGCAGGGATTGCAGTGGTTACAGTAGCAATGTGTGTATGTAATTGTATTTCAGTTTATGTATCATTAGAGTGTTGTTGTTGTTGTTCAACTGAGAATATATCTTCTTCAATTTCTATACCTTATATGTTGTTACACATTTGATTAATAGAGACACCAGTTGGGAACTTATTGTGTGGCAAGCTAACAAATCAATTGAAGTGTGATTTCAGTCTTGTGGATTCTTTTATTTCTGCATGAGTGATTTATTTCCAACATTTTACTTCAGCAACGATTTATTTTCTTTGAGAATACTTCTGGTTGGTGTATCGGCACAGACAGTGTTGCTGTCATTTGAATAGAATATTTCCCTAGATTGATAATTAAATGTGTGTTGTTCAGTCATTTAATAATTGATTTTATAGTCCAACATTTTGGCGTCATTGTAGGGGATGGAAATGACGATCCAATCAATCAAATTTGTTTCTTAGAAGTGCAATTTTCGTGTGTTTTTATAGAGTGTCTCCAGCGACACAATTATCGGGCAGTAATATGAGAGGTAAGAACCTGCACAGCGCTCTAACAGGCTTGAGCGGGCTCACCAATGTCTTGCTGCGAACTTAGGAAGTTGAATTTCTGAGCATTTTTTTTTTTAGAGTGTTTCCAGTGACACAATTGCTGGGTGGTAAGACAAGAGGTAAGAACCCGCGCATCGCTCTAACAGACTTAAGCGGGCTCACCAATGCCTTGTTGGGACACTTAGGAATTGAATTTTGGGTTTTTTAGGGGTTCTTTCAGATATACAGTCATTGGGCGGTAAGACGAGAGGTAAGAACCTGTGCATCGCTCTAACAATCTTGAGCGGGCTCACTACTGTATAAACTAAAGCACTTATAGGATGAATTGATACACATAGGGCCCATGTGTGCCAGTAGGACAACATCAACATATACAAACACCCCCCACTCTACTAACCACAGGAAATACGAGTCAGAAGAAGGAAAAGAAGAGCACAGATTTGGGAAGGAAAACATCCTTTGGAGACCTGATTGAAAAAGCAGAAAAGGAACAATCCACCTCATACAGAGATAATCGGAAGACTGGACCCCAGAAAGCAGCTACCATATCAAGGACTAGACCATCGGTGTCTTCCATGTCTAGACCTTACCATTCTTTGAACAACATATCCACTCCTAATATTAAAACTACGGATTAAAAACAGCAGTGGAGAATCATTGATTAGGATCTGAGAATTGAAGGACACAGAGAGACTAGTGGGGTCTATCAGGAACCTGAGAAATAGCAACTAGTTTATCATCAATTGGACGCTGGTAATGTTATTAAAAATTTGGTCCTATAATAATAGGATCCTTTTATTTATCAATCTCCATTACACTCCAATGGCAACTCATCTCATCAGGAAGAATTAGCCATGGGGGACGAAAATGTCAAGACCAATAACTCTGTTACCTTTGAATTCCCAATAGAAGAAACATGGGATGAGGCTCCTATGAATAACATCCCTTTATCATCCCTACCATCCTTTCAGGGGATGGCTATTGAAGATCCTGATACCTTCCTATTCGAATTCAATGTGTTGTGTAGAGGCTATGACTACACTTCAGATGCCCAGAAGCTAGAATTATTCCATGCTACCCTGAAAGTAGTAGCATTAATATGGTTTATGAGATTGGGTGTTGGCACGATTCCAACATGGAATGACATGAGAGAAGCCTTTCTCTTTAAGTATCAGGACTACTGCCGAACCAGGGATTTGAAGGACGAAATTTTCAGAATTGCACAAAAGGAGGAGGAAAGCCTGGAGGACTATCTGGAGTGATTCCACTATAATTTACAGAGGTCTAAGTTCAATAACTTAGATCCAGAGATCCTAACACCAATATCCTTAAGAGGATTAAGAGATGATTTTCTGAAACATCTGAATATAATAGGAAAGGGATATATATCACAATAAACATTTAAGGAGATAAAAAAACTCTTCCTGCATAGCTCAAGAGGATTTTTCAAGGGAAAAGTCTCAATTCGAGACCCTTCACTTTGGATATAGAAGTCTACAAGTGGAGGGGTAACCAGAGAAAAAATCGGGAACTTATTTAAAGATTTCAAAATCGATCTCCTTAGCACTCTCTCTGCCCAGATCCCTACGGTAAAAGTCAAGAAGGCACAACTGGAAGTTGAAGCAGCCTTAGGAATATATTGTCCCCGATGCAAAAAGAAACATTTGGAAATATAATGTGGGATGAATAGTGTCATCTTGTGCAACATTTGTGATTTGGCGCACTCTACAAATCAGTTTCATGAGTTGTCCAGACTAAAGGCAGTACTTCAATAATAAAGCGAGGACATTCAATATTCTTATTTTATTGGATCAAAGAGAGCATGGCAGCCATGACCTACGGGTATGCCTGCAAATGTTTCTTCTTTTTATCCTTGGAATAATGTTTATAACAGTCAGTAGTATCCATGGCAGTATCCTACTCCTTCTTTAATAGAATTTCCTACACCATGGAACCAGTGGCCATCTCCTCCACCAATGCAATATCCTTCATCACAACCCAATCCTTGGGGTCAGAACTGGAGAGGTAATGGCCAAGTTCTAGTACCCCCTCCAATTCCAATCCAAAAATAGAAATTACAACTGCCTTCTATTCAAAATCCTACACCATCTATCCAACCCCAATTACCTGTACAACCTAACCCCAATCCAAATAATAAGGTAGCTCAGAGAATGGATGCTCCTGTTACCCTCTAGACTTAACTTATCACTCCTATTGGACTTAATTATGTTCAGCTTCGATCAGGAAAAGTAATCAGATCTGGACATACTCCCATTATTGTCGAATAAAGTGAATCACCCAGGAAGGATATGGACGATTCTAAGGCAGTTGTTAAACATGCAATAGCTGATACAGCACCCATTGTTACACTTGTAACATTCATCTCAGAAAATTCTATTGTTTTTACAGCAGCTAATCCGAGTAAGGCTAGTACATCTGTGGTAGCTGACCCAACTGTTAGAATTCAGAATCCCCCATATCCTCAACGATTAACTAAAACTGGGTTGACCTTACAACCTGAATCTAAATTCCTTAAGGATCTGAAAAATGTATATGTGCAGATTCTGTTGTTACAAGCTCTTAAAGAATTTCCTATCTATGCCAAAATAGTAAGGGATCTATGTGTTAAAAGACCTGGAAGGAAACCTAAGGACCCTGCTACTATCCATGTCTTGGGAAAAAAGTCTGATCTTATGATTGATAAGCCTTTGTTGACTAAGTATAATGACCCAGGGAACCCCACAGTGACTGTCCATATTAGCAATCATCCTATAACCCATACCTTGATTAATCTAGGGGCAGCTATTAACATTATGACTAAATACCTCGTCATCGCTCTAGGACTTCATGGACTTAGACCTACACCTACAGTTCATGAACTAGCAGATGGGTCCCATGTTAAGCCCAAGGGGATGATTGAATATGTGGTTATCACTGTGGCCTCCTATAATTATCTAGTTGACTTTCTCATTTTACAAACCAAATCCAATCTATGGGGTCATCCTTTAATCTTGGGAAGACCGTGGCTAGCCACTGCAGATGCATATATCGGATGTAGTTCTGGATATATGGTGATGTCAGATGGATAGGCCACTTAGAACCTGAATATTTATCCCCCAATAAAGCCTCATATGGATTCAAATAGTCCTTTGTGGGACGAATTTGTACCTGAATTTGATCTTTCACTACCTCTTCTCACACTTGGAAAAGCACAATACTTTAAGGGTGAAACAGAGGACGATATTATTAATGGTTTTATCAATAACTCACTCGTTGTTGCCTCCATTAGATCCTCGGGAGAAAAAAAATGAGGAAGATGATGTAATTATTGAACATTTGAAAACAACTCTACTTACTATCAGCAATCCCGTTGAAATCGAACCTGGAAAATGTTTAAATATCAATCTTAACTTGACTACTGAACAAAACAGATTTCTTATACAGCTGTTACAGAGATACAAAAAGGCATTTTCATGGTACTATACTGATATTAAAGGAATCCATCCTACCCTATGCACTCACCATATTTACCTTAAAGAAGATTTCAACCCTGTTAAACAACCTCAGCGTCGAATGAACCCTGCACTTAAGGATATAGTAAAAGAAGAATTGCATAAACTCCTTAATGCTAATTTCATCTCCCCGATTTCTGGTAGTCAGTGGGTGTCTCCACTTGTCATAGTTCCGAAGAAGAATGGAAAATTGAGGGTCTGTGTTGACTATAGAGAACTTGACAAGGCCACTCAAAAGTATCATTTTCCCTTACCATTTATTGATCAAGTTTTGGACACTCTTTCTGGAAAAAAATTATTTTCATTTCTAGATGGGTTTAGTGGCTATAATCAAATATATATTGCTCCAAAATATCAAGACAAGACAACCTTTACTTGCCCATGGGGTACTTTTGCATACAGAGTCCTTCCCTTTGGTCTCTGCAATGCACAAGCAACCTTTCAAAGGGCAATATTAGGTATTTTTTTTTATCTTTTGAATGATTGTCTTGAAATTTTTATGGATGATTTTACACCCTATGGGGATGCCTTTGAGACAGCATTATCTAATTTGGAAAAAGTGCTGGAACATTGTGAAAAAAATAATGTTTCTCTAAGCACAGAAAAATTCCACATGATGATGACCGAGGGAATTATGCTCAGACATTTCCTTTCAGCAGATGGAATCAAGGTAGATCCTACAAAAATTCAGGTAATATCAAAAATCCCAACCCCTAAGACTCCGAAAGAGGTACGTAGTTTTTTGGGACACGCAGGATCTTATAGGAGGTTTATGAAAATTTCTCAAAGATTGCATCTTCTTTATTTTAATTATTGATGAAAGATGCAAAATTTGTGTGGACAGGAAAGTGTGAGCAAGCCTTTTTAAAGTTAAAGAACTATGTAACAGCAACACCTGTTTTACGAGGACCAAACTAGAAATTACCGTTTCATATTGCTATAGATGCATCTGACATGCCTATGGGTGTTTTTTTGGGGCAGCTTGAAGATAAGAAGCCTTATTCCATATATTACTTGACTCCAACAGAACTTAACTACATTGTAACTAAGAAAGAATTTCTAGCAGTAGTAAATGTTATCAACAAATTTTGGCACTACATCACCGGGTATCAAGTATTTGTACACACTGACCATGCTGCCATTCGATTTTTAATGAAAAAACCTGTTACCAATAGTAGAGTTACATGATGGTTATTGTTGTTACAATAATTTGATATTACTATTTTAGATAAACCCAGAAAATATAATGTAGTTTTTTATTTCCTTTCTAGATTAACTATAAGTGATGACTGCACTGCTACTGAGGATTCTTTTCCAGATGAGTATCTTTTTTCCATTTCTACTCACTCACCATGGTATGCAGATATAGCCAATTACCTTGCTGCAGGAAAAATCCCACACCAATTGTCTTCCAAATAAAGAAGGAGGATTATACAATAGAGTGCTACCTACTCCTCGATAGAAGGCATTCTCTATCACACAGGGCCAGATTTCCAGATTAGGCGGTGCGTTAGAAAAGATGAGGTATTTGAGATCCTAAAGGCTTGTCATGAAGAACCTTGCAGAGGGAACTTCGCTGACAAGAGGACAGGACATAAAGTACTCTCAACAGGGTACTATTGGCCAACCATATTCCAAGATGCCAGGAAGTTTGTGAAAGGATGTGATAGTTGCCAAAGGATGGGACAGCCTCTAAAATCAGATGAGATGTTGTTACAGCCTCAGATAGTAATAGAGTCATTCGAGAAATGGGCCCTAGACATTGTGGGGCTAATCAATCATTCATCACAGCAAAGAGCATACATATTGGTCTGCACCGATTATGTCAAAAAATGGGTCCAAGCATGGGCACTAACTAGAGCAACAGAGCAGGCTATTTCAAACTTCCTGTTTCAAGATATTTTTGTTCGCTTCAGGATACCCAGAGAGATAGTGACAGATGGGGGTCCTTAGTTCACATCTCATTTGATCAAGAAGTTGGTTGAAAAGTATGGAATCCATCATAGAATCACAAAACCCCATCATCCACAAGAAAATGGGCAAGTATAAAGCACCAATAAAGTCATTGAGGGAATTTTGACAAAGAAAATAGCCGACCACCGAAAAACTGGGCTAAGAAACTTCCAGAGGTATTGTGGGATTATAGGAAAACATGGAGGAATACTATAGGCTTCTAACCATATGAACTGGTGTATGGTAAGAATCCCTTATTCCCCGTAGATTTTGTAATAAACACATTGAGAACTTCATTGCAGGTTGATATGCATTTGAGTACAACATAGACTCAAAGATTGAACCAACTCAATGAGTTGCAAGAAAAACGATTGGCTGCCATTCAACAAACAGAAATCATCCAGTAGCAAAGAGCCAAATGGCATGATAGGTTTATTAAGAACAAATTTTCCTAAAATGAGATTGGGATCTTTTGTACAATTCAAGGTTCAAAGATTTTAAAGGCAAGCTCTACACCAGATGGCTAGGTCCTTATGAAGTGGATACGGTCTTTGACAATGGGACTGTACAATTGGTCACCATTGATAGTGCTAAAATTCCATTACTGGTTAATGGGCACCTTCTAAAGCTATATCATCAGCTTGCTTCAAAGGAATCATTTGTCAACATTGTCGCGGACTCTGATCTTCATGTTACGACAGCAGGGGAACATTCTCCTCTGTAGCCTTAAAAGTTGAAATTCCAATAAGTGTAGCAGCTGAAAACCACCTATGTGGCAACTATTACACCTGTTTAAAAAAAAAAAACAAACAAAAAAAAAACAAATCAAAACAAAAATAATAAAATGAAAGAAAAAAAAATATCTAACTGTGAAAACACCTTTTTAGGGGCACAGCTAGATAGCCAGTAACAGTCGAAAACAACTATTGTGGCAACTATTACACCCATGTTTTCTCCCTATAATATCATCTTCCCTCTTTGATTTATCTCATAGGACGATGGTATTCATGTAATTTATTTTTCTGTACCAATTTCTTTTGATCATTATTTTTCTAAGAATAATTCAAAAGTTGTCTTGGATGTTACATATGTAACAGACAACAGCCACGAATATTGTTCTTAATTCATTCCATAAACAACAATAACTATGCCAGCTACACACAACAACACGAGCGCTACACACAGGATGTCGTCAACTCAAATATTCTTCTAACGTCACCTTAGGTATGTCATCAAAAAGGTAAATGATTTTCATTAATAATTTGGTGATTAAATTGGCAAAGTAGTGATGCTCTCGTGACGGCCATGGGTGGCTGTCACAATTAAAGTGGGGGAGGGATATGAACTGAAATGACTCGAAATAATTTCAAAAAGGTTGTAATCATAAATATCGATTAAATTCGCATGCACTTAATCAATAACATAATTGCTAATAATGACCGAATCAGGTTGGAATAGAACGTGTGTACGAAAACCCATCACTTTCCATAATAAGCCATTTATGAGTATTCATGTAGGGTATGATTTGGTAAATCCGTGAAAACTGAAACCTTTCATCAACCTCCTTCCAAAACCTTGCATCCTCATTTTTAGACTCATCGTTTGGGATAATCAGAGATGTCTAGCAGCAACTAGTTCAAAGACATAGTGATGTTACAGCAAGATTGAACAGCAAAGAAGAGAACGCAAAAAATCAGTAATATTGTAGTGTTTCCAGGCATTGAGAAGCAAAGTTAGAAACAAACAGTAGAAATGGGTGGAGTAGCAGTCAGGCATGAGCTAGATTTTATGGATGCTCTACATAATTTCCCTGAAGCTTACCATATATTTAGAGAGGTTGGATGGGTTGAGTTTTTTCAAAAGCTTAAAGGCTCGGACGAGGGCGTAGCAATTGAATTTTCTTAGAACTTGAATGATAATGAAACCCGAGTAAAAGGTATACAAATGGAGGTGACTGAGGAGGTTATTTCCAGGGTAACCTCATTTCCAGTTGAAGGGCGGACATGGTTTAATAGGAAAATAAATGACCCCTCCTTGAAAGAGGATTTCCTAGTAGGGGAAAAGAAATTGGAGAAGAAAGGAAGAGGAATTGACAGAACATCACTTCCTCACCCTTGGGAAGATGTTGCCCTGGGTTTGATAAAATATATTACCTATGAAGGGAGGTCTAAAATAGTATTCAACTATCACTTTCCTCTACTTAACCACCTTCGGCATCAACAAAGAATCAATCTCCCATTCTATTTTCTTGGAAACATCAAGCACATGGCAGCAGCAATAAAAACAACAACACACCCGGAGGCATGCGTGATTAATCATGGACTTATTAAGCTCATTGTGTTGGATTCCCTGGGTCAACAAGGAAGGACTTGGGAAGAATTCAAGAGGAAAAGACCAATGACAAGCCAAGGGAAACAAACCACGAGCTCAGGAGAAGGTTAAACAAAGGAGGTGACCCAGACTTGACCTGCTGAACTTAGAATTGGGAAAAATCCTATTGATAAACCAATTGGGGACAAAAGACCAAAGCAGAGAGTGAAGGTCACCATACCTGTAGAACCCTTGCCTATGACCAAGGAGAAGATGGAAGCAGAAGTTCTAGAAGAAGAAGGGTAGCCTTCCTCATCAGGTAGGGACGAAACCAATGATTTGTGTTTAGAAATTGAAAAATAAGAAAAGAAAATGAGGAATTGAAGTAGAAATTATCTGAGGGAAGAGAAATTCCGATGTCAGTATGCATGACTTGTTTTCAGAACTTAACAGCAGCAGGATATAATGCCCGCAGATAAAATATCAGCCCAATGGAAGTAGAAATAGAACAATAGGATGCTGCTACACAAGAACCTGTTGATGATACTGCTGTTACACAAGAACCGGTAGTTAAAGCATAGCCTCCTATAATAATCGACCTAGATGCCGACCCACAAGAACCTGCAGAAGCCACGCCTATTGTAGAAGAAACAGTAGTGGACATAGAGGCAACCCTAGGTAAAATTAAAGGGGTTGACACACAAGAACCCACCGAAGAGGTTGTTGTTACACAAGAACCGATAGCATAGGTGGAACAACCCCATGAAGTAGAGGCTGGCACACCTATTGTTGACGAAGGTATTGAGTCTAGGAGAGTGCCAAGTCCCATCTTAGGATGGAACTCTGAGAAACTCGTGCTAATTTTTGAGTTGCAAAAATGGAAGCAGGAAGCGATCTCCCTTCAGGATGGGATGATTTCGCTAAAGGAACATCAAATATAAATAGACACTTTACATGAAAGATGGATGGAAGCAGAACTGAAGAAAAAGTGGGAGGATTATAAGAAGAAAGAGGCTCTGAAGAAACAAGAAGAACACCTACTGCTCTTACAGGATCAGATTCAAGACCTCACCATAGATAAACATAAACTTCATGATCTCACCCTCAACTTGTTGGGTTGTAGGCGACCTTCTCCATCATATCCTATTTTTATGTGGGAACGTTACTTCTTGTTTCAATTGAAAGCCATTTTGGAGGACATAACTTATTTATGTTCCTCCACTCATACATTTTTGGATGTTTTTCGTGCCTCAGACTTTGATGAGAAAATTTTGTTGTGTGAATTGTTTTTACACAACATTATTTGTGAACATGTGAGTATGCATATGATTATGATAGTCTTATCTTATATGGGAGATCTTAAATTAAGTGATTTTTTATCCTTCATGAGGAATCAGATTGAATGGCATCTGGCCATTAAATTTGTGGAGACTAATGAGGAGAAGACAACATTATGGGTTCGGGTAGAACCAGGACAAGCTGCTGAGCTAAGACGAGAATTCAGAAGAATGTTGAGTACCCCTGGGATTAGAGGACCAACTGCCACTTATTTAAGAATAATTTTGGATTTATGTCTCAATCAATTCACAATGATGAAGATTCGAGCTTTGACAAGGTGTTTAAAACACACAGAAGCTACTGAGTGCTTAGCTATTGAAGGGAGACCCATTCTCATTCCATAATTTCGTGGTGGTTGTTACACATGTACCAGCCTATGCACAGACTATACAATCTCTTGGAGCTCTGTGCTTGGGATTAAAGTTAAATTTTCCTTTGATACGGTTGCCCATTGAGGATTACTAGATCAGTTATGAATTAAGCAAGTATGAGTCAGAATCTTGGGTACAATAGTTGATGGCTACTCAGGGATACAGGTCTAGACCAAGATATAGCTGGTGCTTATGATCTCACAGATTTGCACCGAAGGTATTCCCATGAGAGATGAGTTTTCATGAGGACATGAAAGTATTTCAGTTGGGGGGAGATGTTGGGTGCTATTTTTGCACATTTTTCCTACACTTATCTCCCTTATTTTGCTTCATAACCATAACTTATGGGATTATCTTTGCCCTTTTTCCTACCTTTTTACCCTGACTTGTGATGTTTCACCTTGCTTTCATTATTTTTCCAATTCACCAATTATTATGATCTATTATACCTTTTTATGACTAATTGATGGTGAATGTTTGGAGAAATTTCGATGGTATTTTTGTTGTCCTTTCAGATGTAAAGATTCTGAACAAGGATTTCACAGAGCAGTTCGGATGGTGCTATTACAGCAAAGTGATGTTGTTACACCGTGTTGTTATAGATTTTCCAGCCATTCACTGTTACACTCTGCTGTTACAGAATCGTTGGCGAACTGCTGATACAATTTTACCATTGACCTCTCTTGTCTATATTGTTGCTAATCTATTCCTTGGCAGTTGCACTACACTTGTGTTTTGTTATGATAGTTGTAGGAGTTGTGAACATTGTATTTTTGGGATAACAACCTAAGGGCAGTTCCGATTGTAATATTTTAATTCCTAATCAGAACTTTATTAGGGAGTGTTTATAACTGCATGAGTTCTATTTTCGATCAGCATAAGAATCGTAATATTCTCATGATTGATCTATTCCTGAATTTTCTGATGTAACAACTATATATCTCTCGATCCTAAAGGTCGAGAGGTTAGCGGAGAACAATGTTGTTTTGCTTCTATAACTGTGTTCAGATTAATACAGATCATAGTGTTACTCTTGTTACATGTGTGATCCCATTTAGTTTCAGTTAAAGTTTCTTTTCTACCCACGCCCTGCCAAGGAGGAAGGGCCCTCCTTCTTAGCAGGGATTGTAGTGGTTACAGTAGTTGTGTGTTTATGTAATTGTATTTTAGTTTATGTATCGTTAGAGTGTTGTTGCTTCTCTTCAGCTGAGAATATATCTACTTCGATTTCTATACCGTATATGTTGTTACACATCTAATTAATAGAGACACCAGATGGGTACTTACTATGTGGCGATGGGTACTCTTTGTGTGGCGATGATTCAGTCTTATGGATTCTTTTATTTCTACATGAGTGATTTATTTCCAGCATTTTACTTCAGCAACAATTTATTTTCTTTGAGACTACTTCTGGTTGGTGTACAGACAGTGCTAATTTCATTGGAATAAAAATCATCCCTCGATTGATAATTAAATGTGTGTTTTTCAGTAATTTAATAAGTGATTTTGTAGTCCAACATGGTGGTAACCAAGTCAGTGGGCTTGCCTGTATACCTACTTCATCCCAAAAAAAGGAAACGTCCTTATTTAGCAACTTTTCCATAGGTGTTGTGATCAGCGCGTACCCTTGAATGAAATTCCTGTAGTAGCTTGTAGGTCCAAGGATAGAGCATAGTTGTTTCTCAGTTGTAGGTACTCATAGGTTGATGATAACTTTTATCTTGGCGAGGTAAACCATCAATCCTTGTCGACAGAATATGTGACCTATCAAGATCCCGAAGGGTATGCAAAATATGCACTTCTTGATATTCATGGAAATATGGTGCTTTCTACAGGCGTCCAACATCATGTGCAATTTTGAGACGTGCTTCTTTACCAATCCAAAGACGGTCCAGTCATCAAAATATACCTCCACAAACTTGTGGATGAACTCCTTGAATACTGTGACCACTACCCGTGAAAAGATGGCAGGGGCATTCTTAAGCCCAAACGGCATGAAAGTGTACTGGAAAGATCCCCATTCAGTGGCAAACATAGTTTTGTTGCGATCTTCAGGTGTGATCCTGATCTTATGGTAGCCCGAGAACCCGTCCGTGAACGAGTACACTTCCTAACCCCCCACGCTATCAAGGATTTCATCTGAGAATGGCATAGGAAATGGATGATGTACGTAGGCATCATTCAATTTGCGTAGGTAAACATAGATCTATATCTCTCCCTTCGTATTTTTCTCCTGAACCACCATAGGACTTACCCAATATGACTATTCGACTAGTTCGATGATACCTGCGGCTATCATTTTTTCAAGTTCTCCCTTGACTTTCTGCTTATGCTTGGGGATCAACTGATAAGGGTGCTGCTTCACAGGGTGCGCATCTAGTTTTAAAGTGATGCACATGACCCCTAGGTCCCCTGTAATCCCTTTGAGTTTCGATAATTTCTTCAAAAATAGGTCTTGGTATTCGGTGAGGAGTTCCGCGACTCTTCCAACAATATCATCATCCCAGTAGTCCCCTATTTTAGCTAGCTTAGGTTGCTCCTCCATCCCAATGTTGACTTCTCGCAGCTTCAAAGGCTTAGTGACATCGATGGTATACAGTGGGGGTCCAGCAACTGTCCACTCTCCCTTCGACTTCAGGATAGCGATATTTTGTGGGTCTTCATCACATTCCTCCATTGATATATTGCAAAAGTTGACAATATCTTACATCTGCGTCTCCCACGTTGGTTCCCCATGTGTTGTACAAGGGCATGATTCATCAAATACTAAGGCATCTATATCCTGCAGAGCTTCGTCGAGTGCCTCAGTTCCACCTACCAAACCGAATGTCCCTACAAACGCGTCCTTCAAGGTTTCCCAGTGGCAGGTGCACTGGTGTAGTTACGCATCTAAATACCATGCAGTGGAGATTCGCCCCAAGGCATGAATGAACATGTGACCCATTCGTTCGTCGTTCTTTCGCACCATTCCTCCATCCATGCAGACAAGTTCTCGCACGAGTCCTCTGGGCCAAGGAAATTATTCACGCGTAGGTGAACTAGGGGTTCAAACCACAGGACCATCATCTCACGACACTCTTCCAAATCTTGGAACGTCCCCTTATGTGTGCCCCACCACCTCGCAGGGGTTGCGCACATGGCTAGATTAAGGGCCCACATCCTTCGCTCCCTTGGGACTTCATCTGTTGGGAAAAATATTGAGAGGGGGGGGGGGGCGAATCAGTATTTAGGACTTACTCAAACTTTTACTTTTTCATTCTCTAAAAACCCATACGCTACTTTGCTGAAGCCAACTAGCGTATACACGCGGATATCCTTCATAAAACTCACGTATATACAAATATCTTATTATGCCATTAATTCTTTACTTAGATCTATGCAACATTCATTCTTCTGATGATTAGATAATAGTAAGCATGTGTAGTAATAACAGAATAAACCATCACACATAAGCATCACACAAGAACAAGGAGTTTGGGTGGAAACCCAAGTCGAGAGAAAACCCTTTCGTCGTCGTCTCGATCTTCAATATTTATTATACAAAGAAAACATGTTACAAACATGTGCAAGCGCCAGAACTCATACCGACATGCGAGCACCCACTGTGAGAAGTCTACAACCTTCTCTCATTTACCGGCCTCTCTGGAAGGGAGCTGTTTGCCCTGCGTTTACGGCCTCACACGGAAGGAGCTATGACCCCATTTGCTCTTGTTTACCGGCCTCCTGGAAGGGAGCTACAACCTGTTCTCGTTTACCAGCCTCAAAGATAAGGAACTCGACCCCCTTCTGACCGGTTTTACCAACCTCACACGGAAGGGGAGCTACAACCCACAGTAGAAATTTCAGTACTTCACAACCCTCAGCACCACCATGGACCACGTTTCATCAATTTTCATACTGGATCCAATAGCCTCAATAGCTCACAACTTGCAGGTCACTTTTCATCATATTTTCAGACTGGACCCACTCCACACATTTAACCTCAATCATACATCAAACTGAAACTTATACCCTTATCAATTCATTCAATGAATCATCAACCAATCAATCAACAACTTGATCTTTTCTCAACATAGTTAGCAACATAATCAATATTCAGAAGACCCAGATCTGTATGAATACATCATAGACAGATAGCAGTAATACAGCAGAACAGATAAGACATTTCATACCACATACTTCAGCAAACCCTAGTTTTCATACGCACTTTCCTTTCACCGATCCAATGTATATACGCGCTTCCATGTATATAAACCCGCGTATACATATACACATATTACAGAACTAATTTCACAACCCATACGTGCTTTCTCTTAATCCAACCTGCGTATATACGTGCTTACTCTGTTAAAAACTTGCGTATAGATCTTCAGACATTTTAGGCCAGCACAATTCTTCAGAATAGATGCATAGCTCAGATTTTACCCTTCACTTCAGAAACATGTTCGCCTCATCTCAAATCTAAACATTCCATAAACAGATCTAGACGATACAAATACATTTCATATCTAGAGATCCCTCTTCATCATTTTCTTCACTGGTGCATTATGAAATTAGATCTATCATTCAACTATTACCCATTCCATACAGATATACTTCAAAGAGAAGTATTCATTAAAACCCAGACATCTTGCTCCCTTTGCACAATGATTTTCTTCTCCTTATATAGATTTAGCCTTTGTCAATACCATGAGCCAAAACCATATCCCTTCCTATGGTATTCCTGAACGGGATCAAATAGACAATCCAGCGCTCAATACAATGGGTCAATACCATGGTAGTAACCCCTGGTTTTACACATTTAGAGCACAATTGAGCATACGCGACTTGGCACATACTTTTCCGCTTGCATACGCTACTTCTCCTAAACAAACCCGCGTATGCTTTGTGATACACACTTTACATCATTGTTCTGACCCTTACTGATATTTCTTTCTCTGGTACTTCTGAGCTGCTTGTAGAACATCAGATTTACATCATTAATAAACTCATCAAGCATCAAGGATGACTTCATCAAGTAGGTTGCCATCATCTTCATCAAGTGGGTTGCCATCAAGGACAACACTCTACATCATATTGCAAACAATCTCCCCCTTTGGACTTGATGGAACCCACGATGGTGTTTGATCACCACAACAGATATATGCATTAAGCATAATGATATTCTTCCCCTATTCAAACACCATGTCACTATCCCCCTTTGACATCAAGGGCAAAGGTCAGATCAAAACCAACACAAGGTTTTTCTCCTCGTGTAGAAAGAAGAGCGTTGTAGATCTGATGTACACTGAATTTACCATGCTCCCCCTGAGTTCATGCTGAATGTTCAAACATATTTTTCAATGAAGTACATGACTCTATGACCTTCCTATCACCAAGGACTCATACTTACATCAAATATCCAACCAAGTGAATTTTCATATGAGACTCAAGTACCCAACCAAGTGGGTTTACACATTTTGACTCAACTTCCCAACCAAATGGGTTTACACATTTTGAGTCAACTACCCAACAAAGTGGGTTTAAAAATTTGAACAAGTTCTTACATGACTGAATATTACAATTTTACATCATAGGTCTCAACATGACCTTTTCATCAAATTACAAATATGACCTTTTATGACCAATACTACAAAGACCTCAAGAGAGAGAGATCGTAATTCAGAATCATCATAATGCCAACAATATGACCATCCCCCTGAAAATGTGCATCCAAGCATCCTTTCCAGATGACCAAGGCTCCTCCTTAGCTTGTGTAACATGAACACTTTCAACAGCAAGTCATCAACAACAATCTCTGCATGATCTGTCCTTATCTCTGAATCATAAGACTTCCATCTCATCCATGTGTGAAAGAAAAGAATACTCTTCAGCAAAAAGAAAACAGGGCTCATCCATAATCTCATCATAAGAAACCATGTATCATGTCATCATCATTTAGAACTGAGAAATAAGCAGATACAATGCCAATAATACAATCATTAATAGTGAAACTGATGCTCCCCCTGAACCTGTGCTCCTGATATTTAGCTGTCATACCAATTTTCTTATCATAAATGCATACGCGTCTGTCTCCACTGTAACTCACGTGTATACGTGGATTTTTTTCATGAAACCCGCGTATGGAAAGTGAAACACAGAAAATCTCCACAACTTCATCTCCCCCTGAATTTGTACCACCTGTACCTGTCTTCTTCACATCAGATGCACTGTCAGAAACAAACATAACCAGAATTACCAAACCAACCATGGGAATCATCATACATTGCTCCCCCTATGAAGATACATTACTAATCCATATAATGTATCTCACATCATCCCTGCAGTCATTATGAGAAGTAAGCTTTTAGAAGTGGATGACTGCAGTAGGGTCAATATTCCCTACGTTTCTGACCGGTCCTCCTTCTTTTTCCAGCTTTGCTTGAAACTTCTTATTTTGTGCTGGAAATTATCCAATTTCTCAGATCTGTTCATCCTGCATTATTTTTCTACATGTCCATACTTATTACAAGCATAACATCTTATGTGACTAGAAAAGTAAGCATAAGGATCATAATATTTTTTTCTATTCTTTCTTCTATTGCAATCATTTGCTTTATGACCATACTTGCTACATGAAAAACAATATCCCTTGAAGAAACCAGAGTACCTCTCTGTGTAGAATATGTTTGTTTGTGACTAGAATGATCTGCTTCTGCAATTGGCTACAACATGCCCATAATTATGACATTTAAAGCATTCAACATTATTGGTGCTTCTATAGTTAGGAGGGAAAGATTTCTTTTCAGAGTTCATGATTGTCGGTTGACCTTTTGATTCTTCCAATACTTCAGGTTTTGCATTGATATCCTTTGAATCTTTAGCACTTCCTTGTGAACTAGATTCTCCTTTAATAGTTTCATGAAAACCAAGACCAAATTTAACAAAAGGAGACCTTTGACTACTAAGAATATTATCCAGGATCTTAGTACTATCTTGAAACCTCAAGAGTTTATCCTTTTCTTCTAATTTACCTTTGAGAATGTTTACCTCAACCTCCAATATTTGGCATTGCTTCATCATGCTTTCTTCGACCCTTTTTCCTTCTTCTACTTGATCATTCAATTTTAAAATTTCTTCCTTCAACCAATTTTCTTGTTCTTCACATGTTTGTAACAACTCTTCATTCTTCTTATTTGATTTTTCCAGATCTTCTTTGAGAGAGATGATTTCTGCTTCAAGTCCTTCCTTTTCAAATGATAGGGGTTCTTCATTCTTCTTATTTTATTTTTCCAGATCTTCTTTGAGAGAGATGATTTCTGCTTCAAGTCTTTCACTTTGATTGGTTGCATAAACATACAACTTTTGATACTTTTCTATCTGTCCATTCAGTATTTCTTTCTGTTCATTCATTCGATAGATCATATCTTTGCAGATAGATTCTCTCTTATGAAATTGATTCCAATTATTTCTTTCATCATTTATCTTGAGATTTGCTTCTAGACTTATACTGTTACTTTCACTATCTTCACTATTGCATGCACAAGAAGGTGAATCAGAAGAACAAAAATCAATACATGTTTCCTCTTCTTCATTTTCTACTGCACATGTTTTCTGAGGTATCAACTTTTGAGTAGCCTTCTTCTTTTGCCTCTTTTCCATGAGCACTTGTAGATCTTGGTCAGAATCTTCTTCATCCTCATCATTATCTTCATTTGTATAATAACTCTTTCTCTTTTCAAATTGTTTCCCTTTATCATGATTTTCTTCATAAGGAAATTTAGCAGCATAATGACCAACTCTCCCACAAGTAAAACACTTGAAGGGTAGCTTACCTTTGAATCTTCCAGTACCTGGTTGGAGTCTCCTTACAAAATTTTTTTCTTCTTCTTCTGATATATAACTTGATTCCTTGACAACTTCCTTTTCTTTTCCTTTTGCACACACCTTAAAAGAAGCTTCTTTGATTTGAGAGGGACCTCCTTATCTCATTTCATAAGCAGTCAGAATACCATGTAGTTGAACAATAGTAAGAGTTTGCAGATCTTGCCTTTCTTCAATAGCACACAATTTTGACTCAAATTTTGAAGTTAAAGATCTTAAGACTTTTTCCACCAGAGTAGTATCGGTTATGGTTTCACCCAAACTTCTCATACGATTTACAATATCATCTAGACGTAAAAATAAACTAGCAATACTCTCATCACTATGCATCCTTAAATTTTCATATTCAATTCTAAGATTTTGGAGTTTTTCACTTTTTACCTTTGTATCTCCTTCATAGCTCAGAATGATTTTGTCCCATATTTCTTTTGCTGAATTTAGCTGCATCACTTTAGCAAATTCTGGTTCAGACAAGCTTCCTAATAAGACATTGACGACTTTGGCATTGATTTCATATTTCTTCTTTTCTGCTGCATCAGTAGGAATACTTGCCGGATACTGATAACCTCCTTCCACGATTGCCCATACTTCTACACCAAGACTTTCAAATATGATTTTGTTCATATCTTCCAGAATAACAGATTATTTCCATTGAATAGAGGTGGCCTTATAGACATTACCCCTTCATGACTTCCCATTTCGATGGATCTCCTTCAAGCGATCAAGCTTCTGCAGAAGGACCTACTCTGAAACCAATTGTTGGGAAAAATACTGAGAGGGGGGGGGTGAATCAGTATTTAGGACTTACTCAAAATTTTAATTTTTCATTCTCTAAAAACCCATATGCTACTTTGCTGAAGCCAACTAGCATATACGCGTGGATATCCTTCATGAAACTCGCGTATATACAAAGATCTTATTATGCCATTAATTATTTACTTAGATCTATGCAACATTCATTCTTCTGATGATTAGATAATAGTAAGCATGTGCAGTAATAACAGAATAAACCATCACACATAAGCATCACACAAGAACACTAGGATTTAAGGTGGAAACCCAAGTCGGGAGAAAACCACCGCTGCCGTCGTCTCAGTCTTCAATATTTATTATATAAACAAAACATGTTACAACTATAATCGGCTGGTACTCACCACGTGCACCCACCGCGTAATTTACAACCTTCTCTCGTTTACCGGCCTTCCTAGAAGGGAGTTTACATATACATGTCTCGTTTGCTTGTGACCCGAAAGGGAGCTGCGACCTGCTTATTAATGCCCCCACCGTAAGGGGAGCTACGACCCCCTCGCTTCTCGCTTAATAAACCCTCACCGGAAGGAGGCTACGACCCCCTCCTCTCGTTTACCAGCCTCACCTAGAAGGGAGCTACAACCCCCTGACTGAAGGCTACAACCCTCAGCACCACCATGGACCACGTTTCATCAATTTTCATACTGGATCCAATAGCTTCAATAGATCACAGCTTGGAGGTCACTTTTCATCATATTTTCAGACTGGACCCACTCCACACATTTAAGCTCAATCATACATCAAACTGAAACTTATACCCTTATCAATTCATTCAATGAATCATCAACCAATCAATCAAAAACTTGATCTTTTCTCAACATAGTCAGCAACATAATCAATATTCAGAAAACCCAGATCTGTATGAATACATCATAGATAGATAGCAGTAATACAGCAGAACAGATCAGACATTTCATACCACATACTTCAGCAAACCCTAGTTTTCATACGCGCTTTCCTTTCACTGATTTGGAGTATATACGCGCTTTCATGTATATAAACCCACGTATACATCTGCACATATTACAGAACTAATTTCAAAACCCATACGCGCTTTCTCTTAATCCAATCCGCGTATATACGCGCTTACTCTGTTACAAACTTGCGTATATATCTTTAGAAATTTTAGGTCAGCACAATTCTTCAGAACAGATGCATAGCTCATATTTTACCCTTCACTCCAGAAACATGTTCGCCTCATCTCAGATCTAAACATTCCATAAACAGATCTAGAAGATACAAATACATTTCAGATGTAGAGATCCCTCTTCATCATTTTCTTCACTGGTGCATTATGAAATCAGATCTATCATTCAACTGTTACCCATTCCATACAGATATACTTCAAAGAGAAGTATTCATTAAAACCCAGACATCTTTCTCCCTTTGCACAATGATTTTCTTCTCCTTATATAGATTTAGCCTTTGTCAATACCATGATCCAAAACCATATCCCTTCCGATGGTATTCCTGAACGGGATCAAATAGACAATCCAGCGCTCAATACAATGGTTCAATACCATGGTAGTAACCCCTGGTTTTACACATTTAGAGTGCAATTGAGCATACGTGACTTGGCACGTACTTTTCCGCGTGCATACGCTACTTCTCCGAAACAAACCCACGTATGCTTTGTGATACACACTTTACATCATTGTTCTGACCCTTACTGATATTTCTTTCTCTGGTACTTCTGAGCTGCTTGTAGAACATCAGATTTACATCATTAATAAACTCATCAAGCATCAAAGACAACTTCATCAAGTAGGTTGCCATCATCTTCATCAAGTGGGTTGCCATCAAGGACAACACTCTGCATCATATTGCCAACAATCTCCCCCTTTGGACTTAATGGCAACCACGATGGTGTTTGATCACCACAACAGATAGATACATTAATCATAATGATATTCTTCCCCTATTAAAACACCATGTCACTCTCCCCCTTTGACATCAAGGGAAAAGGGCGGATCAAAACCAACACAAGGTTTTTCTCCTCATGTAGAAAGAAGAGCGTTGTAGATCTGATGTACACTGAAGTTACCATGCTCCCCCTGAGTTCATGTTGAATGTTCAAACATATTTTTCAATGAAGTACGTGACTTTATGACCTTCCTATCACCAAGGACTCATACTTACATCAAAGATCCAACCAAGTGAATTTTCATATGAGACTCAAGTACCCAACCAAGTGGGTTTACACATTTTGACTCAACTTCCCAACCAAGTGGGTTTACACATTTTGACTCAACTACCCAACAAAGTGGGTTTACAAATTTGAACAAGTCCTTACATGACTGAATATTACAATTTTACATCATAGGTCTCAACATGACCTTTTCATCAAATTACAAATATGACCTATTATGACCAATACCAGAAAGACCTCAAGAGAGAGAGATCTTATTTCAGAATCATCATAATGCCAACAATACATTACGCTCAGCAAGGCTAATGCTCCCCCTGAAAATGTGCATCCAAGCATCCTTTCCATATGACCAAGGCTCCTCCTTAGCTTATGTAACCTGAACACTTTCAACAGCAAGTCATCAACAACAATCTCTGCATGATCTGTCCTTATCTCTGAGTCATAAGACTTCCATCTCATCCATGTGTGAAAGCAAAGAATACTCTTCAACAAAAAGAAAACAGGGCTCATCCATAATCTCATCATAAGAAACCATGTATCATGTCATCATCATTTAGAACTGAGAAATAAGCAGATACAATGCCAAGATAACCTGATCCATTTCATAGTCGCCAATCTGCGCTGTTAGCCGCATTTCCCAACCAGTGCATTTCTTATTCTTGTAAATTTTGTGGACATCCTTAATTTATGTGAGAGGGTTAGTTCTTTCTGCGCAACTGTCTATTAGTGCTAAAATATTTTCTACTGCCTTTTGGTTGCATAGCAGCTTCATACATTCTTGTAGAAATGGTTTAACTTCGTCATCCGTTCTTAGATTTGCTAGAGCCTTGGAAGTAGATGCCTCATCCTTAGTAAAGTATTTACGTGCTGCAACGAAGGTTTCCTCCTCCTTCTGTAGGTCTAAGCTTTCCTGCTTGATAGCTGCTTTCTGGATAAGAGATTCAGCCGCAAATTTCTCCTCAGCTCCTCCAGTAGCCATGCCGCTACGCGTTATGACATTAATACTTGGTCCTTCATCACGCGATTCCACCTTAACCCTCTTCACATTCTGCATAGGTGTCTTCTATTTTTCCTACATTTTTGCTATCAGGACTAGACCATCTGCAATCACATGCTCCAATTGTCTACAATATTGACAAGATTGTCTCGTAGGTTTGGGACAGTCCCTCGCAAGGTGCCCTATTTCTCCATAGTTATAACAGATCAATTGTCCTCTTCCCTGACCTGTGCCTCGACCCCTTCCCCCTCCCCTGCCCCTTGCTGGGGAGCCTCCTCTGCTTGAGGGAGACAATGGTAAAGAAGGGTCAGTCTGTACCCTATATAGGTTTCCTCGATCTATCATCAAGTCATAGGTTTGATATTTATGCTCGTCATGTCCCACAAAGGAGCAGAATAAACAGTATTGTTGCTTCAATTTTGGCACATAAGCACCAAGACGGGGACAGTGGTTAGTATCGTGTAGCCAAGAAACACGAAAATAAACACACCATAATGTCAGACCACTTGACCCCACAGCCTCCTTAGGACGAAATGGGCTAGGTCCCCCAGCCTGCATGTAATCTATCAGCAGAGGACACTGATCCTTGGTATGGTCGGACACCCTGCATCTTATGCACCATATGTCTGGACTAGCCTCTTTCCCTCATTCTTTTCATAGATTTTGTATTTAAAGGTTCATTTCCTCCAGTTGTCTCTGGATCTGTTTCACCCCAAAATGGGCATCATCTCTTGGCACAGCCTCTAGTTTCATAGCAATATCCAAGGCTTTCTCTTGCGTCTCAATCTCCTGCTGACCCATAGGTCTGTGCAGTTCAAGTAGCAGCATAGTGATAAACCATTCCTTGTGTTTTCTATCATCATACTATAATTCTCCATCTCTGATAGCCTTCTTTAACCACTGATCAACTTTCCATACAGACTCAATTGGTCCTTTTATAAAGTATTTTAGGTTAGTTACCAGCTGTGAGTAGGACTTAGGCTTTCGGAATTAGTGTTTTAAAGCTTTATTAATCTCCTAAATAGAGAGATACGCCTACTGTCCTACGTACCCCATATACCAGTCCAAGGCCCTTCCTTCAAAGGCGAGTGATAGTTGCGCTCTCTTTACAGCATCGGTAGCCACATTCTGTGCAGTCCATACTAATTCTGCTACAAACCAAAATCGGTCCATATATTCATCTCCTACACACTTGAAGGTGAGTAGCTTCATGTGTGTGGCCATATCTTCTTCTGGTGGTGGTGGAGGTGTGGGTGATTTCTTACCTTTAGGATGACTTGAAGGTGGTGTAGCTCGAGGACTATCTCCTGCGTGCGCAGCTGACTCTCTTAACAGACTGTAAATGGATCTATCCCCTTCTCGATTGCTTCATTAGTACTTACCACTTCGTGTGGTACTCTCGCTTTGATCAGAGGTAATTCATTCGATGTGTCTGCACAGAAAGCCCTTTTCGCACAGTAATAATTTGCTTAACAATGGCAATGTTTTCAAGAAATTACCCTAAAAACCTTTGAAGAACCTTCGCTCTGCTTCAGAATAGGATACGAACTAATCGACTGTGAATTATGTCACAAATCCTCCCAGCACGCTATCGACCCAGTGATCTATCGTATGGGTGATTGTATTGTTAGTCCTCTCCAATTTTTGAATCAATTCTGGTGTCCACTGCATAACCTGATCGTCCTTCCAACATGTCTAGAATTCTACAAGCCTTGCCGACCGCTCTTGAAGCTCGTGCGCAAAGGTTACAAAGGAAAATTCATAGACTTCGGTGAAGATGTACTTGTTCTTCCACTTCTTAACTGTCAACTTCGTGCTGTGATTCTCCTGTACAGAAAATTCTTGAATCTTCCTTTCAAACCAGTCTTCAATTTCCACCCTCTCAGGTCTCCAATGACCTGGTGGCATTACTCGATCTCTCTCTCAAAATGCTCCCGATCCCGAAGGCCAACACAATAGGACCAGACTCCTATCATTTTATCACCTTTGACAATGATGCCCCGACAATGGAACCATTTTTTGGCTTGAGGAGTCTTGACCCATGTTTGAAGGTTAAGGTTTGCCAACAAACCCCTATACTACTAGCCCTTTCGGCAATGACCTACTTGCGTAGGCCAAGGTCTCACCCGAAGTAGTACGGGAGGGTGATGGAACCAGGTTTCTGCACCCTCGGAGAGAATAGGTAACTCAAGGCAGATATAGGTTGCAGCTTATTAGGTTCACATAGAATTAGTCTATTCACAACCCTTTTAATAGTGTGACTAGAATATAACCATAACAAAGTTATTATTATCAAAATATCTAATCAGGATATTCACATCCACATGCGCATTACTAGATACCATCACACAGCATTAGAATCACATCTAATTTCAGATCACAGATATACTTGCACTAATTCCAGATCACAGATATATTTGCAACTTTAAGGAAATGTCCCAAATGTGCTTCAGTAGTAAACACAATCAATTCAGATAACACACAGATCCTTCAACTATACTTCGCATTCATTAATATCAAAGATCCACTTACAAATCAAACACAGACTGCGCACATAGCCTAGCGGGGTCTGCACACTACAGGATTGAGGATCTCTGCGCATAGAGGCAGTAGGAGTCCTTACCCCAAAACAACCCAAACAGATCTCAACAATTCGCACGTAGCATCAATTCTAATTCATGCCTGCCCTTAGACTCAAACTATTCATCTATTTATATCGACATAGCCCTTGCTATCCTATGGTCCGCAAACCGTGGTTTGCGGACTCTAATTCTACCCTTTGACCTATTTTACAAGTCATTGGGGCTTTGACTTGCCCTAAAGCCTCGTCTCTAGGCTAATTGGTACCAAAATATATTAAAAGCGCAACTTAAAATATACATCAAAATGCAGCTAGGGGACCTTGTTCTAACAGGTATCCTACACAATTACAAATTCATTTCATTTATTTAGGTTTTCTTTAGGTTTGAGGTGGTTTTTTAGTGGTGTGGACTATGAAGAAATTGAACGAGATGGAAGAAAAAATCTACATATCAATGAGAAAAACCTCCTAAAATTCCTTAACATCCTATACCCTATCAACCTGAATCACTTATCAATCTCTTGTGACTTTTGTGGTTTGAATACCTGAAACCTAGTTAAATATCTTGTAAGAAATCAACATACAACATATGGTGGGGTTTTCAGGGGTGAAATGACTGAGCTTAATGTTTTATCTCCAAGTTGGTCAATATAATGATATGTTTACTATTTGGACAAAGTCTCGCCCATCTATGAAAAAGAGTAGGACTTGGAGAAGGGGGTTTTGGGCCTATTATAGAATTAATTTGTAACCACATGATAGAATCCAATATACAATCGAGAGATAAATAGAGAATTTAAACCTGAGAAGGGATTCTAAAAATAATATCAATCCTAACCTATAATAAAATCTAGAATCATCATTGCAAAACTAATATTTCACCTTGAATGATTAATAAATTCTTACAAGTTGTCATTAGCACTTTGTTGTATTCTTTCGAATGTCTAACTAACTAATTGTGAGGATTTGATTCAATATTTTTGTGTAGTTTGAACTCTACAACCCATGGGTTGCATTGGAATACAAGAATAAGGAAAACCTATATGAAAACACGATTTCCATTTTTCTATTATTTGATATCAGAGATATTTTGTGGTATCTTGCAATTGAGTTCTTTTGGAGGTGAAAATTTTGAACACCATTGTTATGAACTCCAAAGTATTTAGGGGTGCCATAGTAAGGATTTTATTTAAATTTATATCCTAATTTTAGCTAGATATTATGAAAATTTCTCTTTATTTTTATTTAATACTAATACTACACAAATCCAAACCATCTTGTGAACCCCTCCACACTAGATGGACCTAGGTAGGTTTGTGTAGACTTGATTTTATTTTATTTCCTTGAAGAAATATTTTTTTTGTGTGTAAGTTCTGGGAGCGAGGCTACATCATGGTCATGTCCAAGAATAACACCCAAATAGGGAAAGGAATTTAATTGGTGACATAACATCTAGTAATGCCTTAAAAATGCACTCGATCACCATATATCCAAGGTCGTGTGGTTTCCTTGAAGGAAAATTTATCAAAGTTATCAATGTTGCTTTTTCGATTGGCATATCAGTTGTTAATCTAGTTTACTATAGGACCCGATGGTAAAAGAAGGCAGCCAGAGAATAATGTTCTTCTTTCATCCATTTTAAATGAAATATGTAGTGAAATTTGATGTTTTCAATATGATATGAAAAATATTTGTGTCAGTTAGTTTGGTATAAATTTTAATTTCAAGACGAGTTGCGGGGATTGATTTATTTGATTCTTTTGAATTGCTAGGTATTTTAAACTTTTCATAGAGTTCAGAAAAGTACAACATTTCAGAAAAATAGAGGATTTCAAGAATTAATAAACTATCTAGGTAATGTTTTAAAATTTATTATCTTTTAACTTTGAAATAATTACAATCTCAAATCTGCATTATGTTATTTTTTCATGAAATTTTTTTCTCACATCACATAGTTTTTAGTGGTTGTTTCCCAACTTATTTTCAACCTCAAAATGTGGATTCTCAAATATCAGTTATTCAACATAGAAATGTTAAGTCATATCTTGATATGGTTAAATACCTTAGACATATAACTTATTTAAGTGATTTTTGGTGTATTGTAAATGTCCCTTTGTTTCTACTTTTTGACATTTAAGTTTTCCATGTTATGGTTTGCTTTGAAATTTCTTTTTTAATAAATTTCAATATCAAAACTTTTATTTTTCTTTTCTATTTTCTAAAATTGTTTCATGCATCACATCACTACACATATATACACTACATCGAATTGTATATATCAATAAACGAAGCGTTGACTACAAAGGTTCCACTTACATAGGTAAGGAGTGCCAATATGTTGCATCAATTTCAAGAGAGTCTACATACTCCAACTTTTGATTGAAACTTGAGTTACCAATGCTTGAATGGATTTCTAGTCTATCCTAAATGAAAAGGAGAAGCTTTCCCTTTGAGTTCACCTTAACATTATCATTGACGATATAGTATTTCACATCACTCTATAATAATGCTTGAGAATTTTAATGAGATTATCTTTCTGTATGGTTTTTTTAATAAAGAGGGATAATAAAAAGAATGAAATGTTAGGACTCTATAGGGAACTATTGGTTAAAATTTTGGTAAATTTGTAGAAGTGTTTTCTATTGCTTCCAATCCTTCCATTCTGGCCCGCAAGCATCCAAATTAATCTTAAATAAAATAGAATATACAACAACCTTGAAAAATTATTGAAAATATTTGCTTGTTAAATTTTTCTCCAATTTTTCCTTCCTCCCATCTCCTTATGTTACAACCTAGTTGTGGAAGCCACAATTACTAGTGTGTGCTGCAAGGGCTTAGACTCCTTTGAAATTATTGGTGGAATACTAAATATTCATTCATTATTTATAATTAAATTAGTGAATTAAATTTTTTTGGGGGGGGGTTCTAGAAACCATATGTTCCATATCTTGTTGTCCTTTGTGCCTTCCCTTCACATTTTTGGAGTTTCTCTATCCATCCCCAAAACTTCTCCTCCTCTACTCTACCTCTCAAAAATTGGACAAACATAGGAAGGAACTACCAAAGCTAGGTATGTTGATTACCAAATAATAGGGGTGGGATTATTTGATGAAGTTCATAGATGTGAGTTTAAAGAGAACTTTGTGTTCAAGGAGTGAAAAATTGACATATTTAAATTCCCCATGGGATCACCATTAACATCTCCGATTATATGAGGTTGTCATTCAAGAAGAAAGGTAATTATTTTTTAGAGATGGGAAAATATTGTTACAAGCTTGGATTATTCTAAAAAGTTTTATTGAAGTAGTTTAGTATATATATATATAGCTCAGTTTTGTCATTTCAGTTTCTTCCATTATTGTTTGTATAGTGTATCTTGAAAGTTGCAATACTACATTATTGCAATGATAAAAATAATAATAATCTAGTTAAGGTCACATCTTCACCAATGCCAGTTGATATATGAGAACCCCTTATTTATGGAACAAGAGATCTCTTTTTCATAGCAATTTTGACTAATTAGTCTCTGTATATAATTTTCTAGAAAATAAAGATTTATTAAGACCAGACAAAACTAAAATTGATGTTGTAAAAAAACATTTTCATTTATCCCTAAAGCATTTCTTTCTTTTTTTTGTGCTCTTCAATGAAGACTCCACCTTGCATATATTTTTTCCATTAAAAAAATGAGATCCATGGTCATGTAACGTCACTTTGGAAATACATGATAATGAATAATAAGATTGCATGGGCGTGTAGAGATGTAATTATCTTACAAGACATACAATAGAGAATACAATGGCTCTTACACTGAGATTAAAGTTTTTGTTTGTGGTATTAATATTACTATAATTTAGGTCCAAGTGTAAAATCACATACTACATTTATGAATCCATTCCCTTTGAAATTTAAAATAATTAAAGTAAAAATTTGTTTATGGTCAAGCACCAGTACGTTCATTACAATAGTATGAATAAATAGATAATCCTCTACGCACAAAAATTCATAAATGGTTTATCCTCGATAATAACTAATGATTTTCTAGCACATGATCCAAGTAATAGTTGGTTGCACTATTGTTGCTAGACAGGATAGAAATAAAGGCGTATGTCCATCAAATTATCCTTTATTCTCTTAAACCACACTAATTTAAGGCTAGGGTTTATACATACTAAAATTTGTGTTGGATGTGCTTAGTATTTTATGAAGGTAATAATACCATCGTTTTCTTATTTTTAGTTGTTTTCAAAGCAGGTATGAATGTAGTTCATCGTGACCACGAAAATTGCATTATCTTTTTTCCTCGTTCTGAAATTGCATTATCGTACTCTTATGACTAATTGTTTTTTATCCTCAATAATTGATGAATATGCTTATGTGATAACTAGATTTTTGGGTAGCGGAAAAATTCTCTCGATGAACTTTCCTCTCCATTGTCCAAAGAAATGGTAATTTAAACAAAGGATAGTTATGGCGAGTGAGTGGTTCCTTCTAGTGATATTGTTTAACTAGCTAAATCGTCTCACTCTAGAATTGTGAAGGCCCCCCATGGGGAAAAGAAAACATGAAATAAATAGGGTCTTTTTGAAGAGTTTGTTAGGAGTAGTAGGAGTTCTCCCCACATCGTTCAGTTAACAAAGGGATTAAGGAGTGGCATAATCAAGAATTTCTTACTTAATAATTTGAGAATGGAATAATTGAAATTACATAGCCAGTATATTCTGAATTTCAAATGGGATTCAGAAAGTGAGACTGCAACTTTCTAGTCTCGTCAAGAGTTTCCACAGAAATTGAGACAAAACATTATAGATTTAAAATATAATGACCAAGATGATTCAAGATTAGTGGTTTTGAATTTTATTATAAAATATAATGGCCAAGATGACTCAAGATTAGTGGTGTTGAATTTTATTGTAAATTTATTGTTTCTTCTCCCCCCTATTGGAGTGATTTTTCTTTTATCCAGTAGATCTTTAGAAGGATTAGAAAACCCTAGAGGTCCTTCATTTCCCCTTTCTTTTCTCCATTTTAGGGAATTTTTCAATATGGACACAAATATTAGGCTTTCCTTTGATTATTTATTTGGCAGGTGTTGACAAAAAATAGGATTTCATTGTAGTGGTTGAGCTCTTGGGGAAACCAAAGAGGTTTACTAGAGGCTTACTATAGTGGGTATTTGTATTCCTTAAGGATTTCTACCTATGGATCCAACGGGGGCTAGGAGTAATTTGACATATAAGTACATTGCAAGGGAAGTTAGTGTATCCTTTTCTATCTCAATGTCTAATTTTTTTGAGAAATTTATGGGTATTGGAGCATCTAGAGTACATGATCTATTCGAAAAGCCTAGAGAAAATTCCCTTTGCAATATTTTATTTTTGTGGATGAAATTGATGCAGTTGGTAGGCAAAAAATAACTCGAATAGATGAAGTAAATGACAAGAAGAAATAATGACTGGTAATTCAACTTCTTATTGAAATCGATGGCTACGAAGGGAGCGCTTGTGTCATTGTTATTACTATTAAATCACAAGGTTGATATACTTCATGTTTATTTGTTATTCTTGCGACATTTTAATATGAGAACATTTTTAGATGGGTTGAAATCATAGTGTTAAAAAATTCTAAATTAAGTGAATTTATTGCTTCATTAATTTACATATGGTTTTTGATGCACTTGTTTTGGTAGTTAGAGGAATGATGTACTCTAGAAAGGCTTGAAATTGCAATATTTTCTAGATATGGTAAAAGAAGATGACAAGAAATTGTTTATAAATATTTTGGAATATTCTTGAGCTTAAGAATTTTAATGTCAATTGCATCTATAATTGAAATTGATCATGTAATTTTTTTATCTAGTTTTTCTACAAATAATTTATTTTGAATTCTTTCATAATATGTTATCACGTTGTGCACATTTTTTTTTGTTCTACCAATTTTTGAAAGACTACAAGGTTGGTTCTCTTATGGCTAAAGAGAATGAAAAATTCCAACGATCAATGGGGGATGGGGGCAAAATGGGCAATTGCTGACATGAAATTTACATATATTGTCTCTTGCCAAAATTATGGTGCACATAAGAGATCTAATGAGAATTCATTTTAAGAATTATGGAGATGTAAATTAGAGTATTTCCATTCAGAATCCGGTTTTAAGTTTCTACTTATGTGAGTTTGTTGATATTTAGTTATCAATTGTTTAAATACCCATATCTATGTGTTACCTACATTGATGAAGTAGAAGAGAGAAGGATAAAACTAATAATTTTTATTATTATGTCCTTTTCAAAGAATTTAATGATTTTGACGAGGCAAGTTACCTTTCTTCTTGGAGACGTGTTATGTTCCTTGATGCATTAGGGGAATAATTTTTTTTTCCTTTTTCTTTTTGAGGATCCTCATAATGTTTTAATATTTTTTTGTTTACATTTGAATTTTTTGGTGCAAAATTAAATAACTTATGTACTTGACCTACATGTTTCACTATTTTTCTGAGAAGGAAGTAGAAATGCAACACGGTAGTACAATATTTTTAATATTCTAAAATTCAGTGTATATGTTTGATGTTTTAGAAAATAGACTAATGAACATATTCATGCCTAATATTTGCATAAGTTGGCTAGGACTATAAAAGAGGTATGAGGCAATTTTAGCCCTTTAAGGGCTATGAAGGATGAAGTTAAGGGGGTATATGTCATGATTGGATCTAACATTGGTTTAATTTTGTTTCTCAATAATTTATGATTGCAAATATTCCCATTTCACTTGTTATGATTTTAGTTTATTTCTCATTAATTTATGGTTAGAGATCTGCCCATTTTCCTAGTTACAATATAGTTGTAGCATCAAATTTGTTTGTCTATTTATTTATTTTTACACTGTGATTTCCATATATTTTTGTTATAGTTAAGGTACCATATATCTATGTGTAAGAATTCATTATAGTGAGGATTTTCAACCTTACACTACTTTTACTCTCCAAATCACCATTTCCAATCTAGAAAACCAAGGCAGACATCTCAATTAATTGATATCAACCAATCAACATTATTGGAAGTACTTTTTCTTTTCATAGTGAATTTTGTATTTGTCATCACTATCTACTAGTATTTTTTGAAATTATTTGCAATTGTATTCAATGTAAAAATATAGACAATTGCATTTTAATGCAAGATCACATGTACTTTGTGATCACTTAGACTGCAAGAATCAACATTCAATAGATATCATTTTTTAAGTAAATTATGGAATTCAATAAAAAGCATATATTTGAGCCCTATGTGTTTTTTGATACACAAAAAAATATCCTAATTAACGAGGATTTTGAGAAGGTAATCTAGTTTATTATTATTTCCTCTGAAGAAGCATGGGGTTCTAAGAATAATGATTTTGGGACTTTGGAAATATTTTTCATTTCCTCAGTATGAAAAAGGAATCTTACAAGACTATTTTTGCTTTGGCCTAACAATTCCTTGGAGCAATCTAGGGATATTTTATCATATCTTCACTTTATGTTTACATAAACACTTTTGCTGCACATATTGAGCTCTCTGATACCAACGAAGAGATATGGGGTATTTTCCTTTTCCTTAGGGACTTTAACCTTGATGCTAGTTTTTAAGTATGGTTTTATAGTTATAAGAGCCAATGAGAATGGAGAAGGATAATGGAGAAGTAAGCTTCTCAATTTCTCAATCAATTAATATATTTAAATAGTTATTTCAGTTTTTACTTGTAGAAATCGCAAGATTATTTTTTGTATTATGGGATTAATATAATACCTATACAATTAATTATTAGCAATATATATCGGGAATTTTATCCTCTCGCATCTTAACATGACACAAGAATTTCTACTTCTTTGTGATCTATATAATCTTGTTGATTCATGTAGGTGGAACTTTTGCATTGTTTCCTCTATTATGTATGCATGCCAAAATTAGTCTAAGTCAATTTGTTGATGAGGAGATCCCAAATTTCAGCTTTGATGATTTCCTTCAGATAAAAACCAGATCAAGGGTGAAAAGTGTGCTCGAAAAATGTATATTTTTTGGGCACTCTCTTGCCTATTCTTGCTCTAATTGTCCTATGCATGCTTTTGGAGATAGGGTCCTACTCCTGCCATTTCTAATATGTTGTGATCATGTGGTATGATTTCATGACACTAAACTAATTATATTTCCTTTGCATAAAATTCGTTGATGCTTATGGATATTTTTACAAAAATTCACTAAAACAAAAAACTTATGCTACTATGTATTTTTTTCTACATTGTTACTCTCAATTTAACACTATGAAGGTAAGAGCTTGTTTTTACACTAAAATTATCTTTGAATGCCACCATAAAAATCAATTTTGAGGGAACATGTTACACCTTGTATACATTCAAACCCCAATATCCTATCTTATGATGGCGTTGAACACAGTGAAAAGAAGGTATCGTTACATTTAATCTTTTCTTAATTAATTATATCATAAATGATACTATATGAAGTATTTATTTTCCCTTAAGTTACAAAAGATTATAATCCATGAAAATTGTATAACCTTGTTCAAAAATTCACATTCAATGAATTTTGTGGTATACAAAACATAGCCAACGACAGTGGGGTGAAATAACTCTCAAGAAAAGAAAGCAATTATTAGAAAAATTGACCCTCAAGATACAAACACTTGAATTTTTTAATTTAAAGGTACTATGAACCATGGACTGGTGGAATACTTGAATTTTAATGAGTAAAGTTCACCCTACCTAAGCTAAGAATGTTGATTTTGTCTCCCAAAAATTATCTTCTTTTCTTTGTCAGCCAATGAGTCAATTATAGAACCAATGGGCTTAGGTTCTTTCATGCATTTATATATTCACTTTATCCCTTATAGTTTGGTAGAATATTCTTGGGTTGAAGCTATCTATATAGGAGAATCGTTTGAATGGCACACCGTATGGCTGACTAAAATGAATGGCGTGTAGAGAAGGTTCGGCGATATTTTGTTGGCTTAGCCTTATTAGAATGTTCTTGTAAATAAATTACGTTGGAAGCATTTTCACCATAATAGAGATAGGTAGGATTAAACAAAAACAAAAAATGTTCAAACGAGTCATGAGAATATAAAAACAAGAATGCTTGTTGTCTGTAATGAATTGTCCATGTATGAAAGCATTTCGAAGCCTATTAGAAGTGCACTGCATAAATATATACAAACTTTTATTTTATTGAAGTGAGGTTTTGTCTATTTCCGTCATGATATATTCCCATACGAATTCCATGAAATTTAGTGTTAATTTACACATTATCCATGTAATTATATCTATCAGTTTATTTCAACTGAATTGCAAGGGAGCACATGCAAATGCAAGAGTGGAGTCCATATTAGTTTTGCTATATATGTTGGGTAAGTTTCTTATCTATCCACAGTAAAGTATATTTAATCATCAATACAATCTATGTTAAAATGTAGCATTAATTGAAATTATTATATTCAAGTGTCATACCTTTCACATGAAAGTATATTTATTCATCAACACAATCATGTTCAAAAATAACATGCATGAATTTGTTTTAATGTGGGGATAAACAATCAATGGTGTATTTATGTAAAGATTAAGAACAAAACCAAAGAGTTGATTTATATCCCCTTATATGTGTGTTTTAGTATGCATGTTAATAGGAAAAAAAAGGTGAGAGGAAAAGATAAGATATGTATAAATAAAGAGATACAAATCTTGCACATTCATAGAAGTAACAAATTAAATTGATATGCACACACTGTGAAATTTGACATATGTTTGAACACAGTTTAATGTCTATGGATACTCTATAAAATTTCGTGATAATTGAAGCTAAAAATGACTCCATTGGATTTAAAATTTTTGTATATATGGAGTGGTTAGAATCTTTAATTCTTAGACTATATTAGATGACCAATTGCGTAATTGCTTGAAATTTTTTATTGACAAAAAAAAATTGTGAAATTTAGTCTACTAGATGAATTAATAGTCAATACCATGTACATTTATTTCTTTGTGTGAAATTTGTCACTAATAAGAGTGCACACTTTGGTTCATTGATTTTTATATTTTCTAATCAAGATAACGCATTTATTTAAAGAGTGATAGCTTAATGGAAGAGCACCTGCCTTGCAAGCAGGTGGTTGGTGGTTTGATTCCATCGTTCCCTAACAGGAATTAATCACTCAAGAAACAAAAAATTTCACATTCCATATTTTTTTCTAAACAGAATTTTTTATTGTCTCTAGAGAGATAATAACTCAGATTAAAGACATATAGTCGCTAAAGAGACAATATGTCTTTAATGGTAACTATAGTCTCTTGAGAGAAAAAAATGAATTGTCTCTTAAGAGACAATAATACTTGAGTTATATATTGTCTTTATAGAGACACTTTTTTAAAACAATAATTTGTGACACTTACTTAAAGACAATTTACAAAATGTTTTGTCTCAAGTTAAGACAATTTACTAAACAATTGTCATAAATATTGTCTTAAAAACCCCCTTTATGTAGTTGTGAAATCCAAGAAAGGAAAAGATAATAAAAGATAAAATATAAGTCAAAATTTGCATGAGTCTATGTTAAGAAAGCCTAGTGTTTATATATATGCCATGAGATCAATTGGTGAAGCATAGAGCATCGACTTGGGTGAATCTCATCATAGTTGTAAATAAGAGAAACAATTTTGGTTTGTATAAAATACCAAATTTTTGTTTGTGTATTTTGTGAATTTTTTCTTGGCCTACTCAAGGAAAGGTAAAGATCGAAAAATGTAGTTCTAAGGTGAAGTGTGAATCTTGAAGATCTGAAAGAGGATTCATAGTGATCATCAAAGGAAAAACAAAGATTTTTTTTTCTTTGAGGGGGAGTGACATGAATTAGCAACAATCTGATTCATGACTTATTGAAGTATCTACAAATAAGACTTTAGAATCAGCATAGAAAGAGAGCATAGATGCTTGTCAATCCTACTTTGCTCAACCACAAGTGAATGATAATTGTGAAAGTGCTAATGTAGAGGTCTATGATTTAGTCAATGTGACAATAGATCTTTCTAATGAAAGTGAAGCTATCACTGAAACAATGAATGATATGGTGGATCAAGCATGTGATATTAATGAAGGTGACCTCTTTGAATTAGAGGTAAATGATGTTAAATTTGATGAACATCACTTAACTAATAAAGAATTGTTGCAAATGATGAATAAAAAACATCTTCTTAATGATTTATTTTTGGTAAGGGAACCCTACTTACATGTGAAAACCAAGTGGATGAAAATTGTGCAGTAATGGAGAGCGGATCAATTTTTGAGAAAGATCTCCAAGAAGAGGAGGTAAAGGAATAATGTAATGATTTTTTAAATATATTTAACAAGTTTTTTTAGTATGCATATTTGTAGGATAGTTGTCCACTTCCTGATCCAGGTGGATATTGGTGGCCACCCGCCTATTCCACTTGGGGCCCCACCATTGTCTCTTTCAGTTATTTTCACAACTTACTATTTTTAGCATTTTTTCGGGTCCTGAACTTTCGGAGCCATTTTGAGGCCCAAAACAGAGATAATATGCCGAAGTTACGTCCCCGGGAAGTTGAAACACCAATTTACCCAAACGGGGCCCATTTTTTTGGCGCTTCATCTCCTAGGGTTAGGTTTTTGGACGTTTAGAGTTCTCCACTGTTTCTCCATAATAAATAGGCCCTCAAGCCTCATTGTAACATAGTTCAGAGGTTTGTAGCCGCCACATCTTTTCTCAGAGATTCGCTACCAGCACCCTAGCTATTTTATTTCCATCATGTTTGTAAGCATATTTATGTGATTTGATATTAATGCAATGAAGCCTTATTTCCACTGTATTTATATGTTTATGGATATTTCTGTATTCTGTTGTGTTCCTGCATAAATCTGGATCAGTGGTATCAGATCGATCTGCTTTTTCTCGATCCTTCTTTGCATGTCCCCAACGAGGTCGGGGTATAAGGAGTTAGGGCTCGATCTGGTGGAACCTTTGCAAGTTCATCCTCACAAACCTCAACGGATTCCCATGGGGGACGAAAAGAAAGATGAGAGAGCAGGGGATCCTATCAAAATATTGCTCGAGGAGGCCCTCGAAAAACAAAGGAACGCGATGATGGATAAATTTGCCCAGATCCTTCAACGATTTCCCACCGACAGCGCATCTGCATACAGCAGCCACTCTAGAGGAACGACTCCCTTTAAGGTACAAGTAAACTTTGACATTCCCATATTTGAGGGTCAAATAGATGTAGATGTCTTAGATATATGGTTGAATCTATTATAAGGATATTCTCGGTTCATGACTTTTCCGACCGGGAGAAGATTATTTTTTCACTTCTCAAAGCTACCCCCCATGTCAAGGACTAGTGAGAAACCTACTATGAGAAAAAGGACGAGACAGAACCCTCTCTATTCTTAGTCATACCCACTTGCAATTCTTTCCGAGATGCCATCAAGGACCAATACTATCCCATGGGGAGCTATGAGGACAAGTACATACAATGGACCACGTTGCGGTAACAAAGGGATCAAGATGTGCATGAGCTAATGAATTTGTTCCATACCCTGCGTATAAAGTTGGGTATCAAAGACTTAGAGAAACATTTGGTGCTAAAGTATCGCGGTTGTCTACACAGATACATTCAGGATGAAATGGAGTTCCTTGACATCTCCTCGCTTGGTACGACATACCGGTATGCTGCCAAGATTGAGCAGAAATTCAAACAGAAGAAGCGAGACTTTGGATCTGCAAATCAAAAGCAAGGGAAAGTTTCCCCCAAACCATAGAATAAAGGACAAAGCCAAGGCATGGCAGCCCAAGACAACCTGCAAAAGACACAAGTGAAGAACAACACCGCAAAGCCAAATAAGGACACGGGAAAGTGGTGTGAGTTCCATAAGAGCTCCACTCACAACACAAGTGAGTGTCAGGCCAAGCAGTCACTAGTGGCCGAGATGAGGGCTTCTGAATCAGATGCATGCTTCGACTCTGAATCAGAACCTGACAAGGTGAATGACAAAGGGAAGCAGTTTATTGATGCGGAGCCCAATGCCATTGTTTATACTATGAAGATCCACAAGGAGGAACTAGAAGATCCAGAGGAGGCATAGCATCTCTTCCACTCCCAGATGCGAGTAAAGGGTTCCCCGCTACGGTTCATTGTCGACAATGGGAGCCAAAAGAGCCTCATTTCTGCAGATGTCGTGAAGTGGTTGGGCTTTCCGACCGTAGTGCACCTACAACCATACACAATCGGGTGGCTTCACCAAGGACGGGATCTCCGCGTCAACCAACAGTGCCGCCTTCCCTATAGCATCAAGCCCTTCATGGATGAGGTATTGTGTGACATTACTCCTATTGATGTTTTTGATGTATTATTAGGCCAACCATACTTGTGGAAGTGACATGCTGTGTATGATTCTCGGCCTCCCGCTGTTATTGTTACTTTTGGAAATAAATTGTACAGGATACCAGAGGTACCACTGCCTCCCACTATCTCTTTGGTTATTGCAAAACAATGCAGTAATCTCATTTCCCAAACCAAGAAATTTTTTTTCCTGATGATCCTCCCATAGGGAAAGAAGAATATTGTGGCCATGACCTCCAGACATGGATCCTCTGCACGACAAAAACAAATGGACAAGGTTGTGGAGGAGTACGGGGACATCTTCACCTCACCCACAGGGGTGCCTCTACATTGTCAGGTCAAGCACCCCATTGACTTGACCCCAGGTGTGCCGCTACCCAATGGACCGATATATATGCGCTATGTTATGGAGAATGATGAAATCAAGAGGCAGATTCAGGAGCTGCTGTAGAAAGGTCACATCCGGCCAAGTTCATCGCCCTATGGGAGTCGTATCATGTTGGTACAAAAGAAGGATAGGACTTGGAGACTCTGTATTGATTATTGGATGCTGAACAAGATCACTGTCCGGAATAGGTACCTGATCCCACGGATTGATGACCTTCTAGACCAACTCAAAGGGGGAAAATATTTTAGCAAGATCTACTTGAATTCTAGGTATCACCAGGTACCATTTGAACCCTCTAATGTGTGGAAGACTACCTTCAAAGACAAGGAGGGCCTTTTCGAATGGCTCGTCAAGCCTTTCGGATTGACAAATGCTCCCGCAAACTTCATGAGGTTGATGGATGACATCTTGCGTCCATTAACCAACTCATTTGTAGTGGTATACTTGGATGGCATTCTAATCTCCAGCCATACTTGGGAAGAGCACCTCCACCACATCCGAGAAGTCCTCCAAACACTGCGGCAGCACAAGTTGTGTGCCAATTTGGAGAAGTGCACTTTTGGCACGACCCAGGTTCAATATCTGGGATACATTATTGATGAAATGGGGGTGCATGTGGATCCAGCCAAGATCCAAGTCATTCGGGATTGGCCAGCCCCAACCACCCTAACAGAGCTTCGCATCTTTCTAGGTCTTGCTAATTTATACCGTAGGTTCATGTTGGGCTTCTCTCATATCACTTGGCCCTTGAGTCAAATCACCAAGGGAGGAGGGAAAGCAAAATTCTATTGGTCAAAATCTCAACAGAAGGTGTTCGTAGAATTGAAACATCGCCTCTATTTTGCCCCAGTGCACACATTACCAGACTTGCAATAACCATTTGAGATAGAGATAGATTCCTCTGACTATGCTATTAGGGCATCTCTTACTCAACAGGGGCATCCAGTGGCATATCACAGTGAGACATTGTCCGACACAGTTCAAAAGTATCCCACTTATGACAAAGAAATGCATTCCATTGTGCAGTCTTGTCGACAATGGAAGCATTAAATTTTGGGGAAGGAGACAATCATCCACACAGACCACTGACCCCTGTAGTTCATATAGACATAAGGGAAGTTGCAGAACAATCGCCATCATAAGTGGTTCACATATCTGCAACAATTTCATTTGAACATCAAGTACAAGAATGTTAGCACCAATAATGTTGCAGATTGCCTCAGCCGACCACTAATCATGGCCATAACCACCAGTCTAAAATCTTGTGGCCATGAGACTTCGGATTGGTCACTTCTCTACAAGAATGATCCAGAATTCAGCTGCACATACAAGGCACTCTTGGGGGGTATGCAAGTTACAAATTTTCACCTCCAAGATGCACTATTATGTCACCTATGACACCTTTGTGTTCCTTCAAGCGAGTGTGCCAAGATGATATGGGAAGCGCACTATAGTTAAGTCATTGGGCATTTTTGGGTCGAGAAAATAGTAACAGTACTGTAGAAGTATTTTTATTGGTTGAACCTTTGACAGGATGTCAGGAAGTACATCTGATCCTGCACTACTTGCGCCATTTCCAAATTGACCATCAAGAAGCAAGGGCTCTATACTCTACTACCTACCCCTAGTCGACCTTGGGATCCATCTCCATGGATTACATGTCAGGCCTTCCCTCTACTAAGCATGGAAACGACTGTGTTTTTGTGGTCATTGACAGATTCTTAAAGATGGCCATTATGGCAGCCTGCAAGAAGAATATCACAGCAGAAGCCACTTCTAAACTCTTCTTTCAACGAGTGTGGGTGCACTTTGGGATCCCACAGTCTATCATATAAAATCACGATAGCAGGTTCCTCAGCACATTTTGGTCCAGCCTCTGGTCAATGTTGGACACCAAGCTCACCAAGTCCACAGCTTTCCATCCCCAAATTGATGGTCAGACAGAGGTCGTCAACAGGATGATTGTACACATTATGCACATGTACAATTCAAAGCATCCACGCACATGGAATGAGAGCCTTCCTTATGTACAACACAGTTATAACTGGACTCTCCATAGCTCAACCGGCCACAGCCCCTTTCAGGTGGGCTTGGGATTCCAGCCACTATGTCCCATTGACGTAGCCATGCCATTTGTAGCTACTCAGGCCAATTCGGCTCATGTCCAATATAAAGCTGACAAAGTAAACAACATCATCAAATTAATTTAGCACATCTACCAATAGGTTCATGACATATTGGACAGAGCCAATGCTAATTACAAGCAATGACATGATCAACATTGAGTGCCACACAACTTCTAGGTGGGCGAAAACGTGTGGCTACATTTGCATAAGCAGCGCCTCACTGGACCCCACTGCAAGATTTTCCCACTCCGATATGAGTCGTACACCATCACCAAGGTTGTAGGGAAAAATGCCTTCGAGCTCAGTATTCTACCATTCTTGGGTTTGCACCCAGTATTCAATGTGTACCGCCTTCGTCCCTACTTCCCACCTCTATTGGACACCTCTGACATTGCAGAATAACTCACACCAAAAGAGTTAAACCCAAACTGCATGGAACAGGCCACCATAGGCTGTGTCATGGACATGAAAATTAAGAACACTCACCGACAGAAGATCCAACTGCATCGGGTTGTCAAAGCTGGCCAACTCCTGCACTAAGGAAAGTGGTTCACCAGGGACCAAGTTTAACAGAAGTTTCATCATCTCATGGAGGAACTCAATGCAATGGGGACCATTGCTTCCTAAGGGGGGAGGAATGATCCAGGTGGATATTGGTGGCCAGTCACCTATTCCACATGGGGCCCCCCCATTGTCTCTTTTATTTTTGCATAACTTACTATTTTTAGCATTTTTTCGGGTCCTGAACTTCCAGAGCCGTTTTGAGGCCCCAAACGGAGATAGTATGCCGAAGTTACGTCCCTGGGAAGTTGAAACACCAATTTACCAAAATGGGGCCCATAGTTTTGGCGCTTCATTTCCTAGGGTTAGGTTTTTGGATGTTTAGAGTTCTCCATTGTTCTCCATAATAAATAGGCCCTCGAGCCTCATTATAACACAATTAAGAGGTCTGTAGCTGCCACATCTCTTCTCATAGATTCGCTACCAGCACCCTAGCTATTTTATTTCCATCATGCTTGTAAGCATATTTCTGTGATTTGATATTAATGAAATGAAGCCTTATTTCCATTGTATTTCTATGTTTATGGTTATTTCTGTATTCTGTTGCGTTCCTGCATAAATCTAGATCACTTCCTATTATAGGTAAAAGTGAATATGAAGACATAGTTGGCTTATTTTTGGTTGACCTTGGTTCGATCTTTACTGTGCACCAAAAAATCCGTTGATCATTGGCCCTATCGGAAACGACCTACAAGAAGATTGTAGTCTCACTCGAAGTGACTATGGGTGGATGCAGAACCAGGTTTCTGGTGCCTTGAGGGACTAGAATATGTGGTGTTATTATATTATATTATAATTTTAACTCATAAAACACTTCGCCACATTAAAATAATCACATAAACATGCCATATAAAACCATAAACCATTACTTCACTGAATTAAAATGCAACTGCAATATTTCTATTCTATAAAATATAATAAAAAAATATACACATAAATCACACAGGAACACCATAATTTCATCCACAAAATTATTTCTTCTTATAATGAATCTTTTAATACAACCATTTCTTGACCTGCGCATTAAGCTATAGGCTATCTACACTCTAAGCTACATACTCTCCTCTAGGCCTCTGCGCACTCAGCTGCAGAGTCTTCCCTTTGCTACAAAATACATATCACAATGATTCACCCATAACTCTCTATCTCCATTCTTATAAAAATAACATCTCAACCATATATATAATATTACATCATAAGATTGCATCGTCAAAAATGTAATGCTCCAAAGACCATGGACTCCCTCAAACAAGCAAATATAGTCCCAAAACCATTGATCCTTTACAAAATTGCACTTTTTTACAAAAAATTAGGGGCTTCGACACTACACGATATATTAAATTCCTTAAACTCATTTGTGTTGCGTGCTCCACTATGCACTCTACTCAACAAAATGCGGAACTTTTTCCACAATCTAGGCCAAGTTGGGTTGTGCCCAACAGACATGGATATCCTTGTAGAAATTGGAGAAGGGAATGCTTAGTGGATTTTTTAGCAATAGAGCCAAGAAGAGATAAAATTATATTATGTAATTTTTTTGTAGCAGTTGAATGAGAAAATACATGAGTATGAAGACCAAGCAAAAGAGAATTTCATGTAGTAGTAATCCACACATAAACGTTTTTTTGAAGATGATGAAGACAACACGTGTGGACGACATGAAGTGTTTTTTAGGATGTTAATAAGAAAATATGAAATAATGAAAATGTTGCAGCACTAATCAAGGAAGGAAAAAAAATAAAAGAAACTCAAGTTTCCAACTTTTAGCATAAAAACAAGGATAAAATTGAAAATAGTCAGAGGTTTTAGAAATTAGAGAAAGAGGAAAATAAAATAAAGAGATTAAACAAATTTTAAATATAATTTTTATATGTAAGTCCAGCTAGAGTTAGATGAGCAGGCATAATTCAGTGATAGTGGTAGTTATGTTTTGCAGTACCAATTAAGGGGCAGTGTTACAGTAATTTGTGTTCGAGATAATTACTCCCCCCATGCAAGCATATAGATGAGTTAAGTTAAGTGAATTCTAGTTAAGAAGTCAAATTAGACTTTTATGCCTTCTATAGAAAATCCAAGAAAGCCAAAAGCTAGGAAAAGTTAAATGTTAAGTCAGAGTTTGCATAAGTGTATGTTTAGAAAGTCTACCCAAAAGCTAGGAAACATTAAATTTTAAGTCATAGTTTGCATGGGTGTATGTTTACCAAGTCTAGTGTTTATATACACACCATGGGATCATTTCTAATAAGAATAAGTGAACCAAAATGAAGTATGGTTAAGCATAGAGCAGCATGACCATATTTTTAAAGAAGAGCAATAGCTCTAGTTTATAGAAAATACAAAATTTATGTTTTGTGTATATTGTCAATTTCATCTGTGACAAATCTCATTCTTACAATACCGACTTAAATTGTTTTCTTTTTTTCCGATGTTTTGAAAATGCACCATATTAAGAGTATCAACTTTCCAAACTATTATAATAATACTTATATATGTATATAAGAATATACCTATTTGAATCTCTACTTGAAAATATTCTTGTACATCGCTTCTATGTACCTCTCACCAATTAGGTATTACCATAGTTTCCCTTTTGAGGAACCATTTTGCCTTACTTTTCACTTAGGAGATATGCTAAGTTTCTAGATTCAAATTACTTAGCACAAATATAAGATGTGTACCCCTTTAATCGCATTATGAATTCATTTTTGGTTCGCAAAGGAAACATTGTGTTTAGGTTATGCAACACACCACTTAGGAAATACATTTAACGTTTGGGTTTATTTCTTTATGCTATTATTTATTGCATAAATATTATTGCACAATTGATTTTGGGCGGCACTCACGAATATGACACCATTTCTCACATCAAAAGTACCTACACTACTTGGGAGACTAACCAAGACATTTGTTTCCACCACTTGTCCCTTTAGCCCTGAAGGCCATGTGATAGACATCTAGTCTGGAAGGACAGTGCATCACGACATGAATAGTTTCAATGTGGTCAAGCCCATGAGACGGTTCAATGTGGTCAAGCCCACTAGCAAGTATGGAAATGTCAAGCCTCAGGACTCACTTCACCTATCCATTTGTCTAACTACACTACTACTCAACGTTTGGATTTATATTTCCGGTTTCTGATATGATCCATCATCCACCTATTACCCCTACAGGTCGTTGTGGAATGTTGTAGGTATTATAATTCTAAATAGGGTTTTCCCCATTTCCAAACTAATTTTCTCACTTTTCGATCTAGTTTCCCTGACCCTACATGTGGCGCAGTTTTGGTGAATTTGATAATCATTAGTTTTGAAATTTGAAAACTAGGTAGCTTAAATGGTGTCACGGCTTTCTTTTATAGGTTGCTGGTTGATTTTTTTTTCAAAGATTCTTCTACAAAATAGGGTTTGACAAAGAATGAGAGCGAAAATCTGGAGCAAATATTTCCCTTCTCAATAGTCAAAGATAGTTAAATAGATTACATTGTAAACATCAATAATAAATGACTGGAGTAGAACTCAACTAAAACAGAAGTAAAATTGAACTGTCTACGACACCTAACGGACAAGATTATTAAATGAAATGACACCTAACTCATAGTGAGATTAGTATCTCAACATCCCCTCCTAATCTCAACTGTTAAAAGTGGAGGCACTAAAAATTCCTAATTTCTCTCTTTGAAATTCAAATACATTATTTCCCAATGGCTTTGTGAAAATATCTGCAAGCTTATCTTTGGAACCACAAAAAGAAAGTGTTATGTCCCCATCATTGACAAGTTCACGAATGAAATGAAAACATGTGTCAATGTGCTTGCTCTTTTTGTGAAAAATATGATTTTTTGATAAAGAATTTGCTGAACTATTATCACAGTAAATTGGAGTCGACTCATTTTGAATATTTGAAATATCTTTCAATAATCTTCTCAACCACACTACTTGACAAACTACTAAATTTGTTGCTACATGTTTAGCCTCTGCAGAAGATATTGAAACTATTGACTGCTTCTTGGGTGCCCATGAAATCAGATTGGTTCCAAGATTTAAAAAAAAAAAAAACATACCCTAAGGTACTTTTGTGATCATTTGAACTCCCTGAATAATCGCTATATGTATAACCTGAAAGTGAACAATTTTCAGAATGTGTACAAAACAAACCATAATCTATGGTCCCTGCAATATACCTTAACGCCCTTTTGCAACTTTCCAATGATTAATCTTTGGTGACTTCATAAACCTAGAGACAAAAATTGTTGCAAACATAATATCAGGTCTAGTTGCAGTGAGATACAACAAACTACCAACTAGACTTTTATACAATGTAGAATCAATGGGTGGTGTTACATCTTCTTTGCTGAGTTTGGTGCCTTGAGCAATTGGAGTATCAGTTGATTTGCGATTGGTCATTTTGAACTTTTGGATAATTTCAGTGGCATATTTTTTTTTACCAACAAAAATTCCATTATCATATTGGTGAATTTCAATGCCTAAAAAATATTTCATGACTCCTAGATCTGTCATATCAAAATCTGCTTGCATTGCTTCTTTGAAGTCTTCTAATGTCATATTCCCTATGTAAATAAGATCATCTACAAAAAGGAATATAATAATAATTTTACCATCATGAGATTTGGTATACAAAGTGGGTTCATGTCTGCTTCTGGAAAAACCACTTTTAATGAGATAGGTGTCGATGCGACTGTACCAAGCTCTTGGAGCTTGTTTCAAACCATATAAAGATTTCTTCAATCAATATAATTTATGCTCCTATCATGACACTTCAAAACCAGGAGGTTGCTCTGCATAAACTTCTTCCTACAATATAACATTTAGGAAGGTATATTTTACATCAAGTCGATAGACTTTCCATTTGTGTTGAACTGTTGTGGAAAAAATGGTTCTGATAGTGTCTAGCCTTGCTACTGGAGAAAATGTTTCACTTGTTGACACCAAACTGTTTTGAGAATCCTTTGGCAACCAACCTTGCCTTATGTTTCTCAATTTTTACTTTTTCATTTAGCTTGGTCTTATATACCCATTTTACACCAATTCTAGTTTTGTCTCTTGGGAGATCAGTTAATTCCAAAGTCTAGTTTTTCTCTATGGTCGCAATTTCTTGGTTCATTACATCAACCTAATGCTTTTCTTTAATTGTTTCTTCAAAATGGTTCATTTTAGTTGAAAGAAATGCAAACATATTATGCTGGTCAAATTCATGCTCTTGTTCATATATCTCTATGATACTTCTTGTTTTTTGTCCCTCTTATGAAGATGTTTGATCACTCGTTGAATCACTACTTGATGATGCACCATTTTCAGAATGGTATGGTCGTTCTTGAACCTGAAATATTGGTGACTGTGGTGGATAAAAATATTGATTTGAAGTTTCATCTACGTGATCAAGCCAAGATTTATTTTCAAAAAATTTGACACCTCTTCTTAAAATAAACTTTTTTTTAATAGGACTTTAATGTCTGTAGGCTTTTGACTTCTCACTATAGCCTACAAATATGCATCTTTCACTCCTATAATCCATATTTTTTCTTAGTTTCTCAGGAACATATGAAAAAGCTATTGATCCAAAAATTCTAAAGTGTGATACATTTACCTTGTTACCATCCCATGCTTCTTGAGGTATTGTATCTTGAAGACTGGTTATTAGTGATCTGTTGAGTACATACATTGTTGACGACATTACTTCGACCCAATAGTTGTTTGAAAACTTCTTCTCACGAAGCATACATATCACCATGTTCATGATCGACTGATTTTTTCTTTCTGCTACTCCATTCTGTTGTGGAGTGTATCTTGTAGTGTTCTACTTTATGATTCCTTGTTATTGAAAAAAAATTTTGAATTCATTGAAGTTGTAATCTCTTCCTCTGTCTGATCTAAGTACTTTCAAGATTTTTACACTCTGTTTTTCTGCTTCTACCTTGAACTCTTTAAATCTAGCGAAAGTATCTAATTTATTTTTTTTAAAGTACACCCATATCTTCCTGCTAAAGTAATCTATAAATGTCATAAAGTAGAAACTGCCACCGATGGACTCTATCTACATTGGGCCACATATATCTATATGGACAAGTGCTAAAGGCTCTTTTTCCCTCGAGGATGATGTGGTAAATATATCTCTTTTATGCTTGGATAGGACACAAATTTCACAATTACAGTATTTTTCACTCATAGTAGGAAGACCAATGACTATAGAATTCTTTTGAAGCAGAATTAGACTCTTGATTGGGATGTGGCCATACCTAGAATGCCATAAATGAGTTTGATATATTCCTGATATATTGTGGAATAAATATTTTCTGGTATTTTGGCTTCTAAGAGTCAATGGAAACATCCTATTCTTGGTCTTTTCAAATTTTTCTATTAATCTTTTATGGGGATCTTTGTCATATATATAGCATGTGTTATTTTTAAATAATACATCATAGCCATGTGCCATTAGTTTTCCTACACTAATGAGATTGTTTTTCAGCTGAGGAACATAGTAAACATCAGGGATTCATTTGTTCTGATTATGTTTAGTAAGAATAGGGACAGTGTCTTTTCCTTCAGCTTTAATACTTGTACGGTCTCCAACTGTAATCTCTAATGTTATGAAAGCATCAAGAGAAGAAAGAAGATTCTTATTTCCTATCATGTGGTTGTTGCATCCATTGTCCAGCAACCAAAGGTCTTCACTGTGTTTGTCTTCCGAAATATGGGATGAAAGAAACATGGTCTCTGAGGATTCTCCTTCATTGTTGGAGAGATTGATAATGCCTCTTTTTTGATCTGATTGTTTCTTTCTGCAATCTTGTTCGGAGTGGCCAAAAATCTTACAGTAATTGTTGATCAGCGGTTGTCATTGATGTCAACCCAAGCAGCACCAAGGGCTAACCCAATATTGCATGGGAATTTTGACCTACAAAATTAATATATTCTGGGTAAATAATGATTTTTTATGGTTTCTACTTGTCGAGATGTTTCCGTTGATATATGGCACGCCATGTAATTCTTCACGGTTTGAGAGATATTCGTGTTTGAAGTTTATACCCCCAAATAGTGGGCTAAAACCCCATGGGGTTGGGGCATGGGTCACTGAAAAGTCATAATTAATATCTTTTAAGCTCCTAAAATATCTCCCACGTTCACTTGTTGAAGCTCCTCTCAACCTAAGCATTTATATAAATTGTGATCCTCATTTCCTCCTTATGCAAGGGATTTTTCCATCTGAAACATGTCATAGTGGAATTTTCACTCTAAATTTTTTTTTACGAAGGTTCAGATGCTGAAATTTTTATGAGGTAAAGAAAAAATCCTAAGGAAGCTTCTATAAAAATTTCAAATCAAGTTTCCCAACATGTTTGGAGATATGATCTATGGAAGTAAGGGTTTTTGCAGGCTCCTGAAATTCATCTCAAAGAAGTGACCTTGGTAAATTCGTCATAACTCTCTCTCTAAGCGTCAGATTGGAATTCTGTAAAAATTATAAGATATTGCACAATCTGTAATTTTTTCTCTATCAATTTCAGAGCCAAATGAAGAAACAGTGACACGTGGCATGTTGTACAAGTGCACTCTGCTAAAATAGTCCATAATTAGGGCATTGTGAGAGATTGGGAATAACTCTCTCTTGAAGAATCTAAATTGGGTCAGACGTATGGCATTGGAAATACAACTCAGAGGACTACTATAGGACTGAAAATCAGATATTGAGGATTTGAAATAACAGAGATACACCATATTCAATCTCGAGCTCCTAGAAGGCAAGAAAAAGCTAGATCATGTGTTGTCAAGGGTTGCAAAGGACCAGAATTTCTACAGAAGCAAAGAAATGCAAGGTGCAACAGAGGGTAGCATGACAAGAGCAGCAACCAAGGTGCATAACAGCAGCAAGAAGTTCATCATATGAAGTGTTCAAGTGGGCAGCACTACATACAATCATTGTAAAGGTATAATTGTACTTAGTCATTGTAAATACATTATTGTACAAATTGTATTAGTATCTATCTGCCAAGGGTTGAAGAGGGAGTGTTGGGAGGTCTAGGATCATCATTAGGTGGTTGTGTCAAAGTTGGGGTTATGGTCTAGTATATCTTCTTCTTCTACATCATTCTATATCATTGTAAAGTGGACCATTTTCCATGGTACGGGAGTCCATTCTTCTTTTATTCTTCTATAGGGTGGTAGGGTGGTGCTAGGGTGAGTTGTAGCTCATTGGGTGTTGGGGCATCCGTTCAGTTGACTACTGAAGAATCTCAGGCGTTGGAGCGTCCATCCAGTGGGAGTTAGAGAAGAACGCTTTTCTATATTCTAGGAAGTTGGAGCTTTATTTTCAATTGGAGTTGAATATTAAAGAATTATTAGAAAAGAATTAGGTGGTTTTTGTCCCAGAGTGGGTTTCCACCTTAAAAACTGTGTGCATTTTTGTTCCTCTTGTTTTCTGTTATCATTGTAAAAACACTGATAATAATTGAAGATTACATAATGCTCTAATTGAAAGGAATATTGATTCACCCCCCTACCCCCCCTCAGTATTTCCAACAATTGGTATCGGAGCTTGGTTCCTTCAATAGCAGTTTAAAAGCTGGAAGGAGGTCATGGAGCATACCAAGAATGATGTACCTCTATTCAATGAAAATAATTATGCACTCTGGAAAGGAATAATGGAGGTTTATCTCTTGGTGCAAGGTTACGAAGTATGGGACACTTTTCAAAATGGATTTACATCAACTACTGATGAACAAGGTAAGAATAATTTGGTAAATGATGCAAACGCAAAGAATATTATTATCAGTGGACTTATTGAATCTGCTTATCATAAGGTTTTGGGTTGTAAAACTGCCAAAAATGTATGGGACAAGCTTGAGAATATATATGCAGGTGACTAAAATGTCAAAGAAGCAAAGCTTCAAATCTATAGAGCAAAATTTGAGAAACTCATAATGAAAGAAGATTGCGACATTGTTGCATACTTCCAATACGTTGATGATATAACCAATACTCTAGAAGGATTGGGAGAGCCATTTGACGAGAAGACTATTATATGGAAGATTCTTAGAACGTTACCAGGGAGATTCAACCCAAAGGTATCGGTCTTAGAATACAGTGAAAATTTGGACAAAATCAACAAAGAGGAATTACATGGAGTTATCATAGCATATGAAATGAGACTTGATGAAGAAGAGGGTACTTCGCATCTAGAAACTGTGTTCGTTATATCTAAGAAAACCAATATGGATAAACAACCTTCAATTGAAAATACATGCACCTGCAAGTGTGAAGAAAAGGGAGATGATGAAGAAGGTCTTTCAGATGAAGACCATTGGTAAGGGAAAATTCAAAGGTAAACTTCCATTGATATGTTTCATCTCTAATGAGGTTGGGCATTTTGCAACAAAATTTCCAAACATAAGTGATGGAAACTCAAAAGGAAAGATAGGCTTTAAGAAATTCAACAAGCAAGAATCCAAAAGGAACTTTCTCTCTAAAGAAGATAGCTCATCATCTGATGAATAAAGTGATAGCAAAGAAGAAGTCAATGAGAGAGTATTGTTTATGGCCAAGCACAATAAACCCAAGCACAATAAACAAGAGGTATCAAACAACGAAGAAGAATGATGGACCATAGAAGAATTTTATGAGGAAGAAATCAAGCTTATAAAACATCTCAAGGCAGAGAAGATCTGTTCCAATACTCTTGAAGAACAAGTTCAAGGTCTCAAAATTGAAGTTGAAGAACACAAATGCATTGAAGAGTCACTTCAAAAGAAGTTGGAAAAAAGAAACCAAGAAAGGGAAGAATTATAAGTCAAAGTACTCTCACTGCGTGAGGAAGTGAAGAAAGGAAAAACTATCCAAAACGATGCCAACAACTCAAGGGCATTGGAAGAACTCATCAACTATCAAAGATCTTACAACGACAGAACTGGCATCGGTTACAAGGAAGAAGAATCAGGACCTTCTACAAAAAAATATAATGAACCTATGAGATCTGACATGCATGTAGACTTCACTGGACAAGAATAGCCTTGGAAGACAATTCCTCGACGAAAATTTCCATCCAGGTACCAACATATTTTTTATGGCTATTGTTATTCATGTGGAAAATTTTGTTATAAAGCTGTAGAATGTGGCATGTACCCTAGGAACGAATACAATTCCAGGAGATCTGTCAAATATGAACCTCCGAGGGCTCAGTGAAACATCAATAGATTTGAACATTTAAGAAATAATATTGAATGTTACAAATGTCAAAACTTTGGACACATAGACAAAGACTGCAGACTTGAAAATCCTCCAGAAGAATCATTGAAGCCACAGAACAAACGAACATGGAAGAAGAATAATAATGACAATTGTGCTCTCACTTTCAAGGCTCAAAAGAACAAAGATGTGTGGTATGTTGATAGCAGTTGCTCAAAGCATATGACTAGAGATAGAAATAAATTTGTATCTCTGAAAGAGAAGAAGGATGGAACCATGTCCTTTGGAAATGATGGATCTTAAAATGTTATAGGATCAGTTATTATCACTCTCGGAAGAAAATATGCTCTAGCCAAGAATGTTCTATTGGTTGAAAACATGAATCACAATTTGCTCAATGTTGGACAAATGTGTGATCAAGAACACACAATACTATTCAGCTCCACAAAATGTGAAATCAGGAAAGGCATGTATGGTGAAATTGTGGCTACAGCAAGTCGAGCTCCAAATGACATATATGTTCTAGATGAAGCAACTAAAGCATGTCTAATAGCTAAAGAGGATGATACAATAATTGGTAGAAATGATGATCGACTAAGTAAGAAGTTTGCTACAAAGGTGCAAAGTGATTTCGAGATGTCTTTACTTGGTGAGCTGACATACTTCTTAGGGCTTCAAATATCTCAGCAAGAGAAAGGAATATTTATATGTCAAGCCAAGTACATCAAAGAAATGCTCAAGAAATTTAAAATGGAAGATTGCAAACCCATCCTTACTCCAATGGTAACAGGTTGCAAATTGAGCATAGACGACTCATCTAAGGATGTGGATCAAAGGTTGTACAAATCTATGATTAGTAGTCTTCTATATGTAACAGCCTCCTGACCAGATGTTATGCAAGCAGTTGGACAAGTAGCAAGATTCCAAGCAGCACCAAAAGAATCACATATTAAATATTCACCAGCATTGGAATATCTTCGCCAGAAGCTTGGGATTCTCCAAAGTTCTCATTAGATTTTCCTTTTTCATAATATAAAGGGGGAGTGGAAGTAGATTACAGGTCTGCAGGATGGTTGTGTGTCAGCAGGAGTGGAAGTGTGTACAGGTCCGCGGGATGGTTGTGTTTCAGGGGGAGTTACTCTTTGCCATTGATGTCAAAGGGGGAGAGAATGTTATAGGAAGAGGTGTCATGATCGCAGGGGGAGTACTTGTGTTGCCATCAATGCCAAAGGGGGAGATTGTTGATCAGTGGTTGTCATTGATGTCAACCCAAGCAGAACCAGGGGCTAACCCAATATTGCATGGGAATTTTGACCTACCAAGTTAATATATTCTGGGTCAATAATGATTTTGATGGTTTCTACTTGTTAATATGTTTCCGTTGATATATGGCACGCCATGTAATTATTCACGGTTTGACAGATATTCATGTTTGAAGTTTGTACCCCCAGATAGTGGGCTAAAACCCCATGGGGTTGGGGCATGGGTCATTGAAGAGTCATAATTAATATTTTTTAAGCTCCTAAAATCTCTCCCACGTTCACTTGTTGAACCCCCTCTCAACCTAAGCATTTACATAAATTTTGATTCTCATTTCCTCCTTATGCAAGGGATTTCGCCATTTGAAACAGGTCATCATGGAATTTTCGCTCTAACTTGTTTTCTAAAATGGTTTAGAAGCTGAAATTTTTATGAGGAGAAGCCAAAATCCTGAGGAAGCTTCTGTAAAATTTTAGATCAAGGTGCGCAATATGTTTGGAGATATGATCTATGGAAGTAAGGGTTTTTGCAGGCTCCTGAAATTTATCTCAAAGAAGTGACCTTGGTAAATTCGTCATAACTCTCTCTCTGAGTGTTGGATTGGAATTCTGTAAAAAGTGGCAGATAGTGCACAGTCTTTGATTTTCGCTCTATCAATTTTAGAGCCAAATGAAGAAACAGTGACATGTGGCACAACGTACAAGTGCGCTATGTTGAAATAATCCATAATTAGGGCATTGTGAGAGATTGGGTATAACTATCTCTTGAAGAATCCAAATTGGGTCAGACATATGGCATTAGAAAGATGACTCAGAGGACTACTACAGGACTAAAAATCAAATATTGAGGATCTAAAATAACAGAGATACACCAGATTCAATATCGAGCTCCTAAAAGGCAAGAAAAAGCTAGATCATGTGTTGTCAAGGTTTGCAAAGGACCAGACATTCTACGGAAGCAAAGAAAAGCAAGGTGCAACAGAGGGTAGCATGACAAGAGCAGAAACCAAGGTGCATAACAGTAGCAAGAAGTTCATCATATGAAGTCTTCAAGTGGGCAGCACTACATACAATCATTGTAAAGGTATAATTGTACTTAGTCATTGTAAATACATTATTGTACAAATTGTACTAGTATCTATCTGCCAAGGATTGAAGAGGCAGTGTTGGGAGGTATAGGATCATCATTAGGTGGTTGTGTCAAAGTTGGGGTTATGGTCTAGTATATCTTCTTCTTCTACATCATTCTATATCATTGTAAAGTGGACCATTTTTCCTGGTACAGGAGTCCATTCTTCTTTTATTCTTCTATAGGGTGGTAGGGTGGTGCTAGGGTGAGTTGTAGCTCATTGGGTGTTGGGGCATCCATTCAGTTGACTACTGAAGAATCTCGGGCATTGGAGCATCCATCCGGTGGGAGCTGGAGAAGAATGCTTTTCTAGATTCTAGGAAGTTGGAGCTTTATTTTCAATTGGAGTTGAATATTAAAGAATTATTAGAAAAGCATTAGGTGGTTTTTGTCCCAGAGTGGGTTTCCACCTTAAAAACTGTGTGCTTTTGTGTTCCTTTTATTTGTTGTTATCATTGTACAAACACTGATAATAATTGAAGATTAACTAATGCTCTAATTTAAAGGAATATTGATTCACCCCCCCCCCCCCCCCATTTCTCAATATTTCCAACAGTAATAACATTGGACACTTGATTTTTTACATGATCTGCCTCTCTGGGTTCGGTTTTGTGGAAGGTCTCCACTGCTCTTTTGCATGATGATGATCTAATCTGTCACTCCTTCAGCCTCTACCTCGCTTACTGTTGCCTCTATATCCTCTGCCTTTTCCTATGCCAAATGAGATTTGTGTGTTGAAAGATTGTTCTGTGGAGTCTTCTGTGAGATTGAGTCTTGTTTCGTGTGCCAAAAGTGATCCAGTCAACTTCTGTACAGATAAGGTTGTAAAATATTTGGATTCCAAAATGGCTATTACAATCATGTCATATTTCTTGGGTAGATTTTGAAGTACTTTTTTAACAATTTTATGATTTGTAATGGTTTCGCCAATGAGTTTGATCTGATTAACTATTCCCATGAATCTAGTCATGAATTGATCCACATTATTTGTGTCAGTCATCTTTATGTTTTAAAACTGTGCTCGCAATGTTTGTAATTTAACTGTATTCACTATATCATTTCCTTGATACGCAGCTTTCAAAATATCCCAAGCTTATTTTGCTATTTACACACCGATTATCTTGTCAAAGATAGAGTCATTGACTGAGTTTTGTATCCAACATTTGGCTCTGTTCTCATTATTTCTAAGTTCAAGAGCATCATTCCTCTGATTATTGGTCATGGTCATCCATGCTTCTTGGGTCGGCTCTACATAAGCGATTAGAAGTGTATCCCAACACTCTCAGGCTTGGAGAAAATTATTCATTCTTAAACTCCAAAACTCATAATTTTTTCCAAGCAGATCTAGGGTATGTGGAAAAGCACTAGAAGAAGCCATTATTTCTTCAATTTTTTCTCTTTGCAACAAGCTCACACCGGCGCGGCTTCGTAACACCGCCTTTGCGCTAGTCACGACGAAAGAAAATTGTCTTCAACGGATCAGTGCGGGCATGTATATGGAAAGTGGTCTGATGGGCACTGATATTAACCTCAAAGTAGAACTGATTGGCATGGATATTAGCCTCAAACCAACATTTATTGTTGATCGACACGCTTTTTCCTTCAAAAAGTGTGCTGATAAAAAAATCCTTAAAAACAAGAAAATTTCACTCAACTATCATGGGCTTCTCCTCTGTCGGTTCTATGTTCTTCTTTTTCCTTTGGATCTCTGAGCCTCAACAATATTCCTTTCGATCTCGTGCTCACCTCGCGGTCACCTTATGCTCACGTTGTTGTTGTCGAGTCTTACACAACATAGCTTCGATCTCTGTTGCTCTCAAGGATTCTTACACAAGCTAAGCTCTGATACCATGACAAATAATGAGAGTGAAAATATGGAACAGAGATTTCCCTTCTCAATATTCAAATATAGTTGAATATATTACATAGTAAACATCAATAATAAATGACTGGAGTAGAACTTGACTAAAATTGAAGTAAAATTAACTGTCTACGACACCTAGGAGACAAGAGAACTAAATGAAATGACATATAATTGAAAGTGAGATTAGTATCTCAACAGGGTTGTGTGACCCTTAACTGCATTTTGGTTTCGCAGTTATGCATTTGTCCTCTAAGATTTTCTACTTTCATAATTTTTCGGTTAAAATGGTTTTCAGTGCACGGACATATTTCATATGCATGCCTTTTCTATATGTATCATAATTTACCATTCCTTAGAAAAATTCACCAGCTCATTTCACCAGAAAAATACGTACTTTATTAGGTAACAAAACATATTTTCTCTTCCCTGGGTATTATTTACGCCCTACAGAGAATTCTTCCATACTCATAAGACTAATTGTTCTTTAGAACGAAATTTATTTCTACTTTTTCTAAAGGTAGATTTCTTTAGGAATTTTAAATTTTTTTTACTTTCATATCCTTTCGCTTTGTTGTGCCTTATGTCTTCTCGAGAATTTTCCAAACATTGGCTATAACCCCATCTGTATAAAGAGGATTCGAACTCAAGATCTAGGGTCTCGATGTCAAGAAAAGTATTTACTAATCTATTCCAAGTAATTTTTGACGGTTTCATGCAATCTTCTTTGTGGATTTGAGTGCTTCTTAATTTAACAATAAGGGTACCTTTGTGTTATGATGTTCAACCATATTCGACTTTTTCTTTTTCAGGCTTTGATAATGTTGAGGGAGAGAGAGAGTGCCCTTGGAAAAAAGTGTGTCTGATATTTTTTTGACGTCGTCCTCATACCCAAGTATTGTTTATATTCCTCTTGGAGGCTTTTTTAGTTCTTATTATACCTTCTCCCTACTTAATACTAAAGCTGCAACATTTTCAATATTTTTGTTGTGGGCAAAGGTTTTTTTATTGGATTTGCAGGCATGTCCTGCCTCGCATTCAATCAAGATGTCCTTATTGTCGTTAACATGCTACTTCAACCTTCAGGTTCGCACACCCTTTCGCCCTTGGCCTAAACTATAATCTATTTTTTAGTCATAGAATTGGGGTCGAGGTTTAAATTTCACGATTTCATGGTTATAACATTTTTCAGGTTTATTCACGGCACCTTTCATGATCGTGGATACGGTTCTGTACATATCCAATGTCTTTATTTACTAAATTGGAATTTCATCATTAATTTATTTATGTTTAAATGTAACATGAACTTATTATAAATATATATGTTTTTTATTTTGACAATCTATGTAATGTAACGCAGCTATAAATTCCTATTTTTCTATGGTTCAGTTGCTCGACATGCTTACTCTCTTCCTGGCATATAGTAAGTAAAAAATTCCACTCTCTCAAGTTTATAAAAGATCCATGCTTTGTAAATTTTGGAATATTATTTCTCACGAAATATAATTAGTATTGTCATATTTATGTTGGTGTATATTTCAATCCAGAGGTCTATTTCTACTTCATTTTCGATGTTTCTGTATCTTAAAATTACGCGCTAATTAGAATAGTTATTGTAATTTATATATATGTTTGTGCCATGATAGTTAGAAGGTAACTCAAATAGTTACCCCTTCGTTATCTTTATTTCATGTACAAAAGTCTTATGAAGCAAATCTTTCTATGTTCATGTCGCAATCTTGAACTGGTTTTTTTTCCATTTACTAGTTTTCTATTAAATTTAGTGTTTATAAATTGTTGACAGGTAGCATTGTATTTTCAAATAGCCGGTAAAAATTTTCTCATGCTTTATTTCTACTAATTCGTTTTTAGGTCAGGAAAATTGTAGCTTCCATGGTATACCATGGTCTGTTAATGTTTATACTATGTTCACTACTGAAAACATTTATCTCTGGTAATTCCAACAATTTTAATACTAAAAATACTATGCCATGGTGCCATTGTACTTTTATTGACTAGCCACTAGGGAGCCTATGTAGATACTTATAAAATGGTATATAATTTTGTTCTCTAGTGCTTTAACAGTTTATTTTAATTTGTTTTTCCCTGGTATAATAGGAATTGTAATGATGATTCATGGGTTATAATAATGCGTAATTTTCATGTTAGACCCATTAGATGCATAGAATTCGTGTGTGTTGAGTTTACCTTTCAGCCCACGGCATAATATATTCTAAAACTTTTATAAAATGCTACTGTAATTTTGTAGGGATTCCAAAATAAAATTCTTCTCTCTAGGGGTGATTGTATTTGAGCATACTTGGATAGTTTCCTACAACTTTTAAGCCTTTCCTGAATTCATATTTAGGACCCAACAACAAAAACATCAATCTCTCCATTGTTAATCACAATTAAGCTCACTAAAAAAGTTGCATGCATCATAAAAATATAATTCTATAGAAGTTGATTAATTTTATTTTTAAGGCAATACGATGTAGGCATGCCAATAAAATTGCAAAGTATACCTTTAAGAAAAATATCATTTCAAGCCACGGAATCCCCATTCACAAAAATCTACTTTTCTAAACAAGATCCAATTCTTATACGAAACCGACTTACTACTCTAAGAACTCTGAAATACGACCATAACCATTAATTCTCTTTGTGTCACTAGTATAAGTACTTATAAATTTCATTAACTCATTATGAAGTCATTATTCTTAATTAATTGTAACACCACTAAACATTTCCTAACCTAGAGTAATTTTCTGTATAACAAAATTGATTCATAAAATGCAACATATACATGCATTTTCTTCTAATTATAGAATTAAATCTCAGTCAACTTAAATAAAATCACCAGCAGGGTACCTGGAAATTCACACCTTCTCACCACCCAACTTAAAACGTTTTTCTCCATTTCACCCCCGAGCTGAGAATTCCTTGCCAAGGAATCAACAACTCCCTGTTTATCCCTTCAATAGGAATTTAATACCTTTCTTTAATGATAAAGTTTCATTTAGTTGTGTCCCGCTTTTGTGGAACTTTTTTTCAACTTACCTAAGTTTTTCCATAAAATCATGCCTTTCTCTCTTGCAACTCTTTTATTATTACCCAAGCTTAGCATCTTTCTTCAGCCACGAAATTTAATGGTTTTTTCTCTCCCACCTATTAAGATTATCTAGAATCTCATCTAGAATTCCTGTCATCAATCTCATTTACCCATGAGATTTTATTTTTGGAAAGATCTCATTTCTAGGTGTCTCATTCCCAAGTACATGCATCACATTTATTTATTAATAAATAATCATTCACATAATTAATAAACTATTCTTCGTGGATTTTCCACCATTATTTCTAACATAATTTAGTCTAACCAAAAAAATATTACAACAATGGACGGATATTACATTCTCATCCCCTTTTATTAACACCGCTCTCGGCGTTCGTTGTTCAGTTTCTTCTTCCTGAAACCTTGTTGAATAAATTTTATTCTTGTCACCTTATTTTTATCATATAATATCTTCTAAAGTAAAGGCTTTCATTTCACTTTATCTGGAGCAAAGGCTTGATTGTGGAACCAAATCTCTTTCTGGTTTAAGATACAATGGTAGCATTTTCCACTCAATTAGGTGAAATTTATCATGTACCTATTTTTTGAGTAACAATACATGAAAACATTAAATTTTTTAATATGATTTAGAAATACTAATTGATATGCTACGATTCCCATTTGATTGGTTCTGCACATTTTTAGCATTTTTCTAAAATATTCATGTTACTAGAGAAATTTCATCTTTTCTTAAGACAATACTTATAGTCTTTCACGCTTTCAGACAACACTTTATTTCATCTAGCGTGATGACACAACTCTGAAGCAGACATACTCTTGCATTTATACCCTACTCCTCTTCTAGCACATTTTTATACATGTTTAATGTGTGCTTCTTAATTTTCACCTACACTCAACATACTATCCACATGTATCCAATAAGGTCAGCACCATCAATATATTACTATAGTAGACACGGTGGCCATATCCATTAACATGAATATTGTTTACTTATAAACTTCAATGTACAGAATTGTTCATTTCTTTTCACATTTCTCACATATGAATGTTTGTAGCATATGATAAATTAGATATCACCATATCAATGGTGCATATATTATTTTATCCATTTTCATGGCTACTATGTTATGATTAAAACATCCTTCAAGTGCACTTATCTGTGTCTACCCTTGACTATTTTTCCTTCTATTCACAGTCACCGACGTTGGAGGTGAATAACATTTCACCGTTCACAAATTTTCTTGTTTTACCCAGAATAATATACTACATAATGTATTCCAATTTCAATCCTTTAAATGTATTTTTTTAAACTATTTCAACAATATAAATTTCAAATTTCGACCTTTTTGAGATCATTTCCATGTTAACATTGCTACTAATTCCGAGTTTCATAGCTTTTATTAGGTGCTTATGTAATTCACAATCATTATTTTGGTACTCTTATATCAACTACACATGGATGTCTTGCCTATTTAGGTGAATAACATCCTACTCATGGTTCTAATATCTTGTTGATGTTGTCCAAGGTGGCTTAATCTAGTCCATTTTGATAGTGTTTCCACTTGTTTTATTGTGTATAATTTTTCATTGGTTACCCTCCACACTCTTATTACTATGGGTGCTCAAACATTGAAACTTAATCTATAATAACTTTTTCTAACTTCCTCAATTGAGGATATCACCAATTCATCCATCGGCTTCCTTGTAGAAAATTCCATTTTCTTTCCAAATTCTTATTAGTTATTCAAAACAATTTCACTCAAAACATATTTGGCAATTTAATTCTCAGCCATATAATATGTATAACACTTATTCTATTAGATTTTGGTTTCTTAATATGAATATTAACGATGCTAAAAAAAAATTACTTTTTCCATACTTGTTCTATGTTAATAGTTCTGAATCCTTCTATTAATCCATTTTCTATATATATTTATATATATTCCAATGAATTGTATCTTATGGCTACACTTCATGCTCCTTCCTTTCTAACAAAAAAACTTGTCTTAGAAAATGTTTTCATAACATACATGGTATTCTCAACTTCTAATTCAATTTCTTACCTTATTACTTTATCTCATAATGAGGACTTATAGGGAATTCTATATGTTACCCTTAATCATGAAAAATTTATTGTACAAAATTACTATTTTCTATGGCCACTTATTATCATATCTTAGGTTATTTTTAAGGAATATTAGTATTTCTTTCTTCCCCTTCCCAAAATTAATGATGGTTCATGTACCTGATAAGTTATTATGCATTCACGGCACATTCCAACCTTCATTTATCTTGTATAAATGTATCTAACACACTTTTTCTCTTTAACGTGAAGATTTTCCGCAACATCTGTCACTAATTTGAGTAAATTTTTCCACTCTTCCTTACACCCTTATCCTAAATTGATCATCTCAGTGCTACTCGAGACTATAGGTGTTAGTAAACATAGCATAGCGCTTATTCTTTTAGTCAATTTAGAATAAAATCCAACAATTACAATTTTATATATCTATATATATATATATAGAGAGAGAGAGAGAGAGAGAGAGAGAGAGAAATGTCACACAATTCCCTTAGCTTTAGTACAACGACAATGGTGTCTCCATCATCACCCAGACCCATATTTATTCATATACAAAGTAAATCGTCTCATTATATTAGACAAAACCATAGCCGGGTCGGAAAGAATAATAATGTCACCTTTGCAGTTTTATATGATAAAAAAAAATTATGTGTACATTCCCGACTACTTTTATAGTTGGCATATGTTTGATTCTTCTTCCACTTGAGTCTGATATGTATCACTCTTTTTTATTGTAATTAAGGGCATTCAAATTTGTCTCTCTGAACCTCCTAAAAGATTCCATCTATAGGTCTTTGCCATGCTATTCAGATAAAACCCAACTTATTTCCCATAATATCTCTTTAATTTTAATTACCCTTTTCTCCTAATATTTACATGCAATAGTCAATTGATAGTGAAGAGGTCAATACTCCATACCAATCCACACAAGTATCCTAAACTAGACTTTGATGATAAGGATTTCAACCCTATTTCATCGATCTATTTCTTCCATATTTCCTCATAGTTACACCAAATAATGTGACCATTGTTGCATGTGACATTCCAAAATGCAGGGTTTCCATTTCGCCTTTTGATAATATGTTTAAAAATGGAATGATGATTAATGAACTATTTGCATCACTCTATTTATGTTAATATTTTGATATTAGTGCTTCAGAGATATATCAATAATGTATACATAAGTGTGAAATAGTCTATTATCATTATAATCCAATCTCTTTGTCACAATTGTCCATAAAGTTTTATTTTATCATTTCCTTCATTGTAATCTTCCAAAATTCTTACATATTCCCTTAGAGCATCATTATTGCCCTTAACTACTTCCATACCTCTATTGTTGCAAACAATAGTAGTCTAAGCGTTAATCTATGGTATTTCCTTGTGCAGGTACTCCTTATGATTCATTTCTTTTCAGAGCATTGTCTCAAAGCTATTAAGGACAATCAATTTTCTTGAATAATGAGTACATTTTCTTATGTATGTATCTTATCTATTTTAGGAAGTCAAGTTAAATTTCTGTATTGAAGACTATTGTAGGAAGCCTTCACTGAGGTGGTTGTTTTCAATGTGCAATAATTCGAATGAAAATGTCCCTTAAATGGGTGGTTTTTTTTTTCCATACGTTGAACCTGTATAAAGTAAGTTTCAAGAAAAAAAACCCCTTATAGGCTTAAGGAATCTCTCAACTTCTCAAAGAATACCAATGGGGTCTATCATCTAGCTTTAAGGCTTCCGAAGCTATTTCACCCCAACAAAGCTCAATTACAGAGGCCTATCACTGATTATCATTCATTCAGGAACACGTTCACATTTATTTTTCCCTTGGTTCATTGTTCAAATTATTCGTCTTCACTACTGTGTGAAATTCTTTATGTACAATCATGGATTTATTTTCCTACAGGTTGCAAGAATCTCAATATGCGGATCATAAAGGCAGTTAAGTATTATGTCTATCACTCCTATAGTCACGGTCCAATCTATGGACAGGCATAACGTTGCATGATAATAATAATAACTAAGAATCCCAAAATTTTAATATTTTGGTTATATAGCCACTAATACAAATGAATTTCATTTAATCCATTTGTTTCATTATAGATTATGCTTTTGAGCTAGTTTGGAGTGACGTTAAGAAACACTTCTCGGAGGAGACCTCCCTGAAACTAACTTATTAGGCTTAATTTCATTTTCATCACCTTAAAATATTTTCTCCTTCGGTAAATCAGCCATTGTTGTTTTTAAATTTATGAACTCTACATGTCTCTTTGTAATGGACCGTAATTACACTTTTCTTTCAAGCCCATGGGTCCGAGAGTTGAACCTATGGCTCTGATACCATTTGTCACAACTCTGGTTCTTACAATAACGACTTAATTTTTCTTTCCGATGTTTCAACAATGCACTATACTAAGAGTATCAACTTTATGAACTATTATAATAATACACAAATATATGTATATAAGAATATACCTATCTAAACCTCTACTTACAAATATTCTTGTACATTTTTTATATGTACGTGTCACCAATTAGGTATTGCCACATTTTTCCTTTCGAGGAACCATTTTCCCTCACCTTGCATTTAGGAAATATGCTTCATTTATGGGTTCAAATTAATTAGCACGGATATAAGAGGTACATCCCCTTAGCCGCATTATGACTTCATGTTTAGTTTGCAACGGAAACATTGCGTTTAGGTTATTTAGTGCACCCCTTAGGAAATACATGAACCAACTTGCTAATCTAAGAAATATGAAATACGACCATAACGATTAATTCCCTTCATTCCATCAATATAAGTAATTAGAAATTTCATTAAATCATCATGAAGTCCTTATTCTCAATTAATTGTAACACCACTAAAAAATTTCTATCCTAGAGGAATTTTTTGTATATCACAACTAATTCAGAAAATGAAACATATACATGAATTTTCTTCTAATGATAGAATTAAATCACAGTCAACTTAAATAAAATCACGAGCAGGGTATATGGAAATTCACACATTCTCACCACCCAACCTAGAACTGTTTTCTTTAGTTCACCCCCGAGATGAAAATTCCTTGCAAGGAATCAACAACTCCCTATTGATTCATTCAATAGGTATTTAATACCTTTATTTCATGATAAAGTTTCTTTTAGCGACGTCCTGCTTTTTTGGACCTTTTTATCCACTTTCCTAGGTTTTTCCATGAAAGCCCACCTTTCTCTCCCACGGTGATTTTATGCTTATCCAAGCTTAGCATCTTTCTCTAGCTAAGCAACTTAATGGATTTTTCTCTCCCATCCATTAAGCTTATCTAGAATCTCATCTAGAATTCTTATGATGAAAAAGTTATCAAATCTCATTTACTCATGAAATTTTGTTTTTGGAAAAAATCTCATTTCTAGATATCTCATTCCCAAATACATACATCTCATTTATTTATTAATAAATATTTATTTACATAATTAATCCATTCTTCTTCATAGATTTTCCTTCATAAATTTTCCTTCTAATGTAATTAAGTCTAACGAAAATAGTATTACAACAAATGAGGATATTACCTAATCAATAATTTTATGTTTCAATATTATAGTACCAAATTTCACAAAAATAACAAAAACGCTAATCTAAAACATTATAACAAACTCACACACTTAATTCATATTACCATACCAGATCATGGATTGATTAACCGAAGGATGAAAACAGCGTTCCTCTTTTACACATCCATTTGTTCCAAATCGTCACACATATGTTTTTCTTAATCTATATCACCGTACGAGATCATTGATTGATTAATCCATGATTGGATTTAATTGCAAACACAAACTTAATCACTATTGTATGACATAAGATGTTGATATTTAGCCTTTACCTTATATTCCAAGAAACACGATGTCCTTCGATGTTCGTCAAATCTATATTTTAGAAAACACTCACTTTATGCAAAATAAATACAAGGGTGGAAGGGTGGGTTGGGGGCAGCGGTGAACTAAACTTTGAGAACTAAAACTAATGTACATTGTACTGTTAACAATTTTTTTGGTCAGGGGCTTATAAATTAAAACCAGTGACGCTTAAAATTTCAAATTTGTTTCTCGTGTCAAGTCATTTTAACTTCTTCTTTTTTGCGTCATCATTTAAGTTTTTTACACTAATGCAAAGTGTTACTTTTTTTACTCTTTTTTGTACTATGTTATTTAGGCAATTTTGTCACTGGACTTCATTTTAATTATTCACATTTTTTATCATTCAATATTATTACATTTTCACTTTATATTCAAAAATTTTATTTTATCATTTTTCATTATTAAAATTATTTTATAATATTTATCATCTCAACAAATTGATGTAATTAAGAAAATTTAAAATTAAAATGAATAAATCTCAAACATATTTAGCATATTTAAAATGGTTATATTAATATTAAATGTATTTACATATTATTGATAAAATTAATTATATGTTCCTCATATTATCGATATATTTTCCTTGGTCGCGCACGATTGAAACCAGCGTAGATCAAATCTATCAAGGTGCAAACCTTTCTTCAAATTTTGCACTCAAAAAGAGGTTTGCACCTCTAGGAATTTGATCCCTCTCGTCGCTTGATAAATCCGTACTCAAAATGGATCTAGACTAGTGCAAATACAACAGTGTTACTTTTTTTTGTACTATGTTATAAACAATTTTGGTATAACAATATCCCTTACATGAAATTTCCATAATTTAAAACTTATATTAACATTAAGAAACTCAGTTCAATATCCATGAATGAGAAATTTAACTTACTAGCAATATTTAAGAGATTTCCCCAAGGCTTTTATTTACAATTTCGTGTAAATTGAAAACCCAAATTCGAAAACAGAATTTGCTCTGAATATAATAGGACATTGTCAGGAACTACTTGCGATAACTAGATACAATACTTTCCCTTAAAAGGGAATTTCTTTAACAAAATCAATTCAACCTATTTATTTACAGTCAACCATCAAAATTTACCAAGGCTCATTGAAATTTTTAGGGGTTAAATTTACATTTTAAAATTTTTTAACCTCTCCGAGTTGATGTTTCCAAATTTTTGTTGACTGTAAAATACGTCCAAAAAAACAGAAAAATGTTCTGCGGAACGTCAAATTCCACGCCTAAAATCAATCATGAACTCCTCTAAACCTAATGTACCGTTAACAATTTTATTTTGCCACACGATTATAAATTTAAACTAGTTAATGAACTCTGTTGAACGTGTTTTTTTGGTCACGCGATTATAAATTAGAACCAATTAATCAACTCTTGTATATTTGCAAAATAACCATGTAAGTATAGAAATACTCAGAATAAAAGAAAAAGATGAAATTGAAATACAAAGAAAAACAATCATGAAAACAATTGCTCTCTTTGACGAGTCTATGTCTTTAAAATCATAAGGCACATGGATGCTTACCAAATGCAATTGCTTAATCCATTTCACCATACCATGCCACTTTTTAATTGCAATCCAACATATGGGATACATTTCAAAATAACATTATCTTCTTCGATGCTAAAGGAAATCCACCCAACCGAACCCAATAAAATGACATCATGCAAAATAAATATAAATATATCGGGAACCACATTAGCTTGAATAGCTAAAATGTAAATGTTTAGTTCAGAAATATTTTAAATTATCAATATTTTTCTTAATAAAGATATTTGATGGTAATATGAGTCTTATTACGTGGTTTTGTATATAGTGTATTTGGAGAAAACTAAGAGAATTAGGGTTTCAATGAAACCTTTGGGATTTATCCATTAACAATTTTAAGAACTTGTTAATGGTGGAAAAAAGGTGTTTAGGTTCTGGATAAAAAAAAATCAATTACGGGGCGTAAATAAGGTTATAAACAACAAAGTATATCTTATATAGGGATCACGTTCCTTAAAGTGTAGTATGAGTGTTAATATAAAGTTAATTTTTTTTTATTAGACATGGATTTTGAACCATGATTGGTGAATAATCAGTTGATGAAATTAGGCTCTAAATTCATATTTTTGAGCTAAAATGGCATGGTCAATGCTAAAACTAATATTTGGAGTTTTTAAATATTAAGAGTCTCATGGCCTTAAACATAACCAAGGGAGGAAAAGTTGATTTTACAAGGTAAATGGGTCTATAAGACTCATTATCCATGAATATGATCTGAAATCACAACACAAGCCCCTCAGAGGAGTTGTCCATCCTTAAAATGAAATACAATTACAATTTTGATGTCTTATGCACTAGGGATGGTTATCTTAATCCAGTGGTCCTCCATAGATTAAAATAAGTGTTTGAATCCTTAAACATAATCAAGAGAGGAAAATAAGATATTTACATCATACATAGATGTCTAAAATTCATTGTCTATGAACACTACCTCAAACCACCACATAAGCCCTTAAAAGGAAATCCTTAGCTTTGTAGTGGAATATTACAGCCATTATGAAGTCTTTTCCACTAGGAATGGGCATCTTATGAAATATATCATGGAAAAGGAATTAAAATAACTTAATTGACTAATGATCCATTTCTTAAGTTTTTCAGTATTAAGGGCCATAAATCACATAATTTGTTCTTTAAAAGGCATCATTTTCCTTCAAATGAGATATTGGCACCATTACAAGGGTTTGTGCATCATGGGTGGGTATCTAGGGCTTAAGCATGGTTAAGGGAGAAATTTATGAAATTTGATACTAGATCCTTCAGTTGATGGGCCATGGCTAGGGCCTTTAACTACAACATAAACCCTCAAAGAGGAAATTTCGTACAAGTGTCAAATAAGTTCATTGCTAAGGATTTTTTGGCAATGGGCATGGGTCTCAAAGAATCTAACATAATTTTTATATGAAAATAAGGTCTTTCATCTCTAAAATAATCATACACAACTTATGGGATATGGAATATTTCTCAACGGATCACCAAAACCCTCTAGAAAGTATCATTTTTCTTGAAATTTGTGTGGGTATTGGTACCATTAGGAGGATTGCACATATGATATGGTCATTGGTACTGGGTCCTTCAACTATGGTTTGAACCACCATACAAACTTATATTGTTAGCTTCTTGGTGGGATATGTGTAGTGCTAACAAATTCCATGTACTAGGCATGGATCATGGAGCCTTGAACATGTTTGACTATGGTAAACCAAGGATTTATGATCAAATTTTGTATTTTAAGTATCAAAATATTTCGCCTTTGAATGAGATATGGACACCACTAGATATTTTTGGACATAATGGATGACCCTTGATACCCAAACCATGGTCAAGGGAAAAAATAAAATATCTTAGGGCCTAAATCAATATTTTAAGCCCCATGAGCCATGAATGTGTCATTATGCACTACAGAAGCACTTTAGAGGGATATTCACCTTCAGTAGGTATATGGGAACCATACAAGTTGTGTGCACCACAAACAGGTATTTAAGACTTTACCGTGATATGGATAGGTAATAAATGGCCTCAATACATAAATAATAATTTTAAGGATCTATTTCATGAATATGGAATAAAATCACTATGTAGGCCCTCTGGAAAGGATGTTTGATATTTTTGTGAGATATGGGGGTATATAGGAGGTTTGTCAAAATCGGAAGGATATTATGGTCTTTACCATGGTTAAATTGGGAAAATTGGAGACATATGACCTTGATGAATATTTTAGGGTTCACTGTTAAGCCCCTATATTAATAGTGTAGCCCCTTATTATGTTAGTGTAGCCCCCCTTATTGTTATCATTGTACCCCTGTAACCCCCATATTGTTATTATTGTGCCCTTACATTATTATTGTTAGGTCGGCTAGGATTACATTGTGGCCCACTAGGATTACATTGTGGCCCCATGGACTCCTATATATAGAAAGGAGGTTTTTTCATTTGTATCATCCAAGAATTGTTCATTTATGTAATGTATTGGAGGTTTCCCCCTCGAAGTGGCTCATTTCTAAGGCATTGATATCTCTTTTCTTCTCTTTTTGGAGCTGGTTACACAACATTTGGTATCAGAGGTTTGGATTCAAGGGTTTCGCTGCTCCAAATAGGTCATCGTGACATTTTCGCTATAACTTTTTTTCTACGAAGTTTCAGAAGCTGAAATGTTTAGGGTGCGAATCCAAAATCTTGAGGAAGCTTGTCTAAAAATTTCATAGTTTGGTTCGCAATATTTTCGGAGATATGATCTGTGGAAGTTGGGTCTTTTTTCAGGCTCCTAAACAAGTCATTGTGGCATATGTGATATAATTTTTTTTCTACGAAGGTTCAGAATCTGAAATTCATATGGTGCGAAGCTGAAATCTTGAGGAAATTTGTCAAAAAATTTCAGAGCTTGGTTCGCAATATTTTTGGAGATATGATCTGTGGAAGGTAGTGTTTTTTCAGGCTCCTGAATCTCATCTCAAATAGGTGATCGTGGGACAAGTTCAATAAATCTCTCTCTGGGCATTGTATTGGAGTGCCGTAAAAAGTGTTCACAAGTACATGGACTTTAGTTTCTTGGCTATCAATTTCAGAGACAAAGGATGAAACAGTGACACGTGGCAAGTCCTACAAGTTCGCTCTACTGAACCAGTCCAGAATTAGGTCATTGTGGGAGATTGGACACAACTTTGTCTTGGAGAATCCAAATTAGGTCAGACCTGTGGCATTAAAAAGAGAATTAAGAGGGATAATTTAGTGCTGAATTTCAAATATTTAAGGGCCGAAATCACAGAGATATTCCAATTTCAATATCGAGCTCCTCAAAAGCAAGAAAAAGGTGTGTATTGTTTTTTCCGAATTGCATACGTCTTGTTTGAAGAATCAAGTTGAATTGATTCCAAGGGCATATTGAAGAATTTTTGTCAGTAATGGGTTATATTATGCCTCCAAAAAATAATTCCATACCCATTAAGCCCTCAAAAAGCTATACTATGACGCATGAGGAGGAAGAATTGCGATATGAGATATCAAAATTACAGTACCAAGTGCAACAAATTTCGATCTTACGAAAGAGCAACCGAAGATGACATAGATGGTTTAAAAGCAAAAATGGAGGCTAATTTGGATGGTTTGAAGGATCAAATAAAATCTATTATGGATGATAAAGTAGTGGAATATCACAATGAGCATCAACAACAAGTTCTCCAACTCTCAAAGGATAACCTAACTTTGGTGCAAAATAAAATGAAACAACCGGAAGATCAATATCACATCGAAAGAAGTTCTGAAGCAGTCACAGAAACAAGAACTCGACAAGTACAATCAATTTCAAATTATCTCAGCAAGAGGAAGAAATTTCCTGTAGAAGATTCCACATGGGACGATGAGAATTTTATACAGAAGCATCAAGAAATAATCAAGCATTGAGGACAACATTTGTTTGAAGGAGAGGGGCATGTTAAGCCCCTATATTAATAGTGTAGCCCCTTATTATGTTAGTGTAGCCCCCCTTATTGTTATCATTGTACCCCTGTAACCCCCATATTGTTATTATTGTGCCCTTACATTATTATTGTTAGGTCGGCTAGGATTACATTGTGGCCCACTAGGATTACATTGTGGCCCCATGGACTCCTATATATAGAAAGGAGATTTTGTCATTTGTATCATCCAAGAATTGTTCATTTATGTAATGTCTTGGAGGTTGCCCCCTCGAAGTGGCTCATTTCTAAGGCGTTGATATCTCTTTTCTTCTCTTTTTGGAGCTGGTTACACAACATTCACCAAAAAAGTGGAGGTGTATCTTTAGCCACCAAGTAGGATACTTACACAATTTAGAGATTTTATTCTCTAGGGATGGGTCCCAATTTCTTATCCATGATTATATGGCAATCATTTTAAGGTTTTACACAATATATGGTTCTTGAGACACTATCCATGATGAAAGGATAAAAACTAATTTCTAAAGGAAAAAAATATGACTTTATGGTTCATGGACCATGCGTAGGGTCTAAAAACACCACACACAAAAAAAATCGTGGAAATATTTACACCAAAAGTATAATCTAGATGTGATTTAAGGTATGGATTGGTATTATGACCCTAATGATGGCATAAGGATAACTTATAGTTTCATATGGATAATCATATAATGTTTACTTGGTATATTAATATAATATAATGGTTATTGGATTGTTATGTGGATAAATCCCTCTTGCAGACAAGAGTGATCTCCCTAGTATCCTACGGATAGCTAGAAACAAACATCCATTTGTAAATCGTTTTCTCTAGATCATTTGCGATTCAGAATTATTATAAACAAATAAAGAGGACATGCCCCTACCTTGAGATCTGGCATTCAGTACAGCCTTTTATCCAGTCATTCCAAAGAGGCTTCTTCAGTATGTAGAACCTGCAATCAAAGACAGACAAAAAAATTAAAAGCACCTGCAACATATAATAATTGAGAACATCTAATATAACTCAGTGGTCAAGGAATCCAAGTATTGAATTATTCAAATAGACACAAGAACAACTCAATGAGAAAAGGATATCCATATTTATTATCTTGTATGAAAAGAGTAACTTTACAACATGTCGCCTTGATGTTGTACAAGTTCCTCCCGGGGTCCTCAACAACCGTTCCTCCTTCAGATTGACAAGCCTTCTTCTCTTTGAACTAGCATGAAGTTATGGACATGAGTGTGTGATCATTCTCATATCAATAATGACTAGTGTAGAGAGAACACTCTCTTGGGAATTTCTTCAGCAACTAACTTATATGTCTACCATCTACCATCTACCCTTGACACTGAAACATGAGCTCAATTTATAGGGAAATGGAGGTAGTTTCAGTTCCATGAAGAGGGGGATGGATTCCTCTCATGAAGGGATTTTAGCTCCATATACCAAGGGATAAACTCCATGAGTGAATGGATAGAGCTCCATGAGTGGAGGGATAAAGCTCGAACTGATCGTGCCTCTAGAAGCTTCCAGTTGGGAGAATATTCGTCTAGCTGAGCTTCTAGAATTTACTTTTTCCATTATTTGACTATTTACGGGGGTCTGTAGGTTTTATAAGAAGAACGTGTGGGATGTGCCACAGGCTATAGAACAAATATATGCGGATCCGCAGGAAAGAGCTAGGAAAAGTGCGGAGTTAAACTTTTTAGGGTTTTAATGAGCTTTTCTCCAATTCCAAGACTTGGTTTAGGAACATTAGGGCTTTTGACCTCTAAGGGAGCATAATATATGTAGTGATAAACCTATATTGACAGCCAAATGTCATGGTGACAAAATGACATGTAACATGGATCAATATATGGCACGTTGGGATAGTATTACAGTTTTAAATCATAGCAATAATCCCTTAATCGATCTATGTACTATGAAATGAGTAAGTGAAATTATTAAAAATAGGTCACTCGTAATTCTAGGTAGATGGGATGTTAACTACATTTTCATCACATGGTATGATAGCATGAAATGAAGAGGTAGGACATATGAACATGATACATAAATATATTTTTTAGGCACTAGTGGTTGTCCTTTGACCATTACTAGGTCCTTGATACTAATGCCTAATGTACCAAATATCTTAATGGCATCCATATTATGCTTGTGGGGTAATTGTTCCTTTCACAAGGATTCCATGGTGGTTTCAAATGATATGAATGTTCTTTGAGCTATAAACCATTTTTTAGTTCCCAAGACATTATATTTTATCATTTTACCATGGATTACATCTTGAGGGCCATCTAGTGTGGAAAAATTATAATGGTTCCAATAAAATCATGGCTAAGGCCTTGACAACCATCCATGGTGAATAAAATATCCTAATGGAAATCCATCCCTAGTACATAAACCATCCTATAGATTCCCATATCTCACTTACGGGCCAAATTCCACTTTTATAAGGATTTTGTGACTCTTAAGGCCATGTTTGTGCACTAGACCCTTAAAATATTTATATAGGAAAAGAATCCCTTTATTTCCTCCACTTACCATGGTTAATACCAAATACCATCATTGGTGCAAAAAACATGCTAATGTCACGAATATCCAATTAAATTCCAAACATCCCCTCTATATAGCCTTTGTAATGGTGTAGGGAAAAATTCATGTGTCATGAGCCTTAATAGTTTCATTTAGGTCTTAACACACTTTATTTTCTCCTCAGACCATGATTAATGTCCCGAGATGCATGTATTGTGTCTGAAAGGTTATAACAATTCCCAAAAAAAATTTGAACCTCAAACATTTCATCAATATGTTTTATGTGGTGTTTCAATGAGTTATTAATGGTTTATAGTCCCTATAATATTAGAATATATGATATGACCTTTTTCTTTACTATTAGCAATTAGGGAGCCCAAAAGAACCATGTCAAGTATACAAATTGATTTAATGATCCCCATATTCCATCAATAGGACAATGATCTAGACTTATGTGGTGGTTTGAGGCATAGTTAAGGGACCATGCAAATATAAACTTTATTTTGGTAAAAATGCCTAAAATCCATATATTTTACGCAAATTCATATAATTCTACCCATACGCACCTCAATGAAAAAGGTACTATCTAGATGTTTTTTTATTGTCATTTGAATCTTTTATGTCACATAAAGCCTAAAATATTTATTTAGGAATTAAGGACTTTATTTTCCTACCTTAGTCATGGTATAGGGCTTATTATCTATCCATATTCACAAAAAATCCTAATGGTTCCCCTATTGCACTCATATGCAAAAGATCCCTATTAGAAGGTCTTTATTATAGTTCAAAGCCTTAATAATTTCCAATTAGACCAACACTATTTTTTTACAATATAAATCATAATATGTCTTCTCATATCATGGTTAAGGCCTTAATATCCATCCTTAATCAATGAAATGCCATAATGATACCCATATCTCACTGGAATGAAATTAATTCCCTATAAAAGACATGTTATGTGGATTATTGCATTTTTTATCATCCTCAATTCTTAAAAAGGATTTTTATAGAGATGAGGGGTCATATTTTCCTCTTTAAATCATGTCCAATTCCTATGTTTGAGACTCTCTTTTCTATTGCCTTAATTTCACCCATAAGATATATTTTCATTACTAATTAGAAACACAATTTGCTAAAGAGGAAACACTACCTCATCATTACCTCACACCATCTCACACCATCTCAAGGAACAAGAAAACAATCTTTGAAATTGGTTTTTAATTCACTTGTGTGACCTCTTTTCACTAAAATTAACAAGAGTTACATTAGATATCTTTAAAATTTGGAAAACTCCACCCTTGGATGTGAAGTTGATCTCTTTGGCACATTTAAGGAGGAATATATGACTCAAATGGCTCTAGGTTTCTGTAAGTACCCATTTCAATGAATATCTTTCACATTATGAGGTAGTGAGGTTTGGCCATTACACATTAAGGTTCATTTATGTGAGGTTATATATTCATTGAAAGATATAACCCATTTCAATGAATATCTTTCACATTGAAAATGTTTATTTATGGACTCTAAATTTTCCTATAAATGAAATCCAAGGGGTAGCATTTGATAGAAGGAATAATTGTAAGGATATATTAGAGGAATTATATTAAATATCAATTATCTCACTCACTCGTCTCGATGATTCATTTCCCTCATAGTTTCTTTTGTTCTTTTGTTCATTTCTCAAAGAACAAAATTTTTTTCATTCAAAATTGCTTAAGAGAGCTTTCAAGAAGTGAAAGAAATCATATCAAGGAGAGTGCTATACCTTACTTACATCCAACCATTAAAACTTAGTGTTGTTACTCATTTTATGATTTTTCATTGGCATAATGTTTAAGCATCGTTTTTTCTTCCAATTTCTTGTGTTTGAATGGAATTCTTGTGGTTGACCTTGTAGTTTAATTGCATGAATCCTTTCTTGTTTTTATTTTCCATTGTAAATATTTTTTCTTTTCCCACAACTAACCATTATATATATTTTAGCTTACAACTTAGCTTAACAATGGAGTTTTTCTAACGAATGAAAGAAAATCCACCAAAAAATTAGAAACTCCAATTCTTGAGCTTAGGTCATCATATCTCACATATAAGGCTGTTTTTTGTTATTTTCTAACCTCTAGTGACTTGAATGATTATTAATTATTAGTAGTCATAGTTAGTGGTTTCATATCAAAATATTTATTATTTTGTGAACACAATTATTTGCATGGATGCACCTCTATACTCCAAGTATGCTCCAAAATACAAATGCATTTCCATTTAGCAATATAATCGACCACGTGTCTGTTGGATAGTAGATTTTGTTTGTGTAGATGATCTAATTTCCATAGTACACAAGGAATGTATTTTTAATGAGGATTGGATTCGATCTAGCATTGAGCCCTTAAAAAATTGTTCAATTAGTGTAGGTAGTAGTTTTGATTTTTAAATAATTTTAGGTTAATGTTATATCATTATATCATTTTCTTAGTGATCAAATAACTTAGCGGCTAAAAATCCAAACTATTGTTCTTACTTCTTACAAAATTCAATGATTATTTACATATCATTGCACATGTATGTATAACATAAAACTTAGTTTGTTTACTTTCTTGTAAATATCATGTCACGCCAACAAGGGACACAAATACCCTAACATTTAGTATTCCCTTTGCCTTGCATTCGTAGGTGATTTAGGTGAATCAAAATATGTGATTTAGGTGAATCGAAATATAATCTGGTAAATACTTCCCTTTTCATATATTTAGTTTTGTGGTGTGATTATATATTAAGAAAAAAACAAAACATTTGAAAAATGTTAATTATGTACCTAAATTTTTCAAAATTTTCCTCCATTAAATATCTCTAAGTTTTTTCATATTTAATTTTATGAGTAACTCCAATATTTGTAAATGGTCACAACACCTAGGAATTAATTAACTAGGGTAACAACTTTTGAAGTTCACATACTTTTCTATTTATCAATTTATTAAGATTTTGCAAATTTCTTTTCTAGAATTCCTATCTCAAACATCGTTGTATCTTTAGATGAATCACAAATAGAAATTACCTAAATATTATTATTTATCTTTAGACTGCTCTTCATTTTGTACCCATAAACTATGATTAATGGATCAGGAAGGTTTACAAGCATAAAATATCATTGTCATAAAACTAAGTATATTTATTGTCCCATGATGTTAGTTTATGACCCCTAAAATAAATCAACTGAATAATATAATGAAATCAATTTTTTCATTAGACATCACAAAAAATACATAGTATAGGTTAGGCTTATTGGTACAATTATCCAAAATCTTCCCATCGTCATATCATTTGAAACATAGAATTTTTATCGTTTTAAGTACAAAATTAAATGCAAAGATATACCCTATGGGGGCATTTGTTTAGGTTAATGATGTATACAAGTCTCTTTGTGTGACCCATCTCTTTTTTTACTATGACCCTTTACTACTTAAGGCTAAGAGTCCCTTTGCTACACTTAAAAAAGGTATATGAGTGACTAAAATTATGATTTATACCCAGGTGAAATTTGTGGATGCATTTGCACATAGAGTGATAGTGTTAACCATTGAGAAATGTCATTTTTTCCATGAATATTTGGCCCCATTTCCCTTCACTATAACTAAATCTTCCATACCTTGATTTTATATCTTTGATGGATTGATACAACATCCAATAAGATATTTTGTAAGGAATAATTTCATTTCAATTGAAGGATGTTAGAGTAATAGGAAATGTTCTTTTTCTATTTTTCTATGACCATCATGAAAAATAATAGCATAGATCAACGCATATGTCATGATTTAAATTTAAATGCATTCAAAATCTACTATACCATAGGAACATTCATTTCGTTGTTACAAATATTTTCTTTGATTAAATATTCATTTATTAGCAATTATTCATTGAAACTTTAAGATAAAATAACAAATAATTGACACAAATGGGAACTATGAACAACCCTCGGCCACCTTTTCATTTCTAGTAGCTTAAGGGATTTTCTGAAATATAGGGAGGCATACGTAATCTCTCACTTCTCTAGTTAGGTCATCAATAAGGTCCTCAAACTCAGCCATGAAAGCAAAATTATTAGGATCAATTATTCTTAGATCATGGTTGATAAGTCCATTACCCTTAGGATATAATTTAGGGAGCTCATCGCTACCAAGTTTGGTTGTTTTCGGAAAAAAAATGGTATCTGTAACTGTTGGAGATGGGATCCCCTCGAAGAAAGTAGCAAGGAAAGACTACGCAGGTTAAGGAGTGCAGTGCACAGTGCAGAGTCTATTTTGAGTCATAGGGGCTTTAGGGTGGGTCAAATACCCTTATTATGTAATGGGATGGGATGTTTTGTGAACGGTGGACTCCACCCATGGATTTGGACCATGGTATTGTAAATTAGAAATATATATAAGGATTCTAGATAAAATTCATAGGAATAAAAGTATAAGTTTATGAAATAAAATTGGATTTAAGACTGTTTTTAGTCAGATTTTTGGGTTAGAGGAAAGACTCCTTCAGCTGTGCGCATGGAGACCTTAGGAAGTATACAGTTTTGTGTGCATACCCCTCCAGCTGTGTGCGTGGGGTGAAACTAAATTTTTGAGAAATATCTTGCTATTAATGAAATAATTGTTGAGAAGATATAAGTTATATTGATGTGTTTGATTTCTGCTTATTATTTATAACTATCTATGCTGAATAAGGGTTTGATCTGTAATTGAATAGTGCAGTCTTGTTTAGGGTTATTTATTTTATTTAATTCATAACTAACTAAGATCGTGTAGTCTGTAGTAAGTTCAATAGATGTTTTTAACAATGCCTATAGTATTAGTAGATCTAATCTGCGAAGAGATGATAAGAAGGAAAAGCCCTAAACAGACAATCCTCTATCCCTGTAGATGAAGAAACCTGGTTCTATCATTCGCTTATATTTCCTCGAGTGAGACTTTGGTCTATGCAAGCAGATAGTTGCCGAAAGGGCCGGTAACAGTGGGTTTTATTGGACTGCACAGTCACTTCGAACGTAGGTCTAGTCACTATCAAGCTAAAAGATGGCTCCATTGTCGAGACCAAGATCTAACTGAGGGATACCTGGAAGTGGAATCTAGGTATCCCTATCAAGCTAACAGATGGCTCCATTGTCAGGACCAAGATCTAACTGAGGGATACCTGGATGTGGAATCCATCTAAGCAAGAGAATGAATAATGTGTAAGTCTGAAATAACGTGAGTTTTTTGTGCAAGAAAATATAAACCCACGCATCTCTATGAACATTGGTTGCAGAAGTATATCTATACATATCAGTATGAGATATATTTCATGTAATTTTCTACTAAGTTATACGAGTGGATATCAAGGCAAGTTATGACAATGAGTCGATTCAATAATAAGCTCACTACGTGGACCCCAGATCTACTTGAGAAGCTGAAAAAGACTGATAACAATATTGTGAGATTTTTTTATTATTGGATAGACAGTATCCTTGGAGGATTTATCACTGATTTCATGATCGAGACTTATGTTTCTTATAGTGAAGTACAGCGTAAGTTATTAAAAGGCCTTAGAGGTAAGTACCTGAATTCACTAAAGTTATGGATTAGAATGTTATTGTGTGAAAAGGGTGTACTATAGATGCGCTCATATTGATATGTGAAGAAAGAGAACATGGTGCTAATTGAAGTGGAAAAAGGTTTAGGATGAGTTGGGGAACGTATGTTGAAAAAGAATATAGTCTGTTGTATGGGTGTAGAGAAAGAGAAAGAAACCCCGCTACCCCAAGAAGCTTGAGATCTGAGAGTCATCAAAGCACTCTGAAGATCCCCCAACCTTCCACCCTCGTCATCACTCCATTCCATTTTTTTCTTCCACCTCCACCTCCCCCATTCACCATGTTCCAACCACAAAATATGCTTTTGTTCAAGGGAATAGATGATCCTGAACAATTCTAGTATATGGTAGAAGCGATATGGAGTTTGCAGAATGTTACTAATAAAAACATGAATAAAGTGCAGTTTTATACCATGCTACAAGATAGATCATTATATTAGTACATTAAATATATTACAATGAATGCAAATGCCTCTTCGGCTGAGACAAAGACCATGTCGAACGCCAAATTCAAGAAACAAAATTCGCAATCCCATTGTATCATGGAGATCAAGGAAATTAATCAGCTATCCACTGAGACTATATGGGAGGTATATCAGCAATTTAAGATGTTGTTGAGAAAAAATATCTTTAAGATACCAAATGAAAAAAATATAGAATGGTTCATTCTTGCGCCATTTCCTCACTTTATATTTTCATCATCACGACAAAAGGTTTCTACTCAGGCTGAAGCATTGGAGATATTGAATAAGCTGGAAGCTTCAGCGATAGTCAATATAAGCATAGGGGTGCAACAGATTCAGACTCAGTAGGAGAGCTTTCATATGGAGCTCCAAGATCTAAAGAAGTGAAAGGAGGTTAGCTCTGATATAAGGTTAGAATTTTGGTGCATCAAGTGTAAAGAAGAGGGTCACTATAAAGATAAGTGCCCTATTTATAGAGATTATTTGAATGGTGGGATGCCAAGTCCATTGAAGCTTGGATCGAATGTAGGCCCAAGTGTAGGGCCCCATGTATGGTGTAGCTTATGTGAAGTTGTAAGCCAACATTCCATGCACTATTGCCACTTGTTGCTAAAATTTATCAGATCACTGAAGAAATTATTCTACAACTTTTTCAGTTCGGTGGGACATGATGAGAAACATTGTAAGAGCTATGAGCGATAATGAAGAAAAATCCTGGTGCATATTGAATGCTAGTAGAAGGTCGTGAAGCTTCAGGCTCACCAACTACGTGAGGAGGTTTCATAGGCTAAGGGCATGGCCGAGGAGGAGGCACCTGTCATGGATGAGGCTAGATGATATGTTACAACTATGAACAAGAAGGAAATTTCACCAGGGATTGTCAAAATCATACTGCAGCTTCCTGTAAGTATTGTCAAGAATTTAGTCATGAAATTGAGAATTTTATTATTTTGTTAGCTAAAATGTGTGAGAAGTGCAACTAGAAGCCAAATCATAATATACAAATTATGAGGGTTGAACTGCGCCAAGAAGATCCAAGCATTAACATAGTAACATGCATTGGTGTGGATATCGGAGGAGACCACGCAGAAGGGAAAAAGCCTATGACAGAGACTTGGGTAAGGAAAGTTGTAGATAAGAATGTTGAATTTAATGTGCATCATGAGAAAGAAACATTCATGCAAGCAAGGAAGACATTTATGACCCCTAAAGCTTCGCCACCTACCGTGAAAAGAGAGATTTTTCCATTGGAGAACAACCTTAAGGAGAATATCAAAGTAAAAGAAGTTGATTAGTCTATCTTGGTGTCCTTCTTGCAGACATGTATGAAATTTATAAGGGACCAAAGGGTTGTATAAGGGTTGCATGAGTTGATAGATAACTGTGCTGATAAGAAAAGGATGCAAATAGAACAGTGCGCAGTAAACAAAATATACAAGAAAAAGAAGAGAATTGGTTGGGAGATGTGGTTGACTACACTGATCAAAGATTATGAGTTGGATCTAGTCATTCTAAATCTAGGATCATATTCCAATTTTTTTCCAAAGAATACATGGGAGCAGATGGGAATGACTAATCTGCAATGGTCCCCAATTCAGGTGAGGATAGAAAATCAGCAGAAGATCATTCCTATGGGGTGATTGTAGGGGATTATCATAGATATTGATGGAGCTAGCGTGCTGGTCGACTTCGAAGTGACTGATATAATTGATGATGGTAATCTATATCTAGTTTTGTTAGGATTTTACTGAGCTTATGACCATGATGTTATAATCAACCTGGAGAAGAGGCATATGATCTTTGAAAATAATGGTACCCGACTTGTTGTGCCATTAGATCCTTATGAAGGTGTGCACTATACAGAGTCTGCCTAACATGAGTATGGGGATGCTGAGATTAATCAGATATATAAGCTTACCGCAAAGGATGAAGACTGGATCAATCCCACCGCTAATGGTAGAATTTGTTGGGAGTGGGATAGTTCATGATTTTCATATTCCGATAACAATTTGGAGCATTGGCAGAATCGTTTGCCTGAAGCAACCACTAAGCATTGTAACAAGGTTACTAGATACCTACAATGTGTCAGATCGGAAGCGCGTGACTTGATTTTTTATGACGGAATGGGGAATATTGTCTTATTTTTGGAGGAACTTGAGAAAAATGTACTTGAGGAACAGAGATATGAAGCTTTGGACTTCGCATTGAGGTCTACTCTAGCCCGACGGTGGGGCATGAACAAGGTAAGTTTCAAAGGATGGAAGGAGTTTTGCAAGATGATAAGGCTGAGAGTTGTTCAAGTTGATACAAAGATCACAGAGAAGTATGATAGTCATATGGATCCTCGCGAGAAATTGACTCGCTGGACTACAGCTTGCGTTGCCGAACCATAGAAAGAATGGGTTCACATTTTCTTTCACTTTTTGGATACGATACCTCAGCAATGGTATCTTGAAACAAATTTGCGCCTTGGAACCATGTATTGGGATGAGATGATATATGGGTTCTTGTTAACTTATAGTTATGTTTATGGTTGGGAGTGTATTAATGAGGCCCTTCAAGAAGTTAAGGCAGGAGTATTTCACATTACTAAGGAACCGAGAACCATGGAACAACCCAAATGGGTTGCGTAATTGACACAAGGCTATGAATGCTACAATTTGACCATGAAGGGGAGCAAGGAGGATCCACAAAACATTCATATCCAATTTTATGAAGAACACCATGCAGTTGTAGTTCCCAAGATAGCAATGTTGGATGTAGCACAACTAGTCATGACGCAACAAGTTAGCATAGGCTCTTAGGTGGAGCCCAAGTTTTCCAAGATAGGGGACTATTGGGATAATGACACAATCAACAAGGTCATTGAGCTCCTGCATGAATACCAAGACCTGTTCCCTACAAAATTCTTGAAATTAAAAGGCATTTTGGGTGATCTAGGATTAATGCACATCACTTTCAAACCTGATGTGAAACCAATCAGTCAACACACATATCGGTTGAACCAAAAGTACAGGGAGAAAGTGAGGGAAGAACTTGACCAAATGCTTGACGTTGGCATCATTGAACCAATCGAGGAGTCTAAGTGGGTTAGCCATATGGTGGTCCAAGAGAATAATACTAAAGCATAGGTAAGGATATGTGTTGATCTTGGCAAGCTAAATGATGCATGTGTCCATGATCTGTTTCCCACACCATTCATTGATGAATTTTTAGAGAATGTTTGTGGGAAGGAAGCCTAATCATTTACAGATGGATTCTATGGGTGTCATCATATCAGGATTGCACCAGAAGATAGGAGAAATACCAAATTTTTTACTTACTGGGGGTCATTTCAGTACATTGTCATGCCATTTGTGTTGAAGAACGTGGCAGCTATATTTTCCAAGGTTCTTGTTGCAGCTTTCAAATAATATATCCACAAGTTCCTGAAAGTATATTTTGATGACTCGACAGTGTTTGGCCTATTAAATAAGAATGTATCTAGTCTACACTTCATGTTGGATACTTGAACTAAGTATCAGATCTCCTTAAACCCGAAGAAGTGAATTTTCTGCGTACCATATGGTATTTTGTTGAGACACATTGTGTGCAAACAGGGATTGATGGTAGACCCTATGAATATTGTCGTGATTATCAATTTGGAACCCCCAAAAAGTGTAAAATAGATACTCATGATGGTGATACATACAGGCTATTACAGGAAGTTCATTAAGGCATATGCACAAATTATTATGCCCATGGAGAAGTTATTAAAATAGGATGTCAAGTTCTGTTGGGATAACGATTGTCAGCAGAGTCTCAATATACTAAAAAAAAAATGGTGATTGTGCCTATTCTTGTCTTCCCTGATTTGAATAAGGTATTTCATGTTCATGTCGATGCATCTTGCATAGCCCTAGGAGTTGTGTCAGCACAACTCGGCGAAGGAGATATTGATCACCCTATAGCCTTTGCAAGCAGGAAGTTGTCTAAAGCATAGAGGAACTACTCCATCACAGAGAGCGAAGGGTTTAAAATGGTATATGCACTGCAAAAATATAGGCACTATCTCTTGAGGGTGCACTTCAAAATTTTCGCAGATCATTCTTCTTTAAAGTACCTGGTCAACGAGCATGTGTTGGGGGGGGGGAATTTTCCGATGGTTACTGTTGTTCCAGGAATATGGTTTTTAGCTAATTTTCAAGCCAGGCCATTTGAATGTCGGACCAGACCATCTGTCTCAAATTGAGATAGGGGAGGAACCAACAAATCTTGAGGAAGGATTACCTGATGCACAGTTGTTCGCTATCAAGGTTGCAGATGAGAATTTCCTGGAGTCACATCTACAAAATACACTACGCATCAGAAGAAAGATTTATTCGTAAGGGCAGCAGTTTTTACTCTGATTGCATGATAGCTATATAAAATGGGTGTCGATGAGATTCTGTGAAGATATGTTCCTAAGCACAAATGACACAACATACTAGTTGAAGCACATGGTGGAGTAGCTAGAGGTCACGACACAGGAAAATATACTATGAAGAAGATTATGTGCACTGGTTTATGGTGGCCTATAGTACAAAAATATTTAAAGGAGTATTGTAGCACATGTCATTCTTGTTAAAGGACTGGAAGACCATCATGAAGAGATAAAATGTTGTTTCACCCCCAAGTCATGTTGCAAGATTTTGATAAATGGGTAATTGACTTTGTAGGACCAATCGATCCTCCAGGAAAGAAAACAGGTGCATAGTACATCATTACCTTAGTTGATTACCTCATTAGGTGGGCTGAGGCGGAACCAGTAAAGAATTGTATTGCGAAAATGACAACGAAATTCATTTTTGAGCATATTGTGTCACTATTTTGTTGTCTGAAAATCTTGATGAGCAACCCGGGTACACATTTCCTGAATAGAACTATCGAGGCCTTGAATGAAGAATTCCAAGTTGGTCACCACAAGAGCACACCATAGCACCCCCAAGAAAATGGCACAGTAGAATATTTCAAAAATATATTGGGAAACGCGTTAACAAAAGTATCCAACATTAACAGAAATGACTGGGATCTGTGCATTCCTACTATGCTATTGACCTAAAAAAATACCTGTAGGAATCTGATATGTGATAACCCCTTCCAACTAGTGTATCGCTAGGAGGGAGTGATGTTGATGGAGTATATCGTACCTAGTATTCACATCATAGCAGTGATGAATATGGCAGACATCGACATTATGGAGCAAAGATTGGTGTAACTACTCGAATTGTTAGAGGATTGGTTCATTGTTGGATTTCATTAGCAAATTCAGAAGGAAAGAGAGAAGTTATAACACGATCGACATATTAATAAAAAGGCGTTCAAATATGGGGATCTAGTTTTTTGTATGACAGCAAGTTTGCAAAGTTCCCTTGAAATTTGCAATGCACTAGCTAGGCTGCTATATTCTCCAAGAGGTGATGGAAGGAGGCGCAATCCAGATCACCAAGCTAAATGGTGAATTTTTTCCTAGTTGTATTAATGGTATGCAATTAAATTTATACAAAGATGATCCCATCGCTGACAGTTTGCAATGTCTATATAGCCAGCATAGAGTCTTGATGATCCACGCACTTGGTCAGGGCCATGAGACTTTTTCTAGGTTGCAAATACAAGTGAGCGTGAATCAAGAAAGCACGCTTTAGGAGAGCATGGCTCAAGTGAGCGAGGTAACAAAATATGAAATAAAATCAGTTCATCGAAGAAGTTCCCCAGTTGAAGGTTGCCTTAAGTGGCATCAAAGCGAAGATATATGGTGCACCAACTTTGTGACTCGAGACGAGTCACAGTTTTGTGTTGGGGGCTTGTTGGAGATGGGATCCCCTCGAAGAGAGAACCAAGGAAAGAATCTGCAGATCGAGGAGTGCATCGCAAAGTCTATTTTGAGTCATACGGGCTTTGGGGTGGGACAAATCCCCTTATTATGTAATGAGTCTAGAAAAAAGTCATAGGAAGAAAAGTAGAAGTTGATGAAATTCATTTGGATGTAATATTGTTTTGAGTCAAAGTCTAGGTTTTGGGTTAGAGAAAATTATTCTACAGTTGTGTGCGTGGAGACCTTGGGAAGTCTGCAACTATGTGTGAAGACCTCTGCAGATGTGTGCGTAGGGTGAAAATTAATGTATGAGAAATATTTGGTTATTAATGAAAGAACTGTTGAGAAGATTTGAGTTATATTGATGTGTTTGATTTTTTCTTACTGTTTATAAATGTCTATGTTGAATAAGGGTTTGATTTGTAATTGAATAGCGTATTCTTTTTTATGATTATTTACTTTATTTAATGCATAACTCAATAATATCGTGTAGTTTGTAGTAAGCTCAACATATGTGTTGAATAATGCCTATAGTATTGGTAGATTTGATCTGTGAAGAGTTGATAAGAAGGAAAAACCCTAAAGCCATAATCATTTATCCCTCAAGATGAAGAAACTTGGTTCTAGCATCCCCCTATATTTCCTCGGGTGAGACTTCGTTCTACACAAGCAGATCATTTCCGAAAGGGCTGGTAATAATGGTTTTTTTGGACTGTGCAATCACTTCAAACCTGGGTGTAGGCCACATCAAGCCAATAGTAACACCAAAAAATCCACCACCTCAATCACCATGTAATACTCCTAATTTACCATATATATCTAGTCTAGATATCTTATATTTGATGAATTTTACCAATGGGATCATATTGCATGACTTGTATTAGGTATCCATACCAACAAAAATCCACTTGAATACTTCAAAATTTAAGGTATAACTACTCATAGACCTCAATAGCCACATCATGATGGGCCTATCATGTTTATCATTAGAAAATCACATATGATTTAATTCATTTTTAGTTATTTTAGAGAATCGTTGTTATGGCATCAACCAAGTAGTATATCAATGAAGCAATAAGATGCATGGAAATTTTGTTTTCACTAGCTAATGAATTCTTGAGTTTTTTCCAATTATTAGTAAATCATGACATGATAATTGATTTTTTTGCTAATTTTTGGCAAACAATATCTACACACATTATAAACCACATCCATGAGTGGAATGAACAATATAACCTGTGTAATATGAAAATAAAATGAAAGATCCTCAAGGATTGTTTTTTGAAATACATCTCACCCTTTGTTATCAAAAATATGGAAACCACCATATTTATTTTAAAGATATTTTCCTTGTCCTGTAACTAACCATTATCTATTTTTAGCTTAAAACCTATGTTAATAAAGAATTTTTTCTAACAAATGCAAGAAAATCCCAAACAAAAATTAGAAACTACCAATGCTTGAGATTAGATCATCATATTTCACTTCCTAAGTTATTTTTAGTTATTTTATAACCTATTTTAACTTGCATGATTATTAACTAGCCTATATTTTAATTTATCAATCACCATTAGTGGTTCCATATCGATATATTTAATTTTTTATGGACCCAAAAAATTTTGTGGATGCATATCTCTTGTCCACGTAAGCTCTAGAGTAGAGATGCATCTCCTTATGGAAGTCAAATGAACCACTTGTGTGTTGGCTAGAATTTTTTTTTTATGTTATAATTTCCCTATTGCACAATTAATGTCTTTCTAAGAGCCCATGAGGATTGGCATGAATCTAGAAATTAGGCCTTATATAATTTGTGCAGACATCATAGGTAGTAGTCTTTAATATTTCAAGAATTTTAGGATGATGTTCTATCCTCATTTCATTTTCTTAGTGATCAGCTAACTTAGTGCCTTAATGTTGGAATCAGTATTTATTCCTATTGGTTGCCACGAGCATGGCTTATTTACTTATCATTGTGCATGTATGTATAACATATAAATTACTTTATTTCCTACCTTATTAATACAATATCACACAAACAAGGGATACAAAATCCACCCAACCTCTTGTATGTTCTTCACCTTGCATTCAAAAGTGATCTTGGTGAAACAAAAAAATAATGGGGTGAAATAATTCACTTTGCTCATACCATCAATTTTTTTGTGCAATTATCTATTTGAGAAAATCACCAAACATTTTTAAAAAGCAAATATGTACCTAAATTTTTTTTATTTTTCAAGTGAAATATATACAAAAACTAATTACGAAATTTGATAAGTACTTCTAATTAAGTAGATATTCTTTTACCATTTCCAGTATATCATTAAAATTACAATGCAAAAATTCAACCATAAACGTAGTAGGACATTAGTGACCACAATGCACAAAGATAACACAATATTTACCCTAGGAAAACCCATGTGGGGGAAAACCCAACAACCTTTTCCTTAAAGAAATTCTCCAGTTCAATAAGAGATACACCTAATTCTTATAGTCAAATATGATGGTCAAACAAACCAATAGTACAATGGTCAAACCTGGTCAAAATTCCATATTTTAACGTCTCCAGTTCCCCCAATAAACTCAACCCAACTTTATCTACCTAGTCCCAAATTTGACCTCCCAGAAACATAGCCTTGTCGCCCAGAAACTACTACTGTAAAATTCAGACCTGTTTTCCAGAATATATCCTGAAATTTACATGTGCAAAGCTATAGCAGGAGAGAGAAACAACATGTGCAAGGTCAAAGAGATAGAGAGAGAAATATGTTTAAAATTTGTGCATCCTTCTTGTCCTCTTGTATTCTTCTCCTTCACTTTTATGCCCAGAAGATATCTTGTTGTATGATGATTTTAATTGTGCTTGAAGAAGGAGGTCGAGTGTCTTATATATAGTGTTTTGAATGACCACATGGGTTCCACTTCAACTAGGGTCAACTTGACTTCAGGGAGGGTCGACTTGAGAATATTGGAACCAAAAATTCAAAATTCAAAATTTTATCTTTTGAAATTGACATGAAGAACATGTCTTATATTAATTATTACATATATCTCAAGAGCTAAAATATTAATTATGAATACCAACCATACCTACAAAATTCAACACACCCTCTTAGCTATGGAGGCATTCATAATGACTATCCATATGTTCTCTTGTTGAAACATTTCTCTATGAAAAGGTTACAAAAATTCATCATTAGTATCAACACCATATGATTACCATAATCCTAGTCAAAAAATTTGACTTACGGTAAAATCTACAACATCAACTAGGTACCATAATTTTTGTTAGCATCTCTAACTCATGGTACATCATTAGCATCAAGTAATAACCATGATTCTAGTTAACATTTGGGGAAATTCAGCCTAAAAGTTCCCATGAAAAATTCCATGACATAATATGTAAACCAATCAAAAACCTTTAAATTTAAAAATAGGTAAATGTAAATATTTTGGAGGGAAAATAAGAAAACTACTTGTTTTAATAATATTTTTGTCTTATCTCCTTATATGTTTACTCAAATTTCAAGTGTAGACACTCAATGGATGTGGAGTTAAATTCCACATCCAATGAGTATCTATTATGCATACTTCTGAGAAGACCCACATTGATAAAAATTAAATGTACATTAAAAAAGCATATTCAACACGTTTTTTTAATTTATCTTCAGTTTTTATCAATTTGGGTCTTCTCAGAAGTATGATTAATGGGTACTCTTTGGATGTGGAATTTATTTCTACATCCAACAAGAACCTACATTTCAAATTTGAGTAAACCTATAAGGATATAAACCAAAAATACAATAAAATAGTAGTTATATTATTTTCCCTCTAAAATTCATAACTCGTTTTTTGAATTGTGGTTGACGATCACTGGGTAGCCGCTACATCCATGGGTAATAATCTAGGAAGATCCACCTTAAGGGATCCACCTGTCAGATAATCTGTTCGGGCATAACGCCAAGAGTGTTGAGGATATTTGACCTTGTGACCTCCCAATTAGAAAGGTACTTAGAAACAAGAACTCTACCATTTGATCTATACCTTGGGGCTAGCTCTTATTTTATTATTTTAACTATTTTATTATTTATTTTCCTTAGGAGGTCACTAGGATGAATTTTACTCTAATGCACCTTTGACCCATGGTATACATACCAATCTTCGTTCACCATCACCCTGGTGAATCTCTTTTACTCATGGTGAAACCCTAGATACACACTTAATTAGTAATCTTGGTCCCAAATCCAAATGTCTCACTCTAAGCGATGATGATAAATGGGCTCACTCACCGTATCTAGAGAGGAATTATAGATTGATGCTAAAAGGAACCTACTAAACTCTATGGATGATTAATTGTGGTCCTCTATGGCCATTCTTCCTAATCTTGGTCAACATAATTGACCCAAGAAGAATGATTATCCTTTTTCGAACCATTCTCCCTAATCCTGGTCAACATACTTAACACAGGGAGAATGTATGTGCATGATGTTATCACATCAGCATTCCCTCTCACTGAGGAAGAAATTCTCAACAATCCTAGGCTTTTCCCTGAAGTATACAAACATCATTCTAGACAAAGGCTTTGTGATAATATCATCTATATTCTAATTAGTAGATATTTACTGGAGCTTCACTACTCCCTTCTGCACCATGTAACGAATGATGTGGGACTTAATTTCATTGTGCTTCAACCTGTCATGGAAAACTGGATTATCTGAAAGCTTCAGACAACTTTGATTATCGCAATATATCACAGATAGTTCCAACACCTAATCAAATATCCCTTCAGTAAATTCTGAAGCCACACTACTTCACAACTCACTAAAATAGTTGCAATATACTCGACCTCGATAGTGCTAAGTGCAACAAATTTCTTATTTTTTTATCATAAAAGTAGTCATAACAAATTCTAAACTGAAAAAGCCTTCAGATGTACAATATTTTTATTTTTCACTCCCTACCCAATCAGAATCTATAAATTCCTATATTTATATATCACCATTTGAGACATACCTTAAACCATTATTACTAGTACCACGTATATATCCCAATACATTATTTGTTGCAATCTAATGATCTTGACTTGGCTCCACCTAGAAATAGTTCACAGTGTTCACTGCAAATCAAATGTTTGGCCTATTATGAACCAAATTCATCAAGGAGCCAATCAACTTCCCATACATGGATGGATCTACCAAATTTGACTCAGATTCTCTCAACTTCCTTAGATTATTCACCATGGGAGTTGCCATAGATTTACATTCCATCATTACAAACTTACGAAGGATCTTGATAATATTCTTTCCTCATAAAAGGAATATTTCACCAGGATTATTCCATACTACTATTCCAAAATAGTAATGCATCAAGAAAGGATCGTTCATATCAAATTCAGAGGCCAACTCCCTATTACACTGAATAATGAGATGCTAAAACCTTTTAGAAACAAGTCATTAACATACAACAATTAAATTACAAGGTCATTTTTCTCAACCTTGATATATAGGTTTGGATTATCATCATTTTTTTAGAAACCAAGTCTTTCCATGTAACCATCAATTTGAGAATATCAGGCTCTTTTTCATTGCTTAAGTTCATACGAGGCTTTATTCAATCTACAAACATCAGACTTATTCCCATGACCCTCAAATCCTTGATGTTGTTCTATGTATACTTCTTCCTCAACAACACCACTGAGGAAAGAAACATTTACATCCAAATGATGTAAATTCCAACCCATATAGGAATCAATATAAATAATAAGATATAATAGTAATGTACCTAGAAACTGGAGCAAAAGTCTCGTCACAATACTCTCCCTGTTTCTGGGAGAATCTTGTAGCCACAAATATTTCCTTGTACTTTTCAATACTATTATCCACTACATGATTAATATTGTATATCGATTTGGATGTCACCATTGACTTATCTTCAAGTCTTGTCACAATCTGATCAGGAGTTCATGAATTTTTCTCAAAATTCAAAGTTATAGAAATGGTTTGAAACTAGGATGGTTGCGCATATCTCATCTTCGTGATTTTGGTGGAGTGAACGGTTCGAAAAATCGATGTCGTATGAGGGATATATTGCGTTCTGATAGAAATGTCAAACACGTAAATTTTGTGACAGTTTGACCAGGGTTGACTGGGATACTTAGTCAGCAAGGTGGATGCACAGTTAACAAAGGGAATATTTTGAGGAATATTCCTTCCTCAAAGCCAACCGTAAGATGAAAAGTGGAGAAATTTTATTAGTCAATGGTTGTACATTTATGTTTTTGGGCCAATCATAGGGTGACACATGGCAATCCCAGAGGTCGCCACATGTCCCCAAAATGGTATATCAAAATTTTTGTGAGGTCCATAGGGCTTGACTCCATGACCTCTGGCAGAGCATGCACACGCCACACCACCCAAGCTACACATGATTCTTAACATATATTTTTCACGAGTTCTATTTCAAGTTTCATGTATTGGACATTAGGGGTTAGGGACCGCCGGCAGTCCCAACGCACCAACATTCCCCGCATATTGTAAACATGGCATATAAGCGTAACAACAAACTCCAATTATCGTGGCTAACTCTAACCTCCATCTTGCAACCCTGCCATCAGTTTCAGAGCTGTCACATGCTATGTTTAAAGTGTTAAGTCTTTGTGCGGTTGCAATGGTTAGCGCTAACCAATAACAAACTAACCTGCGATTCAAGTTTCAAACCCACAGTTAAAACCTCGAGTTCTGCCAGACGGTTTCAAATCCACGGTTTGGGGTTGGCATGTGGGCACACCAACCATCATGTTTAATTTTGCGGTCAAGTCGGCAGGAATTTTGGCGGGATTTTTGGAGCGTGCCTAATTTTGGGTGGATTTCACTATTTTAACTCCACTTAAGTGGAGTTCTCCACTTTTAGTAGATTTTTTCTAGGTGTAACTGGGAAAAAGAGTAGGAGACTCAATTTTCACCCATTCAAAGTGAATGAAGAGTCATTTTTGACTAATTGGAGCATTCTGGAGCCACTGGTGCAGCTAAAAAATCCATTAGAGCACTGTAACTACATGTATTTGAAATTTTTTGAGCATAATGAAATATGGACATGCCATTGGGAGCTGGAACAACAGATGTAGCCCAAGAGTTGTGAACTGCTTCATCATGCCTACCATGTAAATTATATGTGGTGACTTATTTCTCTATTTTACGTTGTTGTTCAATGTTATTTAAGCTTTTTTTATGCTTCTAATTCACCTAAAATCATCTCTAATTCATGGTTAAAATCCTCAATCCTTAAGCAAACTAATGAGACAAGTATGCACATGTTTATAAAATGAAAAGATACTTAGCACAACAAAACTAATACAGTCATTTAAGATCAAATTGGTATCAGAGCTAGAGTTCATTCTCCAGTGTTGTTTAGTGCAAATAATTGTTTAACTATTTGCAAGTTTTAGATGCTTACAAGGCTCAAGCTGAAAAGAGAAGAAGGAAAATTGGTGGAAGAAGGAGGGTCTCATAGGGAGCCACAGAAAAGGAGAGCAAGATTTCCACAATATCCACCACCTAGTTCACCTCCTAAGGAAGCAGAAGCTACATTAAGCATGCCTCAAGAGAAAGGAGAAATTCATGAAGAAGTTGATCCCAAAGAGGAAGAAAGAGTGTTCAGGAAAGGATTTATTTACATGACTAAGATGGTTAGAATCCTTTATCAAGAAAGGAATGAGAGATTAGAAGGAGAAGGATCCAAACACCACAAGGAAGGACAAGGATCTTCAGGAGGTCACAATTATGAAGATAATTCAAAGAAGGGCAATGGAGAGTCATCATCCTCGCCCTCATCATCATCATCCTCTACTTCTACTTCTATACATCAGCCACACAAGTCAAAGAACACTGGTAAAACTCCTTTTTTTAAACTTGTAGTTATGTTTTAATTGCCAATGCTTAATGGTGAAGTCAATGCAGAAAATCTTGATCATTATATTAGGCAATTGGAGGTCTATTTGAGAATCCAGAATCTTCAAGATGATCATACCAAAATCCAACTAGCTTCATTGAGAATGGAAGGTGCAGCACTTATTTGGTAGGAAGCCAATACAAAGGAGGAGATCAAGAAGCATGGTAAGATTATTCTATCAAGGTCATATTTCATTACTGTTATAAAAAAAATCTTTTATCCATTAGCTCATATGCATAAATCCATAATGAACAGGAAAAAATTTAGGCAATTGAAGAGACAAAATGTGCAAGAATACACCCAAGAATTTAGGAGAAGAGCTCTCTTATTAGGGGTAGATTTGCAGAGCCAAGATAATTTTCTCAAGTACATAGGAGGCTTACATAGCTACCTAAAACATACTATTCTCATGTTTAATCCCACCATTCTAGATGAAGTATGTGTTCAGGCCACACATCTAGAAGCTACAGGGAAAAACATTTCTGAAGGGGGTAGAAAGAAACCTTTTAAGGGTAAAAACAAAGAGAAGACCTCAAAAGGTAAAAGGAAAAATAATGCATCTATTAAGAAAGAGGGAGAAAATTTGGTTTTTAAACATTGTTCAAAAGAAGGCCATGATGAAACTCATTTTTGGAAATTACATCCTAAAATGAGGCTAAAGAAACCCAATAACAAAGGGAAACAGAAAATTGCAGCTACAACTCAACATGATTTAGGAGATGACTCAGGTGATGAATCTCATATTACAGCCATGAAGGGAAAAGAAATTGAAACTAAACCCAGTACTAGTACATCAAACTATCACATACATGCTCCAAATGAAGAAGAAAGAATAGAATTGTTTCATGTGAGGGTCATATCCAAACATACCAAGATTGACATATTAATGTTTGATAGTGGGTCACAAGAGAACTTAACCTCTGAATACTTGGTCAAGAAACTTAACCTTGAGACCATTACACATCCAAAACCATTTTCATTAGGTTGGATTTGTAAGGATGTAAATCTACATGTTTCAAAGAAATGTATATTGCGGTTTACAATCACTACAAATTTTCTTGACACATTTGAATTAGATGTGGTTCCACTTGACATAACAGGTATTATGTTGGGGAGTCCTTAATTTTATGATAGGAAATCGATCTTCCATCGCCATGAGAAAAAAATATCATTTATTCAAAGATGGCAAGGAGTATATTGTTAGAGCACATCGCAAGAAGACAAACATTGCTATGGTAAATGTTGGATAGGTAAAGAGGTTGGTAAATTCAAGTAATAATTTTGTTCTTCTAATGATTAAGCCTAAAGCTAATGTTAATCATTAATCATTTGAGGGATGTGATCCTAAGTTGAAATCAGATTTATATGATGTAGTTAACGCACATCATGAGATGTTTCAGGAGCCAACAGGATTGCCTCCAAAAAGAGAGATTCAACATGAGATTCAGTTGTAGCAATATTGTCCTCTTCCAAACATCGGTATGTATCGCATGTCAATAATGGAGAATGATGAAATAAAGAGGCAAATCAAAGAGATGTTGGACAAAGGAATCATAAGGCCAAGCACTTCCCCATGTGTTTCACCCATAGTCTTGATTCCAAAGAAAGATGGGACTTGATGCATGTGTGTAAACATCCAAGGTTTGTCAAAATGGGGAAGGATCTTATCGTCTTTACCATGGATAAATTGTGAAAATTGGAGACATATGACCTTAATGAATATTTTAGGGTTCACTAAAAAAGTGGAGGTGTATCTTTAGCCACCAAGTTGGATACTTACACCATTTATAGATTTTGTTCTCTATGGATGGGTCTGAATTTCTTATCCATGATTATATGGCAATCATTTTAATATTTTACACAATATATGGTTCTTGAGACACTATCCATGATGAATGGATAAAAACTAATTTCTAAAGGAAAAAAATATGACTTTATGGTTCATGGAGAATGCGTAGGGTCTAAAAACACCACACACACAAAAATCGATGAAATATTTACACCAAAAGTATAATCTAGATGTGATTTAAGATATGGAATGTTATGGATTGGTATTATAACCCTAATGATGGCATAAGGATAACTTCTAGTGTCATATGGATAATAATATAATGTTTACTTGGTATATTAATCTAATATAATGGTTATTTGATCAATATATGGCACGATGGGATAGTATTACAATTTTAAATCATAGTAATAATCGCTTCATTAATCTATGTACTATGAAATGAGTAAGTGAAATTATTAAAAATAGGTCATCATAATTCTAGGTAGATGGGATGTTAACAACATTTTCATCACATGGTATGATATCATGAAATGAAGAGGTAGGACATATGACCATGATACATAAAGATATTTTAGGCACTAGTGGTTGTCCTTTGACCATTACTAGGTCCTTGATACTAATACCTAATGTACCAAATATCTTAATGGCATCCATATTATGCTTGTGGGGTAATTGTTCCTTAAAGGATTCCATGGTGGATTCAAATGATATGAATGTTCTTTGAGCTATAAACCATTTTTTAGTTCCCAAGACATTATATTTTATCATTGTACCATGGATTATATCTTGAGGGCGATCTAGTGTGGAAATATTATAATGGTTCCAATAAACTCATGGCTAAGGCATTGACAACCAACCATGGTGAATAGAATATCCTAATGGAAATCCATCCCTAGTACATAAACCATCCTATATATTCCCATATCTCACTTAGGGGCTAAATTCCACTTTTATAAGGATTTTGTGACCCTTAAGGCCAAGTTTGTGCACTAGACCCTTAAAATATTTATATAGGACAAGAATCCCTTTATTTCCTCCACTTACCATGGTTAATACCAAAGACCATCATTAGTGCAAAAAACATGCTAATGGCACGCATATCCAATTAAATTCAAAACATCCACTCTATATAGCCTTTGTAATGGTGTAGGGAATAATTCATGGGTCATGAGCCTTAATAGTTTCATTTAGGTCTTAACACACTTTATTTTCTCCTCAGACCATGATTAATGTCCCGAGATGCATGTATTGTGTCTGAAAGGTTATAACAATTCCCATAAAAATTTTGAACCTCAAACATTTCACCAATATGTTTTATGTGGTGTTTCAATGAGTTATTAATGGTTTATAGTCCCTATAATATTAGAATAGATGATATGACCTTTTTCTCTATTACTAGAAATTAGGGAGCCCATAAGAACCATGTCAAGTATGCAAGTTGATTTAATGATCCCCATATTCCATCAATAGGACAATGATCTAGACTTATGTGGTGGTTTGAGGCGTAGTTAAGGGACCATGGAAATATAAACTTTATTTTGGTAAAAATGCCTAAGATCCATATATTTTATGCAAAATCATATAATTCTACCCATACGCACCTCAATGAAAAAGGTACTTTCTAGATGTTTTTTATTGTCATTTGAATCTTTTATGTAACATAAAGCCTAAAATATTTATTTAGGAATTAAGGACTTTATTTTCCTCCCTGAGTCATGGCATAGGGCTTATTAGCTATCCATATTCACAAAAAATCCTAATGGTTCCCTATGGCACCCATATGCAAAAGATCCCTATTAGAAGGTCTTTATTATAGTTCAAAGCCTTAATAATTTCCATTTAGACCAACACTATTTTTTTACGATATAAATCATAATATGTCTTCTCATACCATGGTTAAGGCCTTAATATCCATCCTTAATCAATGAAATGCCAAAATGATACCCATATCTCACTAGAATGAAATTAATGCCCTATAAAAGACATGTTATGTGGATTATTGCATTGTTTATCATCTTCAATTCTTAAAAAGGATTTTTATAGAGATGAGGGGTCATATTTTACTCTTTAAACCATGCCCAATTCCTATGTTTGAGACTCTCTTTTCTATCGCCTTAATTTCACCCATAAGAGATATTTACATTACTAATTAGAAATACAATTTGCTAAAGAGGAAACACTACCTCATCATTACCTAACACCATCTCAAGGAACAAGAAATCAATCTTTGAAATTGGTTTTTAATTCACTTGTGTGACCTCTTTTCACAAAAATTAAGAAGAGTTACACTAGATATCCTTAAAATTTGGAAAACTCCACTCTTGGATGTGAAGTTGATATCTTTGGCACATTTAAGGAGGAATATATGACTCAAATGGCTCTAGGTTTATGTACATAAGTAATTTGAACTATCATCCCATTAATATGGAGCAGTTTGGCCCCTTAATGTCTCTTTGAAGCTTTAGGAACCCATTTCAATGAATATCTTTCACATTGAAAATGTTTATTTATGGACTCTAAATTTTCCTATAAATGAAATCCATCGGGTAGAATTTGACTAAAAGAATAATTGTAAGGATATATTAGAGGAATTATATTAAATATCAATTATCTCAATCACTCGTCTCGATGATTCATTTCCCTCATGGTTTATTTTATTCATTTCTCAAAGAAAAAAATATTTTTCATTCAAAATTGCTAAAGAGAGCTTTCAAGAAGTCCAAGAAATCATATCAAGCAGAGTGATAGACCTTAATTACATCCAACCATTCAAACTTAGTGTTGTTGCTCATTTTATGCTTTTTCATTGGCATAATGTTTAAGCATCGTTTTTTCCTCCAATTTCCTGTGTTTGAATGGAATTCTTGTGAGTGAACTTGTAGTTTAATTGCGTGAATCCTTTCTTGTTTTTATTTTCCATTGTAAATATCTTTTTCTTTTCCCACAACTAACCATTATATATATTTTAGCTTACAACTTAGCTTAACAAGGGATTTTTTCTACCGAATGAAAGAAAATAAAAAAAAAATAGAAACTCCAATTCTTGAGCTTAGGTCATCATATCTCACATATAAGGTTGTTTTTTTGTTATTTTCTAACCTCTAGTGACTTGAATGATTATTGATTATTAATTATTAGTAGTCATAATTAGTGGTTTCATATCCAAATATTTAATATTTTGTGAACAAAATTATTTGCATGGATGCACCTCTATACTCCAAGTATGCTCCAAAATACAAATGCATCACCATTTAGAAATATAATAGACCACGTGTTTGTTGGATAGTATATTTTGTTTGTGTAGATGATCTAATTTCCATAGTACACAAGGAATGTATTTTTAATGAGGATTGGATTCGATCGAGCATTGAGCCCTTAAAAAAATTGTTCAATTAGTGTAGGTAGTAGTATTTAATTTTTAAATAATTTTAGGTTAATGTTATATCATTATATCATTTTCTTAGTGATCAAATAACTTAGCGGCTAAAAATCCAAACTATTGTTCCTACTTCTTACAACATGCACGGATTATTTACATATCATTGCACATGTATGTATAACACAAAACTTAGTTTGCTTACTTTCTTGTAAATATCATGTCACGCCAACAACGGACATAAATCTCCTCACATTTAGTATTCCCTTTGCCTTGCATTCGTAGGTGATTTAGGTAAATCAAAATATAATCAGGTAAATACTTCCCTTTTCATATATTTAGTTTTGTGGTGTGATTATATATTCAAGAAAAAAACAAAACATTTGAAAAATGTTAATTATGTACTCAAAATTCTCAAAATTTTCCTCCATTAAATATCTCTTTTTTATATTTAATTTTACGAGTAGCTCCAATATTTGTAAATGGTCACAACACCTAGAATTAAGTAATTAGGGTAACAACCTTTGAAGTTCACATACTTTTCTATTTATCAATTTTATTAAGATTTTGCAAATTTCTTTTCCTGAATTCCTACCTCAAACATCGTTGTATCTTTAGATGAATCACAAATAGAAATTACCTAAATATTATTATTTATCTTTAGTATACTCTTCATTTTGTACCCATAAACTATAATTAATGGATCAGGAAGGTTTACAAGTATAAAATATCATTTTCATAACACTAAGTATATTTTTTTGTCCCGTGATGTTAGTTTATAACCCCTAAAATAAATCAACTGAATAATATAATGAAATCAATTTTTTCATTAGACATCACAAAAAATACATAGTATAGGTTAGGCTTATTGGTACAATTATCCAAAATATTCCCATGATCATCTCATTTGAAACATATAATTTTTATCTTTTTAAGTACAAAATTAAATGCAAGGATATACCCTATGGGGGCATTTGTTTAGGTTAATTTATGTCTACAAGTATCTTTGTGTGACCCATGTCTTGTTTTACTATGATCCTTTACTACTTAAGGCTAAGAGTCCCTTTGCTACACTTCAAAAAGGTATATGAGTGACTAAAATTATGATTTATACCTAGGTGAAATTTGTGGATGCATTTGCACATAGAGTGATAGTGTTAACCATTGAAAAATGTCATTTGTTCCATGAATATTTGGCCCCATTTCCCTTCACTATAACTAAATCTTCCATACCTTCATTTTATATCTTTGATGGATTGATACAGCATCTAATAAGATATTTTGTAAGGAATAATTTCATTTCAATTGAAGGATGTTAGAGTAATAGGAAATGTGCTTTTTCTCTTTTTCTATGACCATCATGAAAAATACTAGCATAGATCAACGCATATGTCATGATTTAAAGTTAAATGCATTCAAAATTTACTATACCATAGGAACATTCATTTCATTGTTACAAATATTTTATTTGATTAAATTTTCATTTATTAGCAATTATTCACTGAAATTTACTAGAAATCACAAATAATTGACACAAATGGGAATTATGAACAACCCTCGGCCACATTTTCATTTAGAGTAGCTTAAGGGGTTTTCTGCAATATAGGGAGGCATACTTAATCTCTCACTTCTCTAGTTAGGTTATCAATAAGGTCCTCAAACTTAGCCATGAAAGCAACATTATTAGGATCAATTATTCTTGGTTCATGGTTGATAAGTCCATTACTCTTAGGATATAATTTAGGGAGCTCATCCCTACCAAGTTTGGTTGTTTTCAAAAAAACCAATGGTATGTGTAATTGTTGGAGATGGGATACCCTTGAAGAAAGCAGCAAGGAAAGATTACACAGATTGAGGAGTGCAACGCACAATGTAGAGTCTATTTTGAGTCATAGGGGCTTTAGGCTGGGTCAAATCCGCTTATTATGTAATGGGATGGGATATTTTGTCAACAGTGGACTCTGCCCATGGATTTAGACCATGGTATTGTAAATTCAAAATATATATAAGAAGTCTAGATAGAAATCATAGGAAGAAAAATATAAGTTTATGAAATGAAATTGGATTTAATATTGTTTTGAGTCAGAGTGTGTGTTTTGGGTTAGAGGAAAGGCTCCTTAAGTTGTGTGCACGGAGACCTTAGGAAGTATGCAGTTTTGTGTGCATACCCCTGCAACTGTGTGTGCGGGGTGAAACAAAATTTTTGAGAAAGATCTTGCTATTAATGAAAGAACTGTTGAGAAGATCTAAGTTATATTGATGTGTTTGATTTCTGCTTATTGTTTATAACTATCTATGCTGAATAAGGGTTTGATCTGTAATTGAATAGCACAGTCTTGTTTAGGGTTATTTATTTTATTTAATGCATAACTAACTGAGATCGTGCAGTCTGTAGTAAGCTCAATAGATGTTTTGAACAATGCATATAGTATTAATAGATCTGATCTGCGAAGAGATGATAAGAAGGAAAATCCGTAAATCGAAAATCTTGTATCCCTCTAGGTGAAGAAACCTAGCTCTACCATTTTCTTATATTTCCTCGAGTGAGACTTTAGTCTGTGCAAGCAGATAGTAGCCGAAACGACTGGTAATAGTGGGTTTTTTTAGACTACGTAGTCACTTCGAACGTAGGTATAGTCCCTATCAAGCTAACAAATGGCTCCATTATCGAGACCAAGATCTGACTGAGGGATACCTGGATGTGGAATCCATCTAAGCAAGAGATTGAAGAATGTGTAAGTCTGAAATAACGTGAGTTTTTTATTTAAGAAAATAGAAACCCACGCATCTCTACTTAACATTGGTTGCATAATTATATCTATGCATATCAGTATGAGATATATTTTACGTAATTTTCAACTAAGTTATACGAGTGGATATCAAGACAAGTTATGAAGATGAGTCGGTTCAATAATAAGCTCACTACATGGACCCTAGATCTACTTCAGAAGCTGAAAAAGACTGATAACAATATTGTGAGATTTTTTTATTATTGGATAGACAGTATCCTTGGAGCATATATCACTGATTTCACGATCGAGACTTTTGTGTCTTATAGCGAAGTAGAGCGTAAGTTATTAAAAGGCCTCAGAGGTAAGTAACTGAATTCACTAAAGTTATGGATTAGAATGTTATTGTGTGAAAATGGTGTACTATAGATGTGCTCATATTGGTGTGTGAAGAAACCAAACATGGTGCTACATGAAGTGGAAAAAGGTTTAGGATGAGTTGGGGAACGTACGTTGAAAAATAATATAGTCTATTGTATGGGTCTAGAGAAAGAAAAAGCAACCCCGCTACCCCAAGAAGCTTGAGATCTGGGAGTCATCAAAGCACTGTGGATATCCCCCAGCCTTCCTCCCTCGTCATCACTCCATTCCATTTTTTTCCTTCACCTCTACCTCCCCCATTCACCATGGCCCATCCCCAAAATATGCTTGTGTTCAAGGGAACAGATGATCCTAAGCAATTCTAGTTTGTGGTAGAAGCAATATGGAGTTCGCGGAATGTTACTGATCAAAACATGAATAAAGTGCAGTTTGTTACCACGTTGCAAGATAGATAATTGTATTAGTACATTAAATATATTACGATGAATGCAAATGCTTCTTCGGCTGAAACAAAGACTGTATCAAATGCCAAATTCAAGAAACCAAAGTAGTAATCCCATTGTATCATGGAGATCAAGGAAATTAATCAACTAGCCACTGAGACTGTATGGGAGGTAGATCAGCGATTTAATATGTTGTTGAGAAAAATTAGCTTTAAGATATTAAATGAAAAACATATACAATGGTTCATTGTTGCACTATTTCCTCCCCTTATATTTTCATCATCACGACAAAAGGTTTCTACTCAGGCTGAAGCATTGGAGGTATTGATGAAGCTGGAAGCTTTAGCGATAGTCAATACAAGCATAGGGGTGCAACAAATTCAGACTCAGTAGGAGAGCTTGCATATGGTGCTCTAAGATCTAAAGAAGGGAAAGGAGGTTAGCTCTGATATAAGGTTAGAAGTCTGGTGTATCAAGTGTAAAGAAGAGGGTCACTATAAAGAGAAGTGCCATGTTTATAGAGACTATTTGAATGGTGGGATGCCAAGTCCATTAAAGCTTGGATCGATTGCAGGGCCAAGTGTAGGGCCCCATGTATGGTGTAGCTTATATGAAGTTGCAAGCCAAAATTTCATGCACTATTGCCACCTGTTGAAAAATTTTATCAGATCACCGAAGAAATTATTCTGCAATTTTTTCCTTTCGGTGGGACATGATGAGCAACATTGTAAGAGCTATGAGCGATGATGCAGAACAATCCTGGTGCATATTGAATTCTAGTATAAGGTCGTGAAGCTTCAGGCTCACCGACTGCGCGAGGAGGTTTCATAGGCTGAGGGCGTGGCCGAGGAGGAGGCAAGAGTCATGGACAAGGCTAGATGATATGTTACAACTGTGAAAAAGTAGGAAATTTCACCAGGGATTGTCAAAATCCTACTACAGCTTCCTGTAAGTATTGTCAAGAATTTGGTCATGAAATTGAAAATTGCCCTATTTTTTAAGCGAAAATGCAATAGAAGCGCAACTAGAAGCCAAATCAAAATATACAAATGATGAGGGTTGAACTGCACCAGGAAGATCCAAGCATTAACATAGTAACACACAGTGGTGTGGATATCAGAGGAGACCACGCAGAAGGAAAAAAGCTTGTGACAGAGACTTAGGTAAGGAAATTTTTAGATAAGAATGTTGGATTTAATGTGCATCATGAGAAAGAAACATTCATGCAATCAAGGAAGACATTTATGACCCCTAAAGCTTCACCACCTACCACGCAAAGAGAGATTTTTCCATTGGAGAAAAACCTTAAGGAAAATGTCGAAGTAAAAGAAGTTGATCAGTCTATCTTGGTGTCCTTCTTGCAGATGTGTATGAAATTTATAAGGGACTAGAGGGTTGTATAAGGGTTGCATGAGATGATAGATAAATATGCTGGTAAGAAAAGGATGTAGTTGGGATAGTGCGCAGTAAACAAAATATACAAGAAAAATAAGAGAACTGGCTGGGTGATGTGGTTGAATATGCATATCAGAGGTTATGAGATGGATCTAGTCATTCTAAATCTAGGATCATATTCCAATTTTTTTCCAAAGAATACATGGGAGTGGATGGGAATGACTAATCTACAATGGTAACCAATTCAGGTGAGGATGGAAAATCAACAGAAGATTATTCCTATGGGGAAATTGTAGGGGATTAGCATAGATATTGATGGAGCTAGCATGTTGGTCGACTTCGAAGTGATTGATATCATTGATGATGGTAATCCATATCTAGTGTTGTTAGGATTTTACTGAGCTTATGACCTTGATGCTATAATCAACCTGGAGAAGAGGCATATGATCTTTGAAAAGAATGTTACCTGACTTGTTGTGCCATTAGATCCTTCTGAAGGTGCGCACTATATAGAGTTTTCCCAACATGAGCATGGGGATGTTGAGATTAATCAGATATATAAGCTTACTGCACAGGATGAAGACTGGATCAATCCCACCGTTGATGGTAGAATTTGTTGGGAGTGCGATAGTTTGTTATTTTCATATTCCGATAACAATTTGGAGCATTGGCAGAATCATTTGCATGAAGTAACCACTAAGCGTTGCAACAAGCTTACTATATATATACAATGTGTCAGATCGGAAGCACGTGACTTGCTTTTTTATGATGGAATGGGGAATATTATGTTATTTTTCGAGGAACTTGAGAAAAATTTACTTGAGGAACAGAGATATGAAGCTTTGGACTCCGCACTGAGGTCTACTCTAGCCCGATGGTGGGGCATGAACACGGTAATTTTCAGAGAATGGAAGGAGTTTTGCAAGATGATAAGGCTGAGATTTTTTCAAGTTGATACAAAGATCACAGAGAATTATGATGGTCAGAAGGATCCTCGCGAGAAATTGGCTCGCTGGACTATAGCTTGTGTTGTCGAACCACAGACATAATGGGTTCACATGTTCTTTCACTCTTTGGATATGATACCTCAGCAATGGTATCTTGAAACAGAGTTGCGCCATGGAACCATATATTTGGATGATATGATATATGGTTTCTTGTTAACTTATAGTTATGTTGATGGTTGGGAGTGTATTAATGAGGCCCTTCAAGAAGTTAAGGCAAGAGTAATTCACATTACTAAGGGACCGAGAACCCTGGAACAACCCAAATGGGTTATGCAATTGACACAAGGCTATGAATGCTACAATTTGACCACGAAGGGGAGTGAGGAGGATCCACATGACATTCATATCCAAGTGTCCGAAGGACACCACATAGTTGTAGTTCCCAAGATAGCAATGTTGGATGTAGCACAACTAGTCAGGACGCAACAAGTCAGCATAGGCTCATAGGTGGAGCCCAAGTTTTCCAAGATAGGGGACTATTGGGATAATGACACAATCAACAAGGTCATTGAGCTGTTGCATGAATAACAAGACCTGTTCCCTACAAAATTCTTGAAATGAAAAGGCATTTTGGGTGATCTAGGAGTAATGCACATCACTTTCAAACCTAGTGCGAAACCAATCAAGTAGCGCACATATCGGTTGAACCAAAAGTACAGGGAGGAAGTGAGGGAAGAACTTGTCGAAATGCTTGATGCTGGCATCATTGAACCAGTCGAGGAGTCTGAGTGGGTTAGCCATATGGTGGTCCAGGAGAAGAATAATAAAGGATAGATAAGTATATGTGTTGATCTTCACAAGCTAAACGATGCATGTTTCCATTATCCGTTTCCCACACCATTCATCGATGAAGTTTTAGAGAATGTTGGTGGGCAAGAAGCCTAATCATTTACGGATGGATTCTATGGGTATCATCATATTAGGATTGCACCAGAAGATTGAAGAAATACCAACTTTTCTACTTACTGGGAGTCCTTTCAGTACATTGTCATGCCATTTGTGTTGAAGAACGTGCCAGCTATATTTTCCAGGGTTCTTGTTGCAGCTTTCAAATAATATATCCACAAGTTCCTGGAATTATATTTCGATGGCTCGATAGTATTTGGCCTATTAAATAAGCATGTCTCTAGTCTACACTTGATGCTGGATACCTGCAAGAAGTATCAGATCTCCTTAAACCCGAAGAAGTGAATTTTCTGTGTACCATATGGTATTTTTTTGGGACATATTGTGTGAAAATAGGGATTGATGGTAGACCCTATGAATATTGTCGTGATTATCAATCTGGAACCCCCAAAAAGTGTAAAATAGATACTCATGATGGTGAGACATACAGGCTATTACAGGAATTTCATTAAGGCATACACACATTTTATTATGCCCATGGAGAAGTTATTAAAAGAGGATGTCAAGTTCTGTTGGCATAACGATTGTCAGTATAATCTTGATATACTAAAATATAAAAATGGTGATTGTGCTTGTTCTTTTCTTCCCTGATTTGAAGAAGGTATTTCATGTTCATGTCAATGCATCTTGCATAGCCCTAGCAGTTGTGTCAGCGCAACTCGGAGAAGGACATATTGATCACCCTGTAGCCTTTGAAAGTAGGAAGTTGTCTAAAGAAGAGAGGAACTACTCCACCACAGAGAGTGAAGGGTTTAAAATGGTATATGCACTGCAAAAATATAAGCACTATCTCTTGGGGGTGCACTTCAAAATGTTCACGGATCATTCTGCTTTAAAGTAACTGGTCAACTAGCATGTGTTGGGGGGGGGATTTTCCAATGGTTACTGTTGTTCCAAGAATATGATTTTTAGTTAATTGTCAAGCCAGGCCATTTGAATGTCAGACCAGACCATCTGTCTCGAATTGATATAGGGGAGGAACCAAAAAATCTTGAGGAAGGATTACCTGATGCGCGGTTGTTTTCTATCAAGGTTATATATGAGAATTTTCTAGATATCATTCAATTTCGCATGACGGGAGTCACATCTAAAAAATACACTACGCATCAGAAGAAAGAGCTAGTCGTAAGGGTAGCAGATTTTACTCTGATTGCATGATAGCTATATAAAATCGAGACTAATGAGATTCTGTGAAGATATGTTCCTGAGCACAAATGACACAACATACTATTTGAAGCACATGGTGGAGTAGCTGGAGGTCATGACGTAGGAAAATCTACTATGAAAAAGATGATGTGCACAGGTTTATGGTGGACTACAGTACAGAAATATTTAAGGGAGTATTGTAGCACATGTCATTCTTGTTAGAGGACTGGAAGACCATCGTGAAGAGATAAAATGTTGTTTCACCCCTAAGTCATGTTGCAAGCTTTTGATAAATGGGAAATTGACTTTGTAGGACCAATTTATCCTCCAGGGAAGAAAACAGGTGTGCAGTACATCATTACTTTGATTGATTACCTCATTCAGTGGGCTAAGGAGGAACCAGTAAAGAATTGTACTGTGGAAATGACAACAAAATTCATTTTTGAACATATTGTGTCACTATTTGGTTGTCTAAAAATATTGATGAGCGACCTGGGTACACATTTCTTGAATAGAAATATCAAGGCCTTGAATGAATAATTCCAAGTTGGTCACCACAAGAGCACACCATACCACCCCCAAGAAAATGGCATAGTAGAATATTTAAAAAATATATTGGGAAACGCGTTAACAAAAGTATGAAACGTTAATGGAAATGACTGGGATCTGTGCATTCCTACTATGCTATGGACCTACAAAACTACTTGTAGGAATCTGATATGTGAGAACCCCTTCCAACTAATGTATGTCTAAGAGGGAGTGATGTCGATGGATTATATCGTACCTAGCCTTCACATCACAGCAGTGATGAATATGGCAGAGATCGACATTATGGAGCAGAGATTGGTGTAACTTCTCAAATTGTTAGAGGATTGGTTCATCACTGGATTTCATCCGTAGATTTAGAAGGAAAGAGAGAAGTTCTAACACGGTCGACATATTAAGAAAAATGCGTTCAAAGATGGGGATCTAGTTTTTTTGTACGACAGAAAGTTTGCAAAGTTCCCTAGAAAGCTACAATGCACTGGCTAGGTTGGTATATTTTCCAAGAGGTGACATAAGGAGGCGCAATCCAGCTCACAGTTCACGATGTCTATATAGCCAACATAGAGTCTTGATGATCTACGCACTTGGTCAGGGCCATGAGACTTTCTCTAGGCTGCAAACACAAGTGAGTGTGAATCAAGAAAGCACGCTTCAGGAGAGCATGGCTCAAGTGAGCGAGTTAAAAAAATGTGAAATAAAATCAGTGCACCAAAGAAGTTCCCCAATTGAAGGATGCCTTGAGTGGCATCAAAGTGAAGATCGATGGTGCACCAACTTTGTGACTCGGGACAAGTCACACTTTTGTGTTGGGGGCCTATTGGAGGTGGGATCCCCTCGAAGAGAGAACCAAGGAAAGAATCTGCAGATAGAGGAGCACATCGCAGAGTCTATTTTGATTCATAGGGGCTTTGGGGTGGGACAAATCCCCTTATTATGTAATGAGTCTAGACAAAAGTCATAGGAAGAAAAGTAGAAGTTGATGAAATTAATTTGGATGTAATACTGTTTTGACTCATAGTCTAGGTTTTGGGTTAGAGAAAATTATTCTGCAGTTGTGTGTGTGGAGACCTTAGGAAGTTTGCAGCTATGTGCATAGACCTCTGCAGCTGTGTGCGTAGTGTGAAAATTAATGTATGAGAAATATTTGGTTATTAATGAAAGAACTGTTGAGAAGATTTGAGTTATATTGACGTGTTTGATTTTTTCTTACTGTTTATAACTATCTATGTTGAATAAGGGTTTGATTTGTAATTGAATAGCATATTGTTACTTATGATTATTTACTTTATTTAATGCATAACTAAGTAAATTCGTGCAGTTTGTAGTAAGTTCAACATATGTGTTGAACAATGCCTATAGTATTGATAGATTTGATATGTGAAGAGTTTATAAGAATGAAAAACCCTAAAGCCACAATCATATATCCCTCTAGATTCAGAAACCTAGTTCTAGCATCCCTTATATTTCCTTGAGTGAGACTTCGTTTTGCAGAAGCATATCGTTTCCGAAAGGGACGGTAATAGTGGGTTTTTTGGACTGTGCAATCACTTTGAACTTGGGTCTAGGCCCCATCAAGCCAACAGTAACACCAAAAAATCCACCACCTCAATCACCATGTAATACTCCTAATTTACCATATATATCTAGTCTATATATCTTATATTCGATGAATTTTACCAATGGGATCATATTGCATGACTTTTATTAGGTATCCATACCAACAAAAATCCACTTGAATACTTCAAAATTTAAGGTATAACTAGTTATAGACCTCAATAACCACATCATGATGGGCCTATCATTTTATCATTAGAAACATCACATATGATTTAATTCATATTCAGTTATTTTAGAGAATCATTGTTATGGCATCAACCAAGTAGTATATTAATGAAGCAATAAGATGCATGGAAATTTTGTTTTCATTAGTTAATGAGCTCTTGAGTTTTTTGCAATTATTAGTAAATCATGACATGATAATTGATTTTTTTGCTCATTTTTGGCAAAAAATATCTACACACATTATAGACCACATCCATGAGTGGAATGAACAATATAACCTGTGTAATATGAAAATAAAATGAAAGATCCTCAAGGATTGTTTTTTGAAATACATCTCACCCTTTATCTTCAAAAATATGGAAACCACCATATTTTTTTAAAGATATTTTCCTTGTCCCGCAACTAACCATTATCTATTTTTAGCTTAAAACCTATGTTAATAAGGAATTTTTTCTAATAAATGTAACAAAATCCCAAACAAAAACTAGAAACTACCAATGCTTGAGATTAGATCATCATATTTCACTTCCTAAGTTATTTTTAGTTATTTTATAACCTATTGTAACTTGTATGATTATTAACTAGCCTATATTTTAATTTATCAATTGCCATTAGTGGTTCCATATCCATATATTTAATTTTTTATGGAGCTAATAATTTGTGTGGATGCATATCTCTTGTCCACGTAAGCTCTAGAGTAGAGATGCATCTCCTTATGGAAGTCAAATGAACCACTTGTGTGTTGGCTAGAATTTTATTTTTTTTATGTTATACTTTCCCTAGTACACAATTAGTGTCTTTCTAAGAGCCAGTGAGGATTGGCATGAATCTAGCAATTAGGCCTTATATAATTTGTGCAGAGATCATATGTAGTAGTCTTTAATATTTCAAGAATTTAGGATGATGTTCTATCCTCATTTCATTTTCTTAGTGATCAGCTAACTTAGTGCCTTAATGTTGGAATCAGTATTTATTCCTATTGGTTGCCACAAGCATGGCTTATTTACTTATCATTGTGCACGTATGTATAACATATAGATTACTTTATTTCCTACCTTATTAATACAATATCACACAAACAAGGGATACAAAATCCACCCAACCTATTGTACGTTCTTCACTTTGCATTCATAAGTGATATTGGTGAAACAAAAAAATAATGGGGTGAAATAATTCACTTTGCTCATACCATCAATTTTTCTATGAAATTATCTATTTGAGAAAATCAACAAATATTTAAAAAAAGTAAATATGTACCTAAATTTTGTTGATTTTTCAAGTGCAATAAATACAAGAACTAATTATGAAATTTGATAAGTACTTCTAATTAAGTAGATATTCTTTTACCATTTCCAGTATATCATTAAACAATTACAATGCAAAAATTCAACCATAAAAGTAGTAGGACATTAGTGACCACAATGCACAAAGATAACACAATATTTACCCTAGGAAAACCCATGTGGGGGAAAACCCAACAACCTTTTCCTTAAAGAAATTATTCAGTTCAATAAGAGATACACCTAATTCTTATAGTCAAATATGATGGTCAAATAGACCAATAATACAGTGGTCAAACCTGGTCAAAATTCCCTATTTTAACGTCTCCAGTTCCCCCAATAAACTCAGCCCAAATTTATCTACCTAATACCAAATTTGACCTCCCAGAAACATAACCTTGTTTCCCATAAACTACTGCCCTAAAATTCATACATGTTTCCCAGAATATATCCTAAAATTTACATGTGCAAAGATATAGAAGGAGAGAGAAACAACATGTGCAAGGTCAAAGAGATAGAGAGAGAAATATGTTTAAAATTTGTGCATCCTTCTTGTCTTCTTGTATTCTTCTCCTTCACTTTTATGCCCAGAAGATATCTTGTTGTATGATGATTTTAATTATGCTTGAAGGAGGAGGTCGAGTGTCTTATATATAGTGTTCTGAATGACCACATGGGTTCGACTTCAACTAGGGTCAACTTGACTTCAGGGAGGGTCAACTTGAGAATATTGTAACCAAAAATTCAAAATTCAAAATTTTCTCTTTTGAAATTGACATGAAGAACATGTCTTATATTAATTATTACATATATCTCAAGACCTAAAATATTAATTATGAATACCAACCATACCTACAAAATTCAACACACCCTCTTAGTTGTGGAGGCATTCATAATTACTATCCATATGTTCTCTTGTTGAAAAATTTCTCTATGAAAAGATTACAAAAATTAATCATTAGCATCAACACAATCTGACTACCATAATCCTAGTCAAAAACTTGAACTTATGGTAAAATCTACAGCATCAACTAGGTACCATAATTTTTGTTAGCATCTCTAACTCATGGTACATCATTAGCATCAAGTAATAACCATGATTCGAGTTAACATTTGGGGAAATTCAGCTTGAAATTTCCCATGAAAAATTCCATGGAATAATATGTAAACCAATCAAAAACCTTTAAATTTAAAAATCAGTACATGTAAATATTTTGGAGGGAAAATAAGAAAACTATTTGTTTTAGTTATATTTTTGTCTTATCTCCTTGTATGTTTACTCAAATTTTAAGTATAGACACTCAATGGATGCAGAATTAAATTCCACATCCAATGATTATGTATGATGCATACTTCTAAGAAGACCCACATTGATAAAAAAATAAATATACATTAAAAAATCATGTTCAACACGTTTTTTTAATTTATCTTCATTTTTTATCAATGTGGGTCTTCTCAGAAGTATGCTTAATGGGTACTCTTTGGATGTGGAATTTATTTCTACATCCAACAAGAACCTACATTTCTGTTGAGATTCAACAAGATGATGAGCTTAGTGAAAAGAGTCGCCTTCACTAAGTGAAACCGCGGGCTATTTTGGCGCAAGTCTATTTTTAGACATGGTGATCATATTTCAGAAGTTGCAAGATGCTATTTGTGGATGGTTGATCAAGTTGGAAAAATAGATGAAATTCTATTTTTATAATATTGGGCGAAGTCTATTTATAGATCGTAGATCTAAAAATAGAATTATCTATTATTATTAGCTCTTAATAATAATCCGACAATAAACAACAACTTATTCTCTTAGAGCACTTAGTTTCAGTGCATGGATTTGGAAAATTAGTGGACTGAGGGAATTACGCAATTCCTAAGGGAAACTAGTGATTCATGCATGGAGGACTCAGTTAGAACTGAAGTGGAAAATTTATGACAGAGTTGGAAGATTAGTTCATGGAGTTGTATTCAGTTTAACTCAGTTAGACTCAATTGAGCTAGTTGTATCTAGTCTAACTGAATTATACACTAGTGAGAGTGGAGTGAATTAATTAGTTAATTAATTCACAAATAATAACTCATTAATCAATTGAACAATACAGAAGTTAACTACAGTGCATGTCAGTTCCAGTGGAGACCCAGTGGAGAGATAGGTGAAAGGGCAATATGGACTATTTGTTGTGACTATAGTGATGCATTGATTGCATCACACACACATTGGAGTTGAAAATGAGGATTACACAGTCAAGGAAAGGGTAATTTGAATTCATTCAGAGCTATTCTTCAGCAGGGATTGCGTAGAGGAGGCAGGCTAGCAGGAGGGCAAATATCGGTGCATGGATTTGCAGATTTTTCCTAATTAGTGTGTGACGATTAATTGTATTGAGAGCTTGATGTACTAAGCTTTGTATGAGATTTTTACATGATATCCATGAGACATAATATATTATAGTTGGGGTTTTCAGCTTCAGGCTTTCCCGTTAAACAATTGTGTTATGTATGATTGTTTTTATTTATGCTTCACATGTGTGTGCAATTAATTTTCCGCAAAATATTAACAGTGGAATGATTCTGTATTTTGCAAGAAGTTAAATATTGTGAGATCAGGGGAATTCGATGTATGCATGCTTACTGTATACTAATTTCTACATGGTATCAGATCATTGTTAATTCTTGATGATTGCAATTGTGAAGAATTGTTGAGTTTGTGCTGGTGGAAAATTCGAATTTGCTACAGAAGATTCTTGGTGCAGAAGTTGAGTATACATTGAAATGTATTTCAATGGATTGTGATTGGAGTATGCCCTTGATGGGAGCTCGAATTACATATCCTGGAAGGATAGGATGGAGGCAGTGCTGGAGGATAATGGACTAGAGGATTTCATTGATAGCGATGTTCCTAAGCCAAGATCTAGCGATGCTGCATTACTTGACGCATGGTAAAAGAAGACATCAAAGACAAGAATAATTCTGTTGGAAGGTGTGAAGGACCATATTGTGTCAAACCTTCACGGGAAATCCACTCCATTATTAATGTGGAAGGCTTTGATAGATTTTTTCCAAAGAAGAAGCGACCAGAGGAAGTTGGTGCTTAAAGACAAGCTCAAAAAAATAAAAATGGAGAAGGGCGACAGTATTCCAAAATATCTCATGAAGTTTGTCCACTGCAAGGATGAACTGGGAAGTGTGGGGGTTACTGTTGATGATGAAAACTTGGTGAGCCTGGCTCTCCTTGGGCTTCCGAAGAGTTGGCAAAGCTACGAAGACTCTGTCAATGGACGGGAGAAACTGTCGGGATGGGAGAGACTTTGGTCGGATCTTGTGCAGGAGGAGATAAGGCGGGTTGCCAGGGATGGCTCTTCATCAAAGAATGAAGATGAAGATAATTTCTCTTTGGCTTCCAAATCAAGGAAAGGGAAAGAGAAGAAATTTCCTTCAAAATCTGAAGCTAAAGGAAAGAAGCAGGATTTGTCCAAGGTGAAGTGTTTTCACTGTCACGAACATGGGAATTTCACCACTAACTGCCCACAGAAGAAGAAGAACAAGAAGGTTGCTGGAGCTGCAGCTCGAGAGGCCTTAGCCTCGCAATTTGAACTTGATTTCTATTTGATTGCATGCTTTTTTTCAAGCACAATGGGATCGGTGTGGTATCTTGATAGTGGTGCATCTTTCCATATGACGGGAGACAAGGAGTTGTTTAGTGACTTGGAGGAGAAGGACCTCCAGATGCATATAGAGATAGGCGACGATGGTCGGTACAGTGTGACTGGCATTGGGACCATTACCTTTGAGATGGATTCTGGTAATTCATTCTTGTTGAAGGATGTTATGCATGTTCTAGGTCTGAAGAAGAAATTGGTCTCGGTCGCAATGTTGGAAGACAAAGGTTATGATGTTGTTAAGGGAAAAGCCTTCCTTCGACATTAAAAAACACGTCAAACCATGAAGATAGGGGTTCGAATTAAGAATCTCTACAAGCTGGAGGTAGATGGTTGTGCTGCAATGGTGGGCAAAGCAGAATAAGTGGTGATCCGAGATGAGGGCGAATTATGGCACAGGAGATTGGGCCATCTTCACCATGGCACCTTGAAGATTTTGTAGCAGATTTCTATTGGACTCTCCAAGGGTACTCTTGCACAGTCAGATCATTGCAAGGGATTTACTATGGGTAATTTTGTGAATACCACCTTTCATGAGAAGGAGAATCGTGCTTCGGTGATCCTGGAGAGAATTCACACAGACGTGTGTGGACCTTTCTCGGTTGCTTCAAAAGAAAAACATAGGTATTATGTTATATTTTTTTATCACTATTCTCGTAGATGTTGGATCTTCTTCATGCAGAAGAAGAGTGAAACGTTCTCAAATTTCTGTGAGTTCAAAGCATTGGTGGAGAAGGAGTCGGGGAAGAAAGTGAAATCTCTACGGAGCGATAACGATGGTGAATACATCTCGGGTGAATTCAAAGAATTCTGTAGCAAAGAAGGAATTCGAAGAGAACTCATAGCGCCTCATAACCCACAGCAGAATGGGGTCCTCTAGAGGAAGAACAGAACGATCATGGGTGTTTCACGAGCAATGCTGCATGACCAGGGCCTATCGATGCACTTGTGGGAAGAAGCATGAAACATTGTGGTTTATGTGAAAAATCGTTGTCCTCATAGATTACTTGGCATGAGTACACCTAAAGAAGCTTTTACTGGTAAGAAGCCTGATATTTCTCATTTGAAGATTTTTGGCTCATCTGTTTACATTCATGTGACAAAGGATGCCAGGAAGAAGATGAAGTTGATTGTAGAAGTTGGGAAATTTGTGGGGTACACAGAAACACCCCATAATTATCGTGTGTATTTTCCAGACAGTTGGATGACTGTGATGCGGCATGATATAAAATTCAATGAGGTAAAAGCCATGAAGTTGTCGCTTGAGAGGGAGCTACACTTGCATGTGGAGGAGGAACTTCTTGTTCCAAAGATGAGCCTCTAGATTTGGATCAGCCACAGGAGGAGATTCATGGAGTGGAGGATTCCACTCATGCAGAACCAAACATAAGACAAGGCAGAAAGCATACCACGGAAGCTGAGAGACTAAAGCTTGATGTGGCACAGAATGTAGGAGTCCCTACATCACAGCGTAGATAGAGACATTCACCTGACCGATTTACTAGATACATGGCTCTTATGAGCAAGTGTATTGTGACAGAGCCATCTTCTTTTGAAGAAGAAGTGCAGGAACCCACATGGGTAGATGCCATGGTGGAGGAGTATGACTCCGTTGTCGGAAACAGTGCTTGGGAGATTGTTCCAAGGTCGGTGGGAAAATTAGTTGTAGGATCAAGATGGATCTACAAGTTAAAGAAAGCTACTGATGGGAGCGTTGAGAAGTATAAGGAAATATTTTTTGTCCTGGGCTTCTCACAGATCGAGGGGATTGACTATGAAGAAACCTTTGCACCTGTCGCACGGTATTCTTCCATACGGACCATCCTTTCGCTGTCAGTGTAGATGGGTTGGCACATTCATCAGATGGATGTGAAGATTGTGTTCCTTAATGGTATCATTGAGGAAGAGGTGTACATTGAGTAGCCTGAAGGATTTGAGATCTTCAGCAACGAGTCGCATGTGTGCAGGCTCAAAAGAGCATTGTATGGGCTGAAATAAGCACCACGTGCTTGGTACACTCGAATCGATAGCTATTTCACTGGACTTCGATTCACCAAGAGTGAGGTAGATGCAAACCTGTACCAAATTGTGGTAGAGGGTAAGCTTTTAATTATTGTTCTTTATGTTGATGATTTAATACTAGCGGGTGATGAGCAGTTGATACACTCATGCAAGGCAGATCTTGCAAAGGATTTTTAGATGAAGGGTTTGGGCCTCCTTCATTATTTACTTGGATTGGAAATATGGTAGCGGGAAGGTGAATTGTTTGTGTCTCAAGGAAATTATGCCCGAGAGATACTATAGAATTTTCACATGCAAGGTTGCAAGCCTATCGACACTCCTCTTCCAAGAAATTGGAGGAAAGAGGATGCTACATCGGGCGAGGTAGTGGATGCCACTTTTTATCGATAGTTGGTGGGTTCGCTCATGTATTTAGTTAATACAAGACCGGACATATGCTATGCGGTGAACTAGCTTTCACAAGCGATGGTTAAGCCTAACAAGCTCTTTTGGAAGGCAGGCAAGCATGTCCTGAGATATCTCAGGGGCACATCTGAGTATGGTTTATGGTACAGACATATGGATGAGGTGAAGTTGCATGGCTTCACGGATGCAGATTGGGCAGGAAGCCCAACAGATAGAAAGAGCACATTAGGAGGGATTTTCAATATCGGATCTACGGCAGTTTCTTGGTACAACAGGAAACAAAGATCTGTGGCACTCAGTTCAGCGAAAGAAGAATACATGGCAGCAAGTCAAGCTGTATATGAGGCTATCTGGATGAGGAATATCCTGGTCGGTTTGTTCGGTTCACATTTAGATCCCACGGTGATACATTGTGATAATCAGAGTTGCACTAAACTCTCTATTAATCCTGTGTTTCATGATATATCTAAACATATTAATATCTAGTATCATCATATCAAATATTGTGTGCAGCGGAAGATCATGTTGCTTCAGTACATTCCTACGGAGGATCAGGATGCAGATATTCTGACGAAGGCGCTCACCAGGAGCAAATTCGAATACCATAGAGGAAGGATTGGGGTGAAGGATAATCCCTATCTTGTTGAGAGGGAGTGTTGAGATTCAACAAGATGATGAGCTTAGTGAAAAGATTCGCCTTCACTAAGTGGGCCCACAGGCTATTTTTGGCACAGGTCTATTTTTAGACTATGCCTATTTTTAGACATGGTGATCATATTTTAGAAGTTGCAGGATGATATTTTTCGATGGTTGATCAGGTTGGAAAAATATATGAAATTATATTTTTAGAATATTGAGCAAATTCTATTTATAGATCGTCTATCTAAAAATAGAGGTGTCGATTATTATTAGCTCTTAATAATAATCCGACAATAAACAACAACTTATTCTCTTGGAGCACTTAGTTTTAGTGCACAGATTTAAAAAATATGTGGACTGAGGGAATTACGCAATTCCCAAGGGAAACTAGTGGTTCATGCATGGAGGACTCAGTTAGAACTGAAGTGGAAAATTTATGACACAATTGGAAGAGTAGTTCATGGAGTTGTATTCAGTTTAACTCAGTTAGACTCAGTTGAGCTAGTTGTATCTAGTCTAACTAAACGATACACTAGTGAGAGTGGAGTGAATTAATTAGTTAATTAGTTCACAAATAATAACTCATTAATCAACTGAAAAATACAGCAGTTAACTATAGTGCATGTCAGTTCCAGTGGAGACCCAGTGGAGAGATAGGTGAAAGGGCAAGATGGACTATCTGTTGTGACTATAGTGATGCATTGATTGCATCACACACACATTGGAGTTGCCAATGAGGATTTCACAGTCAAGGAAAGGGTAATTCGAATTCATTCAGAGCTATTCTTCAGTAGGGATTGCACAGTGGAGGCAGGCTAGCAGGAGGGCAAAGATCGGTGCATGGATTTTCAGATTTTTCCTGATTAGTGTGTGACGATTGATTGTACTGAGAGCTTGATGTACTAAGATTTGTATGAGATTGTTACATGATCTCCATGATACATAATATATTATATTTGGGGTTTTCAGCTTCAGGATTTCCCATTAAACAACTGTGTTATGTGCGATTTTTTTTATTTATGCTTCACATGTGTGTGCAATTAATTTTCTGCAAAATATTAACAGTGGAATGATTCTGTATTTTTCAAGAAGTTAAATATTGTGAGATCAGGGGAATCTAGATGTATGCATGCTTAGTGTATACTAATTTCTACAATTTCAAATTTTAGTAAACCTATAAGGAGATAAGCCAAAAATACAATAAAATAATAGTTATCTTCTTTTCCCTCCAAAATTCATAACTCGTTTTTTGAATTGTGGTTGACGTTCACTGGGTAGTCACTACATCCATGGGTAATAATATAGGAATATCCACCCAAAGGGATCTACCTGTCAGATAATATGTTCGGGCATAACCCCAAGAGTGTTGAGGAGATTTGACCTTGTGACCTCCCAATTAGAAAGGTACTTAGAAATGAGAAATCTACCATTTGATCTATACCATGGGGCTAGCTCTTATTTTATTATTTTAACTATTTTATTATTTATTTTCCTTAGGAGGTCACTAGGATGAATTTTACTCTAATGCACCTTTGACCCATGGTATACAGACCAATCCTGGTTCACCATCACCCTGTTCCAATCTCTTTGACTCATGGTGAAACCCTAGGTACACACTCAATTAGTAATCTTGGTCCCAAATCCAAAGGTCTCACTTTAGGCGATGATGCTAAATGGGCTCACTCACCATATCTGGAGAGGAATTATAGATTAATGTTAAAAGGAACCTACTCAACTCTATGGATGAGTAATTATGGTCCTCTATGGCCATTATTCCTAATCTTGGTCAACATAATTGACCCAAGAAGAATGATTGTCCTTTTTTTAAGCATTCTCCCTAATCCTGGTCAACACACTTAACACAAGGAGAATGTATGTCCATGATGTTGTGACATCAGCATCCCCTCTCACTGAGGGAGAAATTCTCAACAATCCCAGGCTTGTGCCTGAAGTATATAAACATCACTCTATACAAAGGCTTTATGATAATATCACCTATATTCTAATTAGGAGATATTTACTGGAGCTTCACTACTCCCTTTTGCACCATTTCACGAATGAAGTGGGACTTGATTTCATTGTGCTTCGACCTGTCATGGAAAACTGGATTATCTGAAAGCTTCACAAAAAATTTATTATCACAATATATCAGAGATAGTTCCAACACCTAATCAAATAGTCCTTCCATTAAATTCTGAAGCCACACTACTTCACAACTCACTAAACTAGTTGCAATATACTCAACCTCAATAGTGCTAAGTGCAACAACTTTCTTATTTTTTTATCATACAAGTAGTCATAACAAATTCTAAACTAAAACAACCTTCAGATGTACAATATTTTTATTTTTAACTCCCTACCCAATAAGAATCTATAAATTCCTATATTTATGTATCACCATTTGAGACATACCTTAAACCATTATTACTAGTACCATGTAGATATCCCAATACATTATTTGCTACAATCTAATGATCTTGACTTGGCTCCACCTGGAAATAGTTCACAATGTTCACTGCAAATCAAATGTTTGGCCTAGTATAAACCAAAGTCATCAAGGAGCCAATCAACTTCCCATACATGGATGGATCTACCAAATTTGACTCAGAGTCTCTTAACTTCCTTAGATTATTCACCATGGGAGTTTCCATAGATTTACATTCCATCATTCCAAACTTATGAAGGATCTTGATAATATTCTTTCCTCGAAAAAGGAATATTTCACCAGGATTATTCCATACTAATATTCCAAAATTGTAATGCATCAATGAAGGATCGTTCATATCAAATTCAGAGGCCAAATCCCTATTACACTGAATAATGAGATGCTCTACACCTTTTAGAAACAAGTGATTAACATACAACAATTAAATTACAAGTTCATTTTTCTCAACCTATATATATAGGTTTGGATTATCATCACTTTTTTAGAAAGCAAGTCTTCCATGTAACCATAAATTAGAATATGAGGCTCTTTATGCTTGCTTAAGTTCATACGAGGCTTTATTCAATCTACAAACGTCAGACTTATTCCCATGACCCTCAAAACCTTGATGTTGTTCTTACTTCTTCTTCAATAACACCATTGAGGAAAGAAACATTCACATCCATGTGATGTAAATTCCAACCCATATAGGAATAAATATAAATAATAAGATATAATAGTAGTGTGCATGGAAACTGGAGAAAATTTCTCATCACAATACTCTCCCTGTTTCTGGGAGAATTTTGTAGCCACAAATCTTTCCTTGTACTTTTCAATACTGTTATCCACTGCATGATTAATATTGTATATCGATTTTGATGTCACCATTGACTTATCTTCAAGTCTTTTCACAATTTTATCAAGAGTTCATAAATTTTGCTCAAAATTCAAAGCTATAGGAATGGGTTGAAACTAGGATGGTTGCGTAGATCTCGTCTTCATGATTCTGGTGCCGTGAACGGTTCGAAAAACCAATGTCGTATGAGGGAGATATCGTGTTCTGATAGAAATGCCAAACACATAAATTTTGTGACAGTTTGACCAGGGTTGACTAAGATTCCCAGTCAGCAAAGGGAATATTTTGAGGAATATTCCTTCATCAGAGCCAACCGTAGGATGACAAGTGGTGCAATTTTATTAGTCAATGGTTGTACGTTTATGTTTTTGGGCCAATCATAGGGTGACACGTGGCAAGCCCTGAGGCCGCCACGTGTCCCCAAAATGGTATATCAAAATTTTTGTGAGGTCTGCAAGGCTCAACCTTGCGACCTCTGGCAGAGCACAAACACACCACACCACCCGAGCTACACATGATTCTTAACATATAATTTTCACGGGTTCTATTTCAAGTTTCATGTATTGGATATTGGGGGTTGGGGACCGCCGAGGGTCCCAACCCGCCAACAGTCCCCAGGTATTTTTTACATGGCATATAAACGTAACAACAAACTACAATTATCGTGGCTAACTCTAACCTCCATCCCGCAACCCCGCCATCAGTTTTAGAGCTGTCACATGCTATGTTTAAAGTGTTAATTATTCACGTGGTTGCAATGGTTAGCACTAACCGATAAAAAACTAAACTGCGATTCAAGTTTCAAACCCACAGTTAAAACCTCGGGTTCTGCCAGACGGTTTCAAATCTGCGGTTTGGGGTTGGCATGTGGCCACACCAACCGTCATGTTTAATGTTACGGTCAAGTCGGCAGGTATTTTGGTGGGATTTTTGGAGTGTGCCTAATTTTTGGTGGATTTCACTATTTTAACTTCACTTAAGTGGAGTTCTCCACTTCTAGTAGAGTTTTTCTAGGAGTATCTAGGAAAAAGAGTAGGAGACTCAATTTTCGTGCATTCAAAGTGAATGAAGAGTCATTTTTGACTAATTGGAGCATTCTGGAGCCACTGGTGCAAAGAAAATAGCTATTAGAGCACTGTAACTACATGTATTAAAAAAAAATTGAGCATAATGAAATATGGACATGCCATTGGGAGCTAGAACAACAGATGTAGCCTAGGAGGGGTGAACTGCTTCATCATGCCTGCTATGTAAATTATATGTGGTGACTTATTTCTCTATTTTACACTATTGTTCAATGTTATTTAAGCTTGTTTTATGCTTCTAATTCACCTAAAATAATCTCTAATTCATGGTTAAAATCCTCAATCCTTAAGAAAACTAATGAGACAAGCATGCACATGTTTATAAACTGAAAGGACACTTAGCACAGAAAAACTACTACGGTCATTTCAAATCAGATTGGTATCAGAGCTAGAGTTTATTCTCTAGTGTTGTTTAGTGCAAAGAATTGTTTAACTATTTGCAAGTTTTAGATGCTTACAAGGCTCAAGATGAAAAGATAAGGCAAATTGGTGGAAGCGGGAGGATCTCAAAGGGAGCCACAGAAAAGGAGAGAAGTATTGCCACAATATCCACCACCTAGTTCACCTCCTAAGGAAGTCGAAGCTACATTAACCATGCCTCCAGAGAAAGGATAATTCCATGAAGAAGTTGATCCCAAAGAGGAAGAAAGAGTGTTAAGGAAAGGATTTATTTACATGACTGAGATGGTTAGAATCCTTTATCAAGAAAGGAATGAGAGACTAGAAGGAGAAGGATCCAAACTCCACAAGGAAGGACAAGGATCTTCAGGAGGTCACAATTAGGAAGATAAGTCAAAGAAGGTAAATGGAAGAAATGGAGGCAATGGAGATCCATCATCCTCAACCTCATCATCATCATCCTCTACTTCTACTTCAGTACATCAGCCACACATGTCAAAGAACACTAGTAAAACTCCTTTTTTTAAACTTGATGTTAAGTTTGAATTTTCAATGCTTAATGGTAAATTCAATGCAGAAAATCTTGATCATTGGATTAGTCAATTGGAGGTCTATTTGAGAATCCACAATCTTCAAGATGATCATACCAAAATCCAACTAGCTTCATTGAGAATGGAAGGTGCAGCACTTATTTGGTAGGAAGCCAATACAAAGGAGGAGACCAAGAATCATGGTAAGATTATTCTATCATGGTCATATTTCATTACTGTTATAAAACAATTATTTTATCCATTAGCTCATATGCATAAATCCATAATGAACTTGAAAAACTTTAGGCAATTGAAGAGACAAAATGTGCAAGAATACACCCAAGAATTTAGGAGAAGAGCTCTCTTATTAGGGGTAGATTTGCAGAGCCAAGATAATTTGCTCAAGTACATAGGAGGCTTACATAGCTACCTAAAACATATTATTCTAATGTTTAAGCCCACCAATCTAGATGAAGTATGTGTTCAAGCCACACATCTAGAAGCTACAGGGAAGAACATTTTTGAAGAGGGTAGAAATAAACCTTTTAATGGTAAAAACAAAGAGAAGACCTCAAAAGGTAAAAGGAAAAAGAATGCATATAGTAAGAAAGAGGGAAATTTTGGTTTTTAAACATTGTTCAAAATAAGGCCATGATGAAACTCATTTTTGGAAATTACATCCTGAAATGAGGCCAAAGAAACCCAATAACAAAGGGAAACATAAAACTACAGCTACAACTCAACATGATTTAGGAGATGACTCAGGTGATGAATATCAGATTACAGCCATGGGATTGAATAAAATGAAGGGAAAATAAATTGAAACTAAACCCAGTACTAGTACATCAAACTGTCACATACATGCTCCAAATGAAGAAGAAAGAATAGAATTGTTTCATGTGAGGGTCATATCCAAACATACCAAGATTGACACATTAATGTTTGACAATGGGTCACAAGAGAACTTAATCTCTGAAGACTTGGTCAAGAAACTTAACCTTTATACCATACCACATCCAAAACCATATCCATTAGGTTGGATTTGTAAGGATGCAAATCTACAGACTTCAAAGAAATGTATATTGCATTTTGCAATCACTGCAAATTTTGTTGACACAGTCGAATTAGATGTGGTTCTGCTTGACATAATAGGTATTATGTTGGGGAGTGCTTACTTGTATGACAAGAAAGTGATATTCCATCACCATGAGAAAAAATATCATTTATTCAAAGATGGGAAGGGGTATATTGTTAGAGCACATCGCAAGAAGACAAACATTGCTATGGTAAATGTTGGACAGGTAAAGAGGTTGGTAAATTCAAGTAATAATTTTGTTCTTCTAATGATTAAGCTTAAAGTTGATGTTAATCATTAATAATTTGAGGGATGTGATCCTAAGTTTAAATAATATTATATGATGTAGTTAATGCACATCATGAGATGTTTCAGGAGCCAAGAGGATTGCCTCCAAAAAGAGAGATTCAACATGAGATTCAGTTGTAGCAAGATTGTCCTCATCCAAACATTGGTATGTATCGCATGTCGATAATGGATAATGATGAAATAAAGAGGAAAATCAAAGAGATGTTGGACAAAGGAATCATAAGGCCAAGCACTTCCACATGCATTTCACACATAGTCTTGATTCCAAAGAAAGATGGGACTTGATGCATGTGTGTAGACTTCCGAGATTTGAACAAAATAATGGTAAAGAATCATTACCCACTCCCAAGAATATATGATTTTCTTGATCATCTGAAAGAAGAAAATTTTTTCCCTAAGCTACATTTACGAAGTGGATATCATCAATAATAATTGCAGAAAGTGATATATGGAAAATTGCATTCAATACCAAACAAGGACTCTTTGAGTGGCTAGTTATGCCATTTCGTTTGTGTAATGCGCCGACAAATTTCATGCATGTTATGGATAGTGTTTTTCTTCTATTCCTTGATGACTTTGTGATTGTATACTTAGATGACATATTTATTTTCAGTAAAACAAAAGAAGAACATGTCTTGCATGTGAATAGAGTGCCTGATATTTTGAAGAAAGAGATATTGTTTCTTAAGATGTCAAAGTGTGATTTTGGAAAGACTTCTTTGGTTTATTTGCGACATATTGTAGGAGGAGGAGAGTTGATAATTGATCCTTATAAAGTGGAAGCCATTGTGAATTGGCCCACACCCAAAACAGTAACCGAGGTAAGAAGTTTCTTAGGTGCAAATCAATATTGGAGAAATTTTATTGCTAACTTTTCTTCCATCGCAGCTCCTATGCATGCAGTGACAAGTGTGAATAAAGGCTTCCATTGGGGAGGAAAAAAACAACACAATTTTGAAGCTTTAAAAGACACGTTCAGTTCAGCTCCATTCCTTGTATTACCAAATTTGAGACAGCCATTCGAGATACAAACTGTTGCTAGTGATTATGCCATGGGCACAGTACTTTTGCAGCATGGTAAGCCTATCGCTTTTCATTCTGAAACATTTAATAGTGTTGTGACAAATTATCCTACATATGAAAAAGAACTATATGCTTTGGTAAAAAGTGTCAAGAAGTGGAAACACTACTTGATTGGTAAAGAGACTATTGTGCATACCGATCACCAACCATTATAGTACTTGCAGTCACAAACAAAATTGCAGCAATAAAGACATTTCAGGTGGATGGGATTTCTTAAACAGTTTCACTTGGTTATAAGGTACAAGAAATGTATTTTCAATAAATTTATTGATATGCTTTCAAGACCAATCATTAGTGCATCTAGTTTATTCAAAAATGGTTCTATTGTACATGAGAGTTACATAGAACAATATGCACATGACATTTATTTCCAAGATGTGTATGCTAGTTTGAGTGAAGGGAATCAAGTTGAAGAAAAATATTATCACATGCATAACAATTTGTTGTTTCATTTGGGCAAGTTGTGTATACCACAAGGAGAGAGGCTAAGTGCCATGAGAGAAGCTCAGTCATCTCTTATTTTTGGATACTTTGGGGAAAGAAAAACAGTGGCGCATCTACAGAGGTATTTCTATTGGCATCGCATGATAGATAGTCTGTTGCATTTTATAAGAGGTTGTTCTAAGTGTGCAACAAGTAAGCCTAGTAATAGGAAGCTTGGGTTGTACACACCACTACCGGTACCATCAAGGCCATGGGAGAGTGTCTCCATGGACTTTGTTGGAGGTCTACCTATGTTAAGAAAATAGCATGATTATCTTTATGTAGTTGTGGATAGATTCAGTAAAATGTGTATACTTATGCCATGTAATAAAACCATTACTGTTGAACAAACTGCTAAACTTTATTTTCAACATGTTTGGGTTCATTTTGGATTTCCAACTTCTATTGTTAGTTATTATCACCGTAAAAAAAATTCTAAGCTTTGAAAGTTTACCTTGTTTTATTCATAATGTCAAATAGGTCTTGAGTCATTTCATTCTTGATAAAGGAAGGTGATAGGTTTATAAGTCTTAAAAAGTTAGTTTTCATTTCCAAATAAGGTCTCTAAGTCTCATCCCATGGTTGAAAAGTCTCATCATTCATTTAGAAATCATGTTTTAAACTTTTGGAAAAATCCTTTGCAATTAGCCACAAAACCACAGTTTCATAGCGTGGTCAGTTCAAAAAACTAGTTTTGCACTACGAAAGCGCTGCTACTTTCGTAGCGCATTTCACCGAAATTGCACTAGGTGCGCTACGAAAGCGCGGATTCTTAGAAATATCATGTAAAATCATAAAAACTGTCACAATTCGTTAGGTTACCATATAATGACATCATAGTGAGTCAGTTAGGGGTCATTTCCAAAATGTTTAACCATTCATACCCATCATTACTACCATAGAGGTGTCATTTGTGAAAAGAAGTTTCAAGTTTGAAAAGGTTGATATGTGTTAATCATTCTAGTTTTCATAACAAGCAGTGAAACATATCTGTTTCGAGTTTAAGCCCATGGTCATCTTACACCAAAGCTATTCTCATCTACTATCAAGCAAGGCTGATCCTACTATCAAGCGAGGTTGATCCTTTTAAATCAAGTGAGGCTGATCATTAAATTCTGAAGGAAGAAAACAGAAATTTCTGAAGGCAAGAATGACAGAGGAGAAAAATAATCATAGGTCAGGACATTGTTTAAGGTCTAAACCTGAAATCACAAGAGTTCTAGTTGAAGAAAAAACAGTGTTAGATGCTTTCAGAAAGGCGAGATGTTTAAAGTTCTGTGAAAAGCTGCAAGGTGGAGACATTCAGGTAGCAAAAGAATTTTCTTTTCATCTCAACGGTACAAATACAAAGGTGGGAATTTTGAACATGTCAGTAACTCCTGAAACTATAGCTCTAGTGACTGAGATTCCTAGAGGACAGGAAACATGGTTTAAGGGTTTCAAATTTGATATGAAGGCATGCAAGGTGTTTTTAAAGATAGAATATACAGAGATGGATTTAAATAATGCAATTCCCAGAAACTGCATTAAAGATAGCTATGCTAAACTAATCTTCAATATCCAGAGATATTTCACATGCGAGGGCAGGTGCCACAAAGTTTACTCCTACCATTTCAAACTTCTATTACACTTCATAGGTATGATATCACTAGACTTACCATTTTTCCTGTATAGAAGCATTGCTAAAATGGTTGATAAGGTTCAAGTGAAATCTGAAGAGTGTGAAACATCTCTGTTTCACCATGGTTTAATCAAATTGTTGGTCTTGAATGAGCTCCAAAATATTAATAGATATTGGTCATCTTTTCTATTTATATGTGGATTTTCAATAGAAGCTCAAACTCCAATCAATAACCCTAAGGCAAAAGAATCACTACCAGTAGAATCCAGCAAACCTATAGTTACATGGACAAAAAGGTTTATGAAATTAAAGCCTAAGAAACAAGTAAAGGACAAAGTAGAAAGGATATCAATGGTCATTGTAGAAACCCCTTCACCTATAAAAAAAGGATTACAAGAAATCAAAGAAGCTACACACAAACAGACAGCTGGTAAGAAAATTCTACAGAGGATTACTAGAAGTCAAGTTGTAAAGTCAAAAGGGAAAGTAGTACTTTCAGAAACAAGTGATAGCCCAGTTTTGAAAGGGAAATTAGATTATATTTTGCATGCAATAGACTTATAAGAGTCTCCTTTAGTTCAAGCTGACTTCATAGGAGTTGATGAAGGCGAATAGAAAAGGATGAAATCATCGAAGAAGCTGGAGTTTAAAGATGAAGATACAGCATTTTTTTTCAAGTCTAGGAAACCTGAAACTAGACAATCAAAGAGGATACAGGAGCTTAATGCAGAGGTTGATAAAAAAAATGAAACACCTACTGTTTATAACGAGATAATAGACCTTTCTTCACCTATGTTAGAACATACCAAAAACAGAGTATCTTCAACACAAACAGAAAAAAATCAATTATGAAAGAATGGAGGAGAAATTAAAATCAGCAAACCATGAAATTGTCAGGTTGAAGAAAAGAGCTAGAAAAAATGCCATTGAGAAAACAAGGTTCAAGAGGATGAAAGCTGTGTGGGAAGGTGAAAAGGTTTCTAAACCAGAAATACATAGCGGTGAGGAACAGTTCTTCACTTGGATAGTCCCAGCCATAAAAGAAGCAAAGTTTGTGAGAGTCATGAATACTCATTTGAGAGCTAGAAATAGGAAGTTAAGAAGACAAGTTGAAGATTTGGATATTCAGCTAACAAAATCTCAGGAAAAGCTAAAGGAACAGTGAAATAGAGTAATTGAAATAGTGCAATAAAGTGATAAATTTATAAGTCAATTTTTCATTAAGGTGAAGACAAATTTTGATGAAGATCATGTTTTTGAGGTCAAGTTACTATGTTTATGAGATATTAACAACCCTCATAGGGTTTAAACATCTCCAAGTTATAAATTTTGAAGACTGTTTTGAGAGAATTGCTTGCACAGCAGTTTCGTAGCACAGATAGTGAAAATCTGTTGAAATGTGCTACGAAACTGCTGAAGCAGTATTTTTGCACAATTTCATAAAAAAAATTGGATAAATTATGATGAATTTGGCTTTGAAATTGTTGATGGAAATGTGGATATAGCATGAGAAGGCTCCTTTGAAGAAAACAAGTACAAATAATTGAAAAGGGAAGTTTAACACCGAGCTACAAAAAGCGCTACGAAAAAAATCTACTTTCGTAGCGTAGGCTTATCCTTTACCTTTTTGCATCATTTTGGATTGGGTTTTCTGCACAGATGGAAGACTAAAGAATTGTAGGAATATTTGGCAAACATGACACTTGTAAAACCTGATCCATCAATGATCAAAGTGCTCAAAACTGATAACGAAATGAAAGGGCTGAAAAGCAGGAGACATGTTTCCTAATTTATAGGAAAACATTACTACTCACAACAAGGTTACTTCAAGTGAATGGTCAGCATCTAAATTTGAATTCATGGGATTGCAGGTGTCAAATCATGAATTAAAGACTAGATAAGGTTTTTAGAAGTATATTTAAGAGTTTCAATCCTATTAGAATTAGGACTTTTCAAAGGCAGTATAGCTGTCATTTTGTAATTAATAGCATGTTTCAGATTAGGAAAGGTGTCAAACACCTTGAATTCGATATCTCTAGTGGAGGATAAGAGAATCCTATCTTGTAAATATTCTAGAAAAGGCATAAGGTCGAAATCCAAGAGATTGGGCATTTTTATTAGCAAATATTATGTGTTATTGTATGTCACTGTTTCTTCTTCATTTAATACAGAGATCTGTTTTGACAACTCAAGATTCTTAAGGAGTTCATGTTCATCATTGTTCTAGTGGCCTTCTTCAATATCTCTATTTGCATTGGTATTTTTATGTGATACTTAGAATTCATTTAACAATGCTCTAACTTCATTCATATGCAAATGGACTGTGTATTTCACTGTGTTACTTTTTTACTCATTGACTTAGACTCCAAATGCCTTGACTTCCATGCTTAATAGATTGTGATGTTTTGTTGAAGATTATTTTGACTCCATGGCCCAATGAATGTTTGTTAATATGTGATACAACCAGTTATATCATTTTATCTTTTTACCTTAGAGTTAGCCATCTATCTATTAATCAAAAATCATAAACCTTTGAGAGAGCCCTCTTAGGTTGAGGAGGCTAAGCCTCAGCCAAAATATTGGTCTGAAATAGTTACACAAAGTCCACTTGATGAGCAACCTATCAGGTCAAATTTTGTGATAACAGTTAGTGACAGGGATTTCAAGTTCATTGGGAATTTTTGGTAAAATATATGGAAGATGATGGACACAAAGTTGAAAAAGAGTACTGCTTTTCACCCACAAACAGATGGAAAAACTGAGGTGGTGAAAAAAACCTTTGTGCATCTATTGAGAGGATATTGCAGCAAACATCCTAAGTTGTGGGATGAGCAACTACATTACATTCAGCATGCTTACAATCGGGAAAATCACTCTTCAACTCAAACATCACCTTTTGAAGTATGCTTTGGGTATTTTCCAAAATCGCCATTAGACTTCAACTTTGGGAAGGATGTTTCAATTGATGGCCATAGTGATATTGAAAAGGCTCGAAAGCTCATTGAGAAAATTCAGATTATACATCAACAAGTTCAAGAACAGCTTAAGAAAAGTCAAATAAAATACAAAGAGAGGCATGAAAAACATAGAGTTGATCACAAGTTTCAAGAGGGAGATGAGGTATGGTTTCACATCAGAAAATAGAGGATGCAAGGGGAAGGTAAAAATATCAAACCCATTCGCTATGGTCCATTCAAGATCATAAAGAAAGTTGGTAATAATGCATTTCAACTTGACTTTCCTTCATATATGCAAATGTATTTAGTCTTTAATGTTGAAAACTTACGTTTGTATGAGCCACCTTTGATCAATGATCAAGGAATTTATGTTCAGCTACCTTTTGTTGAATATCTGTCGCCAGAATTTCGGTATGAGCTCAAGGAAGATACAATTCTTGATAGGAAGACAAGAGCATCCAAGAGGGGAAGTGTTGACTACCTTCGAGTTGGGCTCAAAGGCACTAAACCAAGCAAGGAAAAATGGATGGAGGTTGGAAAGGTGAGGGAGTTGTACCCTCATACACTGAATAGGTAATCAAGTAATTTGGGGTCCAAAAGCTTCCCAATGGGGAGGAGTGATCAGGAGTTCATAATTTTTTCTCAAAATTCAAAGTCATAGGATTGGGTTGAAACCAAGATGATTGTGTAGATCTCGTCTTCCTGATTCTGGCACCATGAACGGTTCAAAAAACCAATGTTGTATGAGGGATATATCGTTTTATTATCAAAATGCTAAACAGGTTAATTTTGCCACAGTTTGACTAGGGTTGACTAGGATACCCAGTCAGCAAGGTGGATGCACAGTCTGCAAAAGGAATATTTTGAGGAATATTTCTTCCTCATAGCCAACTACAGGATGACAAGTGGCACAATTTTATTGGTCAATGGTTGTACTTTTATGTTTTTGGGCCAATCATAGGGTGACAAGTGGCTAGCCCTAAGGCCACCATGTGTCCCCGAAATGGTATATCAAAATTTTTGTGAGGTCCACAGGGCTCAACCCCACGACCTCCGACAAATAACACACACGCCACACCACCCGAGCTACACATGATTCTTAAAATATATTATTCACGAGTTCTATTTCAATTTTCATGTATTGGAGATCGGGGTTTGGGGACCGCCGATGGTCCCAACCCACTAGTAGTCCCCGCGAATTATTCACATGGCATATAAAGTAACAAAAAACTCAAATTATTGCGGCTAACTCTAACCTCCATTCCGCAACCTCGCCATCAGTTTCAGAGCTGTCACATTCTATGTTTAAAGTGTTAAGTCTCCATGCGGTTGCAATGGTTAGCGCTAACCGATAACAAACTAACCCGCAATTGAAGTTTCAAACTCACAGTTAAAACCTCGGGTTTCACCAAATGGTTTCAAATCTGCGGTTTGGGGTTGGCATGTCGCCACCCCAACCATCATGTTTAATGTTGCATTCAAGTTGGCGGGCAGTTTGGAGGGATTTTTGGAGCACACCTAATTTTGGGTGGATTTCACTATTTTAACTCCAGTTAAGTGGAGTTCTCCACTTTTAGTGGAGTTTTTCTAGGTCTAATTTGGAAAAAGAGTAGGAGAATCAATTTTCGCCCATTCAGAGTTAATGAAGAGTCATTTTTTACTAATTGGAGCATTCTGGAGCCATTGGTGTAGAGAAAAAAACCATTAGAGCACAATAACTACATTTATCTGCAAAAATTTGAGCATAATGAAATATGGAAATGCTATTGGGAGTTGGACCAGCAGATGTAGCTGAGGAGGGGTGAACTTCTTCATCATGCCTGCTGTGTGAATTATATGAGGTGACTTATTTCTCTATTTTACATTGTTGTTCAGTGTTATTTGAGCTTTCTTTATGCTTCTAATTCACCTAAAATCATCTCTAATTCATGGTTAAAATCCTCAATCCTTAAGAAAACTAATGAGACAAGTATGCACATGTTTATAAACTAAAAATATACTTAGCAAAAAAAAAAATACAATCATTTCAGATCACAATCACCCATACATCATTCTTCATAACATATTGGTATTCTCTCATCATAGCATCCTACCAAATATGTTGGCTAGTTTCCTCCTCATAGTTGGAAGGTTGAGAATCAATGAGATTAGCCATTAGTGCTACATATCTAGAATACTTCTTAGCTATTTTACTTTCCCTTAAGGTGCCACATGGAGTTTAATTCCCTTTTACTTCTTTCAATGTAAATATAAGCCATGCTAACCTCTTCTTTATTTCAGGAACAACCAGATCCATTGGTTCAATAGGCCCTTCTAGCCATTCTTGATGATCTATTGGATGTTATGTAGAATATGAAGGACCTAAATCATCTTCCTTTGGAGCTTCATGTTCTTCATCAACATTAGAGTCCATGGGAACATATTTGGACTTCTAATAACCAACATTCTCATCAAATTTAATGTCCTCTTTGACTTCAACTTTTCATTTCCCTAGAAAATAAATTTTATAGGCCTTTGATGACTCATTGTATCTAATAAATATTCCTTTCTTTCCTGAAGGCTCTATTTTCTTCATCTTATCTTTGAGTACATATATGTAAATTGGACAACCAAATATTCTCAAATGTCCAACCTTTGGTTTTTATCTGGTGAACACTTCTTCAGAAGTATCTACTTCCAAGATTCAATAAGCACTTCTATTTTGAATGTAGAACGTTTTCGTGGATGCTTCTTCCCATAAAAACGTGGGCGAGTCTTAATCATGCATCATTTCCTTAAAAGGTTCTTCAATGGACCTCTTATTTCTTTCAAAAACTCATTTTGTTGTGGTTTTTAAGTGACAATCAAATCCTTCTTAATCCTAGATTCTTTATAAAAGGAAATGAGTTCCTTAAAAGTGATTGTCCTCCATTTTCTAATCTTAGAATCTTTTTTTTCTTTTAGGTCAATTTTTCCACTTTAACCTTGAAGTCTTGAGATTTTTTGAATACTTCATCCTTGGTTTTCATGAATTATATCCATGCCTTGCTAGAGAAGCCATCGATACAAGTTACACAGTACAAAGAGCCTCCTAGAGTTTTCACTGACATTAGACTACGCACATCCATGTGAACTAGATCCAATATTTTCTTGGACGTACTATCATTGCATGGAAAATCAATATTGACATTATTCCCAAGCACACAACCCTTACATACTCGTTCATTCTCCATTTCCAATTATGGAACACCTAAAATCATCTAATTTTTAAGTTGGAAAAGCTCTGTAATGAAAGAGAGCATATCTTCACGAGTTCACATGGATTGCTATCATTATGCACTAATGCTTGAGTTTTTTTTTCACAATTATATACAAAATTCCTTCATGAACTCCAATAAATATAGGAGAGCCTATACTTTAGCCCTTATGCCATACAAGGACTTGACCATCAACAAATGTTACTCTAGATATTTTATCTTCGAAACATGAAATAGAAACTAAATTCTTTTTCAAACCTAGTACATATAGTATGTTGGTAAGATGAAAACTTTCACCTAATCCTGGATCAATAGATGTTGACCCAATACCTTCGACTTCATAACCATTGTTATCTACAAGCTCTACTTTTTGTGATTATCTCTTTTCCATCGGACTTGAGATATTGTCATGCTCTCCTATCATATGTCTTGAGATACCACTATATACTAACCACATGTCATTTTTATCTGCAACAAACTCGTAAGAGCATAGAAATAGAAGACATGTTTGTAACCTGGATTTTCATTGTTGTATTTATTTGGATGTTCATCAATATTTTTTGTGGTATCATGTTGTTTTTCCTTTCTCTTTCTATCATTCGATGATTCAGGACATTGGTTTCTATAATGACCAAATTTGTTAATGATAACATTAAATCTTTGACATACCTTTCCTCCCCTAAGGATTAGGTTTTATACCATCATTCCTTATTTGGAATCAAAACTTATTTCTTCCTCAATCCTTCTTGGATTGTGTTAAAAATGTTTCAAAATCACCTTCTTCAAATCTTTGAATCCTTCCTTTTGATATTATTCTAGATTATTCTTGAGTACATAAGGTACATAGTTATTCAAAACATGGAATATTTTCTCTGCCAAAAATACTAGATGAAAATGAGTCCCATGAGTCAAGAAAACTATTAAGTGTTGTTGTCACAAGTTATTTATCAAAAAAAAATTCATCAATTGCTTTAAGTTGATCTCTTAGTTGAGAGATACTCATTAAATATGATTCCACAATATCATTTATTATCATTTTAGCATCACGAAGCTCATTATTCAAACTTGTTTCTTTACCAATGTTGTTGATGTTATATAATCCAACCAGGGCATCATACATCTTCGTTGGAGTGTCAAGATTTGGAACATATGGAATCAAATGATATTTAATAGAATCCAAAATAATATTGATGGTTGTGATGTCATCCTTCTTCCATTTTTTTTCCTTAATTATATTAACTTTCAATAACCTTTCCCTTCCCAATATCCAAAACATCATTCTTTACAAGAATGAGGTCAATCCTTGCCTTCCAATCCCTTAAATTTGTAGCTCCTTCCAACTTGCTCCATAACTTCATATAGGAACACATGGTTATAGATAAAAAATAAGATTGTAGATGTATGTGTATTCAAGAGTGATATTAATTCCTTTTCCTTCATCAAATCTCTAATACCATGTTTATTTTTCAAGTGCAATAGATACAAGCACTATTTTTTTAAAACTGATAATTACTTCTAATGATGTAGATATTCTTTTAGCACTTCCACTTTATAATTAATCAATTACACTTCAGAAATTTAACCATAAATTCAGTAGGACAATATAGATCACAACGCACAAATATAACACAAGATTTCCCTGGGAAAACTCAACAACATTTTCCTTGGAGAAAACTTTTTTTTCAACAAGAGATAAACCTAATTCTCCTAGTCTAATACGATAGTCAAAATGACCAACAATACAACGATCAAACATATTCTAACTTCCCTCTTGTAAATTTTGCGTTGATTTGTCTATACATATAGAAAAATGGCTAAGAAGTTTTTATCAATGGGATTATATCACCTTTGTATTCCTTTAGGCCATCATATTACCATGCAAGTATATCTTTGCATTCTATGACTAAATCCTTGATTTGTTTTTTCTCTTATAAAGTGAACACCTTTCCAATATTGTTTACCTTAGGATATATCTTTATTCCTATGCTATTTTCTTTATATTCTCCAAGATTTATGATTTCTATCCTACTCTTAAAGGCATCCTCCCTTTTGAAATTTTCCTCCGAAGACACCAAATCTAAAGGGATTTTGTTTGTAGGTAATTAATTAATGGAATCATCTTCCCTCCAATCTACCCAATTTTTTGAAAACTCATTTGTATTGTTGAGTAAGCTAAATATAATCATAATATTTAAAAACTTGTTAGTTTTCATTATTGTTTAGTATGGAGGGTCTATAAATTATCTTGATTCTACCACCTTTATCTAACTTAGGACAAGTCTAGAATATATAAGTTGAGCTAACTAGTGAATATTCTTTAACATTCTATAATCTCATCACTCCTCCTAAAGAAAATTCATCAAATGAAACTATGGAACCCATGGCTTCATTACTTTATCTTTTTAGCTTCTTAATTTTGTAGCCATGCAATTATTTTACTTAACACACAATCAGGTTAAAATCACCAACATATTTTAAATTGATAATACCAAAGTCCCTAGCTACACTTTAACCAAGAAAGAACACCCCATACTCAATGGAATTTTTAGTTTCCTCAAAACATATTCCATAAAAATGATAAATCAATTCATTGTTATGAGAAATGGATATTAGAACTGCACCATTACCTTTCTTAGAGATTTCTCGCATGAAGTTCATATTCTAGATATGGTCAATGTCTATATATTTTTGTGGTCATCTTCTTTAGGTTGATATTTTTGTGGAAAGTAATATGTAATATCCCAAGCTTTCCTCCAAGTAAAATATCTCATTTTCCAACTTCCTTGATCTTTAACATGATTCTTTCTGAATTATTATTTTTACAAAGAGGGTATCCCATCATAAGGAGTGGGAATGGTTGCATATGATAAGTCATTCTAAATGGCTCCCTCTATATAAACCATATTCCTTTTATGAGATAGAAACATTCCCCATGATTTGGATACATCTATGACCATGATACCCATGTTGAGAAAAACATATGGATGCACTATGATATGAACCTACAAATCCTTGATCAATTATAACACTATGATCTCTTATGAATCCAAAGAAAAAATATTCATTTAGGACCTCGAGGTTGTTAATCCCATCCTTTTATACACCTAAAGGGACATGGAATTTATACTGGCTCTAGAATCCAACATGTAATTGTACAAAATCCAATCTATGACTATCGATTATGCAAAGAATACAGCATGTAGAGGGTTCCTACTAGATCTATTAAACATGCACAAATTAAGGAGGACTGGAGAATATTCCATTAATTATAAAATTGACTATAGAATCCTTGTAACTTCGAACACAAAAACTTTTCTAATTTGGTGCTCAAGAATTGGAAAATTATCTACTTCTACTAGTGGGATTAATACCTTGACAATACTAGCCCACAATATCATGTCTATATCTAATCTTTTGGGAGTTGAAAATTCTAGTTTAATATGTGCTAGCAAAGGAAAAACTTGATTTGAAGAAGAGGATGCTTTCTTCCATATTGGCATAGATGTTTCTTTCTATTTTAAAGTGGATTCCTCTTTATTATTTTTCTCCTAGGTATTCCCATTGAACCTATTTGGATATATCTGATGGATCTCTTGAATGGAAGAAATTTATCTAAAAAAATATGTTCTCTATAAACTTATGTTATAATTTCTTGAAACTATTACTCTTCAAAAAAAAAAAAATTATCCCACCACTCTGCAACAAGGTGCAAGTGTCTATAAAATTTGTATCTTCAAAATCATCTTCTCGAATCATCTCTTCATACATGATGCAAGTGTCTTCTACATGAAGAGATATGAAAGCCCTGCAATAATAATGGTGTGATTGCTCTACTAAATTATTTGTTTCCAATATGTAAGGGAATTTTGGATGGAAGAGGGCATCTAAATAATATCCTCAATTGAAACCAATTTGGTTGTTATTATTTACCTCCTTCAAATTTTATACTCTTCTCTTGAATAGAAATCTCACTTTGTGTGAGAATGAACTATAATTCCTTTAAAAAAAATTATAAGAAAGTCGTGATATTTCAATTTTATACATAGGAGGATGTTTTTATCTTGGTCTTAGGTTCATTTCTTATTAGAATCAAGATATATAATTTCCCATATAATTCTCTACTTTCATCAATGTTTTTAGCATTCTCCTTTTCTTGACTTGTTGTATTTGGTTTGGATTTGTTTTGGAAGAAAATAAACGATCCCTAGAAAAAAATCTTGTAATAGGTTAATATGAATTAAGCAGTGGGTTGGTGTGTGTATGGGATTTATTAAACAACCTTCTCAAATATAACATTAAACTCATCATTTGTTTCATTATATTTTCTCCTAATATATGTTATTTCATTTATTCTAAATACACTACTACAGAGAGACAAAGAAACCCAACATTAGCCAGAAGGATTTTAGAATTTGAATTGACTAAACATGTGTGATGAATTAAGCAGGCTAGAAGCTTATAGGAAAATTTATGAACTCTTGTATGCACTTTTTAATGCCAATACCTTACTATAAAATCACTTATTGCATGTTTGGGGTTTATTTTCAAGAGGATCTAAGTTTAAAACTAGGTTCTTGTTGAATAGGGGATTAGGGAGATGAGTGAATTAGTTGGAAATTTTTATGGAAACAACTCACAAAATATAAGAAAAGAGAGAGCAAGGACTTATAAATCAGCCACTTCAAGGTGGAAACCTCCTTTACATTACATAAATGAACAATTCTTAGATAATTCAAATGAGAAAACCTCGTTTCTATATATAAGAGCCCATGGGGTCACAATATAATCCTAGCCGACCTAGCATAATAATGTAAGGGCAAAAAAATAACAATAGTGGGCTATTATGGGGCACAATAATAACAATATGGGGAATATAGGGGTATAATAATAGAAATAATGGGGTTACACTAAGAAAAATAAGGGACTACACTAGTAATATAGTGGCGTAAAGTGCCCCTCTTCTTCAAAAAAAATGATGTCCTCAATGCTTGAGTAGTTCTATATGCTTCTATATAAAATTGTCATCCTCCCATATGGAATATTCAGTGGGTAAGTACTTCCACTTGATGAGTGATCAGGTGCTCAAAATTATGCTCAAAAATCAAAGTTCTCATAATGATGTGAAACATAAACGACCGCATAGTGCTCATCATTCTGAATCTAGTGCAACTCGTTTCGCATGAAATGAACTCTATATGCTCCCATAAATAAGTTATGTTCAATTTTCTAAATAGGAAAGAAAATGATGACAGGGAGCCCAGTCAGCAGTCTATACTGATGGCGTGGAATGCTGACTAGGCAGGCTCAATTTCAGTCAATTTCTTCCAGCTAATGAGAAACTGCCAAGTGGAAGTTGTTGGTTGGTTAGAATTGTGTTGATTTGGAAATTTTGTATTCAGTGGAAGTTGAGGCCAATGAGGAGCAGTCATGTGGCTAAGCCTGGGGCCGCCACATGTCCCCCTCATGGCAGAGTAAATTTTTTGGTTGAAGACCATATGGAGGCGTCAGTTTTTGACCCTACAACCTCCCACGTCAAAGCCTAGTAGTTAACCAATCCACCTATACCATAGTTCTTAACATATATTCCATTCGACATATATTTAAATTTTCTAAAGTTTTCTCGATGGGGGAGTGGGGGGGCCACCCCCCAAGACATGATCGCAACCTCGCAACTACTACAGAGTGCCTAAACCTTAAGCACGAGATTATCCACTAATCTGCCATTTATTAATGTTAATCCATCATTAATTAACACTAATAAGGATTATCCACAAAGTGCTAAGTTTAAAGGTTAAGCAAGTTTAATTAGCACTAATTTCATCTAATTAAGTTAATGTAGATTAGTTTGGGGGTCCACCAAATCCAGCAAAACTGCCACTTTGGGGCCAACTAGCCTGATTTAGCTTAAGTTAACCAAATTTAGGAAGAAAATTGTGGACAAATGGTTAGAGGTCATAGATTTTGGATTTTTTGACCAAATTAGGAGCAAAAAGAGGCTAGATGACCATTTTTGGGCATCTTGAACTCATTGGTGCAGGTTTTAGGAGAAAAAAATCATTTTAAACACATCATTTTTTAAATTTTAGCATAATATAGAGGCCCTAGCCATGGAATCTTGACCAAGGAGATGTATCCCATGAGGGGTGAACTCCTTCATCAAATTCTTGTGTTGATGTGTTTTATGGTGATGTACTGTACTTTTATTTTTCTCATTTCAGTCTTTCATTTATGTTAATTTTTTCATAAAAATAACATAAAAATCACTCATGAGACCCATTCACTTGCAAGAGAACTTGAAACCTTAGGCACATATAAGGCATTGTTAAAAATCAAAAGAGGAGAAGGGAAGCTGGTTGAAAGCCCTGTAGTTGGATCAAGAGGAAGAAGGGAGAGGTTGTCAAAGTCTTCAACACCATCACATCCTCAAGTTGAAGTTGAGTCTTCAGTGAGCATGTCTCATGAAGGAGAACCTACTATGACAAAAGATGAGAGAGCATTTAGAAAGGAATTTTTTGATATGTCTGAGATGGTAAATGTCCTTTATGAGAAGAGGAATTTAAGGATGCAAGGAGAAATTTCTAGGACTCCAAGAGGAGAGGGTTCTCCAGGAGGAGGAAGCCATAGAGATGGCAGTAAATTACCATCCATTCCACCATCATCCTCACCACCATCTATGCCTTCCTCTTCATCATCTTCCACTACCACAACCCTTCAATCTATTCATCCACATACTTCAAAAGGAACTGGTAAATCACCCTTACTTAAACTTGATGTTAAATTTGAGCTACCGATGTATAATGGCGAAGTGAATAGATATAAGTTGGATAATTGGATTTTTCATTTGGATTTTTATTGCATAGTTAAGAACCTTCAAGAGGATGAAATAAGGATTCAATTGGCTTCTTTGAGAATGGAGGGTGCATCACTTGTATGGTGGGAATCAAGGACTCAAGATGAGATTAAAAAACAAGGTAAGATCTCAATTTCTTGGTTTAATTTTATTGCTACCATTAAAAGGAAATTTTACCCTCTAGATTAAATGTAAAAATCCATTAGGGACTAACAGAATTTTATACAATTTAAAGGTCAAAGTGTGCAAGTTTACACTCATGAATTTAGGAGAAGAGCCCTTATTTTGGGTGTTAATTTATCTCTTTTCATTACCGAACATGTGGATGGGGTTACACCTTCTCACCCTTCCAAGCCTCAATACACTGGAATTTTCTAATTTCAATCAAAGGAAATTTTGAAAATTGTGTCACTTTGAACACTGTTGACATGGTATTTTAGCTCGGTTCCCTGCCTTTCAAGTATCTCTTTAATTTTGATAGTTCGAAATTTTGTTTTCAGAATGTCTTCAACCTTCATTCTAATTTGATGATATCCTAAATGAAGATCCAACTTGGCGAATTAAATTACTCCATGTAACTCATCTAATAATTCATTAATCATAGGAATGGAAAATTTATGTTTAATAGTGAGCTTATTGAGCATCCTATAATCTGGACACATGCACCATGATCCATCCTTCTTATGTACCAATACTACTGGAGCAGAGAAAGAAATTTGACTAGGTTGAATTATACCTACCTCTAGAATTTCTACAATCATATGTTCAATTTCGCTCTTTTGGACATAAGGATGTCTATAAGGCCTGATGTTTGGAGGAACACTTCACGGAATCAAATGAATAGCATGACCATGATCACGAATAGGTGGGAGTCCTTTGGGAGTTTCAAACACCTTGGATTGATTGTCCAAGACTTTTTGGAGATCTAGAGAAATAGATGATTTTGATGTTGGAACTAACCACCCTCGAGCTAGATACAAAATATAAGGGGATTCTTGTTCATGGAAATTCAAAACCAAGGCTAAGTCACATACCCAGGAGGAGTCCACTTTCCAAGTGGTTTCATATCCCCAATCCAAGCACCATAGTGACTCAATTTCTCTCTCGTTAAAACACAGGGCTTTGCCCAAGATTCAAATGGTCATTTCTTAGCTTAAAGAGGATGAACTTTTTGTATACGTTTTTCTTCAAAACAAAATTTTTAGCATGCACTACAGGGATTTATATTCCACTGAATATTTTTTTTACAACTCTCTCAGTAAGCATTGCAACGGTTGGATTTTTGTATCAAGTAGTTTGTCAGCCAACAACAAGCACCAAGTAATTCAAACATATGGAGCTTCCCTCTAACCGTTATGGCTTATACTTCACCGTCTAATGGACTGAATACTAGAGATACAAGAAATAGCATGCCAAGCTTCTGAACATTGGCCCTCATACATTCCAATCCATCTTATTTTCTTGACTTACATCTGGTAATGCCTTTATCTCTACCTTTGCAAAGCTTCCTTATGTGTGCTCTATTATGTCACTTATGTCATTCTCCACTAGTCATACCTTCTCTTATATTTTATTTTCTTCTTGTGGAAGTTGTTACACCCCTAAATGATAAAGGAGGGGATAGGGATGGGTGTCATCCCCCTCCCATGTTTCCCCATTTGATCTTATACAAGGCCTGATAGTGCTAGTTGTCCATTGCTCAAGTTGAAATTAAGTAAATTCAATATGGGTGTATAGGCATATTATCGGCATGCCACATGCAACCGAAAAACACAACATATACACCCTAATAGGTATAATGTGGCCCTTAACTTAAATATTTGGATATGTGTGTCCCTCCCTTTATTCATTCATTAGTTTGTTTCCACACATATTTATATAAATCTATAATTACACAACTAGGTTTATAAACATGGGGTTTTTTAGAAAAAAGGTTATTACAACAGAGGAGATTGGTGTCTCTTATAGGTTTGTTCCTACAAATCTTGTAGTGTGGGCGATTTTTGTATCCTTAGGTTGATGCCTAAAAATTTTGTAATATTAGGTTGGTTCCTACAAAGTTTGTAAGAGTAAGTTGGTACCTCCAAAGTTTGTATTAGTAGGTTGGTCCCTACGAAGTTATATTATAAAGAAGTTTTCATTTATATCTTGTGTTCCATATGTAATAATTTTTTATTTTGATTCATGAATGTTCAAATATGTAAGAAATTTTATTATATTGATTCATACACCTCCCCCCCCCCCCCAACATATAAGTGTGAATCCAATAAGTAATTCTCCATGATAAATACCAACATTGTTTGCAATCCCATAGCATTAATTAATTTTCTTGAAGTACCCAACAAATAACTTGCTAATGTAATAGCATACCAATAGATAGTCACCCACAAGTATGAGGTACCTAGATATCTAGGTAATTTTGGTTGAATTATATGAGGATCTCACCAAATAAATTTAGAAAATCTGAATTATATGTACATGTTATCTCTACCATGTGGATCATGAGGAACTCACTCCCCTTACTCTGGTACTAGGATATAATAGCCTTTAAGGCTATGGTCTCATTCATAATGTGACATCATGAATGTTTGTCATTTTTTCCTAGGCTTAATAACCATATTATGGTTTAGCCCTTTCACTTTTCTCTCTTGTGGAGCTCTCACCCCTCATACTCTTTATGTCAAATGATCTACATCCATGATGTACTTTCAATATCATCTATGTGATTAAATTTTACATCAATAGGCTCATGAGCCTTAAAATAATAATTGTGGGTACATAATTCCCAAAACAAACGATTAAATATACACACGCATGCAATCCCAATAGAACTTGGCTCACCACACAAATAATAGGATATTTGAATACGTATAAGCGGTCAACTTGGGTATGTTACGAAAATCTCACCAAAGTCTATCCCATAAACCTAGGAATATCCTTTGCAACCAATTATGTTATACTTTTCAACACTATCATCTAAACTGATATTTTTCTTGAATACCCATTTTCATCAAATGATTTTCCATCCATTATGAAATGGTATTCAATTCCATGTAGCATTCTTCCTAATTTAATACATCTCTTCATCCATGGCTAGTCTCCAAAACTCACTATTTTACATCTCCATTTCCTCTTTCATAATTCTATCATTTTTATTAGCGAGTAGATTGAATATACATTTGAAATTAGTTGGATTATAATTATACCTAACAGGTTTCCTTCTTTTCTAGGTAGACCTTTTTAAATACCAAGGTGGAGCTTCCACTTCCCCTCAAAACTCTTTGATATCTCCTCATCATATTTAACAATAAAATTTGATTAATGTTTTTTTTTAGCTTTCTTATTTTTGGGTGTTAGTTGAACAATTGGCTTCTTCTAATTCTCTATTAGCCACATAACTATGGGAGAATACTTCTAAAAAATAAAATTTCTACTACACAAAACATTCTCAACCATAATATTTCAAATATTTCACCCTTTAATACCAACACCACAACGATAAAGATTCATTTCACTTCCTTGCTATCCAACTTTTATTGATTCTCCTTAGGTGTTATAACCTACAAATTCATCACCTAGACCAAATTGTTAGGATTGCTAAAATACACCATTTTATTATGGATTTCACATGTTTAAGCTTATGCTTATATTATTCTTCCATGAAAATAGCACAAGGAACTACTTTCGTAACTTATTTTCATTATATTTACAAATATTCCATTAAAAGAGCTTAAGAAACAATTTTTTCTTAATTTAATTATCCTTAAGTAAATTCTTAAACCAATTTTATGACTTTTTCCTCTTAAATTTAGCCATGAAACCAATATAATAATAAAATATTTAAGTTATGGTTAGATTTGATTTGGTCAAGTAGCAATATTTTATTATTTTTACCATATAAAAAATAATCACTATTTCACTATAAATTCAAGAGGTTTTCCCCCATTCATTGAGACCATTTTATCACAAAATTTCATCCCACATGAGATTAATGAATTACTTACCATTTCGTTATATAATTTATCAGTATTTTTTTTAGCCATACATGAGACAGAGAGAGAGAGAGAGATAAAAATACAATAAGGACCCTTAAGAAACCATCCCAAGGAGGAGGTGAAGTGATCCATTTTTCTCCAAAACCCTTTTCACAAGTGTTATTTTATTAAAACTTTACTTATGTAATGAGAGTTTATTCATTCATTTATAGTTTTTGTTCTAATTTACTTCATTTTACTACATTTATACTTTAGATCTAATGAGTGATGTAAGAAATTTGGTGAATATGTCTTGTTAAAGTTATGGTTTCTAATTTTAATATCTCCTACTTATCTATATTATAGAGAAATTGCTAGAGATTATAATTTCTTGCTAGTCCTTATTGTAATAAATACACAACATTAGGCACATGTACATATTCCTTGCAATGAATACCATAAGGATTTTGTGATGATGGATTTCGTCATGTCTAGATCTCATATGGGTTTTTTCCACAAGAACTAATGTATGCGACCTATTGATTAGGTAGCATGCAATAGAAATTATTTTTCCCCAAAAAATATCTTTAAAGCCATAATTCCTCTGGGACTATAGAAGGCATGACATCAATAGTAAATAAAACAATTCTCTTTGCTACTAGATGTAATTGTGAAGATGTATATTATGTGGATCTCTTTGCTACATAGTTGAAATAACAATGGCATTGAATGGGGCACAAATAAAACTAAAAAAATGTACCCACATGAACACCCTTACTGAGCACCATAACTCTTGTTGTAACTCTCTTTGACACCCTACAATTAAAGGATAAACATACCTTAACCTATATTACTTATAAAACTAAGATACCATTATCATTGCCTTAGAAAGATAATAATTGAAGCTCCATCACTCCAATTATCTTGGCATACAGTAATGCATCATGTTATCATTGTTTGAAAGGAGAGATTAACATGTTACCATTTATCCAAATGCTTAATGACAAAGAAATGAAGCTCCATCCTTCTAGAACTACTTGTTTCCAAGGAGATTAATTGAAATTAGAGGAAATGATTTGTCATATTGTATGATAATTGGTTCCTAAAACTCAATTTTCTCGAGCATAGGCTTTTAAATTCATCCTCCCATATCCTTGAGAATCCTACATAAGGAGGTCATTCCTAGTCGATAAAGGAAGAAGAAGAGAGTAAAGAATGCTAGCGAAAATCTTGGCGACTCGAGAGGCCTATTTTCACATATAGTGAGCATGAATATAGATTATTATCCTAGGATACAATGCCAAAGCATTGGAAAGGAGTGCTCACATCCAAGATATCATTTTTAAGATAATCCATTCTCTTTAATGTTGATTTCCATATTTTTTCCCCGTTGTCTGTCAAATTTGTAGTGTATTCATTTGGAATTGAATTAACTTGAATGAATTTATTTGGATATAACATATTGTTCTAATATATCTTTGTTTTGGAGATTATGTATGGGTATTTTGGTGGTAATACATGCAGGATATGGGTGAGAGTAGTAGAGGAGATATCTTTAGGAGATGGAGAAGGAATCTATGTATCTACATCAATCAAGATCTAAATGAGACACTAAGTGTGAAAGGTGTGCACTAATTCTCTCCCTTCTCTCCATATATCATCACAATTTAGAGTTTATATATAGGGGAATTTGTTGAATGGTCCACCATTTTCAATATTTATATATTTCTTGTAAGATTTGTATAGTATAACTCTTAGCCACAAGAGAAAAATCCAAGTGACTTCACTAAGGAGAAATCCATTATATTTTTCTTCTAAATCCAGTTAATGCTCGATTGTTATGTAAGTCTTCTCTATTGTTTTCTGTTTTCTTTAAGTCATTTTTTGAGTTAGATCCATCCACAATCCATTAAATTTTATCTTGGTTTGAGTGTTAAACCTCGCTTTAACACCCCATCGCTTTTCCCCCTCACTAACAAAATGATAATAACAACTTTATCACTTGTTTAAATTTTTCTTTGAGTGATGGTGGCCTAATAATTATTCGGAATACACTATTACATAGCAATTATTACTATAGAAGGCCTTTATATGTGAATTTCAAGGTGTCATTTTCCCTATTTGAGCTCTATCTTACATTTAATATGTCCTAGAGGGAATGATTCTTCCATGATCATACTCAAAGTCCCTCTGATAATCAGATCTCATTAGATTTATAGTATTTGGGTCTCTGTTGATGTGCTTAGGATTGTGTGACTTTGTTTTGGTTACTTGAGTGAGATGTTTAATAATAGGAGATCTGAATAGGGTCTCGAGTATTTTTTGACTAATTTTGTTGAGTGATTGGTACTTTTCTCTTTTATGTTTAAATTAATTATTAAATCAATTTTTTTGGTTAGACCCTTCATTATTGTTTTGGGTGTGTTCATTTATGGTGACATCAGAAAATTTTGGCTTCTTGACTACCCCCATTATATTATAGACGTAAACTTTACTTTCTCTATTATGAGTTTCTTTATTTTCTTTCTTAGATAGGTATATTTTTATTATGTTTGAAAATTTTGGTTATTTTCTTTTGAGCTTTTGTACTTACAATTTCACAGGTTTTCTTCATTTAGATGCATCATTATAGATAAAATTTGTGAATTAAATACTTTGTTGATTGGAATGTTCATTCATAGAGTCTGAGGCCTCCATTTTGTTGTTGAAGAAGGAATATGTCTCTCTTCCCTTTCCTTATATAGGTTTCATTGATGAATGAAATTAATAAAACACACCTTAAAATATCAGAGATAGAAAATTGGTGGAAAAGGCCTCAGAGCCTCATTGTATTGTATTCCTCTTATCATTACAAATTTTAATAATAAAAATATAAATACATGAGGAGAATGTCTCAAGGTAGTGCATCTATCTTGGACACAGTCACTTTGGTTGAGTGAACATCTCAACCACACACTAATCTAGGAGCCTAACTATTTGGAGAGAATCTCTCAACCAACTAGACATAAACAGACTCCTAAGTATGAGGAACAAACCCAATCTAGAAAAGTAGGAATAAATCCAACTTTCATGATTTTAATTAATTTTATTATTTTTTGCTTATCATTTTTTTTATGATATGAGAGTGAGGCTAACATTTCCCCCCTTGACCATAAGTCCAAAAATAAGAACCACGAAACATCTCTAATTCCTCATGTTGAAACTGTTGATCCTCAATGAAAATAAAAATTGCCTAAAAAATTTCCAAACCTAGATGCCGAAAAAACTCTAATATGAAGATAACATGAATCAGCTATAAGTCTAATACATCTATGAGAGTTTCTTGAAAACTCCATCAAGTGCCAAGCTGTAATACAAAAGGATCTCTTTGTCCTTTTCTCTCAATCAGTATCCTAATTGCTTTTCCATTGACAAAATATTGATAATACCCACTGGTGAATTTGTTGATGATGTCAAAACTTCCCACTAGCTACTTTGATGATGACTGCCCACTGGCTTCTTTGATGTTGACTACCCACTGGATTTGATGTTGACTGCCCACTGGCTGAGCTGTTGATGTTGTCGAAATTATTTACTAGCTCCTTTCGTTGATGTTGTCGAAATTTTCAGTGTGACAACCACCTTCAATACCATTACCATTTCCCCCCTTTTTCGGTTGAAAGGAGTGAAAATCATCTGCATTTGATTTTTGAACTCCCCACCTTTAGGTGTAGGAGAGTTTCATTGATGTACTCCCCCATTTAGGTGCACGAAATTACCATCTTCTTTTGATTGTTGGATGCGATAGGTGAGATTGAATTTTGCGGTAAAACTTATACAATCGTTTGACTTTAGACGACCATTCTAAAGGATCAATCCATGCATAATTGATCTTCAATATAGATGGTTGTTTTTGTTTCCAAAATTTTTCTGATGAGTGATTCTACTTACAACAATGTTGACAAGGATGGAGATCAAAAAAATGATATTCCATATGACGTGTTCTTTGAAAATTTTTGCATTTGGGTTTTTCTTCAACTTTCTCATGGCTTTCTGATGTTACTTGATCAAGAAATCATGCACGATGAACTTGATTGGCTTTGAATAATATAGGATATGAAATTTTTTTTCATCTTTGTCATATCCTAATCCACGTCTATTTTTGTTGTTTTGGATTTCTTCCAACTGCTTGATCATTGGCTTAGAGGAAGAAAGTTGAACTTGATCATTGACAACTTCTCCACTTGAATTTGTATGTTTGAGTGTCTTGAAATCATATTTATCTTCATTTGTATGGTTGAATTTATCAGAAACATCACACTTCTGTTGCAACTCATCTCGTTGTAGTTGTGACTCCAGTTGAAGAAACTCAAATGTCTCATGTGCCTGATGTAGATGCATTTTAATATCAAAAAGAGTTACTTTGTTGATTTTCACCATGTCTTTTGTAGTGGATAGGATCATATTGTTAAGAACCTGTAACAACTGAATGTTTTGTCCATGTGAACTCACTCGCTTGAACTCACTCTCGCTTTCTTTTAACACTTTCTTTAATTTTATAACTTGCTTGGGTAAACTTGTTGGATTAATCGTCACTTGAATTTCACGCTCGCTTGAACTTATGTTAACAATTGAATGTTCGAACTCACGCTTGCTTTCTTACATGCTCGCTTGATTTTTCTTCAATCAATTTCATGCTCACTTGATGCTTGCTTGATTTTTTCTTTCACTTTGCACTTTCTTGAACACGCTCTCTTGATTTAGATTCTTTGTAAAATAATGGTGTCGAATACCATCGAAAATGCACCCAAGAGAATTCATACAATGATTTAATGACAAGTACAAATGAATTTTGATGACTCAATTGAAATTAATTGATTCACTTGACCTCCTATCAATTCAAAGCTTGGGTGTCAGGTTCAACCGAGAATGCACCCTTACAATTCAACTGAATTTGATTTGAATTTGATTACAAGTTAACTTACAAAAAATAAGTTTATTTTCAAGTTACATAAATACCAATTTTTTTTGATGTCATTGAATGTTGATGTGGATGAAAACTTCATTAAATTGATTGCCTTGAGTGAATGATGTTGAATTGCATGTTGATGTAGAATCGTTTTTGAATGATGATGTTGACAACTTTGATTATGTGTTGCATCTGCTCGATTGCTTGTGCTTATATTATTTTTTCTTGATTACATGAGATTCAATACAATTTATTAAGTGCGTGAATTTCCTTAAATTTTTGTGTACTCCATGTGTACCATATTACAAAGATAGTGTCAAAACTAGTCACAAAAAATAAGAAACATCAAGAATCCAAAAATTCATGCGCCATAACAAACGTACTCATGGTGTACCTAAGATCCCCTTGTTCAATTTTAGGTGGATATACAACACAATCACCAAAAACCTATCTTTTTATTATTCAAGTTACAACCAGCTCTTACACTCAAGAGAAACTTTTCAATTACAATATTTTTCTTGTTCTGGCCCTTTTTTAAACAACAAATTACTTCAATGAATTCCTCATGATGCTTAACTTTAACTTGGAAATTAACTCCTTTAATTCAACAACTCACTTATCACTCCAAAATATTTACAAAATAAAATTTATCAACACTCCTTATCTCTCTAAAAAAATACAAATTTCAAAAAATAAAAAACATATCTTCTCTCTCCAAATTTACCTGAACTTTACATATTTTCTCTTCAACACAGATTTCTAATTGCAGTCAATTATACAATCTTCTCTTGTAACATTCAACAAAATACAATGCATATTTCTCTTAGATGTCAGGGTGAGGAAGACAAAGTGAACATTTTTTGGGTTATCTTCTCCTTAAACTATTTATTACAAACAACACACAATCAATGTTGACAAGGTCAATCAATAAGAGATGGAATCTATATATTTAAATCCACAATAGATGACCCATCCTCAAGAGCACATTAAACTCCTGATCCCTTCCTCCTCATAATTCTTTGAGAAAATAGGATATGAGTGGCAATTCTGTTACACTAAATAACACATGACATATTTAGTCACATACCATGTATTGCATGGAATTTAACCTTCGTTCAACCTTTGATGACCCAATCTTTGTTCAACATGAGGAAATTGAAATTAAGTGCTTGAAGGAACTCTGCTTGTATCATGAAAGCCGTTGAGAGGATTAGCCCATAATTCGCTCAGAAGATGAACCCATTCTAAATCAATCTAATTTATCATAATCTAAGGCAAAGACGTAGCCACATTCCTCTTTGAAGCCCCATCGTTCTCTAGGACTACCAGATCTACCAGCCTCCCTCCATCTACAACAACGTCGTGGGTCCTCCTTCTGTCGGAGATTAAATTTTGTGGGTTCCTCCACAGATGAAGAAGAAACTAATAATGCAGAGGTAGCAAGACACTTGGCCTGTTGTTGTGAATCCAGGTGCCCTTGCTCTGGCACTTCAATGCCAATTCCCAACTAGATGGAAGATGGCTACATCCAAAAATTTTACCACTATATTATTCAACAAGTGATAAAAAATGGGCACAAACACCAATGTTACTTTATGAAACCATCTACCTTATTTCTGGTAAAGGTCTTGCTTGCATCCGATCATGTACAAGTTGTAATTCAGCAAGAAGCTCTGCAACCTTGAATCTTAGCTGACCAAAGCTCTGTAAATCGAAATGTAAGATTTGGGAAGTGCCATCAATTGCTTGGTGGAGTTTTCCAAAAGCCTGCATAGCTGGAATCTCCTCTTCACATATCTTTTGCATCGTTGGCTCTAATACCACATGAATGAAATTAAATAAACGCACATAAAAATATCAAAGATAGAAAAATGACGGAAAATTCTTGAGAGCCTCATTGTATTGTATTCCTCTCATCATTACAAATGTTAATAATAAAAATATAAATACATGAGGAGAATGTCTCAAGATAGTGCATCTATATTGGACACAATCTCTTTGGTTGAGTGAATATCTCAACCACACACTAATCTAAGAGCCTAACTAGTTGGGGAAAACCAACTATACCTAAATAGACTCCTAAGTATGAAGAACAAACCCAATCTAGAAAAGTAGGAATAAATCCAACTTTCATGATTTTAATTAATTTTATTATTTTGGACTCATAATTTTTTTTATAATATGGGAGTGAGGCTAAAAATTGAATTAAAAATATTCCATTTTTCTATCACTCCGCCAGATTCCCAAGGCTGAGGAAGGAATCCCAACAGAGGTAACCACAAACCAAGCTTTTAACTTGATATAAAGCCCTATCAAGTTGGAGAGGGCTCTTAGTCACAGTGATGAGGGTTGGAGGAATTAGGGTTTTTAGGCTACATATAGAGTGCAGGGGGTTGCTTTGAATTTTTTTGGTTGGGGAAATCCCTAAATGAAGGAATTAGGTCAAGGAAAGCTAGGTCAGGGAAAATGAATAAGGGTTGCAGGGATCAATGGGGCAAGGTAGGTACAATGCAAAACACTTAAATAAAATGGTTATGGAATGGTTTTGAAACTATAAGAAGGCTGAGAAAAGCATAAAAGATATATTTTTCTCAGACAGAAGAATATGAACAAAATATGATCAGTTACCTAAAACAGAGCAGGGAAAACATGTATTCTAAATTTATAACTTGTAAAAGATCATAATATAGAAATGAAAGTGAACATGAACACAATACTTTAAAACATATGATATTGAAGAAGAAACAATGATAGACATTCAATACCATAGGTATCCCATAGATGTAGCTACAACTCCTCCTTATTAGCTTGGCCAAAACTGAATAAAAATCTTCTTTGATCAACTAGCAAAAATCAACTTGATTCCAACTCTTCACTAGTGTGAAGAAATGAGCTAAATAGACATGAAAACAACATGCACTCTTCCACAGGGTCTGAATCCATGAGGTGAGGAAGATATTACACAAAAATATGAACTGATAGCTATAGTATAGGATGGTCAAAGTGACTCATTCCTATTCCAAGTGAACTGATTCATTACACCTAATTTTCTTGATTTACCTAATTTATTTACCCTAGTAAATAGTGAAAACATGATAATTACATTTAATTTCATCATTTACATAGGTAAAATCAACATTTCCCAAGACAAAAATCAAAACTCGAGTGAAACTCAGAAAATTTCAGAAGACTGTCAAATGCACCCTTTTTTTGTCAAACGCGTCCTTTTCCTATCAAATGCACCCTCTTTGCTCAAGGCTGAATTTGGGTGCCTTCTCGTTGTCACAATTTTCTCCAAGCTGGCTTGTTGGAAAGCCCTTCAAGTCTACTTTCCAAAACTACCTTCAGTTTGAAAAATGAAACCCATTTTCCCTATCAAAAATCACTTCTCCCAAGACTGGTAATGTTAAGTCCCTATATTACTAGTGTAGTCCCTTATTATGTTAGTGTAGCCCCCCTTATTGTTATTGTTTTACCCCTGTAACCCCCATATTGTTATTATTGTGCCCTTACATTATTATTGTTAAGTCGGCTAGGATTTTATTGTGACCCCATGGACTCCTATATATAGAAAGGAGGTCTTGTCATTTGTATCATCCAAGAGTTGTTCATTTATGTAATGTAAAGGAGGTTTCCCCCTCAAAGTGGCTTATTTCTAAGGCATTGATCTCTCTTTTCCTCTGTTTTGGGAGCCAGTTTCATAACATTTGGTATAAGAGCTTTGGATTCTAGGGTTTTGTTGCTCCAAACAGGTCATCGTGGCATTTTCGCTATAATTTTTTTTTCTACAAAGGTTTAGAAGCAGAAATTTTTATAGAGAGAAGCCCAAATCTGACGAAACTTCGTGTAAAAATTTCAGATATTGGTTCACAACATTTTCGGAGATATGATCTATGGAAGTTAGGGTTTTTTCAGGCTCCCCAATTTCACCTAAAAATGTCATCGTGGAATGTTCGCTATAAAAAAAATTCTACGACGATTCAGAAGCTGAAATTTTGATAGAGCGAAGCAGAAATCTGGAGGAACTTTCTATAAAAATTTCAGATCTTCGTTCGCAATATTTTCAGATATATGATCTATGGAAGTTAGGGTTTTTTCAGGCTCCTGAATTTCATGTCAAAGAGGTGATCGTGGGAAAATCATCATAACTCTCTCTCTGAGCATCAGATTGGAATTATGTGAAGAACACAAAATTTAGTTTTCTTTGTATCAATTTTAGAGCCTAAGGAGGAAACAGTGACATGTGGCATGTCGTACAAGTTCGCTCTATTGAACTAGTTCATAATTAGGTCATTGTGGGAGATTGGGCATAACTTCATCTTGAAAAATCCAATTAGGTCAGACCTGTGGAATTCGAAATAAGATTTATAGGGATACTACAAGGCTGAATTTCATATATTTAGGATCTGAAATGACAGATATAATTCAATTTCAATATCGAGCTCCTCAAAATCAAGAAAAAGGTGTGTATTTTTTTTTTTAATTTCATAACTTTTATTTGGAAAAACACTTTGAAGTGATTCCAAGGGCATATTGAAGAATTATTAGCATTATTGGGTTCTATAATGCCTCCAAAAAATAATTCCATACCCATTAAGCCCTCTGAAAGCTATACTATGACACATGAAGAGGAAGGATTCCAGTATGAGATATCAAAATTACAATACCAAGTGCAACAAATTTCAATCTTACAAAGAGAAATAAAAAATGACATAGATGGTTTAAAATAAAAAATGAAGGCTAATTTGGATGGTTTGAAGGATCAAATGAAAGACAATATGGATAATGAAGTAGTGGAAGATCACAACAACCATCAACAACAAGTTCTCTGGCTCTTAAAGGATAACCTAAATTTGGTGCAGAATCAAATGAAACAACAGGAAGATCAACATCACAATGAAAGAAGTTCTGAATCAGTCACAGAAACAACAACTTGAAAAGTAAGATCAATTTCTGATTATCTCAGCAACTGGAATAACTTTCCTGCAGAAGATTCCACATGAGAGGATGAGAATTTTACACAGAAGCATCAAGAAATAATCAAGAGTTGAGTACAACACTTGTTTGAAGGAGAGGGGCATGTTAATTCCCTATATTACTAGTGTAGTCCCTTATTATGTTAGCGCAACCCCCCTTATTGTTACTTTCGTACGCCTGTAACCCCCATATTGTTATTATTATGCCCTTACATTATTATTGTTAGGTCGGCTAGGATTTTATTATGACCCCATGGACTCCTATATATAGAAAGGAGGTTTTGTCATTTGTATCATCCAAGAATTGTTCATTTATGTAATGTAAAGGAGGTTGCCCCCTCGAACTAGCTTATTTCTAAGGTTTTGATCTCTCTTTTCTTCTGTTTTCGGAGCCGGTTTCATAACAGGTAAACGCGCAGTGTCCATGCCAAAAATGAGGTAGAAACATGGTTTTTTGATGGTTTTTTACCTTTTTCACTTACCATTTTGCCTCCAAATGCTTATCAAATGCACAGGGTTCATGTCCTCATTATTTTGAATCTACTGGTGGTGGCAATTTTCTCATTATATGCCCCAAAAAGAGCACATCGCACTACCTATTGCGCATTTGACACTTCGACTATGCTAAAAATATCCTCAAAAACATATAAATTCACAAACATGAAAAATTTGCCCATAACATGTCAAAATTGGTGGGAAGATGGTTAATCATGTGTTTAAGGCATGGAGTGTTACCTCAGAAAGTATGTCTAGCCTTATTTTCTCCTCTTTCTTGGTCAAGGTTTCAAATTTTCCGTGGGCTCATTTGAGCTTGACCCTTGCAATTATGTTCCACATGGCCTTTTCCATCTTTCTTTGAATATCATTGTCCTTTTGAGACTTTTCCAAGAGCTTCTCCAAGTGCTGGTTGGCTCTATCAAGCCATGATTATCTGTTCTCACTGATTTCTATGGCAAGTTATTCATCTAGGGTTAGTTGGTCAACTAGATCATCTTCCCTTTATCTCTCTAGGTTTAGAGCTCTTTTTCAGCCCTCTAGTCCTAGGTCTCTGTATTGGAGGTTGATCCTCCTCATCATCAGGTTCACCAAACTTCTCCAATGTATCATCAAGCAAAGCTTTAGCCTTTTATGCTTATGTTTGTGATTTGATGCATTTCATTTCATCAATGGTGTGTTTGGTCTTCAGTTGATGGTTCTCTTATTTGAGAAATTTAATGACAAACTTGGACCTTTCAAGATTAGCTTTGAGGTTTCTAATCTTGGCTTCCATCTCTCAGATTATTGAGGAAGGATCATCATCAATTTTTTCCAATTTTACAAGTTCAAAATCTGCCTCTTTCTCATGGAGGCCTTCCTCTTCATGTATGTCCACCTCTGCCATCTTTCCTTGTCTTTTTGTACCTGATTTGTTGGTGAATAAGGCAGGGCCCCTCCCATAATCTGTAGGTCAAACACCTACCTATGAACTCTCTAATAGGTATGTGCCAATATGTCCAAATCATCCCTCTTAGGCTTGCTAATTTCACCTCTGCTAGGTGACCCAGTCTCAATGTGAAATGGAGATGAAGGTGGTGAGGTGGATGAAGGTGACAGATCTGGTGATGATGTATGAATAGTAGGCTGAGATGGAGGTATGGATGTGGAAGGATGAGATGATGAAGGTGCATCTTGGCCATCTTGAATAGGTAGGACACTGAAAATATCAGTGGATATGAAGGTGTCCCATGTAATGTTTAACTGATCAAGGTGATGAAGGACTATCATCTTGATGAGGGAATGATGAAATACACTTTGCATTTGATGATCATAATTTCTCTTTTGGGAAATAAATTCCATCTTCTCAATGCTCCAGTAGAGATAGTAAGGTATATTAATAATTCTGACTCTTGTAAATTGCATGAGTAGTCGGATATGATAGGAGTAGAGTCTAGAAAACCTACCCTCACAAGTAAAGTACCTCATAATAATTTTCATCATAGGGACATATCTATCTAGGAGATAAGAGAAAGGAAAAATCCTCTTTCTCTCATTCTTGTACCTTGGTTTAATATATGGCTCATAATAAAACTGATTCAAATCTCCTTGCTTAAACCATTTTTCTCCAATGTTTGGGATCTCAATGGCAGCTGATAAGATGGTAGGAGACACAACTAAAGTGATACCAGCAAGGGTTAAGTGGTTGTTGTGGAGGTTTGAAATGAATAATTTGAACAACGCAAGATGTTATTGGACCCCTTCTACTTTCTCACAGAACTCAAAACAACCCACATGCTTAAAGCATGTCATAGTGATGGGAGATGCCATGAGTTCTCTGGTATTTGCTGGTTCATGTCTAATAACTCTCCATCCTTTTTTAGATGACCTTCTCTCCTGTCTTTCTTCCTCCTCACTATGACTTATATTCTCCTCTTCTGCCATAATGTATTTGGTATCAAAACCCTAGGAAGATGGTGGAATGGAATGTGAGTGTATGAAGTGAGGGTTGGTGTGAGGAAATTGGAGGATATTGGAAATAGGGATTTGTAATATGAGGGAGGTGATAGGGGTAGTGATTATGAGGGGTTTTAGAATATGGGATTTAATTTTAGGTAGGGTATAGGGAGCCTAGGCAAATGAAAACCTAGGACTTATGGTTTTGAAGGATATGATAGTTTAGGGAAATGGGATATCAATGTAGGAATTTGGGAAAATGTCTTAGGTTATGAGGAATGGTATATGAAAGCTAAAGGATTGAAATTTGAAGTGTAAATGAGGTTTTAATGAAAACTAGGGTTTTGAACTAGAAGGAGACAACAATTCCCTTAAGAAAAATTCACTAATCAAAATGACATTTAATAAAGTGGAGTGACACAAATGTGTTACTTACTAGCTTGTTGCAGGCATGAAGAATTGCTTTTGAAGGTTTGGAGGTGAATTTGTGAAGTTTTGAGGCCTTGCAAACGATTTTTGAAGAAACTGGGTGAACGCGCAACACCTCTGGTAAACGTGCCCTCCTCCTGACAAACGCACAGCACCATTAAGAAATGCACTATACTTTCAGCCAAATGCACAATGCCACTGGAAAACGTGCAGTTCCAATGGAAAATGCACCCTTTGACCCTATTTTACACTATTTCACCCTAAAAATTGAAAATTTCTCCTTTTCTGAGTTTTCTTGAGGCTGTAGGAAGCAAATGAACTTTGATTTGATGTGTTTAGGGCTTTTATACTTAAGTGGATTTGATTTATGCTTTGAAAACCCACTTTTCTTATGTTTCACTTTACCTTCATTTTTTCAAACCAATGCTCTTTAACTCTGACTTTTTGTTTTGCAGGTTGATCAGTTGATGGAGTTTGACATTTCTTTCCTTCAGTTTGGCATGAGTGCTTTGAGTTGACAGCTAGGGAGTGAAAATATTACATATAGAAAACATTAAATTACATAGGAGAATAAAAAAAAAATCACATCTTTGTTCTCATATCACAATGGCATTTTGATATGAAAATGATATAAAATCAAAATTACAACTTAAAAAATATAATGTTTACATACTGATGATCTTCTGAAAATGTAAATAGAATGTCATTGAATCAATCTCACATTTGTTTTCTGACTTTATTGGGATGGAATGATACATTATTGGACCTTGAAAAACAAAACCCTAATGACCTAATGGGACCTTGAATGACCTGACTGTCATAATTGACTTTGACTAAGATAGGACATGGTGAAATGAGCTTTTCATAGGTGTTATTATGCTCAGCAAGGCATGAAGGTGATTCAACAAATGTGATTTTCTAAGGGAAATTGAATTTTTATTGAGTAGGACTACCACCAGTGAAACAATTTTTAGCATTACCTAATGGAATGATATAAATATTTCATAGTGGGACACCTAAAATGAGAATGAAAAGAGTGATATTGATCACTGATGGAAGAATTCATATTCTGACACTAACATTTGCCTTATTGGGGATGGCAGCTCTAAAAGCGGTGTCAAGAGCTACAGATCTCTAAGTTTTTTAAATCAGTGCCGCTTCCATTGGGCCAATACAGCCAAAAAATAACTGAAACTGAAAACACACTACAAACTTTAACCCACACTAACAGATCATCAAAGCCTTGGGGCCTTCACCTCGGGCTTCAAACCTTGATGAATTCTGTCAAAACTTGTTGAAAATAAAATCGAATCATACTGAAATGATACCAACCTACTCTAATCTGTTGCACAATTGCTGATTAGGTGAAATGATCCTTCCAGTGTAACCAATCCAGGAGATGGCTACTTACTGAAGTTCTACTCCCACTTTCCTCGAGCAGACATAATGATGTACATGTAGGCGACTCATGATAAAAACTAAAACCAAGACTTATGCTGACAAATGATACAACATTCATATTCTCCAATGATTTCAAAAGACTGTCGAAGGGATCTTGAAAATCCTGAAGCATTACCTTGTCTTGAGATCCAACAACAAAAATACAAGTACTCCCTTTATTTTGATCTGAAAGGACACTTGGTTGTTGATCGATAGGAAGGCATAGGGAAGTATGACTCTCTACTATCTGATTTTTGGTTCTAAATTCCTCAAGCATGGGCAACTCTTACTCTATCTCTTGCATGATGTCTATCTTAGGTTCATACTTTTAAAATTCATATTTTAAATCATCCTTGAACAGAAAAAATTCTTCGAGATTATGAAACATGAAAACCCTATCATCTTCATAAAAAGAAATAGTATCTTCTAGCTGCTCTCCTTGCAGGGAATCATCATCATAAATTGGTTTTCTCAACAATTTTCTGTATATTTTCATCAAGCTCCTCATCGAAATTATCTTCATATTTATCATACTTAGGCAAATCAGTTTCAGGAGAAACTTCATCAAATATGAACATTGAAAAATTATATTGTCTTTATTCATGATGATATATAAATCTAGTTTCAGGATTGTCCTCATTTAAACTTAGATTTTCATTTTCAAAAATGGAAGAATTTTTACCAACACTTTCTTGACTATGTGAACACTGCAAACCCGCTTTAGCTTGGACTGTAATATGAATTTTCAGGAGTTGATGTATCTCATATTCAGATAGAGGAGAAAATAATTTTTGTTTTATTTTGATAACATGGTAATTGTCTTTTTTCTCTCCTAAATATTCACAAGGATGTTGGATATCTTCTTTAATATTTGGTTGATCAACTTGTTGTACTCTTGCAAGAATTTTCTCATGTGGGAAGTCTTTATGAACATCAAGAAAATATACATCATATTTTTCTTCCATGAGAGAAAACACTTGCTCTTTTTGGTGATGAAAATTATTTTAATGTAAAGTCTCCAAGATCTCTTCATCCATGAACTCATTATCATCATAAATATCCTCTAGGTTTTGAATGAACACCTCAAATTGATCATAACAGTTATTAACCAAAGACAAATAAGGGTAGGACTCCTTGTATTCTTCATAAAATATTGAATGGAAAACTCTAAGAGAACAAATACTGGCAGGTGGCAAACCTTCATACCAAAATCGTTCTTTTCCTTCAAGAGAAGCCATGAACATATTTAAAATACAATCTTCATGAAATTCAACCTTCAACTTGTGTGTATGCATGTGAAATTTAACCAAATGTAAATTGGCATCATTCCTATCATCATCTTTAAACATAGGCAATTTCCTTTGCCAATCTACCTTAGGAATTTTATTTGGGAAACCTGGAATGTGATCCCGACTCATGGGAGCATACATTCTTGCAACAGTTTCCATCTTGAAAATTCTTGAAGCTACTGATTTTCATTCAGTGGAGTCACCATGAAGTGTTGATTTTCTAGATCTTTCAGTCAACAGGAGTCAGCAGGTGAATGGTTCAGCCTTCATATGTGTCCAACTGTTGTTTACCATCAACAATTAGATCTAAATCTTTGTCATTCTTTCTCAGGGAATATTTTCCTTCTTTTTTTCCTCAACAACAGTGCCAAGATGTTATCACTCTACCAGATTCCCAAGGCTGAGGAAGGAATCCCAATAGAGGTAACCACAACCCAAGCTTTTAACTTGATAGCTAGCCCTATCAAGATGGAGAGGGCTCTCTCCAAAAGGGTCAAAACCAGGAGGGTTGGAGAAATTATGGTTTTTAGGCTAGATATAGAGTGAAAGGGGTTGTTTTGAATTGTTTTGGGTGGGGAGATCACTGAATGAAGGAATTAGGTCAAGGAAAGCTAGGTCAGGGAAAATGAATGAGGGTTGATGGGATCAATGGGAAAGGTAGGTACATTGAAAATAGCTTAAATAAAATGGTTATGGAATTGTTTTGAAACTATAATAAGGTTGAGAAAAGCATAAAAGATGTATTTTTCTCAGACAGAAGAAGATGAACAAAATATGATCAGTTACCAAAAACAAAGCATGGCAAACATGTATTCTGAATTTATAACTTGTAAAATATCATAATATAGAAATGAAAGTGAACATGAACACAATACTTTCAAAAATATGATATTGAAGAAGAAAAAATGATAGACATTCAATACCACAGGTATCCCATAAATGTAGCTGCACCTCCTCTTTATTAACTTGGCCAAAACTGAATAAAAATCTTCCTTGATCAACTAGAAAAAATCAAACTGGTTCCATCTCTTCACTAGTGTGAAGAAATGAGCTAAATAGACACGAAAACAACCTTCACTCATCCTCAGGGGTCGAATCCATGAGGTGAGGAAGATATTACACAAAAAATTGAACTGATAGCTAGAGTATAGGATGGTCCAAGTGACTCATTCCTATGTCAAGTGAACTGATTCATTACACCTCATTTTCTTGATTTACCTAATGTATTTACCCTAGAAAATAGTAAAAACATGATAATTACATTTAGTTTCATTATTTACATAGGTAAAATCAACATTTCCCAAGATAAAAATCAAAACTAGAGTGAAACTTAGAAAATTTCAGAAGACTGCCAAACACACCCTTTTCTTGTCAAAAGTGCCCTCTTTGTTCAAGGCTGAATTTGGGTGTCTTCCCGGTGTCAAACTTTTCTCCAGGATGGCTTGTTGGAAAGATCTTCAAGTCTAATTTCTAGAAATACCTTCATTTTGCAAAATGAAACCCATATTCCTTGTCAAAAATCACTTCTCCCAAGACTGGTAAACACGCAACGCCCAGGCCAAAAATGAGGCAGAAACATGGTTTCTTGATGGTTTTTTTCCATTTTCACTGACCAACTTGCCTCCAAATTCTTAGAAACTGCACAAGGTTTATTTTATAATTATTTTGAATCTACTAGTGGTGGCCATTTTCTCATTATATACCCCAAAAAAGAGCGCAGCGCCCTAGGTGTTGTGTGTTTGACACTTTGACAGTGCTAAAAATATCCTCAAAAACAAAGAAATTCAAAAACATGCAAAATTTTCCCAAAACTTGTCAAAATTGGTGGGAATATGGCTGATAAGGTGTTTGAGGCATGAAGTGCTACCTCAGCAAGTATGTCTAGCCTTATTTTCTCCTCTTGCTTGGTCAAGGCTTCAATTTTTGCATGGGCTCATTTGAGCTTGGCCCTTGCAATTTTTTTCCTCGTGGCATAATGCTTTTCCATCTTTATTTGAATATCATTGTCCTTTTGAGCCTTGGACAAGAGCTTCTCCAAGTGCTGGTTGGCTCTATCAAGCCATGATTCTCTATTCTCACTAATTTGTATGGCAAGTTGTTCATCTAGGGTTAGTTGGTCATAGCTCAGCTTCCCTTTGCCTCTCTAGGGATAGAGCTCTTTTCAGCCCTCTAGTCCTAGGTCTTTGTCTTGGAGGTTGATCCTCCTCATCATAAAGTTCACCAAAATTCTCTACTGTCTCTTCAAGAAAATATTTAGCCGTCTCTGCTTCTCTTTTTTCTTTGATGCATTTCATTTCATCAATGGTGTGCTTGGTCTTCAGCTGTTGGTTCTCTTTCTTGAGAAATTTAATGACAAACTTGGACCTTTAAATATTAGCTTGGATGTTTCTAATCTTGGCTTCCTTTTCTCGGATGATCAAGGAAGGATCACCATCAATTGTGTCCAAATTTACAAGTTCAAAATCTGCCTCTTTCTCATGGAGGCCTTCCTCTTCATGTATGTCCACCTCTGCCATCTTTTCCTTGTCTTTGTGTACATTCTTTGTTGGTGAAGAAGGCACGGCCCCTCCCACAATCTATGGGGAAAACACCTGCCTATGACCTCTTTGATAGGTATGTGCCAATATGTCCAAATAAGCCCTCTTAGGCTTGCTAATTTCACCTCTGCTAGGTGACCCAGGCTCAATGTGAAATGGATATGAAGGTGGTGAGGTGGATGAAGGTGACTGATTTGGTGATGATGTATGAATAGTAGGCTAAGATGGAGGTATGGATGTGGAAGGATGAGATGATGAAGGTACATCTTGGTCATGCTGAATAGGTGGGACAGTGAAAATCTCATTGGATATGAAGGTGTCCCATGTAATGTTTAATTGATCAAGGTGATGAAGGACTATCATCTTGATGAGGAAATCATGAAAGATAGTTTGCATCTGGTGATCATAATCTCTCTTTTGGGCAATACCATCTTCTCAATGCTTTGGTAGAGATAGTGAGGTATATTAAGAATTCTGACTCTTTTAAAGTGCATGGGTAGTCGAATATGATAGGAGTATAGTCTAGAAAACCTACCCTCACAAGTAAAGTACCTCATAATAATTTTCATCATAGGGACATATCTATCTATGAGATAAGAGAAAGGAAAAATCCTCTTTCTCTCATTCTTGTACCTTTGTTTAATATATTGCTCATAATAAAACTTATTCAAATCTCCTTGCTTAAACTATTTTTCTCCAATGTTTGGGATCTCAGTGGCAGCTGATATGATGGTAGGAGACATAATGAAAGTAATACCAGCAAGGGTTACATGGTTTTCATGGGGGTTTGAAATGAATAATTTGGACAACACAGGATGGTATTTGACCCTTTCTACTTTCTCACAGAACTCAAAACATCGCACATTCTTAAAGCATGTCACAGTGATGGGAGATGCTGTGAGTTCTCTGGTATTTGTTGGTTCATGTCTAATAAATCTCCCTCTTTTTTTATATGACCTTCTCTCCTGTCTTTCTTCCTCCTCACTATGACTTATTTTCTCCTCTTTTTCCATAATGTATTTGGTGTAAAAACCCTAGGGAGATGGTGGAATGGAATGTGAGTGTATGAAGTGAGGTTTGGTGTGAGGAAATCGGAGTAGAGTGGGAATAGAGATTTGTAATATGAGGGAGGTGATAGGGGTAGTGATTATGAGGGGTTTTAGAATAGGGGATTTAATTGTAGGTAGGGTATAGGGAGCCTAGGAAAATGAAAACCTAGGACTTAGGGTTTTGAAGGATATGATAGTTTAGGGAAATGGGATATCAATGTAGGAATTTGGGAAAATGGCTTACGATATGAGGAATGGTATATGAAAGCTAAAGGATTGAAATTTGAAGTGTAAATTAGTATTTAATGAAAACTAGGGTTTTGAATTAGAGGGAGACACCAAATTCTCTTAAGAAAACTTCACACACCAAAATGACATTTGATAAAGTGGACTGAAGCAAATGTGTTACTTACTAGCTTGCTCGAGGCATGAAGAATTTATTTTGAAGATCTGGAGGTGTATTTGTGAAGTTTTGAGGCCCTGCAAATGATTTTTTAAGAAACTGGGTGAATGTACGACACCTCTGGCAAATGCACCCTCCTCTTGACAAGCACGCAGCACTGTTAAGAAATGCACTACACTTTCAGCCAAATGCACATCGCCACTAGCAAATGCGTAGCGCCAATGGAAAATGTGCCCTTTGACCCTGTTTTGCACAATTTCACCCTAAAACTCAAAAATTTCTCCTTTTTTGAGATTGCTTGAGGCTATAGGAAGAAAATGAACTTTTATTTGATGTGTTGAGGGCTTTTATACCTAAGTGGATTTGATTTATGCTTTGAAAACCCACTTTCCTTATGTTTCACTTTACCTTCATTTTTTCAGACTAATGCTCTTTAACTTTTGACATTTTCTTTTGCAGGTTGATCAGTTGATCGAGTTTGACATTTATTTCCTTCAATTTTGCATGAGTTCTTTGAGTTGATAGCTATGAAGTGAAAATATTACATATAGAAAACATATAATTACATAGGAGAATAATAATAAAAAATTACATCTTTGTTTTCATATCAAAATGGCATTTTGATATGAAAATCATATAAAATCAAAATTACAACTTAAAAAATATGATGTTTACATATTGATGATCTTCTGAAGATGGAAATAGAATGTCATTGAATCATCTCACATTTGTTTTCTGACTTTATTGGGATGGAATGATACATTTTGGACCTTGAAAAACATAACCCTAATGACCTAATGGGACCTTCAATGACCTGATTGTCATTGAATTGACTTTGACTGAGATAGGACATGGTGAAATGAGCTTTTCATTGGTGTTATTATGCTCAGAAAGACATGAAGGTGAGTCATAAAATGTGATTTTCTGAGGGAGAGTGAAGTTTTATTGAGCAGGGCTACCATCAGTGAAACAATTTTTAACGTGACTTAATGGAATGATATAAAAATTTCAAAGTGGGACACCTAAAATGAGGATGAAAAGAGTGATATTGATCATTGATGGCAGAATGCATATTTTGACACTAACACATTTATCATCTATATTTCATACATTTGGATTGGTCAAGAGTCATCTAAATGTTATCAAATTTCCATTCCATACCCCTATGTCACAATGGCCATAGAAACAAACACTAACAAAATTAATATAGACATTTTAAATTTATAGAAAACTAACATAGGCTCATGTGTAGGGCCTCGGAGTAGGATTGGAGATTAAACTCTCTAAGTCCATCAAAATCAAGACTATATATCACTATAGAGTGACTAAAATCTATTTTTACATAAATCTATTGGTATAAATATCCTTTAACATAGGATTCAAGCACAAGATCACAATGGGAACACGTGGAGTGATATCCCCTCTCCATTTTTTTCAGTGTTCATTATATTACTATTTTTATATGGATCATTTGAGGGGATGGTTCTCTTATAAAAATTCCTTATAGAGATTTTGGGCTTAGTTTCCTTTCCTACACATGTGGTTTTAACCCACTACTATTCCCCTAGTTGTTCTATTGTGATGTTCTACCAAAATAGACATTCCTTAGGTTAACCTTCTTAGGTGATTACATGTGGGAAGTGCCTGAGGTGCCTGAGACAGGAATTACATCACCATATATAGAGTTTTAATGAGCTATCATTATCTCAATTTGGAGTTCAGGAAGACCTCCAAAAGTGGCCTGTCGGAGCACACTGCGCTTTTTGCACCCCAATTCTGCATTTTTTGACCAATCTTAGGAGAATTGGTTTTTGATGGGCTATACTTGATCATTTTCAGTTCTTGATAGGTTTATTGTGTAGTAGACATAAATATATTTCCAATGAGCTATGATGATTTCACTTCGGAGTTGGGGAAGTCATCCCAAAGTGGGTTTTAAGGTGACGCTACGCTTTTTGCAGGGTGGCGTTGTGCTTTTTCCAGTTCACTAATATTTTCCAGATTTTGACTTTTTCTCAGTTGGTGAATGGATTTGATGGATTTTACTGATGTAATTGATTCATGTAAATGTAAATATGTCACTTTTAGTTACTAGAGGTAGATACATTGGATAAAAATGTATTTTTTGGACAACTAAATCAATTTCACCAAAGTTAGGGATGAGTTTTTTGACCTCCCTAGTCATTGGGTTTCTAGTTGAGAACTTTGGGGATTAGTTCCACAAGTCAAGAATTCGAACCTTGAGAGTGGGAGAAGTAGTTTTCAGCCTATATATTTCATTCCTTTTGACATTGCAATTTTTGGATGTTGTTGGATTGATCACTGAACACCATTGTAATCAAATTTTTGGCAAGTAATAACAGACTAAGTTGCAGCTATTTTGATGGAATTCTTGTGGTAAAGTTATTTGACATTGTTTCTTTTGATGTTTTTCAAATGTGTGAATGTATTTTGATTTCATATTCATTCCATTTATGAATGTAATTTTTTCCTAAGTCAGAAATATAGAATTCATTAAGCTTATGCTCTGTTTTAGAGGAATAGTTATAGTTCGTTTCATCTTCGTCTTAATAGAAAATAATTCATATTTCTTATGCTCTTTTATAAAACCCTAGAAGTCTAGACCACTCCATCAAGATTATCCTTTTGTGTTGAAATTATTACCTACCTTGCTCCATCAGATCCCTACGATTCTGATGTTTGTTTTCCCTGACCTAATTTCTTCCTTGACCTATTCACCATCCAGCACCTCAAAATTCAATCAATCAAACCCTAGTGCTACTATACCTAGCTTAACATCTCATTGATCCAGTCATACTGGTTGAGATCCATTGGAGAGAGCCCTATCCTACCTAGTAGGGCTAGCTACTTGACGAAATATTGGTTTGTGGTTACCTTTGCTGGTAACTTCTCAACCTCGGAGATCTGGTGAAGTGATAACATATTGGTGACCATACAGGGGAAGAAAGTAGCAGATCTTCCCCAGGGCAACAATCATCAAAGTTTAGATTTGGTTGTTGATGGTTGACAACTGTCAGATGCATATGAAGGCTGAATCATTCACCTGGCGACTACAGTGTTCAATAATCCAAGGTTCATAATTTTCATGGTAACTCCACTTTTCAAGAACCGGTACAACTTGTGGGGTCAGTTGCGCTCTTCAGTTGATTATTGTTATCTATAAGTTTTTCTAGGGGAGCGCTCTATGGTTTTGGTTTAGTTGGCCATAAGGATGTATTTTTTTATTGTTAAACATATTTATTCACCATAGTTGAAAATTTTTACAATAAATATTGAATACTTAAATATTTTCTTCCATAAGAGGAGGGACCACTATTGCAAATATGTAGGATAAATCCTTCATTGGAAGGCTTAGCCATAGAAGAGCTTAGGAGGATCATTTTTGGTTGAGATGGGGAGAAATAGGATATTATTAAACTGGTATAAAATAAATTCCATCGATCAATGCAAATCATCCTTTGATTGATCCTCTTCACCTTGTACTCACTACGATGGCTAGCAAATTTTGTGATCCATTTTCACTTTTTTTCTCATCAAATGGTTGGTAAGAGTGGAGACTCTACAATGTGGGAGATAGGATTATCTTTACCAAGTGTTATGGGGATTTCCATTGTGATTTCCTCATTATGACCAGTAATCATGATAAGATTAACTCCCTCAACCCATACCCCATCTATATTCTCTCTATGGGGCATACCACTTGTTGTGGAAATAACCCATATTACTCTCCTTAGTATCTCGATGTCCATGCCCCCAACTAGATTACTATTCTATGTGGAAAAAAACCCAAGCTCTCAACCAAAATTTAGGTGGTTCCCACCTATATCTATTAAACCTATATTCATTTTATCTTTCTCAGTTGTTGGACAATCATTTGTAGGGAATCTATAGGGGGGGTCTATGCATATTTCTAGTCATGTTGGGGATAGTAACGTTATGAGAGTATTTAATAATTCTTGGGAAAATACATCATCAGGAGGAATCCCATTCCTTAGAGGCTCAAATGTCTTTAGTAGTTTCCAATCATCTTAGGTAAATGTCTATGCTAGCACCAATTTCTCTATAAATGTTCTTACATGCAAGAATGCTTTCACTTCTGGTATTTGTGACTCTAAAGTTGGATATCGTCCCACTAGTGGTGATGCCTTTGGGATTTTCTTTTCCTGTAAAGACAATACCCTTTGTGAAATTATTCCTTTTTCTAGTACATTTTCTCTTTAAATCCAAAATCTAGGAGTCATGACCCATTCAGTAACCTATCAACCTCTAGAAACTATGCTATGGCATAATTGAGAGGTATTTATATGGTACCATCTCTTCCTCTAGAACCATTAGATCAAAATAAACTTCCATTTTTAGTGTCTCTTGACTTGTTGGATTTGGAAAAACTCATGAAATATACCATATTCCATCACGAATGATGGCCACCTATGTTTTCTAAACTACCTTCTGACATACCAAAGTTTGATGGAAAGTCAAGGGATAACCCTATGACACACATCGCCACTTATCGTGCGTGTTGTTCATCTAACTTCTTAGTGGATGATAGTACTCATTCTCATCTCTTACATCATACATAGAACAATGATGTTTTCAAGTGGAATATTGAACTTGATTGGGAATATTATCATGACTATGTCACTTTATCATAAACATTTATGAACCATTTCGAGTTACCCTCAAAACAATAGATTGGAAATATATCCTATATAACTTTAGTTGAGATGCTTGTAACATTATTTTTTATCATATTCATGAGTGGAACATATGTAAATGATTGATTAGTACCAATACTCCTATTCAATTTTTGAAATATTGTTTCAGTCATTTGTTACTTCCACAAATCATCCAAGGATTTTGTGATAGTTGGAGAATATATTGAGAAGGTTATCCTTTGTTCCCAACATGTTGAATTTATTTATTCACAATTGAGTACACCATATGACATCATTTCTAATACTCCTTTGGCATCAATTGATCCTCTTCATCCAAACCTAGGACCACATGTTTATGGTTTGGTAAGTTTGATACCCATTGATGACATGAATCAATTGACAACACAATTGGATCATATGATTATTTCATTGCAACCCCCAACTATTGCACCCATTCTTCAACCCCTTAACATACCTCCATGGTGCATTCATTGTAGTTCATGTAATCAAATAATCCTTAATAACATAGTGGTAATAAGATGAAAAATAAATAATAACATAGAGTAAAAAAATGCTCAAATGGATCCAAAAACCAAAACCTCTATGGTTGGGGACACCAATGATAAGAAACAAAGTAACAAGTTTCCTTGCAAGGTATATTAGGGAGACCATCTTACTCATGAGTGCCTACATATGGATGAGATTAATTGTTATTTTGGCTAGTGACCTTACATTTTGATGAATCCTCTCCCCACACAACAACTAAAATTAGTTTCCCATTACCCTACTCCTCCACCTGGGGCCATAGCAATTCAAAATAAATAAGGAGGCTTATCATTTGTGACAATTCTCATGTGTAATGAGCTAGTGCATCTAAATATGTGAGGCAATAATTATGAGACTTCTAAGAGTGGTTCTTCTTCTAAGAACCCCATGACCCCTACTCCACCCAATGGACCTCTCTTGATAAATAATCCTTTCAAAACTATGATACACCCAAGGGTGTTCTTAAATGGTTGAATCATAATCCAAACACATGGGTTGCCTATAATTATAGTATTTTAAAGAATTTAGCATAGCAATCATGTGACATGCCTTACTTGGAGTTTTTGAAAATATTTACCATGCAACATAGAGAATTATTATCCACAACGAGAGGGTTATATCCCTGATATTCCATTCTCATTACCTTTTATACAAACATGAGCTAGTATAGGCTCTCTCATTATATTTCTTTCTAGATCCAGTTTCAACTTCTTGGAAATACCATACTCTACACACTTGCACAAAAAAGGGATCCACCACTTCCATGATGTTTATATCATCTTAACAGATTTTAGGTTCTCCAATGCTCACTTATTCAAACACTACACTCCAAGCCTTTGAATTCCATACCTTTCAAATGAGGGAAGTCCTCCCAGCATTTCCCATTGAGCTTAGGGGAAAATATATCATTGTCAAATTTGAGGTAGTTGATGTCCCACTTCATTACAACTTGCTCCATGGGTGTATTTGGTTCTATGCCATGATGACTATCATTTCATTATAATTTCATGTTATACTAATTCCACGTCATTAAAATATAGTTATGATCAATCACCTTGCATTTTACATGATCGATAAGATGACCACTGGTAGCACCCATGTGTCATTTGAATGATACACCTTCATATTATTCAAATGTTGGTGTGGAGCCATTAAAAATATCTTCTCTGGTTGATATATTTCTAATTCCCCCACTTGATACATATAATTCTATGTCTCCCATAAATATGATCTCTTTTATCAATAGTGATTCCTCTGGGTCTTCTAATCCTCGGCTGGTGCCTATAAAATACCAATCTCATGGGATCTCAATGCCACTTCTAGTATAAGAGATTTAATCTCTAGAATTCCCTCTAGAACATACTAGAATTTAGAAACTCCATATCAATAAGGAATATGATCAAGATACTCTTCCCAAATGTGTAATAACTACATCAATTTTACACAACTCCCTCAATATTTGGATTCCTTCACAAACATCCATCTCAGAGGTTATGACTTCAATTTATCATCCGAGGGAGAATATGTCTCATAATGCATCTAATCTCCTATATTTTTAAATGGTGGATCTTGGAAAACAAAATATTGAATTGGGCTAGAGTGCATTTCCTAGGTCATTTGGTGATGGGTCACCCTTGCATAGAGTCAGTACTTGGATTTCTAGTATCGAACTTCCCACTAAATTTTCCACTCCAATCCCCATTTTTGATGATTTAATTATACATCCATTGTGTCATGATGGACATCATTAAGTAGTTTCTATTATCCCATGAGTCAAATCAACCTTTATGTCCTCGGGTAGTTTTTAATATTAATGTGATTTGAGGCTCTCACTAAAATCATCAACCTTGAGGAACATGCAAATTCAATTCAATGTCACATGGTTACAACATGGTGTGCCATATGTTGTTGAAAATGGATCAGGAGTTCATACATGTCAATAGGAATCATTGGCTTGTGCCTAATAATGGGAACTACATGGCATAACCTATCAAAATGTGTCATGTCTTGTATATTATGTATTTTAGTTTTGGTTTTGTGTGTGATGTGAGCACGTTTTACTTTTGCATGTGGGTTGAGTTTATTTGATTCTTATCATGTTTTTGGATTGACATATGTCAATAATATCCTATTGGTTCATCATAGATAAATACATAGTGAGACCAGAAGTTTACGTACACTATAACTCTAATTATGTTGACTTTGGCACAATAATTGAGCATCAATATAAGCATGCATATGGATTTCCACTCACATATATGGAATTTATAAGTAAGTTCCAAACCATATATACATACATATACATATACCATTTCCACTATTCTTGACCATTTGGAGTATTCTTGACCTTTTATGTTGAACATCCTTTTGTAAGTTGCACTTAGTAACTTCATCTCTTCACAATGTCTCTCGGTCTATTTTGTGCCAATTTATGGGGGGTACATCAAGGCCCTCCTCTCATGAATATCTTTTTGTCAATGTCAATTCAATATCTAAGAGATTCATCTACAAATTAGTAGTGCATTGGAGCTTGTAGTCCTCAATGGTATGCTTCCTCATGATTGAAAATGGGTTTTAATCATTATCTCTTGCTCGATAAAATCAATAAGTGTTAGGTATAAAATAATTTATTTACACTTGTTGGATTGTGTTAGGTACCTTGGGGTCCATTTTCATCATTGGTGGGTCCCCTCGCATCTATTAATGATATACCTCATTAACTACTAATCAGACAATTTATACCAATATGAACATAATCACATTTATTTTTATGATGTATATTTGTACCAAAGGTGTTAGGATGAATACTTTGAGAATGAGGGAATCTCACTCACACATTCTATCCCTCTTAGTTTGCGATGGAGTATTTCACTATCTTATGTACATTGAATATGACTCAAGGGAACTATCATTTGTATTCGATGTCTTACTAACGTATGTTATGACATAGATCCCCATTGTATTTTCTTGTGGCAAAAATATCTTTAATGAAAATATGGATCCATAATGTATTCATTCATGGCCATGGACTCGTAGTGTATTGATTTGATGGCCATGTTCAATTATCTCTTGTACTCAGCATGGGTATCCCTACCTTGGGGATGATCTATATGATTGATTATTGGATGCCTTGCAAGTCCTAACTGGTTCCTTTGTCCTCAACTCCTACCTTGTACCTCTTTTCTAAATTCACTATATTATAATGTATTTGGGCCATAAATTTCTATTTTGACCTCATACATTAGGGGGAATCTATTATAACCCTATATTGACACCCAAGAGTTGCAACATAAGCCTATACTAATCTACCATAATTAATAGGTTGAAATACCTTTCTTATAACCCTAGGAAGATAGTAACTAAAGCTCCATCACTTTGATTGGTTTGACATAAAAAGATGTATCACTTTGTTTCTATGTGCAAGGACAAATGAACATGTTACGACTTTTCCAGATGCTCTATGGAAAAGTAATGAATGCCCTACCTTCTAGAATTTCTTATTTCTAAAGAGATCAATTTGGATTGGAGGAAATAATTTGTCATATGGTATAATAATTGGTCCCTAAGAATAAATTCTATTGGACCTAGACATCCAAATACATCCTCCCATGTCCTTGAGAATCCTATGTAAGGAGGTCATTCGTAGGATAGAAAGGGAGAAGAAAATTTAAGGAAATGCTAGTGAAATTCATGGGGAAGAGGGATTTACAATAGAATATTAGTTAAGGAGGAGCCAATGCCAAGGTATTGGAGGGGAGTGCTCACATCCAAGGTATAATTTGTGAGAAAAACCATTGTCTTTATTGTGAATTTCAAATTATTTTCCCTAATGTTTGGCATTTATTGAATGTATTCATTGGAATTGAATTAACTTGGATGATTTGATTTGGATCTAAAATATTTCTCTAATAGATATTTTCTTTGGAAATTAGATATGGGTTCTTTGGTGTTCATGTGTGCAAGATACATGTGACATAAATGGAGGTATGATCTCTAGGGGCTAAAACATGACTGTCTACAGCTGCATGAATTCATATCTACATCAAACATCCAGGGTGAAAAGTGTGCAGTAATCCTCTCCCTTCTCTCTTGATCAGGTGCTCAGAATTATGCTCAAAAATGAAAGTTGTCGAAATGGTTTGGATCCTAAATGACCGCATAGATCTCGTCATTCTAAATATGGTGCAACTCGTTTCATGGATAACCGAAACATTATGCTCCTAAAAACACGTTCTATTTGTTTTCCCAAACAAGTAAATTTTTCAAAAATGGCAGCTGACAGGGAAAATGTTTGGGCCAGTGGCAGGATTCCACGTAGCCCATTTTGGTTGGTCGAAATGTAATTTTTTTGAGATTTTCAGGCTTCACCACTTGTCTGTTTTTCATTGGGTGCTGGTTGGTTGAATTTCATTGGATGGGATGGTGGCCAACCACATGTTGCCACGTGGCCCAACCAGAGGTCGCCATGTGGCAGCACAGGGGCCACCAAAATGGGTTTAAGGAAAAATTGCACCACCAGAGGATTTGAAACCACGATCTATCACCAAATAGAGCACTGCCTTACCGGTCAGGCTACATCGTTTCTTATTAAACATTGCAACACAAATGGTATTTAAGGTTTATTAATGTGGAGTATGGGGGTATAAAACATATTCAACCATACCGTTTCAAACCATGGGCATGGATTCTAACCGCCTACACAAACCATCCTAAATGCCACTGAAAAATCATGTGCCCAGCCTTTTTCTAACTACCAAGGTTAATGCTACCGCCGACAATTTTTTATAATAAAAAAATTATTTTTGGCACCAAATATTATGATTCGAATTTTGGATTTTAGGCATTAGTGGAAAAATTAATAATCCCACAATTTCGCTAGGAATTCAGAAAAATTGTTGCTCTGTTAGTTGAAAATGGGGCGAAATTGTAGGACCAGTCCGAATTTTGGGGAATTTCTGGAGCGGTTAGTGCCAAAACTTGGGAAAGTCATAAGTTGATCATTTTTTGGCCAAATTTGATGCATAGAGAGGCTAAACAATAATTTTTGGGCATTCTGGAGCTGATGGAATAGGTTTCAGAGTTGTTTAAACATTATAAACACATACAACCACACCTTTGAGCATAATAGAAGAGTTCCAAACCATTGGAAGCTAGACCAAGGAGACGTTGCGCAGGCGGGGTGAACTCCTTCATCATATTGTGTTGTGTGACTGTTTTTGGTGATGGTCATGTCTATTAGACGTTGTTGTTAAATGTTTTTTTATGTTAATTTTCTCATGAAATTCACACAAAACCAGATAAAAACTCATATTAAACTTGCAATTAACCTCTCAATCCTCAAGCACTTTCTTTATATTCTGAATTGGATCTTAGCACAACAAAACTAATATTCCTATTCAGATCAAGTTGGTATCATAGCACTAGGTTTACTTGTGCAAAGAGGATTTAATTTGTTTTGAAAGTGTTTAAATGCTTACAAGGTTGAAGCTCAAGAGAGGAGAAGGCAACCTTGTGGGTCCAGGTTCTGTACTTGGAGCGAGGAGGAGGGCACCGTTTCCACAATTTCCACCACAATATTCACCTCCAGTTGGAGTAGAAGCTTTAGTAAGTATGTCTCATGAATGAGGAGTTGACAACATGTCATATGATGAGAAGGCTTTTAGGAAGGCTTTATTTTACATGACAGAGATGGTGAAGGTCCTCTATGGAGAGAGGAACATAAGGTTGCAGGGTGAAATCTCTAGGCCTCTAAGAGGATAGGGTTCTCCAGAAGGAGGATGTAATGGAAATGGTGATAATCCACCATCATCATCACCGCCATATTCACATTCATCTTCATCCTCTTCCACTACTACAACCCCTACACATACTCATCAACATACCTCAAAAGGAATTAGTAAACAACCCTTATCAAAACTTGATATTAAATTTTAGTTGCCTATGTATAATGGTGAAGTGAATGCAAAGAAGCTTGAAAATTGGGTTCGTCAGTTGGAGGTATATTTCAAATTTCAAAACCTTCAAGATGATGATACAAAGATTCAGCTAGCTTCCTTGAGACTAGAGGGTGTAGCACTAGTATGGTGGGAAGAGAAGACACAATATCAGATAAATAAAAATGGTATTTCACTCTCTTGGTATAATTTCATTTTTTCAATTAAAAGAAAATTTTACCCTCTATCATATATGCAAAAAGCCATCATGAATTGGCAGAACTTTAGACAACTTAAAGGTCAAAGTGTGCAAGATTACACCCAAGAATTTAGAATAAGAACTCTTATATTAGGTGTTGATTTACATTCACAAGAAACTTTATTGAAGTATATTGGGGGTTTACATAGCTACCTAAGGCATACTATCTTTATGTTCAATCCCACTAGTCTAGATAAGGTTTGTGTACAAGCCACTCACCTTGAGGAAAGAGGGGAAAATATTTCAGAAGAGGGTAAAAAGAAGCTATTTAAGGGTGGAGAGAAAGAAAAGGGTTTCAAAGGAAAAGAAAAGAAAAATGCATCTGTTAAAAAGGAAGGAGAGAAAATGACATGCAAGCATTCTTCCACGGAGGGTCACAATCAATACCATTGTTTGAATCTTCATCTGAAGATGAAGCCAAAAATATTCAACTGCAAAGGAAAGGAAAAGACAGTTGCAATCACTCAAGAGAATTTAGGGTCTAATTCGGGCTATGAAACTAAAATCACAGCCATGGCAATAAAAGGTAAGAACTCCATTGTGAGCACTAGCACTTCAAAATGTCACACTAGTACCTCAAACGAAGAAACTAGAATTGAACTTTTTCATGTGAGGGTTGTCTCAGAACATACAAAAATTGACACATTAATAGTGGGTCTCAAGAAAACTTGATATCTGAAGACTTAGTCAAGAAACTTAATCTTGAAACCATACCTCATCCCAAGCCATATCCATTGGGTTGGATATGCAATGACACCAATTTAAAGGTTACAAGAAAGTGTATTTTCTGGTTTGCAATCACTGCAAACTTCATTGACGAAGTGGAATTAGATGTTGTGCCGCTTGACATTTCAGAGATTGTTTTAGGAATTCCTTACCTTTATATCAGAAAGGCACTCTTCTATCACCATAAAAACAAGTACCACTTGTTCAAAGATGTCATGGAGTACATAGTGAGTGTCCATCGCAAGAAACTAAATCTATCAGTAGTTAATGTAGGGCAAATGAAAGGGCTAGTCAATTCAAGAAAAAATTTAGTGCTTCTTATGATCAAACCCAATGTTGATCAATTATATGAAGCATTTGATGGTTGTAATTAAATTTTCAATTATGATTTCGTTGATGTAATTAATCATGATGATAAGGTTTTTCAGGATGTGAAGGGATTTCCTCTCAATAAGAATGAAATCCCACATGAAAAACATATGCAGCAAGAATGTTCTCTTTTTGACATTAGCATGCATGAGATGTCAAAAATGCAAAGTGAATAAATACCAAAAAAAATCCAAAAGTTGTTGAAAAATGGAATCAATCGACCATCTCTTCCACCATGAAATGCACCTATGGTTTTGGTGCCCAAAAAGAATGAAAAGAATTTTATTGTGAGGGAAAAAAGGATTGGTTTTCATCAAAGAAGAGTTGTTGAAGGAGGTATGTGGAAGAAGAAATTTAACATTAAACAAGGTTTGTTTGAATGGCTTATTATGTTTTATGTTCTTTGCCATACTCCTACTGCTTTCATGCATACGAAGAATGATGAATTGGAGCCATTTCTAGATGTGATAGTACACTTGTATGACATTGTCATTTTTATAGAATTTTATTTATGAACATGCCATGTATGAGAGAAAAACACTTGATGTCATAAGGCATGACCATTTGTTTTTGAAGATTCCAAAGTATGAGTTCGGTAAAAATTCTTTGATGTACTTGGGCTATAATGTTGGAGGAGGTAAGTTGAAGGAAGACTTCTCCAAGTTTGACACCATTGTGGATTGGTCAACCCCCAAGATGGTCATCTCAATAAGAGGTTTTTTGGGAGCAGCCCAATGATGGAGAAGATTTTTTGTTAATAATTCGTCATTGTAGCTCCTTGGCATGCATTGAAATTTGTACAAAAGGTCTTCCAGTGGGGAGGCAAACAAAAAGAGGCATGTGATGCTTTAAGAAAGAAAAAGATCATTTCAGCTCTTTTATTTTCTCTTTTAAACTTGAAAAGGTCATTTGAGTTTCAGGTTGATGCAAGTGAATTTGCCTTTTCATTTCATTCAGAAAATTTTAATGGTGCAATGATTAAGTTGCAACGGTTAAGGCACTTTCATTTGATGGGTGTTCATCAACAATTCCACTTGTTCAAAAGGTATAAGAGAGTTATAAATGACAAGTTTGTTGATATGCCTTCCAGGCCTGTTATATGTGTAACTATTGTACTCAAGCATCATTTTGTTTTACATTAAAGTTATGTTCAGCAATATGCATACTTTCAAGATGTACATTCAAGATTGAGTCAAGTAAACCAAGTAGTGGAATTTGTTTACAAATTGCTTCATAACTTGTTTTTTCATCTTGGTAAGAAGGATGTGTCTTTTGATGGTGACATGGAAAAAGCCAAGAAGTTCATTGAACGACTCCAAATGATATAGCAAACAGTGCAAGATCATTTTGAAAAGAGAAAAGGCAAGTACAAGTATTGTATCAATCGCAACCACCAAGTCGATGATGGAGTTAGGCGTCACTTTTGTAAGGAGAGGCTTCAAAGTGAAGAACAAGGAGAAAATGTTCAAATTCCATATTTTGAAGATTTCGCTTCAGAATTCCTTAATGAGCTTCAACAAGACGCCATTTGTGAAAGAAGTGCAAAGTCTTCAAGATGAAGGAATGTTGGTTACCTTCGAGTGAAGCTCAAGGGAAGAAAATTGTCAAAGGCCAAATGGATCGAGATTGGAAAGGTGAGGGGGTTGTACCCTCATCTACTTGACAGATGAAAGTGATATTTTGGGGTCCAAAAGCTTCCAGTGGGGAAGCGTGATCACGTGCACAAAATTATGCTCAAAAATGAAAGTTGTCGGAATGGTGTGGAACCTAGACGACCGCATAGATCTCTTTGTTCTGAATTCAGTGCAACTCATTTTGCAGAAAACCAACACCATATGATCTCATAAACGTGTTCTATTTGTTTTCCTAAATAGGTAAATTTTTCAAAAATGGCCGCTGACAGGCCAAAAATTTGGGTCAGTGGCAAGCTACCACGTGGCCTCTTCTAGTTGGTCGAAAGGAAAATTTTTTTAGCTTGTTAGGCTTTTCCACTTGTCTATTTTTCATTAGGTGCTGGTTGGTTGAATTTCATTGGATGAGATGGTGGCCAACTACATGCTGCCACGTGGCCCAACCAAAGGCCACTGCGTGGCAGCATGGGGGCCACAAAAATGGGTTTAAGGACGAACTGCACCACCGGAGGATTTGGCCCATGACCTATCGCCAAATAGAGCACTGCCTTATGAGTTAGGCTACATCGTTTCTTATTAAATATTGCAATGCAAATGTTATTTAACGTTTATTAATGCGGAGTATGGGGGTAAGGGGCCAGCGCTTAGCCCTAGCCCCCCCAAAACATATTCACATGACCATACCGCTAGAGACCATGGGCACGGAGTCTAAGCGCCCGCACAAGCCATCCTAACCGCCACCGAAAACTCATGTGCCCAAACTTTTTCTAACCGCCACAGTTAATCCTACCGCCGAAATTTTCTTATATTACAAAAAATATTATTGGCCCCAAATATTATGATTCGAATTTCGGATTTTAGGCATTAGTTGACAAATTGGCGATCCACCAATTTCTCCTGGAATTCCATAAAATTGTCACCGCGTTAGCTGAAAATGGGCCGAAATTGTAGGAATGGTCCGAATTTTGGGGAATTTGGGGAGCGGTTAGTGCCAAAACTTGGGAAAGTCATAACTTGATCATTTTTTGGCCAAATTCAATGCAAAAATAGGCTACACAGACATTTTTAGGAATTTTGGAGATGATGGAATAGGTTTTAGAGTTGTTTAATCATTGTAAACATAGGTAATCACACTTTTGAGCATAATAGAAGAGGGCCAAGCCATTGGAAACTTGACCAAGGAGACGTAGCCCAAGCGGGGTGAACTCCTTCATCATATTACGTTGTGTGACTATTTATGGTGATGTTCATGTCTGTTAGATGTTGCTTTTCAATGCTTTGTTTATGTTAATTTTCTCATGAAATTCACATAAAACGACATAAAAACTCATATTAAACTTGCAATTAACCTCTCAATCCTAAAGCACTTTCTTTATATTATGAATTGAATATTAACACAACAAAACTAATATTCCCATTCATATCATCTCCATATATTAAATCAATTTAGAGTATAGATCCAGGGGAATTTGTTGCATGGCCCTCCCCTTTTAATATGTACAAATTTCAAGCAAGATCTATGGATTATAACTCTTAACCACATGAATAAATTTCAAGTAACAGCTCCTTGCACCATGTTACACCCTCAATTGGAGAAAACAACTCACACATTCACGTCATTAACTATTCTTACTAATAGTAGGGTCGATGTCAAACTCGACCTGTGCATAAATCCATTTAACCCTTTTGCTTCACCATCCAAAAATCTAATTAAGATTATACCACAACCAACTATGTTCATATGAAAGTCATCATTAAATTATACCTTCCCTCCATCATATTTCTCATACACTAAAAACCAATCCCTATTGGAATTCATGAGTAAGAAAGCATAAATCCATTTAACCCTTTTGCTTCACCATCCAAAAATCTAATTAAGCTTATACCACAACCAATTATGTTCATATGAAAGTCATCATTAAATTATACCTTCCCTCCATCATATTTCTCATACACTAAAAACCCTATTGGAATTCATGAGTAAGAAAGCTCTAGAGTCTATCAACCATGCACCCTGGCATGCATGGGCCACTAAGGCTACAAAAAAAAAGTATCTCCTCCATCCTCTTATTAAGATTTTATAGATTCATTCCTAACGTCACTTATTTTCTTATTTTATGCATTTTTCTCTTCCTTGTGGTTTCTTCTAAAATGTCTTACCTTGTTGTAGTTTCGACATCTTTCCTTTGACTTTCTAGAAGACCTTGATTTCCCATGAGACTCGGATTTTCCCTTCTCCCTCTTCTTTCTTGTCCCTTTCAATCTTCCACAAACAACCAAGGCCTCTTTGGTGGATTAAGAATCATTTTGCCTTATCTATAGAAATTTATTAATACTGATGTATTACCAGATCCTCCTAATCTCACAATATTTATCTTCTTGCAAAATACAGAATCCTTCCACTAATTAAACTTGCGGAAATCTAAAACTCAATTGCAAACACACATGAATAAATTCAATCTCACATAACACAGTTTTTTAATGGGAAAGCTTAAAGCCAAAAACCCCAAATATCATATTATGTATATTAATGGAACATGTAATAATATCATGCAAAGCTTAGTACATCAAGCTCGCAGTACAATGTAGATTCATTACACATTGTCATGCAGAAATTTGCATATCTATGCACCAATTTCTTGCCTCCTGATGACCTGCCTCCACTGTGTAATCCCTGTTGAAGAAGGCCCCTGAATGAATTCGAATCTACCTTTCCTTGACTACGCAATCCTCATTGGTAACTCTAATGTGTGTCAGATGCATTGAATGCATCACTATAGTCACAACGGATAGTCCATCTCACCCTTTCACCTATCTCTCCATTGGGTCTCCACTGGAACTGACATGAAATGTATTTAACTGTTGTTTCTGTTCAGTTGTTAGTGAGTTATTAGTTGTGAATTAATTAACTAGTTAATTCACTTAACTCTCACTATTGTATCTTTCAGTTAGATTAGATACAACTAGCTCAACTGAGTTTAACTCACTTAACTGAGTTAAACTGAATAAAAACTCCATAAACTACTCTTCCAACTCTGTCATAACTTTGCCACTTCAGTTCTAATTGAGTCCTCATGCATGAGGCACCAATAAACCCTAGGAATTGTGTAATTCCTTCAGCCCACTGATATGCCAAATCTGTTCACTGAAATAAAGTGCTCCGAGAGAATAAGTTGATGTTTATTGTCGGATTATTATTAAGAGCTAATAATAATCAACATGCATCTATTTTTAGATCGACGATCTATAAATAGACTTCACCCAATATTCTAAAAATAGAATTTCATCTATTTTTCACATTTGACCAACCATCTACAAATAGCATCCTGCAACTTATAGAATATGCTCACCATGTCTAAAAATAGACATACACCTAAAAATAGCCTGCGGGCCCCACTTAGTGAAGGTGCTTACTTTTCACTAAGCTCATCATCTTGTTGAATCTCAACACTCCCTCTCAACAAGATAGGTATTATCCTTCACCCCGATCCTGCCCCTATGGTATTCGAATTTTCTCCTGCCTAGCGCCTTCATCAGAATGTTTGCATCCTGATATTCCGTAGGAATGTACTGAAGCAACATGATCTTCCGCTACACACAATATCTGATATGATGATATCGGATATCAATATGTTTAGATCTATCATGAAACACAGGATTAATCGAGAGTTTAATGCAACTCTGATTATCACAATGTATCATTTTAGGATCTAAATGTGAACCGAACAAACCGACCAGGATCTTCCTCATCTAGATAGCCTCACATGCAGCTTGACTTGCTACCATGTATTCTGCTTCCGCTGAACTGAGTGCCACGGATCTTTGTTTTCTGTTGTACCAAGAAACTGTTGTAGATCTGATACTGAAAACCCCTCCTGATGTGCTCTTTCTGTCCATTAGGCTACCTGCCCAATCTGCACCCGTGAAGCCATGCAACTTCACCTCATCCGTTTGTCTGTACCATAAACCATACTCAGATGTGCCCCTGAGATACCTCAGGACATGCTTGCCTGCCTTCCAAAAGAGCTTGGTAGGCTTAACCATCGCTTGTGAATGCTAGTTCACCACATAGCATATGTTCGGTCTTGTATTAACTAAATACATGAGCGAACCCACCAATTGTCGATAAACAGTGGCATCCACTACCTCTGTCGATGTAGCATCCTCTTTCCTCCAATTTCCTGGAAGAGGAGTATCAATAGGCTTGTAGCCTTGCATGTGAAACTTCTCAAGTATCTCTCGTGCATACTTGCCTTGAGACACAAACAATTCACCTTCTCACTGCCATATTTCCAATCCAAGGAAATAATGATGGAGGCCCAAATCCTTCATCTCGAACTCCTTTGCAGGATCTGCCTTGCATGAGTGTATCAACTTCTCATCACCTGTTAGTATTAAATCATCAACATAAAGAACAATGATTAAAAGCTTACCCTCCACCACAATTTGGTACAGGTTTGCATCCGCCTCACTCTTGGTGAAGCCAAGTCCAGTGAAATAGTTGTCGAACCATGTGTACCAAGCACATGGTGCTTGCTTCAACCCATACAACACTCTTTTGAGTCTACACACATGCGACTCACTGCTAAATATCTCAAATCTTTCAGGCTGCTCAATTTACACCTCTTCCTCAATGATCCCATTAAGGAATGCAGTCTTCACATCCATCTGATGAATGTGCCAACCCATCTGCGCTGAGAGAGAAATGATGGTCCTTATGGAAGAATACCGTGCAACAGGTGCAAAGGTTTCTTCATAATGTTATGTACATCTTATTAATTATTAATTAATGTAGTTTTCTTAGGTTGTCTTAGGTTTATTTAAGTGAAAAGGCATGATCAAAGATCATGCCCCTTCACCAAGAGACGCCATAAGGTTGTATTTAAAAGCCTTGGCCTCTCCCAATTGTAATCATCTCATCTTTTATTAATAATAATATATACTTATTCAAGTTTACCAGATTTTTTACACTCCATTGGTATCAGAGCAGTTTTCTCCTCCGATTTTGTTGCTATATCAGTTGAATTTTTTCCTTCCGCAAAAATCACTCCAGAACCCCTCGTCCGTTGCCCTCAGCCACTTACATTGTTCATTGCTGCCTACATCTGTCACATTATCCACTCCCCATACTATCCTACTGCAATTGTTCCTGCGTTACTTCTGTCACCCCCACCATTCCTATTTTCGCTTCTAGCTGTCACTGTCTGCTCTCACGGTCAAGAGTTCCCCAGCACGTACTCCACGTTAGAAGCAAGCAAGAAACCGGCAGCTTACTATTAGCCAAGCACAGTGCTAATCTATCTCCTTTCTTCCACATACCGATATCAGTGGTACTGAAGCGTTTCTTCCGGGCGTAGGTATATCCACACACTAAAATATTTGAAACCGGGGTTGTCAATCGGACGTGTGACCGGTTGTGGAGAAATTGCGACTTCCATGGTATATCCGCATACTAAAATATCTGAAACTCGAGTTGTCAATCGGACGTGTGACTAGTCGTGGAGAGGTGCGGCTTCATGGAAGGTAGTGTGAACGAGTTTAGTTAAAAGAAACATTCCATACGGTGAACAAGTTTGTTTAAAAGAACATTCTGACGTCTAAAAAACTAAACAGGTACTCTTTTAAACATTGAACGGTTTTTTTTTATAGTTATAATATATATACTATATAATTACGATAAATAATTATATAATTATATATATATATAATTTATAAAAAATAACAATAATAATAATAATAATTATTATTATTATTATTATTATTTAAAAAAAAAAAAGAGGAAAAAACTAGCAGATAAATATTCACCACTGCATACGCATTCAATGTTGTCATCAATGTCAATGGCCGAATTCCAAAAAAATTTGTTGGATCTTGAGAAACAGATCAATAATAATTCCGAAGACTTCGGCAAAAGATTAGTCGATCTCAAGGGTATAGTTGCAGGACATTCCAACGACATCAAAAAGCTTCAAGATACGACAAATCGGATAGAAAGACAAATTTGGTTAAATCATAGCGAAGCCACAAAAAATCATAGCCAAGGAATGAAAAAGCTAACAGAACTCTGCGACAGATAAATCAAACACAACGACCAATATTCCCCAATATGGAACATAATCAACAGAACAATTCAGCAGATTCAAGGAATTCAGAAGAGCATCATGAAAAAACCGATTCCCCACACCATCACGAAGATAGTAATGCAGATTCTCAAAATAAGCAGCTCTAGAATGCATTTGCTAATCAATATCCCCTTCTCGTCCCACCATTAGCATATCATCGAAAAGCAAAAATCGAGCTACCCAAGTTTGACGGTAATGAAAAAAATAGTGTTGCATGGCTTAATAAAGCCGAAGAATATTTTGAGATTTATGACATTAATAGTGATGACGAAAAAATTAAGCACGCTTCCATGAAAATGGAAGGAGAAGCATATAATTGGTATATGTGGTGGAAAAAGACGACACTTGCTATTAGTTGGACGGAATTTAAGGATGCATTCTTTAAAATATTTCAAGGTATAAAAGAAGAAAAGTTTTTTTCAACATTCATCAAATTACACCAAAAAGGAGATGTGGATGAGTACACTCGAGAATGGGATACCTTAGCGACAAGATTACCTGGATTGTCAGAATCTCATTTAATCCAGTCTTTCATCTCAGGACTTAAAATCCATATACAAGAAGAGCTCGAACTTCACGACATTACATCAGTAGAACAAGCAAGGCAAAAAGCCAAAGCTGCTGAAAAGAAATTTGAAAGGTTATCTTGGTCAAAATCAGAAAGAGTATATTCATGACAAAGATTTCCTCAATCTGAAAATATAGATAACACAAAATATTTCCCACCCCATCTTCGTGAAGAAGAAAAATCCAACGTGGAAACACAAAGGATGAGAGAGGGAAAATGCAAACGTTGCGGTGAAAATTGGGACCCTAAGCACAGGTGCACTAAAGGAAACGAGACAAAGAATATGTATAACTGTGAAGCAACTAATGACTCTAACAATGATGAATCAGATGTAGCCACCCCAGATTTCCCTCCAGAACTAGATGACGGAAGCATTTCGCAAATGTCCTTATCAGCTATGACAGGTATATCACAACCTCACACACTAAAACTAAAAGGACATATTAAAAAGAACAATGTAATGGTTCTCCTTGACACCGGAAGTACCCACAATTTTTTAGATTCCACCATGGCCAAAAGACTCAACATCTTTACGTTTCCCATGCCCAATATGAAGGTAATGGTGCCCTATGGTAAGAAGATTGAGAAGGTAGGGAAATGCCATAAGGTCAAATTGCAGATTCAAAATTTTAATTTAGAATCTCCATTCTACACTGTGCCATTACGAGTAGATGTGGTCTTAGGAATTCAATGGCTACAAACGTTAGGTACTTATTCTACCAACCATCAGAAGCAGTTTATAAGCTTTAAGTGGGAAGGGAAGAAACACAAATTATATGGATTCCAAGCACCAGAAAATCAAATCGTATCGTCATCCCAGATGATGAATATGATTCGAAAAGGAGCGCCAGCCTATATAGTAAAATGTCATCAGTTAGAAATGTTATCTACAAAAAGGAACCACGAAGAGTCACCATAAGTACAAGGACTAGTTCAAAAACACGAAAAAGTATTCCAAGACCTACCAATGAAAATGCCTCCTAATAGGGAAATCGAACATACAATAGAAGTCAAGGCAGGATCAGACCCTGTTAACATCAAGCCTTATCGCTACCCGTATCACCTCAAAACTGAAATTGAGAAGATAATCTAAGATCTTTTTAAAATGTGGGGTCGTCTCAAAAAGCAAGAGCCCGCCTCTCGAGAAGCCCAAGCATTCGTCAACAATGTCCATCATTACGTATGCTTTGAGGACAAAGCATATTTTGAGGGAGAGGCAATGTTATGTACATCTTATTAATTATTAATTAATGTAGTTGTCCTAGGTTGTCTTAGGTTTATTTAAGTGAAAAGGCATGATCCCTTCACCAAGAGACGCCATAAGGCTGTATTTAAAAGTCGTGGCCTCTCCCAATTGTAATCATCTCATCTTTGATCAATAATAATATATACTTATTCAAGTTTACCAGAGTTATTACACTCCACATAATCAATCCCCTCGATCTATGAGAAGCCTCTTGCAACAAATATTGCCTTATACTTCTCGATGCTCCCATCAGTAGCTTGCTTTACCTTGTAGATCCATCTTGATCCTAGAACTGATTTACCCATTGGCCTTGGAAAAATCTCCCAAGCACTGTTTCTGACAATGGAGTCATACTCCTCCACCATGGCGTCTACCCATGTGGGCTCCTGCACTGCTTCTTCAAAATAAGATGGCTCTGTCATGATACACTTGCTCATGAGAGCCATGTATCCAGTAAATCGGTCAGGTGACTGTCTCTATCTGCGCTGTGATGTAGGGACTCCTACATTCTGTGCCGCATCAAGCTTTAGTCTCTCAGCTTCTGTGGTATGCTTTCTGCCTGTTCTAATGTTTGGTTCTGCATGAGTGGACTCCTCCACTCCATGAACCTCCTCCTGTGGCTGACCCACATCTAGAGGCTCATCTTTGGGAACAAGAAGTTCCTCCTCTGCATGCAAGTGTAGCTCCCTCTCAAGCGACAACTTCGTGGCTTTTACCTCATTAAATTTTATATCCTGTCGCACCACAGTCATTCGACTATTTGGAAAATACACACAATAATTATGGGGTGTTTCTGTGTACCCCACAAATATCCCAACTTTTGTAGTCGGCTCCAGCTTATTCCTAGTGTCCTTTGTCACATGAATGTAAACAGATGAGCCAAAAATATTCAAATGATAAATATCAGGCTTCTTACCAGTAAAAGCTTCTTCAGGTGTACTCATGCCAAGTACTCTATGAGGACAACGGTTTTGCACATAAACCGCAGTGTTGCATGCTTCCGCCGACAAGTGCATCGGTAGGCCCTGGTCATGTAGCGCCCACGATCATTCTGTGATTCCTCTCCGTGACCCCATTCTGATGTGGGTTATGAGGCGCTATGAGTTCTCTTCGAATTCCTTCTTTTCTACAGAAGTCTTTGAATTCGTTCGAGATATATTCACCACCATTATCACTTCGTAGAGCCTTCACTTGCTTCCCTGACTCCTTCTCCACCAATACTTTAAACTCACAGAACTTTGAGAATGTTTCATTCTTCTTCTGCATGAAGAAGATCCAGCATCTATGATAATAGTCATCAACAAATATAACATAATACCTGTGTTTTGTTGTTGAAACAACCCAGAAAGGTCCACACATGTCTGTGTGAATTCTCTCCAAGATCACCGAAGCACGGTTCTCCTTCTCATGAAAGGTGGTCTTCACAAGCTTACCCATAGTACATCCCCTACCTGATCTGACTGCGCAAGAGTACCCTTGGGAAGTCCAGTAGAAATATGCTGCAAAATATTCAAAGTGCCATGGTGAAGATGGCCCAATCTCTTGTGCCATAATTTTCCCTCATCCCGGCTCACCACTTCTTCTACTTTTCCCATCATTGCAACGTAGCCATCTACCTCCAGCTTGCAGAGATTCTTAACTTGAATCCCTATCCTCTTGGTTTGACCCATTGTTTTATGTCGCAATAAAGTTTTTCCCTCGCTGAAAATGACGTCATAGCCTTTGTCTTCCAACATTGTGACCGAGACCGAGTTCTTCTTCAAACCTGGAACATGCATAACATCTTTCAACAGAAATGGTTTACCTGACTCCCTCTCAAAGTTAATGGTTCCAATGACGGTCACACTGTATCTACCATCGTCGCCCATCTCTAAATGCATTTGGAGATCCTTCTCCTCCAAGTCACTAAACAACTCCTTGTCTCCTGTCATATGGAAAGATGCACCACTATCAAGATACCACACCGATCCCATTGAGCTTGAAACCAAGCATGCGATCAAAAAGAAATAAAGTTCAAATTATGAGGCTAAGGCCTCTCCAGCTGCAGCTCCAGCAACCTTCTTGTTCTTCTTTTTCTGTGGGCAGTTAGTGGCGAGATGCCCATGTTCGTGACAGTGAAAACACTTCACTTTGGACAAATCTAGCTTCTTGCCTTTAGCTTCGGATTTTGGATGGGATTTCCTCCCATTCCCTTTCCTTGCTTTGGCAGCCAAAGCAAAATTCTCTTCATCATCATTCTTCTATGAAGAGCCATCCCTAGTAGTTCACCTTATCTCCTCCTACACAAGATCCAACCAAAGTCGCTCCCAACTCGGCAGTTTCTCCCGTCCATTGACAGAGTCTTCGTAGCTATGCCAACTCTTCGAAAGCCCAAGGAGAGCCAAGCTCACCAAGTCGTCATCATCAACAGTAATCCCCACACTTCCTAGTTCATCCCTACAGTGGACAAACTTCGTGAGATATTTTGGAATACTGTCACCCTTCTCCATTTTTATTTTTCTGAGCTTATCTTTCAGCGCCCACTTCCTCTAGTCGCTGCTGCTTTGGAAAAGATCTGTCAAAGCCTTCCACATTGCAAATGGAGTGGCTTTCATGTGAAGGCTTGACACAATATCGTCCTTCACACCTTCCAACAAAATTCTTCTTGTCTTTGCTACCTTCTTTTTCCATGCGTCAAGTCCTGCAGCATCGCTAGAAGCAGGCTTAGGAACATCGCTATCGATGAAATCCTTCAACCAATTGTCTTCAAGCACGGCCTCCATCATATCCTTCCACGCTATGTAATTCGAGATAGCCTCAAGGGCATACTCCAATCGCAACCCATTGAAATACATTTCAATGAATACTCCTGTCGCACCAAGAAATTTCTGCAACAAATTCGAATTGTCCACCAGCACAAGCTCAACAATTTTTCACAATTGCAATCTCCAGTGATCAAAACTGTTCTGATACCATGTAGAAATTTATTTATACTGTATTACCGGATCCTCCTAATCTCATAATATTTATCTTCTTGCAAGATACAGAATCTTTCCACTAATTAAATTTGTAGAAATTTAAAACTCAATTGCAAACACATGTGAATAAATTCAATCGCACATAACACAATTGTTTAACGGGAAAGCTTAAAGCTAAAAATCCCAACTATCATATTATGTATATCAATGGAACATGTAATAATCTCATACAAATCTTAGTACATCAAGCTCTCAGTACAATGTAGATTCATTACACACTGTCATGCAGAAATTTGCATATATATGCACCAATTTCTTGCCTCCTGACAGCCTGCCTCCACTGCGCAATCCTTGCTGAAGAAGAGCCCTGAATGAATTTTAATCTACCTTGTCTTGACTGCACAATCCTCATTGGCAAATCCAATGTGTGTCAAATGCATTGAATGCATCACTATAGTCACAATGGATAGTCCATCTCACCCTTTCACCTATCTCTCCACTAGGTCTCCACTGGAACTGACATGCACTATAGTTAACTGTTGTTTCTGTTCAGTTGTTAGTGAGTTATTAGTTGTGAATTAATTAATTAATTAATTCACTTAACTCTCACAAGTATATCTTTCAGTTAGACTAGATACAACTAGCTCAACTAAGTTTAACTCACTTAACTGAGTTAAACTGAATAACAACTCCATAAACTACTCTTCCAACTCTGTCATAACTTTTCCACTTCAATTCTAACCGAGTCGTCATGCATGAGTCACCAATAAACCCTAAGAATTGTGTAATTCCTTCAGCCCACTAATTTGCCAAATCTGTTCACTGAAATAAAGTGCTCCAAGAGAATAAGTTGATGTTTATTGTCGGATTATTATTAAGAGCTAATAATAACCGACATGCTTCTATTTTCAGATCGACAATCTATAAATAGACTTCGCCCATTATTCTAAAAATAGAATTTCATCTATTTTTCACATTTGACCAACTATCTACAAATAGCATCCTGCAACTTATAGAATATGCTCACCATATCTAAAAATAGACATACACCTAAAAATAGCCTGCGGGCCCCACATAGTGAAGGTGCTTACTTTTCACTAAGTTCATCATCTTGTTGAATCTCAACATTATCTATTCTTAGGGAAATTCAACCACAAACTCATCAAACACCAATTTCTTTGCAGTGCTTCCAATTCCCATTAGTAGATTGTCTCGTGAATTTGGCAATGAACATGAAAGGGTCGTGCAACAATCCTCCTCATCCAGCTTCACTCCAAATGAGTTCAACTAATTCAAAAGTGGCAATAAACACATTGAGATGATCAAATATGAAATCACCATCACCCATTCTCAAGGCATGCAACTTTTTCCATAGAAAAAGTTTATTAACTAAGTATTTAGACCGGTAGAAGTCTCCCACCTTGTTTTAGAAGTTTTTTGCAATGGGTTGTTTTGAAACATTCAAAAAAATTGAAGCAAACAATCAATGTCTAAAAAGGAAACTTTCTTCTCTCTAGCACTACCTAGTCTTAATATTTCGTAATAGAGGATTTGGTTTGCAATATTGCAACCCATATACCTTGATTTATGACAAAATCCTCCATCGTGAGCATCCATAGCTCATATTTAATATCATTAAACTTTTCAATTTCTAGTCTTGATGTGTTCACTATTTTAATGCAACAATATACCCTTTTGCACAAGCTCCCATTCAAACTAAGATTAGGTGTAAAAAACGTATCCCTAACTCCTAGGCTCCAAGGTCATCAAGTTCTAATACCAAATGGAAGAACAAAGAGATGGGGAATATGCTCTCTACTCTCGTCAATGAGAGAAGAATGTGTAAGAACTCTAAAGAAACACAAAAACATGTAACCATTAACCAATGGTTTCTTGAAAAAACCATTTTGGGAAAAAAAATTACACACTCCAAAGAAACAGCTCAATCTCAATGTAATATTCAGTGACAAGTTACAAAGTTACACACTCCAAAAAAAACGGCTCACGTGAATGCACTCTCAACGAAAGTGATTAACAGCATTCAAATTAGAAATTCCAATAGCATAATGATACCTTCAATAACATCCCTCTATTCAATACCTCCAACCCAAACACTCAATATATATAATATTAATATAAATAAAGAAGCCATAAATCATATATAGTTTCTAATTCCTCGTGTTTAAAGCCACTAGCATTTTTGGATTTTACTTTTAAAATGTTCTTTCATCCATGTTGCATTTTACTAAAAACATTATTTATGCCTGCGTTTTGGCATTTTAGTAAAAATATTTTATTCACGGGATAGCTTCTGCTGCATGGGTTGAAGAACACCAATAGTTTTGGTATCTTCTTAACATCATTAAATAACACACATTTCCAATCCAGAATTACATAAACTAGGTACTTTACCATGAATGTATACTGATACAATTTTAAACATCAATGTAATCTCTGATTTCAAATTAATTGTGTTTCCTATAAAGCAAAATAGTCGGAAATTAACTTCCCTGCCTACTGCTTTATAGTTGAAAATTACCTTCCCTTCATATTGGGCATTAACGGTTATTAGAATGAATAAAGAGAACTAATCATTATGTATTAGAGAAGACTCTGATTTCGTTAAAATGGTTTGACCATTTATTTCAGACCTCATCACAACTAAAGGCAGATTATGGTTTCACTGAAAGTTCTTGACCATTTATTTCAGACATCATCACAACTACAAACAGATTTGTATAATTTGTCATTAAGTGGGAAAATATTTGTAGAAAGTGGTAGTTGGCTGTGACATGATAATGAAATATGAATAAAAAGTTAATTGCATGAAGGATTAACAGGCCGGCATAAGTACTAACAAATTAACTGCCCACTATGTGGTCATTTTGGATTGTCGCATGATTTAATTGTTTATAGAGATGTCATTAAAATCAAAGTTATATAGTAGATTACTGGATGATTGTAGTTGATAGGAATGGATGAATCTTACTCCAATTGAGTGAGATGTTGTTAATGTTATAGTTATAGGGTATTTGATTAATTTTGTGTAATTAGATTTCAGTTTTAATTGTTGTGAATAACAAATATTACTTTATCTTGAGATTTAAAAGAAAAGATGGTATCCACAAATTTAAGAAAAAAAAAAATTTGAAAAAATAAATAAATCTTCTCTTTCAGATTAAAAAAAAGAAATCGTATCCACTAATTTAGGAAACTTTTTTTCCTGGAAAAAATAAATAAATAAATAAACCCTCTCTTTCATTTGAACTAAATTCATTCCTCATACCATACTTTAGAACTGACTTTTTCTAGGTAGCTCCATTAGTTTGTGCCATGTTTTACATTTCAAACCGCTCACCTTTGCAACCATGTTACTTTCTTTCAATAGGTGGAAGAAAAGTAGCTCCTTTAGGTTTCACCCGAATAAATTTGCATTATTACCACACAACCAAGAATACTTATTTTTCACCAAACTCATTTCATCATCGCATTTGAAATAATAGATATCAGGTGTACAAAGGCTGCAAAATCTTCCACCCATCTCATAACTTAAGATTGCCAAATGACAGGAGGAAACATAACCTTGTATATCCAACTTATGACATTCATCAGCATCTGTTTTTTAATATATCCAATTCTAAAGCAATCATTTTTGCAGATCCTTAAATCTATCATACCCAAGTAGGACATAAGCTTTAGCACATTCAGACACAAAGAGGAAAAGCTTGTACATTCCATTTGTCATTGAAAAGGCAACAGGAAGTATTGAGGATGACAACTATACTGAGAAAGACAGCAAGTTGCAGAAGAGCTTCCTTCCAATGCTTATTTAAGAATAATGCAAAGACACTATTACAATAATGTTTTGCTGGTGTCTTTATGAACAAGACAAAATGCAGCCTCCTTTCAAGCAAACTGGAGGTATTCCAAGTTTAATTGCATGAAACATTCACCAATTTATGCCTAGATTCCTGGCGAGGAAGAGATGATCAACATATTGAATAACCGGAGTTGATGCAGCTATATATCTTTGCATTTGTGCACGAAAAGATTCCTCTGGACCAGTATAAAATCATATCATCAGCAAAATAATGAGAATTTTAAGAATGGAAAAGGATATTTGATTTAATTATTGAAGTAAGAAATCAAAAGACAAAATTTAAGTCATAATATCTGAAAGTTATCATCTTCACCAATAGCCACACTCCTCTTTTCTGAGCCAACAGGAAAGAGGACGCAGTGTCTAATGATGTTTGAAGGCTGACTATCTACATACAAAGTCTGGAGTATGACAATCTTTTGCTAGCATAAAGTACTGTTAACATTCTATATCCATTTGTTTCTTGAATCACATACCCAGAATTTACCATGACTAGCTTTTGCATTGTTTGGTACATGCAAATGTTATTGTATTGATCAAGAGAAAACATCAATTCCAACCAGATTCTTCAGACCTGGTCTACTTTCTTCCAAACAAATTCATGAAACTTGATCTCTTCTAAACGTTAATTTTCACCTTACCTTGCACCTTCAGTTGTTAACAAACAAACAAACAAAACTGTCAAAATAGATTGAAAACTGGCTCACCTAGATTTGATGATGGCCCGCCATCTAATATATAAAGAGTAACAGGTGTAGCAGACTGGTATTTCAATTTATTCTATCACTACCTTGTCAAGAGATTTTGACAGAGTGCAGAGGAATTTGTTAGGTGGATGAAGTTTGCATGTACTTGTTCGGGAATGAGAATCTAGGCTCCCAGACTGGGCGCTGCAAAATGAGTTAGACAGTCACCTGAAAGAACAGGCTTTGAATTTAATGATTTATTGGCATCTAGATCTAGCCGTTGCAAGAAACACTATCTACTTGGCTTAGGAAATCTAGGCCCACTTTAAGTAAGCTGGATATCATTGTGTGTAGTAGAGATTACTTCATGGCAACGTTTGACATTGAATCTACTAGGGAAAAGGCCTTCAAAGGTACCCTTCATGAAAAAAGCAGGTTTATTCATGAAAAAATAGAATGAGTATTTTGACATAGCTTGGCTTCCTGGTTTTACCCCAATCTAGGTTCACTTATTTTTCGTACCATTGGTTATTGGGACTAGGAATTATAAAGATACTGGTGTTAGCATGAGTAAGATTCTTATTGTGGTGGATTTGATCGAAGTGTTATGGCCACCTATATATGGATATGTATAGAAATGGATTCGGTGTAGTCATTTCAAACTTACAAACACCCGGTTACACATGGGTTCAATCCATTGACTTTAATAACGCACTGTTGAAATATCATCACGAACGTGGGCATTTTGCAAAAGCATGTCTTTCAGTTAATCAGGTTAGGCTGATAATACTCAAAGTGCAGAGGTTTTTCGTTACATCAAAACAGTAAATTTTTAAATTATTATCATTAACTTTTTTAATGGTGTCATAATAGATCTTATTATCATTACTTTTTTCAATGGTCTCATAGTGGATCCGAGAGTGACGGTTAGTCTACTCTATTCTAAAGTGAATGTAAAAACCCAATGCAAATTGAGGCATAGAATCTAGGCAGAGGCTCTGATATCATGTTGAAGTTTTCTGTTACACTAAAACATGCAGCCTTTACTAAACTTCCAAACCATTACTCTTACCTTTTGAGTGGTCCCAAAATGAATCCCAAAATAGCAGTTTCCACGTTATCCATAATGAAACGAATATGAAAATCTAACACAAAGCAGAGAAATGAAGTGAAGAAACCCTATTAAGAACATAGATGCAAAAGGCCGAGAAAAGGACAGAAGAGAAGGGCCAGTTATGGTTGATAATCTTGAGATCCTTGATGAGCAGGTTTCAAAAGAGGAGGCTTGGTGCTTTAGAACTGTAAATAAGTCAGGATTTGGACGGTCCCTTAGTTGAATGGGAAACACGACCACATAGTTTTGCACAAATCCCAAGAAAAGGAAAGGCTGAGCTAAGAAGTACAGAGGAGATTGCCTCCTTCCATTGAACTTAAAATGTTGAAACAATAAAAGGATCTGGAGGAGGAGGGAAATGAAGAAATGTTGAAACAATAAAAGGATCTGGAGGAGGAAGGAAATGAAGAAAATCAAGAGAGATCCAACTCTCCAAGACATTTTGGAAAACAAAAGTAGGCTCAAGCTATCCTTGAGGTATATACCAGCCGACAAATAGATTTTTAATTTGAGTATATGAGCTTAATCATGTAATAAGATTGTGCCCTAAGCAAACATTGATTAAAAAAAAAAAAAAGAGGTTAGAAGTTAAAATTTTCATGTTCTCAAACACATCGGAAGGATAGAAGATGGATAGGATGGCATACTTTGAAATCCGCAACTTTATAATGAGAATCATCTCTTTCAGTTTGTAGTCTCGGATTAAACTTAAATAGGTGAACCCTTAAAAAAAGAGTTGAATATACATGAACTAGTCAAGGATTTTCTTTTGGAAACTAAAATAAAACTAGTAGATTGGGTTGAATATACATGAACTAGTCATGGATTTTCTTTTGGAAACTAAAATAAAACTAGTAGATTGGGTTGAATATACATGAACTAGTCATGGATTTTCTTTTGGAAACTAAAATAAAACTAGTAGATTTTGAGATCTTATACTGGACGATACTGAGGAAATTGAGCTGAATTGCAGAAGAACTAATAGGCTTCTCCATAGGCATCACAATTCGGTGTGATTGTGGGAAACTGGAGGAAAGAAATATAAACAATCATCATTGTGGCATAAGATTCCTTTCATTTGAAACTATACTTTGGGTTAAGTATACACATGCTTAATGTGCCAGTAGCCTACATTTTGGACAAAGATTGCTAAAACTTCCTTGTAATGATAGATTTGCAGTTTTGTTAAAGATCATTAATTATTAAGAGTCACAAATGCTTTTCTAAGCTTCAGGGTGTGCATAAAATTTTGGTTCCTCTAACATGGGTAGGAGTAGGAACAGGAGGCAAAGCTTTGTACAGTACTGGATGTTCTCTTTTGTAAATATGTAATATTAGTCTCTACAGAGAACTCCTACTCTACAGGCTTTCTACCGACTAGCAACCCCGATGTTAATGGAGGTAATACTTGTGGTTTTCAAACTCTTGTGGCTATCAATTATTGAAAAACTCTCTGAATTATCCAGTATTATAAAACATTTATCAACTTTTCGAATCTCAATGGAGAGATCCCCTTATCGACTTTTTGAATCCAAACAGGGATCCATCTTAACCAGTTGTTAACTATTCAACTAACAGATTATTAAAATTCACTTTAAATCTAAAAAATAAGAGAAGAAAACAACTAACCATCTTCATTTAGAACTTTCAAGAGCTGTGCCCTTGTCGGAATGGAATACATCCCTGCGGCCACGGCCTTCCTCATAGCCCAGCCCTGTGATGAAGCCAGCACTCGTGCATATGCTGTTGAAGCTGATTCTTTCAAAGAGTTTCCTCTACAATAATACCAATAAATCTTACATATGACAAACGGATACTTAGAAAATAATCAGTTAAAAGACCGTTCTGAGCAACATTGTCATGAAAAGTGGAAAGAAAGCTAATTTAATAACAGTGCATATATATGGATCTAGAACATTGAAAAGAAAAATGTATATTTTATAGAAGAACATACTCTGTTGAAATAATTTCTTCAAATAACACCTTGACCAGCTCCATCCCCTGCTTAACTCTTAACAAATTACGTGACCGGCTTCCTTGCCTCCTTACAGAATTTCTTTTTATATCATGATCCAGCAATGAGGGTAGTTTATCGAAGGATTTCGATGCTTCCATTAAATCCCTAACCTGCATTTATTTCCTCACCGCCATTTTTCTCAAATTAGAAATTACAAGATGCATATATACAACACTATGTTTTCTGAGAAAATAAAATCTTGACTTTCGGACGCTACAGATAAAACAAGCCAAGGGACAACTATTTGTGCAGTATGTTCGTTATAAGCCTATTGCATTTGGATATCAGGAATAAATTTTAAGTCGGAGAAGGTCAGATTTCAGAAATGTGTAGTTCCCATCCAAGATGGGAGAAATATAGCAAGTAATTCAATTCGTTAAGTATGAACAGGGGATTGCAAATTCTGGGCACTTTGCTCCATGTCCGTTGGATGTTGAAATCTATAATCAAAAACTTTACTGCATCGCCGTTGCATGTCTAAATCTACAATCGACATATGCTCAGCATTCCAGTCACAACCTTACCTACAAAGTGGGTACTGACATTATTATTTGTACAGGAGCATCTTGTGATTAAAGCTTGATCCATTTGCACTGCTGGAAGCCATGAGCCTTTTCACACAGATTTATACAATATTTAGCATTTGATGACAGCAAATCCCTTGCCTGACTATGCAGACTGAAGATGAGCAGTAACAAGGGCTGTGAAACTAACACTCAGCCACACGAATCCCTTTTATTTTTTTAACAAAAGTCATTCTGACAAATAACTGATGGTGACGAGCCCGAAAGTGAACATCAGTTCAGGAGGAGAACATGTGATGGTGACGAGCCTTAAAGTGAACATCAGTTCAGGAGGAGAATATATATATATATATATTAATCTCTAGTTTTCATATATATATATTATATTTTGTCATTTTTTTCAGTGAGATTTTTTGGTAAGTTTTTTGGTAGATTTTTCAGGTCTAATTTTTCTAAAATCCAACAAGAATTTATTGAAATCACAAGCTTAATGAGTAACTCCTGCACAATCAAAATGCAGTAAAGGTTTTTCAAGATGCTAAATCCATATATACAATAAAAAAAACCAATTAAAATAAAGTAATACAAGATTTAATCTCAAAATCAAAAAAATCAAAAAATTCAACCAAAAACAACTCTGGTTACTTATAGTTGCATTAATTTACAGTTGCATTAAGTTACGAAAACATTCCATGGAAATAAAAGCAGTCAAGATGACTTATATTTGCATTAAGTTATGAAAACATTCCATGGAAATAAAAGCAGTCAAGATGTCAGGGATGAATCTATTTACTTTTAATTTTAACCTATTCCTTCGAATTATAAGCTGATATAAAAAATTGTAAATTACCTTACTACCTGTAAGTGCGAAATTCATTTGAATTAAAACTTTAAAAAAATTGTAAATCACTTTGCTTCTTCACCATTTTCAAACCCACTGAATGCCATACCACCTTTGTTTTTCTTCTATCATGATGAATTAATAACCTCTGGTTTCAGCTGTCAAGCCGAAACCACCAGGGTAAGGGATAAGAGGATCTAGTGAAGGAGATAACATTCGATTATCCCAACCACTAAATAATCCCATGAAGAAAAGCCACACCATCATTTTCCTTTAAAAAGAAAGAAAAAATTAAAAGGAACTGAATCTAAATGGTATATAACCTAAAAGGAAGCATTTAATGACACTTGAACCAGGAAAAGGGTATTCTTGAACCAAACTCAAACCTCTACAGTCAAAGAAACCAACATATATCTTGAACTCCAATTATAAGTGTTGCAACAGAAAAATTATATCATTTCTCCAGAAAATACAGAAGTACGCGCCTGCATATGCAAATATTTTCTTATTGGTAATGGTAATGGTCCACAAGCAAGAATTTGCTCACATGTATAAGTATGTGCTTGGATGCCAAACTGGTTAACTATGGCTTGACTGCAATTATAATTAAATGTGACGAGGCCAAAGGAACCATAGTTCAGATAGTGAGATACCGGTTTAATTGCATTTATTATTTAATTTTCACTGGTACGGAAAAACTAGCAAAAAATATCATCCTTTAACGTGCTTCTCTGTTTCACTTATTGTCATGACCTGTAAGATCCATTGGGGTTGCGTATGAGATAAGCAAATGCTTTTTAAATAATGTCATTATTGCATTTAATACCCAATAGGCAAATAAGGCTCAGAGATATAGCAATTGTCATTTCCTACAAGACCTCGTAGGGCATGAGGATGGGACTAGAATCATTCGGTACAGTATTAGCTTTATCATATAGCATATTTTTTCAGTTTGCAGTGATGAGGATTGACAAGATAACTAGCAAGAGAAATGAAACATATGATTGCTTTAAATTTTAAATTTTTGACATAATTAAAAAGAGGCCACGAATTCAGGAAAAGTGACGCAGGTACTTCCTCTCTAACTTTCACCCAGGGATGATACTCTATAGCCCAAAACTAAAAGTACTGTTATGACTGCATGTTCATCTTCACAGCACCTCTTTGGCTACTACATGGAAAGGGATTGTTCCAAAGAGACATGGTGCTATAGTTCAGACCATTGGCACTTTAGAAGATAACGAAAATTAAAACAAAGCACAAAGGAATCCCATATTTGCTATGTTGATATTTTATCTATTCTTGAGAATAGAGTGCATTATATTTATCTTTTGTGGAATCCCATATTTAGTATGTTGATATTTTATGTATTCGGGTAAAAGGCATTATATTTCTCTTTAGTGACATGCAAAATAGGAGCGATAAACGTTGTAAGCATATTTTGATAGTGTAATATTACAACTGGAAATTATGAGGAGATTCGCGTAAAGGTATCTATAAATATAATATCAACTTCACTAATTATTCAAACTCAAACTAATAAAAAAATCTGATAACAGAGTATGGTGTTATCATGCTTATCCCAACTCATATGAAAAAAAATGATTAATAAGCGATAAAATGACTCTAGATCAGAGTAAATGGTGAATGATAGAGACAGACTAATAAAAAATCTGATAACAGAGATAAAATGACCCTAGATCAGAGTAAATGGTGAATGATAGAGACAGACTAATAAAAAATCTGATAACAGAGTATGGTGTTCTAATGCTTATCCAACTGATATGAAAAAAAAATAGACTAATAAAAAATCTGATAACAGAGATAAAATGACCCAGATCAGAGTAAATGGTGAATGATAGAGACAGACTAATAAAAAATCTGATAACAGAGTATGGTGTTCTAATGCATATCCCAACTCTTATGAAAAAAAAAATCAAAAACATGACTAACGATGAGGCATAAAATTACCCTAGATCAGAGTAAATGGTGAACTGAACTGAGGGATAAACCCAGATCAGAGTAAATGGTGAATGATAGAGACAGACTAATAAAAAATCTGATAACAGAGTATGGTGTGCTAATGCTTATCCCAACTCTTATGAAAAAAAAAATCAAAAACAAGAGTAACGATGAGGCATAAAATTACCCTAGATCAGAGTAAATGGTGAACTGAACCTTGACAAGTTGGGCATCTACCCCAAATGAATTTCATAAGGGTTACATAAAATAACTGCTTATAGTGTATATAAAATGGGGTCAGTTGTAGTTCGTCCCAATATTGCAGAGTAATGAATAATCATTCTAAAAACCAAGATGCATGGGATTTTGACAGAAAGATCAAGAATATATTCATGTTTTTTTTACATTATCATGATATTTACAAGAATATCATTAATATTTTCTAAAAAACTTCCTTGAATGAGATGGTAGGAGAAGATCATTAACATTTTCAAAAACAAAATCCTTGAATGAGATGGAAGGAACTTCATTTACACATGCAAGTGTTTAATAGTAATTTTTCATTGTATTGATATCAGATTGTCCTAACATCACTTGTGTTAGGATGTCATGGTTTGGTAAGCCTCCTCTTCCTTGATCTGTGATGGTTCATCCTATAGATGATCCCAAAACATATCTCATTTCTATGATACTCGTAATAGTTTTCTTAACATTAATTCAGTGTCGTTTCCATTAACACAGTTTTCTATAATACAATGACATATACATTAATACTCTCCTCCTGTCATGACAACATCACCATGTAAGGATGTTGGGTTGGTGAATCCACAATTGAAATAGCATTCTATTATATGGCAAATCCAATTCAACCCTCTATAGGGGCTACAGAGATGTGTGTCTCAAAAAGAAAATTGAAACGTTATAAGTTTGCTGGATTTAAAACAGATTTGCAGCATTCGCAGACTGCATTGCAGTAGTCGGTGAAGAATAATAGATTTTCATGTGTATAAGTTTAATTTAGTTACTTCTTGATCTTTGCATAAAGATGGAACTCAAATCAAAGTTACAAAATTATATCAGTTGCACCAGAAATTACATTTTGATTGCACGAGGGAAGCATGGGATTCAAGCTTACACAATTACATTAATTCCACCTGGGGATTACAATAATTACACAGAGCAAGCAAGAAATCTACAGCCTTAGGATAAATTATTTTGTATTAATGAATTTAAATATAATATAAATGGTTAAAGAGAATTCTAAAGATTAGTTCAGTTGATTGGTGTAAATTTAAATATAATATAAATTGCTAAAGAGCATTCTAAAGATTAGTTCAGTTGATTGGTGTTATTCTTATGGGGACGTTAATTAATACAATTCCTCTGAAAGTTGTTATTCAATTACATTATAAACTTAATACACTCTGATAGTTATATCAAATTTGAGTGAAAGCCCAAAACACTATGATATGGATAGGCTTCCCCAGAATGATTACTCATATTCTGTATAGCCAAATTTCAACTATGATTTTCCTGTAATGATATATGCAATTTTCTAGTTATGAAATATTTATTGGCACAGTTATATTTCTTAATTTAGTCAGTAAATTTTTGATAGGGTTTTGGAAAATATCAAAAGAAATGTGGGAGGAAAGAGTATGTATTTTTTTCTTTTCATAAAAAGTGGAAATAGAAAAGCATTTCATTTTAGAATAGAAAGTCTTTAAAAACACAAGGAAAACTATGCAGATATTCTGACAACTAGCTCTTGGGATAATCTATTCAGCCAAAAATTTGTCCAGAAACTATAAGTGTTCATTGTAAAAATCCAAAAAAAAACAAATACAAAAATTAAATGAAAAAACATTATATACCATAACCTCATGAAAATTAACATAATTTATTTCTTTGTTCCATGTCTCTTTACTATATTAATCATGCTTCAACATAAATTTACAATACTGAAAAAAAACATATAAAAATAAATCAATAAAAGGCGAGGAAATTCACCTTGGCAGAATAATCGACCTCAGCAAACCTGAAGGCGATTCCCAAGGAACCAAAGAGTATGGAAAGCAATGAAGCAGCTTCTGCGAACCGAGCCACTCCCAAATCATTGTTCTCGGCTATGAGCATGGCCGATAATTTTTCAAAAGCTTCTGCAATCACACGCAGAGGCTTCTCCACCTCGCATATAATGACTTGGCCTTCGTTTACTGTCATGTTTGCAACAGATAGTTCAGAGGCACTGCACACTATTCCTGAACAGATTAACGGAGAGGAGAATGTGCAACATGCAGGCCTAGAAATTGAACGTGAAGAGAGGTGGGGTTCTTGTAATCAGGCTGCACCGGATATTCCTAGGGAATGGTTTTACCTTAAAAGTGATGGTCGGCAACTCTCTTTTCTCTTTATTCTCCATAAAATTGTGTCGATTTGGATCTCTTTATTCACCTAACAGCGTGACTTTGTCTTGGCTGTTCATTTATTTTGTCGAAAGAAGCACGATGCGTATTCTCTTTGGTTGGCGTGCTCCACTTTGACTTCGAATATTTGCTCATATGAAAGTCTTTTTATAAAGTGCCAATGGCAGCGATTTATTGTCACTTTTCCTAAATATTTTTTAGCGGTTTATTGTCACTTTTTCCTAAATCTTTTTTAGTTAAATGGGCGTTCTATGATTTCATAATTTCATTTGTATTTTTCAATATACGTGTTAACACAATGTTGACTATTTTAAACTTATTCACACTTGAATTTATATATTAATATGATCTTGATTACCTCACTGCTTATTTTGATCACTATTCACATTATTGAATCATATGCCAATCAGATAAGATTCTATACTTCATATAGAATACGAACAAGTTTCATATTGACTTAAGATTCTATACTTCATATAGAATACGAACAAGTTTCATATAGAAATCTAAGATTTTAATTGACTTAAGTTTTAAAAGAAATTGAAAATTTATTTAAATATACATTTTATTCAAATAATTACCTAACCAATTTAATATTATTATTTTTTTAAAATATAAGTTTATTTTTGTCTTAAGAATTATTATGGATTATTTCCTAATTCATCACACATATCTATTTTTTAATAAATAAAAGGTGTTCAATGTTTTATAATTCACAAAATAGTGATGGTTGGTGATTCTTGTGCCATACTTATACACTACTTCATTATCTCTAAATGAGATTATCATCAACCTTTATGGATCTGTTGATGTTGATCTTCACTGTGTTGATTGTGCCTTATGATCCATGGTCCACATTTCTCTTAGTTACCATAAATTCAAAAAAAATGGAAATGGTCTTGAATCAAAGAAAGTGGATGGTAATTTACGGTATTTCTCATTAGCCTAAACTTTATGGGTACTTAGGTTAGAACATTCATATGCTTGAGAGTTGTGTGCTCTAAGTATTGTAATTGGGAGGGTTATATGAAGAATAGGAGGTCTCCCCTCCATAGATATTTCTCCACCCTAGGGTTTTAAAAAGTAAATTTTTTTGTCTCCTCTCTCAATTGATAAATATACTTTTATTCATTTAATACTTTTCATATGAGTTTAGATAGGTTAAATCTTAGTTAGATGTCACTACATAGTTGGTATAGCCATACATCTAATATATTGGATGAACTTCTTTATTAGTTGGTATAGCCATACATCTAATATATTGGATGAACTTCTTTATTTGTTGAAAGATTGGATAGGATATAAACTACACATTTAATAATAGTGATTGAAGTCCCTTTTTTTAAAATAAATTTACAAATAGATCCAGTTTACTTTTGGTATGATGGTCCAAATTTCCATATATGATATTTTTAACCCATTTTTTTCATGGTTGCAAATCTAGATCTAGAACACATGTTTTGCTTTTAGAAAATCTATTTTTTCCATATATGATATTATCATTACATCCAAAGCTTACTACTTAGTTGAAATCATTCATTTTTCTAAATTTGGTCTTCAATTGGAGTAGATATAATATTCAATATTAGTGGGTGCTTTAGAAATATACAAATCAATGCTTTTCAATGCTTAACATTGTATAATATGTGTTTAGAGTGGTATAATTACCTAAGATCAACCATTTGTTTACTATAATCATCCTTCATTGAGAATTAAATATATATTGATAACTTTTTATAGTATATGTTGGCCATCCATTCACTATAATATGTTTTTAAATTAGTTCTTCAACACTATATCTAATCAGGTGCTCAAAATTATGCTCAAAAATAAAAGTTGTCATAATAGTGTGGAACCTAAACAACCGCGTAGATCTCTTCGTTCTAAATCTGGCGCAACTCGTTTCGCAGAAAACCGACACCGTATGCTCCCAAAAACGTGTTTTGTCCATTTTGTCAAACATGCAATTTAAAAAAAATGCAGGACAACCCAATCAACCGTCTGTAAAGCTGAATTGGCATGTCTGTGTGGCAAGGTGACTTTGCACATGATTTTTTTCCTCTGGAAAATTAAATTTTGCCAAGTGGCACTCCTTGGTTGGTTTGAAATGGTGAATTCTTATTAGTTGTTTGGGTGGCCAATCACAGGATGCCACATGGCCCAGCCAGGGGCCGCCACATGGCAGCCCGAGGGCCACCAAAATTGTGGGTTAAGTCCGAGAAAATCTGCGGTGAATCAAACCCACAACCTCGTATCCACAATCCTAACGCATTACCACTATGCCTCGCGCCATGTACGCGCCATGAGTCTTAACATACAATGGGTTTCACATTGCTTTATTATCATATAGTTTCTGCCATGTGGGAGGGGACCGTGGTCTAAACCCAGCCCTGGTCACCGTCGGGGGAGGGACCATGGGCGGGAAGCTAGCCCCACACCCCCCAACAGTCCATAACCATGACATTTAATTACCAACGCTGCCATGTGTCCATAGTTTGCAGATTAAGGCCGAAAGTTAACAAAAACCGCAGGATTTTTTTATTATAAAAAAATTGTTTAAACCATATGCGTTATGGATTAAAATTTAGCTTCAAGGCCTTATTGGGAAAATTGGTGCACCAACAATTTCGCCCGGTTTTTGGGCAATTTGGCGACTAGTTAGCGAAATTCTGGGTGGATTTGTAGGTTCGGTGTCAGATTTGGTGGAAAATGTGGAGCGAATAGTGTAGCTTCATAGTGTAGAAGCTAGGGGAAGTCATAACTTAAGGTGTTTTTTACCAAATTAGACGCAGAAAGAGGCTACACAAGAATTTTTGGGCATTCTGTGTTGAAAAGTGTAACTAGGATCGGTCTTCATATTGACTATGTGATTATGTATTTATGTAAAGAAGACAAAGATAATAAAATCTATTTTGTTGGACTTTCTTCATGGGCTTCATGAGAAAGATGTTATTATAGGTTAATAGACTTCTTCTTGATGTCTATTAGGTTTTGTGGCTTCTAGGTATATATATTATTAAGTGTCTTTCATATGAAGGATCTAGTCTAGAGAATGCTTCAAGACCTTGCCAAAGACCTTGTGGAAGAAAGGCTCAAAGGGCCCTCAACACAGTCCTCATCAATGCTGGAAAAATGCACCTCTTCAAGTCAGCCTATTAATTGTAAAGTCGGCCTACAAGATAGAATGTGAGGTCGGACTAAATTTTGGACAGTGCACTATATATTGATTGTCTCGCGGTTCATTTGGACTCGATTTTTTCAGACAACTCTATGAAGAAACGTGTGTTAGAAAATTATATATTACAGAGCAATACAACACATAAAATATGCGGAAAACACAAACACACAAAACACATAAAACCAGAGAGACACAGATATATGTGGTTCACCCAGTTTGGGCTACGTCCACCCCGAACAGCCAGTCCTTCCTTTCTATTATCCAGCAAAATGAAGAGACACAACCTATAACAGATCTGTTGTAATATCATTTGTTCTCTCTCACAGTCTCCCTATATGTTTCTCGCCTGAGAATACACATACAATACCCTCATAAAAAACGAGGGGTTGCCTTCTCGGGAAAAAAACCCTAAATTAAACATAACTTCTATCGTCAGATCATCCACATAATGAACGACCCAGATTGACTATAAATTACAATACTTTTACAAGGTAATTTTACATATGTTTTTAGCTTCAGGGGCGCTGCCCCTGAAACCCCCCGCTAGGGGGGGCTCCATAAAGTCGCAGTCACCCTCCCCTGGACCCCCCAGGAAGTGTTTAGTTACGAGTGGTGTTGTCGCCCCGTTTAGAAAAAGGGTCCAACGTTGTGATACAAAATAAAGAAGATAATCAGGCTCCACACCCAACAATCTCCCACTTGGAGACTGATTGTAACAACTCCATCACTGCTTCATTTGTTGGACAATGACTCCACTTTGGACCTGGTTGTTTCTCATCTTCATCATCATACTTGAAGACCAATTGAAACTCAGCATAATCTCAGTTTCTCCCTAGTTACAACTTTTGTTAGCATATTTGCAGGATTCTGACTAGTGTGTATCTTTTCCAGCTTTAATTGTCCATCTTCCAACACTGACTGTATGAAATGGTACTTGAGTTGTATGTGTTTAGTCCTGGAATGAAATGTTGAGTTCTTTGCAAGATGAATGTCACTTTGGCTATCACTATATAACGTGCCCATATCATGCTTCTTACCCAATTCATCCATAAACCTTTGTAACCAAATCATTTCTTTACTAGCCTTTGTAGCAGTAACATACTCTTCTTCTATTGTTGAAAGTGCAACAACACTTTGAATTTTGAAACCCGACAGACAGTTATTCCACTTACAGTAAATACATACCCTGTAGTGCTCCTCATGTTATCTCTATCACCTATCATATCCGCATCAACATATCCCTGTAGAGCAATGTTTGAACCACCAAAGCATAATGCTTGATTTGTGGTACCTCTCAAATATCTGAGAATCCATTTCACTCCCATCCAATGTTCTTTTCCTGGATTGTTCATGTACCTGCTTATAACTCCCACTGCATGTGCAATATCAGGCCTTGTGCAGACCATTGCATACATTAAGCTTCCAACTGCATGATGCATATGGAACTTTAGACATATAATCCATTTCTTCTTGAGTCTTGGGGCACATCTCCTTACTAAGTTTGAAATGGCTAGCAAAAGGTGTACTAACTAGTTTTTCATTTTGCATATTAAATCTTTTCAAAACCTTTTGTATGTACTCATTATGGGACAATGTTAATTTTCGATTTTTCCTGTCTCTAGTTATTCTCATACTAAGGATTTGTTTTGCAGCTCCCAAATCCTTCATTGTAAATGAATTTTCCAATTTTATTTTGAGCACATTTATTTCCTGCATGTTAGACTCTGCAACAAGCATGTCATCTACATACAATAACAATATAATATAGTTGTCATCATTTTGATTTTTCAGATAAACACAACGATTAGAGTAACATCTAGTATAACCTTGTTCAGACATAAACCTGTCAAATTTTACATACCACTACCTTGGAGCCTCTTTTAATCCATACAATCTCTTCTTTAACTTGCACACTAATTTTTCTTTCCCTTTGACCTCATATCCTTCTGGTTGCTGCATATAGATCTCTTCCTCCAAATCTTCATGGAGAAATGTTGTCTTTACATCTAACTATTCAAGATGCAAATCTTCCGCTACTAAAAGACTTAAAATAGTTTTGATTGAAGTCATATTAACAACAGGATAAAATATTTCATCAAAATCAATACCTTTCTTCTGTGCAAACCCCTTCACCACAAGTCTAGCTTTGTACCTCAGTTTTCCTCCATCTTCTTCCTTCAACCTGTAAATCTATTTATTCTGCAATGTTGTTTTACATGCAGGAAACCTGAATAAGTGCCAAGTCTGGTTATGTATTAAGGAGTCCATCTCTTCTTTCATGGCTAGCACCCACTTCTTCCTAGTTTCAAACTGCATTGTTTCTTCGTAACATTTGGGTTAACCAGAATCAGTCAACAATAAATAATATAATGAATGAGAATATCGTTCAGGTGGTCTACTTATCCTGGTAGATCTTCTGACACCACTTTCAGGTGTTTTAGGTGCATGTTGTTGTTGTGGTTGTTGATTATTATTATTTTCAAGCACCTTTACTTTTTTGGTAAACTCATCAAGAGCTGTGTATTCTTTGTTTTATTTTTCTTGTTTCTCTTCCTACAATTGATTATTATAAAAGACCTTTTCATTGAATATTACATCTTTGATCCTAATGATTTTGTGATTTTCATAATTATATAAGCGATAACCAAAATCATTAACACCATATCCAATAAAGGTACAATTCTTTGATTTTGCCTCAAGCTTTGTTCTATTTTCTTTATTAATATGGAAAAATACCTCACAACCAAAAGGCTTTAAAAAAGAGTAGTTTACATTTTTACCTGTCCATGCTTCCTCTGGAATACCACCATCCAAGGAACTTGAAGGCCCTCCATTTATTAGATAAACACCAATATCTACAACATCTGCCCAAAATTGTAAATGCAATCCTGCATGCAATATCATGCACATTGCATGCTCCATGATTGTTCTATTCATCCTTTCTGACACACCATTTTCTTGTGGTGTTCTTGGAATTGTCTTCTCTCTGCGAATTACATGCTCTGAATAGTAACTATCAAACTCTTTACTACAATATTCACCTCCATTGTCTGATCTGAGATACTTCAACTTCTTTCCTGTCTCAATCTCAACCAAAGCTTTCCATTTCTTGAAAGTATCAAATACATTAAATTTATTCTGAATACAATAAATACAAGTTTTTCTAGTTGCATCATCAATAAAAGTAACATAATAACGAGAGCCACCGAGAGATGATACCTTAGCAGGTCCCCATACATCTGTATGCACAAGCTATAATTTTTTGCTCTTCTTTTCTTTCCCAACTCTGAGAAATCTGACTCTCTTCTGTTTTCCATAAATGCAATTCTCACAGAAATCCAAATCAATATTCTTTAAACCTGGCAACAAATTTTTTGAGTGAAGAATCTTCATCCCCTTCTCACTCATGTGTCTGAGTCTATGATGCCATAATGCCACATCTTCTCCTTTGGAAGTTAAAGCATTAATAGAGTTAGAAATACCATTGCATAAATACAATGTACCAACATTTTCTCCTTTTTCTATTACTAGGGCTCCTTTGGTGACCTTCCAAGTTTTATCTGTGAAAGTTTTCACACAACCTTCACCACCTAACTGCCTTGTTGAAATTAGATTTTTCTTCAGATCTGCAACATGCCTTACCTCCTCTAATAGCCACTAGTTTCCATTCTGTTGTTTTATAAGAACCTTACCCATTCCAACAATTTTACAGGGTTTATCATCACCGAAACGGACTTGTCCAAAATATCCTTGAACATAGTCATGAAAATATTTCTTATCAGGTGTGGCATGGAATGAGGCCCTTGAATCTACCACCCAGGAATCAGTAACATTTTCGAAACAAAGAATCAAAGCATCTTGTAACACATCACTTGTCACATTTTCTTCATGATTATTTTCTTGTTGTGTGTCTCCTTATTTTCCCTTCCGAGATCTACAGTGTTTCTTTAGGTGTCCTTTCTTTCCGCATTTCCATCACACTATCCCTGATATGGACTTGGATCTGTCTTTCCTTGATTTACTGCGATATCCTGAGCTCTTTCCTCTTTCCATTTTTCTTCCCCTGGACTCTGCACTCAAAGCACTGCCCGATGTCTTGCCGGAGCATTTCCGTCGCATTTCCTCGCTAAGGATAGCACTGACAACATCATCAAACTTTAAAGTGCTAGATCCAGAGACAGAGTTACTAATGGCCATAATTAAACCATTCCAACTTTCTAGAAATGAGTACAGAAATAACAAAGCCCTAACTTCATCATCAAAGTTTACCCCTATAGAACTTAACTGACTGGTAAACGTATTAAAATAATTTAAATGGTCCGCAACAGATCCACCTTCCGACATCTTCATATTAAATAAACGTTTCATAAGAAATACCTTGTTTGAGGCCAAGGTTTTTTCATTTAGTTTCGCCAATGCCTTAATCAAACCCTCTATTGTTGTTTCCTCCGAAATATTGTAGGCTACCGACGCCGCGAGGCACATCTGTACTATTCCAAGTTCCTTTCTATCGAGAATCTCCCATTATGCGTCTGTCATAGTCATCGAACTCTTTGTTTTTTCGCTCAATGGTAGGTATAGATCTTTCTGATACAGATAATCTTCCATCTGCATCTTCCACAATGGGAAGTTTTGGCCATCAAATTTCTCGACCCTAAACTTACCATCTTCTGCCATTACTCCCACTTGAACCAGGAACCCTTATTTCCTACAAGTTTATCATCCTAACAGACCTTCGGCTCTGATACCATTTGTTAGAAAATTATATATTACAGAGCAATGCAACACATAAAATATGCGGAAAACACAAACACACAAAACACATAAAACCAGAAAGACACGGATATACATGGTTCACCCAGTTTGGGCTACGTCCACCCTGAACAACCAGTCCTTCCTTTCTATTATCTAGCAATATGAAGAGACACAACCTACAACAGATCCGTTGTAATATCCTATGTTCTCTCTCACAGTCTCCCTATATTTTTCTCACTCTGAGAATACACATACAATACACAGTCACAATACAATACCCTCATACAAAACGAGGGGTTTCTTTTATTGGAAATATTGTCATTGATGGCAAAGGAGATGGCAAAGGAGCACCTGAAACAGTAACAAAGCAGCAGTGAGGTAGCAGAGACATGCATTGTATTGAAGCAGAGATAAGTAGTGAATGCATTTGGAACCTGAGAATATTGAACGCAGACTCTTGACTCAGAAGTCACAACAAGTCCAACCTGAAGATTGTGAATAATCGATATGAATCAGAGCAGCACTAGGAAGAAGAGCAATATTGTTCGAATGATGAATTGAACACTTACAGCAAAATTTGTAATCGTTGAGACAGGGTAACTTTGACTAAGAGTCGACGTTGCTTTCATAAGGGTAAAGATAAATGAAATGTGTAGAGGTGCGTTGGAGCATGGTCTAATTGCAAGGAAGCCGGAAACTAGGATTACATAAGGGTTCCATTACGGTTACAGTGATGGGGTCGATTTTCATTCCACGAGATTGGAATAGAATCGATGATTGCAACTCTTGAATGGTCACACCGATGCAAGTAGGAAGAAGGGAAGTCGAGGCGTAAAAGAGGAGATATGTTGGAAAATTTCCTGTTGGGAATCTTAAGGTTAGCGTATGAACTAGAACAATGAACCATGGTATGGCAACTGTTCATTGGTGCTTGTGGAACCAGAATGGTGTATGAAGAGGCGGAACCACGAATCAAGAACAAATAGTCAAGAGTGAGCGGAACCTTGAAGCGGAAGCTGAGCAGAACCTGGCGTGTCGAAGAAGCGGAACCATGACCAGATGAATAGTGACGGCGGTTTATGGTTTTCATCGCACCACCTTTACACGGTGGGCGGTATTTGAGGAGTTGGGAGCGATTCCACAGGACGGACGACGCGTGTCCCAGAGCAAGTTGGCAAAACCACTCTCACTGCGCGCCATCGCGCATTTACTCTCCACTGAGGACCCCATGCGATATCGATACAAGCCATTGATCTGGAGGGAAGCCATCGGACGGTGATCATATTGGGAAGATGCGCAAAGGTTAACTTAAGGTACGGGCGTATGTATTTGATTGATTCTGTCGATTGTATGGTGGGGCCGAGGCCTATAGTAATTTATTAAAAACGTCGGTTATTAATATAAGGGCGGCAACCTTATTATAAGACAACGACTGAACATATTTAAGGGTTTCCATAGTCATAATATGGAAGAGGATAAATTATAAAATTCATATGTATGACTGTGTGTGTGAAATCAAAAGGAAGTTGAGGAAGACCATGTGGAGGAGAAAGGGGTATAGTGAGAGCTAAATGGGACTGTGGATGTGAGCGTTATCAAGTGATATATTTAAGTGGGAAACATATACATATGCTGATATTTAATATAGTGAGCTGTAATATTGCTTTGAAATTGTATTAAAACATTGATTGGGTTTATTACAAGAGCATATTATGTATTTTATGGGTCTTATAATCGTGAGTATAAGAAGTCTCCACATTTGATTAAAGTGCCAGCCCAAGAGATTAGAACCTTGAGAGTTTGCCCAGATTTAAAATCATTTGTTATATTAAAACGCAGTTATATATGCAGCAGGTGCACAAAAGTATAGTGAACAGGTGAATAAACACAGGGATGAAAATGTGGGCCTAATAGAGGTAAACAAAGAATGTAGGAACTGAAAAAGTCACAGGGAATTTTGGAGGCATGATGAATAGCAATATACAGAATAGTCACTTAACAGCAACAGAAGAGACAAATCCAGTAAAGCCGAAGAAATTCCAGAAAAGGAACTGAGTGGTATTGAAATATGCAACTGAAAATGTAAATAATTTTTGTTTTATATTGTTTGTGATGCAAAGGCAAGTATCCTAAGGAAAAGAAAAATCCCACTGTAGCATGGAAATTTGTACCTATTATTATAATTTTAAAATGAGTTGGATAAAGGAATGAGAAGACAGAAGTCAAAAAGTCAAGACTATTCACTTCAAATTCCCTGAGGAATGTAAAGAGTCATGTGATGAACTCTATATATAATATCACATTGATATGCACAATAGGAGAGTGAGAGGATAAGGATAGAGAATGAAAAGTATAGAAGATCAAGGCAGAGAAGAAAAGGAAGAGAGGAGTAGAAAGAGATGCTACAGAACAGAGCTGATATCTGAGGTAAATCAACAAACATTCAGTTTGATAAAGTGAGGAAGTTGGAGCTTCCCTATCAAGTTGAAGCTTGATAGCTGTCAGTTGTAGCTGACTGAGGTTGGAGCCTTCTATAGGTTGGTGCCTGTAGAAAATTGAAGGGATTTGGAGCTTCCTTGCAAGTTGTAGCTTGCAGAATTGAGGTTGGAGCCTCCTGTGGGTTGGTGCCTGCAGAAAAAATAGTGGTGAGAGGGAGTTGGAGCTTGCCTTTGCATCACAACAACAATAATATGTGGTTTTCTCCCTTTATGGGTTTCCACTTATATCTGGTGTCTCTGTGCATGATGTTTATGTGTTGATCTGATTTATATCATCTGCTTAATACCTGTTGCTCTCATATTAAAGTCTACTGTTATATTATATTAATACTTGTTGCTCACATTCTAAGATTACTCACATATTAAGTTGGACATGAAATGAAGGTTAAATAAGTTTTAAATGGAAATCTTCAAAAATCCATGAATGTGTTAAACTGATTCACCCCCCCCCTCTCAGTTTAACTAAGGGTTCAACAATTGGTATCAAAGTCGGTTCCTTTGTACATGTTTAACAACTGAAAGGAGATTATAGGTTCTCGAAATGGCTAGTAAAGAAGGATGCTCAACCAATAAAGCCCCTTTCTTTACAGGTGTAAATTATGCCTTCTGGAAAATCATGATGAGGACATACATAATGTGTCTAGGAATAGAAGTTTGGGGTGCTGTGGAATTAGGATATGCCCCAAAGTCAACTGACTCAGAGAAAGAATCCAAACAAGATTTTGTAGCTAACGCAAAAGCCATGAATGCTATCTTGAATGGATTGTGTGAAGCAGAGTTTATCAAAGTAATGCACAAAGACACTGCCAAAGAGATGTGGGATACTCTGGAGAACATCCATGAAGGAGACAAGAAAGTAAAAACTGCCAAACTTCAAGTCTATAGAGCCCAGTTTGAGAACTCAAAAATGAATGATGATGAAGACATTGACAGTTTCTTCCTAAAAGTTGCAGAAATTGTTAACAATATGAAAGCTCTTGGAGAAACCATGCCAGAAAGTATAATTGTGCAAAAGATTCTAAGATCTCTTCCATCCAGGTTTAATCCCAAGGTGTCTGCAATAGAAGAAATAGCTGATTGGGAGACCTTGACCATGAACCAACTACTTGGAAATTTAACAGCATACAAGATGACGCTCCCACAGAAGAAGCCAAGTACGAGAGAGGCAGCCTTTAAAACGGAAAAGAAGAAAGAAGAAGAGGAAGATATATGCTCTTGCTCGGATGAAGAATAGGCAAATTTTGTCAAGAAATTGGATAAAGGCTCAGGTAAATACAAAGGTAAACTTCCTTTCAAATGCTTTAACTGTGGAAGAGTGGGACACTATGCTGCTAAGTGTCCTCACAAGAAAGTAAGGAATCACGCTCAAGAAACAGAGAAAAATACATCAAAAAACTGGCAGAAAGGAAAGAAGTTCAGCAGAAAATCCTTTTATGCTCAACAAGACAGCAGTGCATCTGAAGACTCAGATGAACCTTCAAGTGAAGAAGGAACCTCTGAATTCCTATTGATGGCCATAGAAGAACTTGAAGGTCTCCTGCTAGAATATGAAGAAGAAGAAAGTGAAGTCGACCTTGAGGGGGAGCTAAGAAGTGCTCTGGAAGATATTGATAGACTCAAGCTGAAATGCAGAAGAAGAAAAAAAGGACATTCTCCTCAAGTTTGTACGAGAAGAACAGAATTCAGAAGTTCTGATGCAGCTAAAAATAGAGCTTGAAGAAACCAAGAAGATAGAGGACATGTTACTTAAGCAAATCAAAGAAAAAACTCAGGAATAAGAAAAGTTGGAAGAAGAAGTAGTATGTCTCAGGAAGAAATTAGAAAATGCTCAAAGGAAATTGGTTATAAACTCTTCTCAAACAACAAGCTCTAGTAAGTTGAATGAAATTCTGGTTGCTCAAAGATCGCCTATGATAAAAACTGGAATAGGCTATGAAGGAGAATCAAATAAAGGCAAAGAAAAGGTTGACAGAGAGATTATTTTTGTAAAAGCAAAGAAGAATGATGAAGCAGCTCAAACAATTCCTACAAAAGAAGAAACCTGTAATAAGGAAGACAGAGATCAGAAGAAACCACTAGTAGCAAAGAATGTAATAAATACTAAAACCCCTGAGTATGTAAAATTTGGAAACCATCAAAGGAGATTCTTCCCTCCTATGAAGAATGCCACCTGTTATGCTTGCCACAAGCTGGGACACATTGCTGCATATTGTCATGCAAGGAGGAGTAATTCAAACTAGCAAAAGATGCAAACATTGAAGAGACTGCCTCAAGCAAACAAATGGAAGAGACAACCTTACATCAGGTATGCAAATAGTTTCTATGGTTACTATTTTTATTGTAAGGAATTTGGCCATAAAATCATTGAGTGTAGAAAGTATGGACAAATATTGATGTTCAACACCTCAAGGAGGTTTATGAATCAAAGAAATTTTGTTCATACTCACAATTCTGCAAAAACTATGATCAAATGTTGTATATGCAATCAAGTTGGACATATGCCTTCCAAATTTCCTCTGAAAGGATGTGATTCATCATCTCACAAAAATTACCAAACAAAAGGATGCCTCCAGTGGAAAAAGAAGGAGAATAAATGTGACTTCGCTCTAACTGCTCAAGACCTGAAAAGCCAGTGGTATTTGGATAGTGGCTGCTCAAAACACATGACTGGAGACAGAAGCAAGTTTATAACTCTTGATGAAAGGAAATCTGGCAATGTTACCTTTGGCAATGATAAATCAGGAAAAATAAAAGGAAAAGGCTCAGTCAGCATAGACAATGGCAGAGGAAAGGCCCAAGATGTATTATTTGTAGATGGGCTAAAAGAAATTTTTCCAAGTGTCAGTAAAATGTGTGACAAAGGCTGTGAAGTTCTTTTTAGAGCACAAGATTGTGAAGTCAGATCAAGCACCACAGGTAAGAATTTTCTCAAAGGAGTTCGAACAGAGATTAATGTTTACATTGTGAAAGAGGAAGATGAAGCATGTCATCTTAGCAAACTTGAGGAGTCATGGTTATGGCATAAAAGATTGGGACATCTCAGCTTCGATCACATCATCAAACTAAGCAAGAAGAAAGTTGTCAGAGACATGCCAGAAATAAAGAGGCCTTTTAATACCATATGCAAATCATGTCAATTAGGCAAATAGACTCGCACATCCTTTAAGGCCAAAGATGAGTTATCAACAAGAAGACCACTACAACTTGTGCACATGGACCTGTGCGGACCTGCAAGAACTAAAACACCAAGTGGAGAATCCTACTTCATGCTGATAATAGATGATTTCCCTAAAATGACATGGGTTGGATTTATCAAGAATAAATCAGAAGCTCTGGAAAAATTCAAAATATTCAAAGCTTTAGCAGAAAATTAGACAGGATGCAAGCTAAAATGCATCAGATCGGACAGAGGAGGTGAATTCACAGATTATGACTTTGCGGATCTATGCAATGAATATGGCATAAAACAACAATTTACTATTGCATGGACACCTCAGCAGAATGGAGTAGCAGAGAGACAAAACAGATTTTTTCAACAAATTGCCAAAGCCATGATGCAAGAGAGTAATATTCCTCAAATCTTCTGGGCAGAAGCAGTACATACAGCGGTGCATATCCTTAATAAAGCTCACTTAAGGCCAAGCAGTGACAAGACTCCCTATGAACTATGGCATGGAAAGCCAGCTTCAATCAAACATTTTAGAATTTTTGGAAGAAAGTGTTATATAAAGAATAATGATGAAAATCTTGGGAAATTTGATGCAAGATCAGATGAAGGGATTTTTCTAGGATATGCTTCCAAAAGTAAAGGGTACATGTGCTACAACAAGACTCTTCGAAAAATAGTAGAAAGCATTGACGTGAGATTTGATGAAGAACTTCCAAACAATACAAGAGATACAGACTGCTGCAATCCATCAGACAACCATGAAGAAGAAAACCAAGATGATGAGGAAACAAGCAAGACAACAGAAGATACAGAGCTGAGTTCTAAAGCTCCCTCAAGACATACTCAGAAGAACCATCCTGAAGAGCGGATCATTGGAGATAGTCAAAACTAGAAGGCAGCTAACTGAACAGACAGAAGAAGTATACATAGCCATGTTATCACAAATAGAGCCAAAGAGATTTGAAGAAGCCAGTAAGGAAAAGTATTGGTCGAATGCTATGAATGAAGAATTGGACAAAATTGAGAAGAACAATACCTGGGAACTAGTTCCTAGACCAATTGAGAAAAATATCATTGGCTCAAAATGGGTATTCAAGAATAAAATGAATGAGCAAGGACAAGTAATCAGGAATAAAGCCAGACTAGTTTTCAAAGGATATTCACAAATTGAAGGACTTGATTATGATGAAACATTTTCTCCTGTAGCCAGAATGGAAGCCATCAGAATGTTTCTGGCCTTTGCATACTACCAAGACTTCAAGGTATACCAAATGGATGTGAAATCTCCATTTCTGAATGGAGATATAGAAGAAGAAGTCTACATGGAACAACCAGAAGGTTTCTCTTTAACAGACAAAGAAGACTATGTGTGTAGACTGAAGAAGGCTCTATATGGACTAAAACAGGCTCCTCATGCTTGGTACTCAAGACTGGACAAATATTTGCAAAAACAAGGCTTTAAGAGAGGTGGAGTAGACAAAAATATGTACATAAAAGCCCATGAAAATGAACTCCTGATTGTTGTAGTATATGTTGATGACATTATGTTTGGAATCAATGGAGAAGAACTAGCAAAAGGATTTGCTGATGAGATGAAAATAGAGTTTGAGATGTCTATGATTGGAGAGCTCAGTTTCTACTTAGGACTTCAAATTCAGCAAAAGAACACAGGTACATTCATCTCACAGGAAAAATACTTGAAAGAAATGTTGAAAAAGTTCAAAATGGAGAACTGCAAACCTGTGTCAACTCCCATGATCACAGGATGTAAGCTATGTGCGGATGATGGATCTGCTGATATAGATCAAAAACTCTACAGATCCATGATAGGAAGTATGTTGTATCTGACAACATCAAGACCAGACATCATGCTAGCAGTAGGACTAGTGGCTAGATATCAAGCAGCACCTAAACAAAATCACCTTCTTGCAGTAAAAAGAATATTAAGATATCTACAAGGAACAACACAATATGGGCTTTGGTATCCTCAAGGCAAAAAATTCACTTTGACAGCATACACAGATGCAGATTGGGCCAGCTGTGTGGATGATAGGAAAAGTACAAGTGGAGGTGCATTCTATCTAGGAGAAAGTCTGGTGGCATGGTTAAGCAAGAAACAAACATCTATCTCTCTGTCTACAGCAGAAGCAGAATATATAGCAGCAGCAGCATGTTGTACACAAGTCATGTGGATGAAAAAAACCCTCCAAGACATGAAGGTAAGCATTGATGAACCTATCTCAACCAAATGTGATAATACAAGTGCTATAAGTATATCTAAAAATCCTGTGCTTCACTCAAAACCTAAGCATATCCCAATCAAGTATCATTTTCTCCGAGAACAAGTGGCTCAGAAGATAGTAAAGCTGGAGTATGTGCCAACAAAAGAACAAACAATAGATATATTTACCAAACCTCTTGCTAGAGAACCATTTGAATATTTGAGAGATAGACTAGGGGTTGTATCTGTAGATGCTACTCTCTGATATAAAGAGAAAGCACAGTTTCAGGGGGAGAACAGAAACGAAAATATCATTCCAGGGGGAGATCAGCCAGCAAGGAAAGCATGAAACAGGTCCTCAGGGTCAAAGGATTATGGAAAGAATACACCCAACATAAAAGAGTTAAAGAAAAGGCTACAGGGTTAGAATTTTAGATTTAATCCAAAGTTTGGAGCAGCAGGGTACAAAGTCAGAAGATCTCAGAAAGAGGAAATGCAGAAAGCAAACTATGAAACGAGCAACCCTTTGTCATTGATGTCAAAGGGGGGGGAAAAGCAAAAAGGGTCTTCTAAAAGAAGCTAGGCAGAGGAAGACTTGGAGGAAGCATTGGATTATCGGTGGATTTGTTGCCATCAATGCCAAAGGGGAAGACTGTTGGAAATATTTTCATTGATGGCAAAGGAGATGGCAAAGGAGCACCTGAAACAGCAACAAAGCAGCAGTGAGGTAGCAGATACATGCAATGTATTGAAGCAGAGACAAGCTGTGAATGCATTTGGAACCTGAGAATATTGAACGCAGACTCTTGACTCAGAAGTCACAACAAGTCCAACCTGAAGATTGTGAATAATCGATATGAATCAGAGCAGCACTAGGAAGAAGAGCAATATTGTTCAAATGATGAATTGAACACTTACAACGAAATTTGTAATCGTTGAGACAGGGTAACTTTGACTAAGAGTCGACGCTGCTTGCATAAGGGTAAAGATAAATGAAATGCGTAGAGGTGCGTTGGAGCATCGTCTATTTGCAAGGAAGCCGGAAACCAGGATTACATAGGGGTTCCATTACGGTTACAGTGATGGGGTCGATTTCCATTCCACGAGATTGGAATAGAATCGATGATTGCAACTCTTGAATGGTCACGCTGATGCAAGTAGGAAGAAGGGAAGTCGAGGCGTAAAAGAGGAGATAGGTTGGAAAATTTCCTATTCGGAATATTAAGGTTAGCGTATGAACTGGAACAATGAACCATGGTATGGTAACTATTCATTGGTGCTTGTGGAACCAGAATGGTGTATGAAGAGGCGGAACCACGAATCAAGAATGAATAGTCAAGAGTGAGTGGAACCTTGAAGCGGAAGCTGAGCGGAACCTGGCGTGTCGAAGAAGCGGAACCATGACCAGATGAACAATGACGGCGGTTTATGGTTTTCATCGCACCACCTTTACACGATGGGCGGTATTTGAGGAGTTGGGAGTGATTCCACAGGACGGACGACGCGTGTCCTAGAGCAAGTTGGAAAAACCACTCTCACTGCGAGCCATCGCGCATTAACTCTCGACTGAGGACCCCGTGCGATATCGATACAAGCCGTCGATCTGGAGGGAAGCCATCGGATGGTGATCATATTCGGAAGATGCGCGAAGGTTAACTTAAGGTACGGGCATGTGTATTTGATTGATTCCGTCGATTTTATGGTGGGGCCGAGGCCTATAGTAATTTATTAAAAACGTCGGTTATTAATATAAGGGCGGAAACCTTATTATAAGACGGCGACTGAACATATTTAAGGGTTTCCATAGTCATAATATGGAAGAGGATAAATTATAAAATGCATACGTATGACTGTGTGTGTGAAATCAAAAGGAAGTTGAGGAAGACCACGTGGAGGAGAACGGGGTATAGTGAGAGCTAAACGGGACTGTGGATGTGAGCGTTATCAAGTGATATATTTAAGTGGAAAACATATACATATGATGATATATATACTACGTTGATATTTAATATAGTGAGTTGTAATATTGCTTCGAAATTGTATGAAAACAATGATTGGGTTTATTACAAGAGCATATTATGTATTTTATGGGTCTTATAATCGTGAGTATAAGAAGCCTCCACAGTTGATTAAAGTGCCAGCCCAAGAGATTAGAACCTTGAGAGTTTGCCCAGATTTAAAATCAACTGTTATATTAAAAAACAATTATATATGCAGCAGGTGCACAAAATTACAGTGAACGGGTGAATAAACACAGGGATGAAAATGTGGGCCTAACAGAGGTAAACAAAGAATGTAGGAACTGAAAAAGTCATAGGGAATTTTGCAGGCATGATGAACAGAAATATACAGAATAGTCACTCAACAGCAGCAGAAGAGACAAATCCAGTAAAGCCGAAGAAAGTCCAGAAAAGGAACTGAGTGGTATTGAAATGTGCAACTGAAAATGTAAATAATTTTTGTTTTATATTGCTTGTGATGCAAAGGCAAGTATCCTAAGGAAAAGAAAAATCCCACGGTAGCATGGAAATTTGTACATATTATTATAATTTTAAAATGAGTTGGATAAAGGAATGAGAAGACAGAAGTCAAAAAGTCAGGACTATTCACTTCAAATTCCCTGAGGAATGTAAAGAGTCATATGATGAACTCTATATATAATATCACATTGATATGCACAAGTGTAGAGAGTGAGAGGATAAGGATAGAGAATGAAAAGTATAGAAGATCAAGGCAGAGAAGATAAGGAAGAGAGGAGCAAAAAGAGATGCTACAGAAAAGAGCTGATATCTGAGGTAAATCAGCAAACATTCAGTTTGATAAATTGAGGAAGTTGGAGCTTCCCTATCAAGTTGCAGCTTGATAGCTGTCAGTTGTAGCTGACTGAGGTTGGAGCCTCCTGTAGGTTGGTGCCTGCAGAAAATTGAAGGGAGTTGGTGCTTCCTTGCAAGCTGTAGCTTGCAGAATTGAGGTAGGAGCCTCCTGTAGGTTGGTGCCTGCAGAAAAACAGTGGTGAGAGGGAGTTGGAGCTTGCCTTTGCATCACAACAATAATAAGATGTGGTTTTCTCCCTTTATAGGTTTCCACTTATATCTGGTGTCTCTGTGTAAGATGTTTATGTGTTGATCTGATTTATATCATCTGCTTAATACCTGCTGCTCTCATATTAAATTCTATTGTTATATTATATTAATACTTGCTGCTCACATTCTAAGATTACTCACATATTAAGTTGGACATGAAATGAAGGGTAAATAAGTTTTAAATGAAAAGCTTCAAAAATCCATGAATGTGTTAAACTGATTCACCCCCCCCCTCTAAGTTTAACTAAGGGTTCAACATCTTTATAGGGAAAAAAACCCTAAATTAAACATAACTTCTACCATCATATCATCTGCCTAATGAATGGCCCAGATTGACTAGAAATTACAATAATTTTGCAAGGCAATTTTACATCTATTTTTAGCTTCGGGGGCGCTTCCCCTAAAACCCCCCGCCAAGGGGGGGCTCCATAAAGTCGCAGCCGCCCCCTAGGCAGTGTTTAATTATGATTGGTGTTGTTTCCCTGTTTAGAACATGGGTCCAATGATATGATACAAAATAAAGAAGATAATCAGGCTCCACAACCAACAAGGTGTGGATCAGCTAAGAGAAGTTGTGGCCAATCCTGATTAATGTAACGTGCAAATCTAAGGTGAATACAATGACAAGTATGATGTTTCACTGCAGACTTCAGGAATAGAGAAAAGTATGTTATATATATATATATATATATATATATATATATATATATATTCGGATATATATATATATATATATATATTCCTGACATATATATATATATATATATATATATATATATATATATATATATATATTCGGATAAGGTTATATTATATACATGTGTTACATATGTGCATGTGGATACATGTGTGATATATGTGGATACACTTGTGGTATAACTTCGGACATGTGCAGGGTTTATCTGATATAGATACAGCGTAATAAAGTTTTGTTAAATGAGAGTTGAAGACAATTTTCTAAGTATGGTGTGTATATTTTATGAAGCACTCTGAAGTAGTGGATAAAGTTGATGATCATGCTATAAGGCTTAAGAGCAGTATGGGAAAAAGGAGGACATATTCAAAGGTTCTACATTCTAGCAATCAAGAAGTATCCCAAGATAAACTTAGAGACCAAGTTCTCTAATGTTGATGCAGATCAGTGCACGTTGGTGAAGAAAAGAGAGATCGGCGTTGGAAGAATAACAAGAAGTGACAAGGTCCTTGGAAGCATTCATATGTCAAGGGTGTGAGTCTTGGTCATGGTACTTGTCATTTGAAGATATATAAGAATATTTTTCTCATGGGTTTTCCTCTCCAAGAGGGAGAGGTTTTTCCCTGGCTCTAGGAGCCTAATTCTTGTGTCTCGTGTATTTTTATAATTGAATTTATGAAAGACCAAATAATCTAAGGAATAAAAGACATAATTATCTTAAGTAAATATCACAAGTAATTATCAAGAAGAGAATTTGAATTAATCACCAGCCCTATAAATTCTCAACATTCTGGATCCATTGTAGCAGGTTTCAGAGTTGTTTGAGCATTGTAAACATATGTAATCATACTTTTGAGCATAATAGAAGAGGGTAAAGCCATTGGAAGTTGGACCAAGGATATGTAGCCCAGGAGGGGTGAATTGCTTCATCATGCGCTATTTTGTTATTATTTATGGGATGTTCATGTCTATTATATTTTCTTGTTCATTGTTTTATTTATGTTAATTTGCTCAATAAATTCACATAAAAACTCATGATTAACTTGCAATTTACCTCATAATCCTCAAGCACTTTGTTTGTATTTCGAAATGGAATTTAGCACAGCAAACACTAATTTTCCCATTTAGGTCAAATTGGTATAAGAGCACTAGGTTTACTTGTGCAAGGATGATTTCATTGTTGTGCAAGTGTTTAAATGCTTACAAAGTTGAAGCTCAAGAGAGGAGAAGGAAAGCTTGTGGGTGTAGGTTCTCTCATTGGAGCAAGGAGAAGGAGGGCACAGTTGTCACAATCTCCACCATAAGATTCACCTCCAATTATAGTAGAAGCTTCAGTAAGCATGTCTCATGAAGGAGTAAATGATAACATGACAGAGGATGAGAAGGATTTTAGAAAGGCTTTCTTTGAGATGACAGAGATGGTGAAAGTCCTCTATGAAGAGAGGAACACAAGGTTGCAGGGTGAAAGCTTCAGGCCTCCAAGAGGAGAGGGTTCTCCAGGAGGAGGAGGTAATGGAAATGGTGATAAGCCACCATCTACCCCACCATCATCCTTGCCACCATCTTCACCTTCATCTTCATCCTTTTCCACTAATACAACCCTTACTCATACTCATCAACATACCTTAAAAGGAATTGGTAAACAACCCTTGTTAAAACTTGATATTAAATTTTATCTTCATATGTATAATGGTGAAATGACTGCAGAGAAGCTTTAAAATTGGGTTCGCCAGTTGGAGGTATACTGCAGGATTCAAAACCTTCAAGATGATGATACAAAGTGTTATCCTCTACAGTGTCCCAAGGCTGAGAAAGTAGATTGAAGGAGGTAACATCAAACCACTTAGGATTTGGTAGCTAGATCTACAAAATCAGAGAGGGCTCTCTCAGTAATATCACAGTCGATAAGGTGACTAGAGAGAGAAAAATATGTTAGGCTAGGTATTGAGCTCTAGGGTTTTGAAATTTAGGGTTTTTTTGGATCATGAGGAGAGGTCAAGGAAACTAGGTCAAGTCTCAAAACATTTTAGTTGCAGTAATATAAAGGGGCAAGGTAGGTATTTTCAGTGACAATTTGAGGTTGTAAATGTACTGTAGGGTGGAAAAGTAAAAGGTTAAAAATGATCATGACAAGAATGAGTTCATTTATCAAAAGATAACTAAAACATAAACATGAAATTCCTATCAAACCATAACATAAGCTTTAGGAATTTTGTTTAACAACTCATAGGAAGATCATTGAAAGAAAAGATATGGAAAGAAGGATAACTAAACATTCATTAAAGTGATTTATAGAAGAAAAACACGGTCAAAAAATCATACCATGAGAATCCCTAGATAATATTTGCTACGTGCCTGTTAATTTCCTGCAAAAAGATGATGTATACAAGCTCCAAGCCTTCTACTCTCTAATGTCCAACCTTTGATTCAACTCAATTAGGGCTACATATAGACCAAAAACCTCTTTCCCCCTCTCAGGGGTCGAATCCCTCATGATAGGAACAACTTACATGATTTTCTCCAATCAAACCTAAAACTAGGGAGGTTAAAACAAAATCCCAATTTAGCCCTAACTGATTCACTTTGACTTTTACAAGCATCACTGAGCATGAAACTACATAAAAATAACATTAACTAGCTCATTTACATTTAATTACATCATAAAAATACCCTAGGCGAGTAATTACATTGCAAAATGTTGACTATGACCAAAGAAATTCAAAATTTTGGCTTACTGACAAAAGCCAAGCAAATTCCCTCAGAAGCGCAACAAATTTACAAAAACACAGAGAATTGTTTGAGGGCACTTTTGAGTGACTTTTCCTTAACCATTTACTGATCCGAAGGTAGATTTGTGTCGATCAGTGGTTTTCATTGATGTAAACCCAAGCAGGACCACAGGCTACCCCGATATTACATGGGAATTTTGACCTACCAAATTACTATATTCTGGGCGAGAATGTTTTTATGGTTTCCAATTTTCGAGATGTTTCTATTGATATATGGCACGCCATGTAATTCTTCACGGTTTGAGAGATATTCATGTTTGAGTTTGTAACCGTAGTTAGTGGGCTAAAACCCCATGGGGTTGTGGCATGGGTCATTGAAAATTCAATAATTAATCATTTTTAAGCTCCTAAAATCCCTCCCATGTTCACTTGTTTAAGACCCTCTAAACCTAAGCTTTTATATAAATTGTGATCCTCATATCCTCCTCATGTAGGGATTTCGCTACCTGAAACAGGTCATCATGGAATTTGTGCTATAACTTTTCTTCTACGAGGGTTCAAAAGTGGAAATTTTTAGTAAGCGAAGCCAAAAGCTTGAGGAAGCTCTTGTAAACATTTCAGATCAAGGTGTGCAATATTTTCAAAGATATGATCTGTGGAAGTAAGTGTTTTTGCAGGCTCTTGAACTTCATCTCAAAGAAGTGACCTTGGGAAAATCATCATAACTCTCTCTCTGAGTATCGGATTGGAATTTTGTAAGAGGTGATGGATAGGGCACGGACTGTAGTTTTCTTTGTATCAATTTTAGAGTCGAATGAAGAAACAGTGACATGTGGCACGTTGTACAAGTGCACTCTACTAAATTATTCCATAATTAGGTCATTGTGAGAGATTGGACATAAATTTGTCTTGAAGAATACAAATTGGTTCAGACCCATGGCATTGGAAAGAAGACTCAGAGTACTACTACATGACCAAAAATCACATATTGGGGATCTGAAATAATAGAGATAAACCAGATTCAATATCGAGCTCCTAGAAGGCAAGAAAAATCTAGATCATGTGTTGTCAAGGGCTGCAAAGGACAAGACTTTCTAGTGAAGCAAGAAAAGAAAGGTGCAGCAGAGGTAAGCTCCAGGTAAGTATTTTTTTTATATGCATGTTCCTATCTTAATTTCATTAGGTTCTTTGTATTCTAATTTCTCTTTTTTTTGTTTAGCACTGACATCTGCTCTGCAGGATGAGGTAAGTTTCGATATTACCATGTCATGGGTATTTCCTTGAATACTTTTGCAGGTATTATATATTCATCAAGATAATAATAAATGCATGATCTAATGTTTTGAAGAGTGAGAAAGAGTAGCATGACAAGTGCATAACAACAACAACAAGTTCACCACATAAAGTCTTCATGAGGGCAGCACTGCATATAGTCATTGTAAAGGTATCATTGTACTGAGTCATTTTAAAAGCATCATTGTAAAAAATGTATAAGTGTCTATCTACCAAGAGTTGAAGAGGCAGTGTCGGGAGGTCTAGGATCATCATTAGGTGGTTGTGTCATAGTTGGGGTTATGGTCTAGTGTGACTTCTTCTTCTACATCATTCTATATCATTGTAAAGTGGACCATTTTCCCTGGTACGGGAGTCCATTCTTATTTTATTCCTCTATAGGGTGGTAGGGTGGTGCTAGGCTGGTACATTAAGTCACCAACAAGTTCAAGCCTGTGAAACATTTAGGGTGGTAGGGTGGTGCTAGGGTGATTTGTAGCTCATTGGGTGTTGAGGCATCCGTTCAGTTGACTACTAAAGAATCTCAGGCGTTGGAGCGTCCATCCAGTGGGAGATGGAGAAGAATGATTTTCTAGATTCTAAGAAGTTAGTGCTTTATTTTCAATTGGAGTTGAATATTAAAGAATTATTAGAATAGCATTCAGGTGGTTTTTGTCCCGAAGAGGGTTTCAACCTTAAAAAATGTGTGCAGTTGTGCTCCTTTTGTTTATTGCTATCATTGTACAAACACTAATAATAATTGAATATTAACTAATGCTCTGAAATATTAATAATAATACTAATCGAAAGGAATACTGATTCACCCCCCCTCTTAGTATGTCCAACAATTGGTTTTAGAGTTTGGTTCCTTCAACAGCAATTTAACAGCTAAAAGCAGATCATGGAGCATACCAAGAATGGTGTACCTTTGTTCAATGAAAATAATTATGCACTCTGGAAAGGAAGAATGGAGGTCTATCTCTTGGCACAAGGTTATGAAGTATGGGACACTGTTCAAAATGGCTTTGCACCAACCACAGATGAACAAGGTAAGAAGAATTTGGTAAATGATGCAAAATAAAAGAATATTATTATCAGTGGACTTACTGAATCTACTTGTCATAAGGTGTTGGGTTGTAAAACCGCCAAAAGTGTATGGGACAAGCTTGAGAATATATATGCAGGTGATTCAAATGTCAAAGAAGCAAATCTTCAAATCTATAGAGAAAAATTTCAGCAACTTAGAATGAAAGAAGATGGCAACATTGCTGCATACTTCCAATACGTTGATGAGATAACCACCACTCTAGAAGGATTGGGAGAGCCAGTTGACGAGAAGACTATTATACGAAATATTCTTAGAATGTTACAAGGGAGATTCAACCCAAAGGTATCGGTCTTAGAATAGAGTGAAAATCTGGACAAACTCAGCAAAGAGGAACTACATGGTGTTCTCATAGCATATGAAATGAGACTTGATGAAGAAGAGGGTACTTCGCATCTATAAATTGTGTTCGTTGCATCTAAGAAAACCAATAAGGACAAAAAACCTTCAATTGAAAAGACATGCACCTGCAAGTGTGAAGAAAAGGGAGATGATGAAGAAGGTCTTTCAGATGAAGAATATGCTAAATTTACAAGAAAACTAAAAATTGGTAAGGGAAAATTCAAAGGTAAACTTCCATTGATATGTTTCGGCTGTGGTGAGGTTAGGAATTTCGAAGCAAAATGTCCGAACATAAGTGATGACAACCCAAAAGGAAAGAAAGGCTTTAAGAAATTCAACAAGCAAGGCAAAAAGAAAGGATCCAAATGGAACTTTCTCTTTAAAGAAGATAGCTCATCATCCGATGAAGACAATGACAACGAAGAAGAAGCCAATGAGAGATTATTGTTTATGGCCAAGCACAATAAACAAGAGGTATCAAACAATGAAGAAGAAGGGTTGATCATAGAATAATTTTGCAAGAAAGAAATCAGGCTTATAAAAGAGCTCAAGGCTGAGAAGATCCATTCCAATACTCTTGAAGAACAAGTTCAAGGTCTCAAAATTGAAGTTGAACAACGCAAATGCATTCAAGAGTCACTTCAAAAGAAGTTGGAAGAAAGAAAGCAAGAAAGGAAAGCATTAGAAGCCGAAGTAGTCTCGTTGTGTAAGGAAGTGAAAAAGGGAAAATATGTCCAAAACTATGCCAACAACTCAAGGTCATTGGAAGAACTCATCAACAATCAACGATCTTACAACGATAGAATAGACCTTGATTACAAAGAAGAAGAAGCAGAACCTTCTACAACAAAATATAATGAACCTATGAGATCTTACATGCATGTAGACTTCATTGGACAAGATTCACAAGAACATCCTTGTAAGATGATTCCTCGACGAATATTTCCATCCAGGTACCAACATATTTTTCATGGATATTGTTATTCAAGTGGAAATTTTTGTCATAAAGTTGTAGAATGTTGCACGTACCCTAGGAACCAATACCATTCCATGAGATCCTTCAAATATGAACCTCCTAGGGCTCAACAAAACATCAATATATTTGAACATTTAAGAAATAATATGGAATGTTACAAATGTCAGAACTTTGGACACATAGCCAGAGACTACAGACTTGAAAATCCTCTAGAGGAATATTCGAAGCCAGAGAATGAACGAACATGGAAGAAGAAGAAGACTGATAATTTTTCTCTCGCTCTCAAGGCTCAAAACAACAAAGATCTGTGGTATGTTGATAGCGGTTTCTCAACGCATATGAATGGAGATAAAAATAAATTTGTATCTTTGAAAGAGAAGAAGGATGGAACCATATCCTTTGGAAATCGTGGATCCTCAAATGTTATAGGATCAGGTACTGTCACTCTCGAAATCAAAGATGTTCTAGCCAAGAATGTTCGATTGGTTAAAAAATTGAATCACAATCTTCTTGGGGTTGGAAAAATGTGTGATCAAGGACACACAATGCTATTCAACTCCACAAAATGTGAAATCAATAAAGGCATGTATGGTAAAATTGTGGCTACAGCAAGTCGAGCTCCAAACGACATATATGTTCTGGATGAGAACAAAATGCTTAGATGCAGAATTATATTTCATGTTAATGATAGATTAATATATCAGGATGACAGCCGTCACTTTCCTAAAGAAAAAATCTAAAGCATTTGAGTTCTTTAAGATCTACAAGGAGTTGGTCGAAAATGAAACTGATTTGAAAATAAAGTGTCTAAGATCAGATAATGGTGGAGAATTCACTTCCAAATTATTTCAGCAATATTGTGACGAAAATGGAACAAAAAGACAGTTTTCAACAGCACAAACACCTAAGAAAAATGGAGTTGCTGAAAGAAAGAAGAGAACCATACAGGAAATGGGTAGAACAATGTTGAAGGACTCAAAATTGGATGAAAATTTTTGGGTTCAAGCAATTGATATGACAGTCTTCATTATCAACCGAAGTCTTCTCAGAAATAATTGCAACAAGACCCCATATGAATTATGAAAAGTAAAACCAGCTAATGTAAAATATTTTAGAATCTTCGGAAGAAAATGTTATATCAAAAGATAAGATCAAAATTTGGGTAAGTTTGAATCACATGTTGATGAAGGTATCTTTGTTGGTTACTCACGCAAAATAAAGGCCTATAAATGCTATAATATAAGACAAAAACAGATAGTGGAGAGCATAAATGTTACATTTGATGAAGATGGTGTTCTAACGAATAATGATGAGGATCTAGAATCTTTGAAACTTGAGACAGAGGCTGAAAAGGACACAGAGAAAATTATATAACAAGAAGCAACTATCAACCAGGAAGAAGTAAATAATGATCATCAACATATACCGGAACAACAACAAGAAGTTCCTCCAAAGAGAACAAAATAATGGATTCAAAAGAACCATCCATCAAATCAAATCATTGGTGACATAAATGAAGGTTGACAGCTTCGTTCATCACAACAAGCTCACATTACTTTTCTAGCAAACTTTGAGCCTAGTATTTTTTAGGAAGCTAGCCAGAATCAACATTAGGTAGCAGTTATGAATGAATAATTGGATCAAATAGAGAAGAATAACACCTGGAAATTAGTTCCAGGGCCAAAAGATAAAAATGTCATTGGGACTAAATGGGTGTTCAGGAACAAATTGAATGAAGATGGACAAGTTACCATAAACAAAGCAATATTGGTTTGCAAAGGCTATGCACAAGTGGAAGGAATTGATTTCGACGAAACATTTGCACCAATTTCCAGAATGAAATGCATCTGAATGTTTCTCGCCTATGCATGTTCAAGAAAAATAAAATTCTACCAAATTGATGTTAAGTCAGTGTTTCTGAATGGCGAATTAGAAGAAGAAGTTTACATCGAACAACCTAAAGGTTTTCGACTATCAAAAAAAGAAGACTGTGTTTGCAGGTTAAAGAAGGATCTATATGGTCTCAAGCAGGCTCCTAGATAATGGTATGCTCATCTTGATGGATATCTACACCAACGAGGGTTCAAGAAAGGCACTATTGATAGAAATCTTTATGTACAAATAGATAAAGATAATTTAACAATCGTTGAGTTATATGTGGATGATATAATATTTGGTAGCAATGATGGTCGACTAAGTAATAAATTTTCTACAAAGATGCAAAGTGAGTTCGAGATGTCTTTACTTGGTGAGCTGAAATAATTCTTAGGGCTTCAAATATCTCAACAAGAGAAAGGAATATTTATATGTCAAGCCAAGTACATCAAGGAAATGCTCAAGGAATTCAAAATGGAAGATTGCAAACCCGTCCTTACTACGATGGTAACACGTTGCAAATTGAGCATAGATTACTCATCTAAGGATGTGGATCATAGGTTGTACAGATCTATGATTGGTATTCTTCTATATGTAATAGGCTCCCGGTCAGATGTTATGGAAGCAGTTGGACAAGTAGCAAGATTCCAAGCAGCACCAAAAAAATCACATATTATTGTCATCAAAAGAGTTCTTCGATATCTAAAGGGCACAAAAGAATATGGCTTGTGGTATCCCAAGGGTAACAATCTCATTATTCAATCCTTTACAGATGCAAATTGGGCAGGAAGAATTGATGATCATAAGAGTACTAGTGGAGCAACATTATATCTAGGTGGTTGTCTCGTATCATGGTTGAGCAAAAAGCAAACCTCAATCTCGTTATCTACAACAGAAGCAGAATACATTGCAACGGCAACATGTTGTACTCAAGTACTTTGGATGAAACAAACTTTGCAAGATCTTCAAGTACAATTCAGTGAGCCTATTCCCATATTCTGTGACAACACCAGTGCCATCAGCATCTCAAAGAATCCTGTCATGTAGTAAAAAACAAAACACATTCCAATCAAATATCATTTTGTTAGAGAACAAGTCGCTGAAAATAATATTAAACTTGAATATGTTGGTACAAAAGAACAAATCAATAATATCTTCACTAAACCTTTGCCTCATGAAGCATTTGAATATCTTCACCATAATCTTGGGATTCTCCCAAGTTCTCATTATATTTTCCTTATTCAGAATATAAACGGGGATTGGAAGTGTGTACAGGTCCGCAGGATGGTTGTGTTTCAGGGGGAGTTACCATTTTTCATTGATGTCAAAGGGGGAGATAATGTTGTAGGAAGAGGTGTCATGCTTGCGGGGGGAGTACTTTTGTTTCCATCAATGCCAAAGGGGGAGATTTTTGATCAGTGGTTGTCATTGATGTCAACCCAAGCAGCACCAGGGGCTACCTCGATCTTGCATGGGAATTTTGACTTACCAAATTACCATATTATGGGTCAAGAATTTTTTTTATGGTTTCTACTTGTCAAGATGTTTCCGTTGATATATGGCATGCCATGTAATTCTTCACAGTTTGAGAGATATTCATGTTTGCGTTTCTAACCCTAGTTAGTGGGATAAAACCCCATGGGGTTGTGGCATGGGTCATTGAAAAGTAAATAATTAATAATTTTTAAGCTCCTAAAATCCCTCCCATGTTCACTTGTTGAAGAATCTCTAAACCTAAGATTTTATATAAATTTTGATTCTCATATCCTCCTCATGTAGGGATTTGGCTACCTGAAACAGGTCAACATTGAATTTTCACTATAAAAATTTTTCTAAGAGTGTTCAGAAGCTGAAATTTTTACAGAGCGAAGCTGAAATGCTGAGGAAGATCCTGTAAAAATTTCAGATCAAGGTGCGCAATATTTTCAGAGATATGATTTGTGTAAATCGGTGTTTTTGCAGGCTCATGAACTTCATCTCAAAGAAGTGACCTTGGGAAAATCGTCATAAGTTTCTCTCTCTAAGTTCGGATTGGAATTTTGTAAGATGTGATAGATAGGGCACGAACTGTATCTTTCTCTGTATCAATTTCAGAGTCGAATGAAGAAACAGTGACACGTGGCATGTCGTACAAGTTCGCTCTACTAAAACAATACATATTTAGGTCATTGTGAGAGATTGGACATAACTTTGTCTTGAAGAATCCAAATTGGGTCAGACCTATGGAATTAGAAAGAAGACTCAGAGAACTACTACACATATTGGGGATATGAAATAACAAAGATACACCAAATTCAATATCGAGCTCCTATAAGGCAAGGAAAAGCTAGATCATGTGTTGTCAAGGGCTGCAAAGGACCAGACTTTCTAGGGAAGCAAGAAAATAAAGGTGCAACAAAGGTAAGCTCCAGGTAAGTATATTTTGTATATGCATGTTCATATCTTAATTGCATTAGGTTCTTTGAATTCTAATTTATTTTTTTCTATTTAGCACTAACATATGCTCTGCAAGATGAGGTAAGTTTTGATATTATCATGTCATGGGTATTTCCTTGAAGACATTTTGCAAATATTATATATTCATCAAGATAAGAATAAATGCATGATCTAATGTTTTAAAGAGTGAGAAAGGGCAGCATGACAAGATCAGCAATCTAGGTGCAGAACAACAGCAAGAAGTTCACCACATAAAGTCTTCATGAGGGTAGCACTGCATACAGTCATTGTAAAGGTATCATTGTACTGAGTCATTGTAAAAGCATCATTGTAAAAATTGTACAAGTGTCTATATGCCAAAAGTTGAAGAGGCAATTTCGGGAGGTCTAGGATCATCATTAGGTGTGTTAGCCACCTATAATATTTGTTATACCAAAAGGTGGCTAAGACTTTTTGAGCCTCCAAGAAACAAATTTTATCACTAAAAATTGTTGGCTCTTGAAGACTCCTTGAAGGCCTCATGCCTCTTCCAAAATATTCATTTGCAGTTCCCATTGTTATACTCAGAAAATTCTGCTGAAATCATGAGAGGAAAGCTGCCCCAAAATCATCATGTTTCCCCTTTCCCTCTTTCAAAACTAGCCTTCATTTGCTTCCCCTTTTCTTCATAAATTTCCTCTATTATTCATGTTTGCCTTTCTTCCCTTCATAAAAACCCCCTTTCCATAGTTAAAAACTCACTTTTTAACTATTTCGAAACCCCCATTTCCATTGAAAAACTTGAAATTTTCATAAAAAACAAGTTTTATTACTATGGACCTAAGCCCCTTTGGGCTAAAACCTAACCACTTCCCCCACATGCCCCTTACCCGGAAACCAGACGCTAGTCCTATTGGCGCTTATCGGCATCGGAATAAATCAAGCGAGCGCATATGTTGTATTGCGTAAAAACCCCGATGCGATTAGATCCCCTTCGTTATAACTCCAGATCCCATGTTCCGTTTGTAAAAACCAAGAGTTATTTCCCCAAGCGCTCATCGCATCGGAAAGATTCAAGTGCGCAAGGTTTGACGTTGTGTTTAAAACTTGCGATGCAATCAGCCTTATATTGAAAAACCCCGATCGCATCGTTATTTTACATATATTTCTGGTCGGCCCGCCTCTGGCGCTGAATACCTTCTATATTCCATCTCCGATCGTTCTTTTCCTTTGAAAAATCCAAAAAACCCACTTTTCCAAAGTTTTAACTTAACAGGCGAAAATGACATGTTAAAAATAAAAATGGGTTGATTGAAAAGAACCGATCGCGCAATCGCAATCGGAGAAATCAGATGGGTAGATTAAAAAGACCCGCATCAAACTTCCGATGCGATTAGGTCATATACATTTAAACCCCGCCCCTTTTGCTTTCATTTCCATATGACTTTCACCCTAGGACCAAGTGTTGAAGTCCTGAAGCGCCTAATCGCATCGGAGATTTTCTTTGGTGCGGTTTCAGTATTCACTACCTCCGATTGCGATTAGCCGATCGCGCAATCGCATCACCTCTTTCCCGACCTCCGATTGTGACTCCCCCGATTCATTCTCCGGCGTTGATCTCGTTTTTAGATCAACGGCCATCGCTTAATCGCATCGGCCCTTCGCCCGATCGCGAAATCGCATTGCAACTTTCACATCGCGTCCATTTTTTGTTCCGCCGATTGACCTCTCCCCCGATTTGTTCTCCACCGTCGATCTAATCTGTAGATCAACGACCTCCGCTTCATCGCATCACATGTTTTGATCAGCCCATCTGCTCGCCACCCCCGAGTGCGACCTGCCGATTAAATCTAGACCGTCCACGTGTCTGGATCGGACGACCCAAAATCATTCTGCTTTATTTTTTCTCCCGCTCTTCTTTTTACCTATTCCAAGCAGATCTCCACCGTTGGATGCTTTCATCCAACGACTATGCTCCCCTCCCACCTTCTGAAGCATTTTAACCCAAAAGCGCAGGATTTCTTAATTGTTTTATGTTTTATGCAGGTTCTAAATGGTTTCTGTTGTTATATTGAAGAAAGGCTAGGGGCCGAGAATGACGATTCTCGTGCCTTTAGTCCTTAACAGAGAACCATTCACAGGGTTGGATTCAATGTTTTATCAATGTTTCATGGGCATTGATGCCTCTAAAAGCCCAGCGCGGCCTGCACATCGACAAGACACTGTGTTTGAAACACATTTAAAAGAGTATCAGTTTTCTGAAGACAGAGCACATCGGGATGGAGATTAAAGAAAAATCTGGGGAATTACGGCTAAGAATGATTATCAAAAGCCTAATTCCCTAGATTAAAACATCATTAAAGAGAATTATAAGTGTTTAAAAGGCAGAAAATACCTCCACCACTGTATTTGAGGCAAATTGATTCCTCAGCTACCCTAAATGCCACCTGTGCCTCAAAAGCATTCAACACAGAGGCCGAAGTTATTGATCAGATGAAGATATTTGCCTCCAGCGCAGCCAGGGAGTTACTTCTGCAAGGGAATAAATGAAGAAATATCTGCAGAGTTACTCCAAACAGCACGCAGAGCCTCAAAGTCAACAAAGCTCCCACCGAGCTTTGATATTAATTGTAAAACATTAATACAGAGGTCCACCTATACACTTCTCCATCGAGCCCCTCAAAAGGCCAAGAAGTCTTTTAAATCTGTATTAATGATCTTTGAGATATTTTGTTAGTTCTCACCTCCTTACTCTTCTATAAACACCTCAGTAGAAGATGAGAAATTGTTGGTTGACTACGTTGCTGAGCATTGTTATGTAATTGAGCTTGAAACTTCTAATTGTAAATATTATTCACTGGCCCTTGAAGCTCTGTTTGTAATAGATAAATTAGGATGAATAGTGAATATGATTGTTGAACTGAAACACTGGACTTGAAGACTGTAACTGGTTTGACATCAATAACAAGCTTGTTTCTTGGGATCCTGGTCTATATTACTGGTGAAGTTCCCTTTCTTTGTTATTTTTTTTTCCTTCTATGTATGCCATATTGTTCACTATTCTCTGATAAATAACAGCATTCACAGAGTTAGGATTTACTGTTTATCAGTTCCCTTCTCTAACTGAAAATCTTTATCTTAATGTTTTCCTCTTATTTGTTTATTCAAGAATGATTTAGTACAGTTCAAGCAGTTAAGAATGCTGAAATTCCCTCACCCTACTGTTTTCTTTAAACATTGTTCTTGAAAGTTATTTTCCTTATTTGCTTATTAAATTTATGACTAGAAAGTGATGGTTTTCCCTGTTTCTAGTTTCTATTCTCCAAAGGCAGATTCTGAAAGTTTCCCTTGGTGTTGGCTGAAAGCAGACTAGGTTTAAAAGTACGTTATCTGATCTTAAGTTGCACTTTTTTTTCTCTTGTGTGTTTTCATACTTTCTGAAGGTAATCATGTGGATTACTGGATTGTTTGTCAATTAAGCTGCTTTAATACAAACTTGCCCAAGAATTCAATGGTTGGCCCTGCACTTGGTTGGTTTGAAACAGTTACTTAAGAGGCTTTTTTCTTGTTCGGACTGACTATAAATCCCTTGTGAAATTATTATTAGTTTCCACCCCTCCAACACTTTATTGTTTCCATTCCATCATTTTAATCTCAATGATCTTGTGACATAGATGACTTTCCCCTTGGATCACTCTTGATGTTGTTGTTCAATTAAATCCCTGATATGACTCCATATCCCAATGGACTAAAAACCAGCGTTATATCTATCTTTTAACCTAGCTGTTCTATCCACTTGCAACTTCTCACCTTTGAAAATCTTTGCACTTAGAACTTTCCCCTCAAAACAATATCCGTGCTCAATCATCCAAAAACAAACAAAACCCTTGGCCTTCATAACTAGCCTAATACCATTACCCCAAACTTCAAAGACAAATCCATCTTTTCACTTATTGGAGAGATCCCTCTCTGGATTCAAGAGGGCTAGATCCTAGAATCCAAAAGTTGGTTGAAACGATGTTGTTTATGTAGTTTTAGTCTCACCAGTCTGCTAAAATTATAGATCCCTAACAAGGTGGTTGTGTCATAGTTTGGGTTATGGTATAGTGTGTCTTCTTCTTCTACATCATTCTATATCATTGTAAAGTGGAACATTTTCCCTGGTACGGGAGTCCATTCTTCTTTTATTCTTCTATAGGGTGGTGGGCTGGTGCATGAAGTCACCAACAGGTTCAATCCTGTGAAAAATTTAGGGTGGTAGTGTGGTGCTTAGGTGAGTTGTAGCTCATTGGGTGTTGGGGCATCCGTTCAGTTGACCACTGAAGAATCTCGGTTGTTGGAGCAGCCATCGAGTGGGAGCTAGAGAAAAATTCTTTTCTAGATTCTATGAAGTTGGAGCTTTATTTTCAATTGGAGTTGAATATTAAAGTATTATTAGAAAAGCATTCAGGTGGTTTTTTTCCCAGAGAGGGTTTCTACCTTAAAAACTGTGTGCAGTTCCTTTTGTTTATTGCTATCACTGTACAAACATTGATAATAATTGAATATTAACTAATGCTCTGAAAGATTAATAATAATACTAATTGAAAGTAATATGGATTCACCCCCCCTCTCAGTATTTCCAACAATTGGTTTCAGAGCTTGGTTCTTTCAATAGCAGTTTAACAGTTGGAAGGAGGTCATGGAGCATACCAAGAATGGTGTACCTCTGTTCAATGAAAATAATTATGCACTCTGGAAAGGAATAATGAAGGTCTATCTCTTGGTGCAAGGTTATGAAGTATGGGACACTATTCAAAATGGCTTTACACCAACCACAGATGAACAAGGTAAGAATAATTTGGTAAATGATGCAAAAGCAAAGAATATTATTATTAGTGAACTTATTGAATCTACTTATCATAAGGTGTTGGGTTGTAAAACCGCCAAAAATGTATGGGACAAACTTGAGAATATATATGCAGGTGATTCAAATGTCAAAGAAGCAAAGCTTTAAATCTATAGAGAAAAATTTTAGCAACTTAGAACGAAATAAGATGCCAACATTGTTGCATACTTCCAATACGTTGATGAAATAACAAACACTCTAGAAGGATTGGGAGAGCCAGTTGATGAGAAGACTATTATACGAAAGATTCTTAGAACGTTACCAGGGAGATTCAACCCACAGGTATCGGTCTTAGAATACAGTGCAAATATGGACAAACTCAGCAAAGAGGAACTACATGGAGTTCTCATAGCATATGAAATGAGACTTGATGAAGAATAGGGTACTTCGCATCTAGAAACTGTGTTTGTTGCATCTAAGAAAACCAATAAGGATAAAAAGCCTTCAATTGAAAAGACACGCACCTGCAAGTGTGAAGAAAATGGAGATGATGAATAAGGTCTCTCAGATGAATAACTTTCTTACTTTACGAGAAAACTAAAAATTGGTAAGGGAAAATTCAAAGGTAAACTTCCATTGATATGTTTCGGCTATGGTGAGGTTGGGTATTTCGTACCAAATGTCCAAACAGAAGTGATGGAAACCCAAAAGGAAAGAAAGGCTTTAAGAAATTCAACAAGCAAGGCAAAAAAAAAGGATCCAAAAGGAACTTTCTCTCTAAAGAAGATAGCTCATCATCTGATGAAGACAGTGACAACGAAGAAGAAGCCAATGAGAGAGTATTGTTTATGGCCAAGCACAATAAACAAGAGGTATCAAACAACGAATAAGAAGGGTTGACCATAGAATAATTTTCTATTCCAATACTCTTGAATAACAAGTTCAAGGTCTCAAAATTGAGGTTGAAGAACAGAAATGTATTGAAGAGTCACTTCAAAAGAAGTTGGAAGAAAGCAACCAAGAAAGGGAAGCATTAGAAGCCGAAGTAGTCTCACTGCGTAAGGAAGTGGAGAAGGGGAAAACTATCCAAAACTATGCCAACAACTCAAGGGAATTGGAATAAATCATCAACAATCAATGATCTTACAACGACTGAACTGGACTCGGTTACAAAGAAGAAGAACTAGGACCTTCTACAAAAAAATACAATGAACCTATGAGATCTGACATGCATGTAGACTTCATTGGACAAGATTTGCAAGAACATCCTTGGAAGATGATTCCTCGATGAATATTTTCATCCAGGTACCAACATATGTTTCATGGATATTGTTATTCATGTGGAAAATTTGGTCGTAAAGCTATAGAATGTTGCACGTAGCCTAGGAACCAATACAATTCCATGAGATCCTTCAAATATGAACCTCCCAGGGCTCAACGAAACATCAATAGATTTGAAAATTTAAGAAATAATATGGAATGTTACAAATTTTAGAGCTTTGGACACATAGCCAGAGACTACAGACTTGAAAATCCTCCAGAAGAATATTTGAAGCCACAGAACGAACGAACATGGAAGAAGAAGAAGACTAATAATTGTGCTCTCGCTCTCAAGGCTCAAAACAATAAATATGTGTAGTATGTTGATAGTGGTTTCTCAATGCATATGACTGCATATAAAAAGAAATTTGTATCTCTGAAAGAGAATAAGGATGGAACTATATCCTTTGGAAATGATGGATCATGAAATGTTATAGGATCAGATACTGTCACTCTCGGAAGCGAAGATGTTCTAGCCAAGAATGTTCTATTGGTTGAAAACATGAATAGCAATCTTCTCAGTGTTGGAAAAATGTGTGATCAAGGACACACAATGCTATTCAACTCCACAAAATGTGAAATCGGGAAAGGAAAGTATGGTAAAATTGTGGCTACAGCAAGTCAAGCTCCAAACGACATATATGTTCTGGATGAAGCAACTAAAGCATGTCTACTTGCTAAAGAAGATGAAAGCTGGTTATGGCACAAACGAATGGGTCACATAAATTTTGACAATCTTGTCACGATAAGCAAAAAGGAATCATTACGAGAAATGCCAAAAATCTCAAAACCTTCCAACACACTATGTGAGGACTGTCGGCACGACAAGCAGACAAAATTCCAATTTAAAACCAAAGAACACTTTGCATCACATCCATTGGAGTTTATGCATACTAATCTATGTGGTCATGTGAGAACAAAAGGCTTAGATGGAGAATTATAATTCATGTTAATGATAGATGACTATACCAGGATGACAGCTATCAATGTCCTAAAGAAAAAATCAAAAGCATTTAAGTGCTTTAAGATATACAAGGAGTTGGTTGAAAATGAAACTGATTTGAAAATAGTTTCTAAGATCAGATAATGGCGGAGAATTCACTTCCAAATTATTTCAGAAATACTATGACAAAAATCGAATAAAAAGACATTTCTCAACGACACGAACACCTCAGAAAAATGGAGTTGCTGAAACAAAGAACAGAATCGTACAGGAAATGGGTAGAATGTTGAAGGACTCAAAATTGGATGAAAAGTTCTAAGTTCAAGAAATTGATATGGCAGTCTTCATTATCAACCGAAGTCTTCTCAGAAATAATTGCAATAAGACCCCATATGAATTATGGAAAGGAAAACCAGCTAATGTAAGATATTTCAGAATCTTCGGAAGAAAATGTTATATCAAAAGAGAAGATCAAAATTTGAGTAAGTTTGAATCACGTGTTGATGAAGGTATCTTTTTTGGTTACTCACGCAAAATAAAGGCCTATAAATGCTATAATCTAAGACAAAAAAAATAGTGGAGAGCATAAATATTACATTTGACGAAGATGGTGTTCTAACGAATAATGATGAGGATCTAGAATCTTTGAAATTTGAGACAGGGGCTGAAAAATACACAGAGAAAATTATAGAACAAGAAACAACTACCAACCAAGAAGAAGTAAATAATGATCATGAAGATAGATCGGAAAAAAAACAAGAAGCTCCTCCAAAGAGAACAAAAGAATGGATTCAAAAGAGCCATCCATCAATTCAAATCATTGGTGACATAAATGAAGGTCGACAACTTCATTCATCACAACAAGCTCACATTGTTTTTCTAGCAAACTTTGAGCCTAGTAGTTTTGAGGAAGCCAGCCAGAATGAACATTGGGTAGCAACTATGAATGAAGAATTGGATCAAATCGAGAAGAATAACACCTGGGAATTAGTTTCATGACCAAAAGATAAAAATTTCATTGGGACTAAATGGGTGTTCAAGAACAAATTGAATGAAGATGGACATGTTACCAAAAACAAAGCAAGAATAGTTTGCAAAGGCTATGCATAAGTGGAAGGAATTGATTCCGACGAAACATTTGCATCGGTTGCCTGAATGGAAGCCATCCAAATTTTTCTCGCCTATGCATGTTCAAGAAAAATAAAATTATACCAAATGGATGTTAAGTCAACATTTCTAAATGGTGAATTAGAAGAAGAATTTTACACCGAACAATCTGAAGGTTTTCTACTATCAAAAAAATAATGTTATGTTTGCAGGTTAAAGAAGGCTCTATATGGTCTCAAGCAAGCTCCCAGAGCATGGTATGCTCGTCTTGATAGATATCTACGTCAACAAGGGTTCAAGAAAGGTACTATTGATAGCAATCTTTATGTACAAATAGATAAAGTTAATTTAACAATCGTTGAGTTATATGTGGGTGATATAATATTTGGTATCAATGATGATCGACTAAGTAAGAACTTTTCTACAAAGATTCAAAGTGAGTTCGAGATGTCTTTACTTGGTGAGCTGACATACTTCTAAGTGCTTCAAATATCTCAGCAAGAGAAAGGAATATTTATATGTCAAGCCAAGTACATCAAGGAAATGCTCAAGAAATTCAAAATGGAAGATTGCAAACCCGTCCTTACTCCGATGCTAATTGAGCATAGATGACTCATCTAAGGATGTGGACCAGAGGTTGTACAGATCTATGATTGGTAGTCTTCTATATGTAACAGCCTCCTGGCCAGATGTTATGCAAGCAATTGGACAAGCAGCAAGATTCTAAGCAGCACCAAAAGAATCACATATTATTTCCGTCAAAAGAATTCTTAGATATCTAAAGGGCACAGAAGAATATGGCTTGTGGTATCCCAAGGGTAAAAATCTCATTATTCAAGCCTTTATAGATTTAGATTGGGCAGGAAGCATTGATGATCGTAAGAGTACTAGTGGAGCAGCATTCTATCTAGGTGGTTGTCTTGTATCATGGTTGAGCAAAAAGAAAACCTCAATCTCGTTATCTACAGTGGAAGCAGAATACATTGCAGCAACAGCACGTTGTACTAGAGTCCTTTGGATGAAACAAAATTTTCAAGATATTCAAGTACAATTCAGTGAGCGTATTCCCATACTCTGTGACAACACCAGTGCCATCAGCATCTCCAAGAATCCTGCCATGCATTCAAAAACAAAACACATTCCAATCAAATCATTTTGTTAGAGAACAAGTTGGTGAAAATAATATCAAACTTGAATATGTTGGTACAAAAGAACAAATCGATGATATCTTCACTAAACCTTTGCCTCGTGAAGCATTTGAATATGTTTTCCAGAAGCTTTGGATTCTCCCAAGTTCTCATTATATTTTCCTTATTCATAATATAAAGGGGGAGTGGAAGTGTGTACAGGTTCGCAGGATGGTTGTGTTTCAGGGAGAGTTACCCTTTTCCATTGATGTCAAAGGGGGGGAGAATGTTGTAGGAAGAGGTGTCATAATCACAGGGGGAGTACTTGTGTTGCCATCAATGCCAAAGGGGGAGGTTGTTGATCAATGGTTGTCATTGATGTCAACCCAAGCAACACTAGGGTTTAGCCCTATCTTGCATGGGAAGTTTTACCTACCAAATTACTATATTCTAGGTCAAGAATGTTTTTTTATGGTTTCTAATTTTCGAGATGTTTCCATTGATATATGGCATGAAATGTAATTCTTAACGGTTTGAGAGATATTAATTTTGAGTTTGTAACCCCAGTTAGTGTGCTAAAACCCCATGGGGTTGTGGAATGAGTCATTGAAAATTCAATAATTAATAATTTTTAAGCTCCTAAAATCCCTCCCATATTCACTTGTTGAAGACCCTCTAAACCTAAGCTTTTATATAAATCGTGATCCTCATATCATCCTCATGTAGGGATTTCGCTACATGAAACAGGTCATCATGGAATTTTCACTATAAATTTTTTTATACGAGGGTTCAGAAGCTGAAATTTTTACGAAGCGAAGCCGAAATGTTGAGCAAGCTCCTGTAAAAATTTCAGATCAAGGTCCACAATATTTTCGGAGATATGATCTGTGGAATTTAGTGTTTTTGCAGGCTCCTAAACTTTATATCAAAGAAGTGACCTTGGGAATATCATCATTACTCTCTCTCTGAGTATCGGATTGGAATTTTGTAAAACGTGGAGGATAGGGAACAGACTGTAGTTTTCTTTGTATCAATTTCAAAGTCGAATGGAGAAAAAGTGACACATGGCACATCATACAATTTCACTCTACTAAACCAGTCTGCAATTAGATCATTGTGAGAGATTGGACATAACATTGCCTCGAAGAATCCAAATTGGGTCAAACTTATTGCATTGGAAAGAAGACTCAGAGGACTACTACAAGACCAAAAATCACATATTAGGGATCTGAAATAATAGAGATACACCAAATTCAATATCGAGCTCCTAGAAGGCAAGAAAAAGCTATATCATGTGTTGTCAAGGACTGCAAGGGACCAAAATTTCTAGGGAAGCAAGAAAAGAAGGGTGCAGCAGAGGTATGCTCCAGGTAATTATATTCTGTATATGCATGTTCATATCTTAATTGCATTAGGTTCTTTGTATTCTAACATATTTTTTTTTGTTTAGCATTGACATATGCTCTGCAGGATGAGGTAAGTTTTGATATTATCATGTCATGGGTATTTCCTTGAAGACTTTTTGCAGGTATTATATATTCATCAAGATAAGAATCAATGCATGATATAATGTTCTGAAGAGTGAGAAAGGGTAGCATGACAAGAGCAACAATCTAGGTGCAGAACAACAGCAAGAAGTTCAACACATGAAGTCTTCACGAGGGCAGCACTGCATACAGTCATTGTAAAGGTATCATTGTACTAAGTCATTGTAAAAGCATCATTGTAAAAAAATTTCAAGTGTCTATCTGCCAAGAGTTGAAGAGGCGATGTCGGGAGGTCTAGGATCATCATTAGGTGGTTGTGTCATAGTTGGGGTTATGGTCTAGTGTGTCTTCTTCTTCTACATCATTCTATATCATTATAAACTGGACCATTTTCCTTGGTACGGGAGTCCATTCTTCTTTTATTCTTCTTTAGGGTGCTAGGCTAGTGCTAGGCTGGTGCATGAAGTCGCCAACAGGTTCAAGTCTGTGAAAACTTTAAGGTGGTAGGGTGGTGCTAGGATGAGTTATAGCTCATTGGGTGTTGGGGCATCCGTTCAGTTGACTATGAAAGAATCTCGGGTGTTGGAGCGTCCATGCAGTGGGAGCTGGAGAAGAATGCTTTTCTAGATTCTAGGAAGTTGGAGCTTTATTTTCAATTGGAGTTGAATATTAAAGAATTATTAGAAAAACATTCAGGTGGTTTTTGTCCCAGAGAGGGTTTCCACCTTAAAAACTGTGTGCAGTTGTGTTCCTTTTGTTTACTTCTATCATGATACAAACACTGATAATAATTGAAGATTAAATAATGCTCTAAAAGATTAATAATAATACTAATTGAAAGGAATATTGATTCACCCCCCCCCCCCACTCAGTATTTCCAACAATTTGGAAATCTTGGAAAATCTAGTTTTATTTTGAACCTTAAATCATGAAAAATGACCTCTCCAAGGCTGAGAAAATGAGTTTTCCCAATATTTCTGCACAAGTGTAGCGAGGGAGTCAAAACAGTGGCAGAAACCCATTTTTTGGCATGTTTTTTGCCTTTTTCTCCCAAACTGAAAGCTGACATGGGAGTGACGAAATTCCAAAAATTGCTAAAAATCCACAAAAACTCAAAATTTGCAAAAAAATCTTCAAAATTGGTTTTGAATTACTGCTTCAAGTTGGTGGACGATATGCTATGCAATGAGTGAGGCATCAGCCAACAAATCTAATTTATCCCTCTTCCTTAGCTTAATTAGGGTTTAGTTTTGGGAAAACAAGGAATTTGGGACAATCTTCTAGATGGAGGGAAATGAAGGGGTTAGGGGTTGTCTAAATTCTTGGGGAAATTTTTGGGGGTAGGGATAGGTGTTAGGGAGTGTAGGGAGGTGGAAATATTTTAAATGGGAGAGGGGAAAGGATAAAAATGTTGGAAACATATTCCTAGCCTAGGAAAGTGTAGTGTAGGCTAGGGTTTGTAGGGAAATGAAGGAAATGAGGGGAATGGGCATGGGAAAACGTCAAGGGAGGTAGATGGATTATGAGTGAGGGTGTTTGAGCATAAAATTTAAAAATTTTACCACAACAATGAAGAAAACTTACCAAGAAATGAAAAGTGCAGTGAAACCCTAGGAGAGGGTAATTCACTGACTTTTTGTGAGCAAATTGATGAAAAGACGAGTTATGGAGGTGACATCATTGATATTTTTTAGAAATGATGTGATGTGACTGCAACCTGATCTTATTTGAAATGAGATGTTACATTTACCTTTATTCCTTTTGTTCCTAAGATGCTAACTCCCTTTAATGACGACTCAAATGATGAACATGACTCCTTTAACTTTTAATTGAATGACATTATGATGACAAATCAAGTGGAAACCTAGACCATGACCTAAATGATGACATATTGAGTGATGAAAACTATGAGTAGGTGGAGGGAGTAGCAATGACCTAGACACACCAACCAATGATTAAATTTTATTTGAGAATTCATTTGAAACTATAAAATTTGACCTAAGACCCTATCAACAACTTGAAAGAGTAGATTTGATCATTGGTGACTGATAGGACTTACCGGACTTACGGACACTAACATTGGCTCCAATTGGGGATGGAAGCTCCTTTAGGAGGTGTCAATAACACCGTAGACCAAGCAGCCTGATTCATTGGGCATGGAGTCAAAAATTAAAACAAAAATCGACACTGAAATGATTGACTCAAACAAAAACTACTTTGACTCAAAAACCAACTACTAACTGAACTTACTTATGGCAGTAGACCATCAGGCTTCAAATCCTGATGATAACTACCCACATACTAGAGATATATATACAATCATGTGATATGATCCCTCCAGTGTAACCAATCCAGCAAATGGATACTTACTTGAATCATGCTCACACTTTCCTTGAGCAGGAAGAAAAAACAAAAGGTAGGCAACTCCAAGTGTCCACAGAAGATGTGCTCATGATCCATAAATACAAAAAAAATCATCCCCGTTGTTGACCATAGCAAATCAGTAAAAGGATCCTCAAAAATATGAAATGTTACCTTCTCTTGAAGCTCCATATAAATGCAAGCACTCCTTTCATTTTCTGATCCTGTAGGAAGATCATCATGTGCAAGAGGCTCTAAAACAACCTCTTCTTTATCGCTTCTCTCCTGATATGACTGCAAATTCTTGGATGATATTTGTAATGAGAATCTTGTCGAACAAAATAATGAAGTCGGTCGCCTAATCAAATTTTTATCATCTCCGTTTTGAAGCTCATAGCTACCTAATGGAAAAGGAATTTGACTACAGATATCATCCAAAACATCGGCTATTGGATCATGGAGAACGTGAGAAAAATACTGCAACTTGTTATACACTGGTTCCAATGAGACTACATGATTTTTTATAGCCTTTTCATTCTTTTCTTCAGAGATATTATCAAATTATTTATTTAAAAATGAAATGAATCAAAACTTAATCATACAAAATTATGCTGCATCAATTCATAATTTGTTTCACGTTCTAAGATTTCATACGTGGTCTGAAACTCAATGTAACTCTATGGTTGCGATTCTGGAGGGAAAGGAGCTTCCATATCACAAGTGACATCCCCAACCAATTCATGGGAGGGTTTCAAGTTTATACTGTTGAAAACTCGATTATCTTATTGCTTACAGTTTTCTCTTATTTTCTCAAATGAGGAGAAACACAAGGATAAGGATTCCCGATCAAGAAGTTAATTATCTTCTTCACACTCAATATCAAAACTGACAGAACGTTGATTGCTAATCTAAGGAACGTTTTCTCTCGGAAATTGAAATGAAGTGAAACACATGGGCAAAGAGCTTTCACTTACTTCAAAAAATTTTGCGTTGACTTCATTGTTTTCATGATTGATATGTACAGGCTGATTTCTATATTTGAGTTGATGTGATTGCACTTCCTACTCCCAAAAACATGTCGCTGATTGCCTTGAAGATTCAACCTCGATTTCAACAACATAGTCATCATCATACTGATCATACTTGGAAAATCATCAATATAAGGAATGTCATCAAGCATACACATTAGATCAGCATATTGTTTCTCCACAGGCTAGTCTACAATCCATTTCCATGACTTTCCATTAATGAATACATAAAATAATCATTTTCTGATCTATAGTAACTGAAATTAGCAAGAAAATGGTTAGGGCCACCAACCTCTACTTCTTCTGCAATAAGCGGGACATGGTGTTTTTGAACAGCAAATTCATCGCTCATGATGATCTTTTGCATCATTTCTTCCATTGTACTTACCAAATTATCGAGCTTCACTTCTGAATATGTCAGGTACTCCTTCTCTATGTTCTCCCTTTCTTTTGCCTTAAACATTGACCTTTTGACCAGCAAATTAGCTTCCACAGCTATCGCATTGTCCTGCAATTCTTCGAGTGTTATAGTGTTCCTTTCTCTCAATTGAAACACCATTTTTGGATCAAAGGCATCTGGGTAGTGTAAGAGAGTTGAACTGGGAGGAGGTTTTATATCAGCAGGCATTGAATGATATACTTGATTGAACCTGTTTGAAAAGTATTGTACTGTTTCTCCTAGTTGTCTTTCCAAATGATTATATTCTTCTAAAATCATAAAAGGATTCCTCTTGATCACCCATTTATCAAGGAATACTTTCACAAACTGATGGAAATCGAAAATGCTTGCAGCTGGAAAATTTTTGAACCATTTCTTGGCTTTGCCTTGCAAAGATAGAGAAACAATCCTGATACTAACATGATCTTCTTCAACCTCAAAAAGGTCAAGAAAAATTTCAAAACTCTGAATGTGTTTCTTAGGAGTCATGTTACCATATTCTCCATCAAACCTGGGAAGATATTTGTAGTAATTTTCAGGGAAATCATGGAGTACAGGAGGTAAGATGTGTGGCTTATATCTATCTGGAATTTTACAAGGTATAGGAGTATGTACAAAAGTTGTAAGATTAGTATTGATCTCTTTAGCCTCATCAAGCTGAAGATGGTCAACATAAGTTTCAGAAGAAGGATCTTGACCAAGATCAAAAGCATAGGGAGAATTTGTATTCACAATCTTCAAAGAAAAGGAATCAAATGCAGGTCTGTGATCTTTTCTCGAATACAGTATGCACTGGAAAACATTATTAGCATTCTCAAGAAAAGAGAAGAAATAATTCACGAAAAAGAACATAATGTCTTGGATGAAATTCCAAGTTGAATACCTTATCTTCCCATGTTGTCCTTTCATGTTTTTGTTGGTAAGGTTCATCTTCCAGTGGAGTCTTTATATTTGATTTCGAACTGATTTGGAGTCGCCGGGTGGATGATTTCAGCCTTCCCGTGTCTGATCATTGTCCACCATCAGTAGTCAGATCTTATCCTTTTTGTTCACACCAAGGGAAAATGTGATCTTTCACTCCGTGGCAACCGAGCCAAAAATGTTATCCTCCATAGTGTCCCAAGGCTGAGAAAGGAGACTGAAGCAGGTAACCTAAAACCACTTAGGATTTGGTAGCTATCCCTACCAAATCAGAGGGGGCTCTCTCTGTAATCTCACAACCAATAAGGTGACTGGAGAGGGAAAAATATGTTAGGCTAGGTATTGATCTCTAGGGTTTTGAAATATAGGGTTATGATGGATCAGGAGGAAAGTTCAAGGAAACTAGGTCAGGCCTCAAAATATTTCAGTTGTAGGAATATAAAGGGGCAAGGTAGGTATGTTTAGTGACACGTTGAGGTTTTCAATGTAGTGTAGGGTGGAAAAGGCAAAGGTTCAAAATGAGCATGACAAGCATGAGTTAATTTATCAGAAGATAACTAAAACATAAACATGAAATTCCTATCAAAACAGAGCATAAGATTTAAGAATTTTGTTTAAAAACTCATAGGAAGATCATTGAAATAAAAGATATGGAAAGAAGGCTAACTAAACATTAATTAAAGTGATTTATAGAAGAAAAATACTATCACAAAATCATACCAAAAGAATCCCTAGATAATAGTTGCAACTAGCATGTTAATTTCTTGCAAAAAGATGATGTATACAAGGTCCAAGCCTTATACTCTCTGATTTCCAACCTTTGATTCAACTCAATTAGGGATACATATAGACCAAAAACCTATTTCCCCCTCTCAGGGGTCGAATCCCTCATGATAGGAATAGTTTACATGATTTTCTCCAACCAAACCGTTCAATTTATCCCTAACTGATTCAATTTGACTTTTACAAGCATGATTGAGCATGAATCTACATAAAATTAACATTAACGAGCTCATTTACATTTAATTACATCATAAAAATACCCTAGGGGGGTAATTAAATTACAAAATGTTTACTTTGACCAAAAAAATTCGAAATTCTGGCTTATTGATAAAAGTGCAGCAAATTCCCTCAAAAGCACAGCAAATTTACAGAAGCACAATGAATTGTTTGAGGGCACTTTTGAGTGACTTTCTTGATCCATTTATTGATCTAAAGGTAGATTTGGAAAGCTTGGGATGTCTAGTTCACTTTTGAACCTTCAAGAATGCTAAATGACCTCTCCAAGGCTGATAAAAATAGTTTTCCCAAGACTACTCTAGAAGCGCAGCAAGGGTGTCAAAACAGTGGCAGAAACCCATTTTTTGGCATGTTTTTGTCCTTTTTCTCCCAAACTGAAAGTTGAAATAGCACACAAGTGACATATCTGACATGTAAAAGTGATAATATATCCAACCATCTAGATTTTTTTTCATTTGGTGGCCTCAGGAAAAAGCGCAGCAAATGTTCATTGCGCTTTTGGTAGTGAGGAATTTCCAAAATTTACCAAAAATCCACAACAACTCAAAATTTGCAAAAATTTCTTCAAAATTGGTTTTGAATTACTCCTTCAAGTTGGTGGATGATATTTTAGCCAATGAGTGAGGCATATGCCAACAAATATAATTTATCCCTCTCCCTTATCTTAATTAGGGTTTAGTTTTGGGAAAACAGGGAATTTGGGACAGTTTTGTAGATGGGGGGAAATGAAGGGGTTAGGAGCTATCTAAATTCTTGGGGAAATTTTGGGGGGTAGGGATGGGTGTTAGGGAGTGTAGGGAGGTGGAAATTTGGGAAATGGTTGAGGGGAAAGGATAAAAAAGTTGGAAACATAGTCCTAGCCTAGGAAAGTGTAGCGTAGGCTAGGGTTTGTAGGGAAATGAAGGAAATAAGGGGAATGGGCATGGGAAAAGGTCAAGGGAGGTAGATGGATTATGAGTGTTGGAGCATAAAATGTCAAAATTTTACCACAACAATGAATCAAACTGACCAAGAAATTAAAAGTGCATCAGAACCCTAGGAGAGGGTAATTCACTGAATTTTTGCGAGCAAATTGATGAAAGGAGGAGTTATGGAGATGACATCATAGATGTTCTTAAGAAATGATGTGATGTGACTTCAGCATGATCTTATTTGAAATGAAATGTTACCTTTACCTTTATTATTTTTTTTCCTAAGCTGCTAACTCCCGTTAATGATAACTCAAATGGTGAACACGACTCCTTTAACTTTTGAATGAATGGCATTATGATGACAAATCAAGTGGAAACTTGGACCATGACCTAAATGATGACATATTGAGTAATGAAGATTATGATTAGGTGGAGGGAGTAGCAGTTACCTAGACACACCAATGAATGATCAAGTTTTATTTGAGAATTGATTTGAAACTATAAATTTTGACCTAGGACCCTATCAACAACTTGGAAGAATATATTTTATCACTCGTGACTGACACCACTGAGAGACACTAACACAAAGATTCATCTAGCTTCCTTGAGAATGGAGGGTGTAGCACTAATATGGTGGGAATCCAAGACACAAGATGAGATTAAAAAACATGGTAAGATCTCACTCTCTTGGTCTAATTTCATTGTTGCAATTAAAAGAAAATTTTACCCTCTAGCATATATGCTTGAAGCCATCATGAATTGGCAGAACTTTAGACAACTTAAAGTCAAAGTGCGCAATATTACACCCAATAATTTAGAAGAAGAAATCTTATGTTAGGTGTCAATTTGCATTCACAAGACACGTTGTTGAAGTATATAGGGGGTTTACATAGCTACCTAAGGCATACTATACTTATTTTGAATCCCACTAGTCTAGATGAGGTTTATGTGCAAGACACTCTTCTTGAGGCAAGCAGGAAAAATATTCCAAAAGAGGGTAAAAAGAAGCCATTTCAGGGTGGAGAGAAAGGAAAGGGTTTCAAAGGAAAAGGAAAGAAAAATGCATATGTTGAAAAGGAAGGAGAGAAAATGGCATGCAAACATTGTTCCAAAGAGGCTCATGATGAGGACCATTGTTGGAAGCTTCATCCAGAGATGAGGCTCAAGAAATCAAAAAACAAGAGGAAAATAAACCACTGCAACCACTCAACAGGATTTGGGATCTGATTCGAGTGATGAAACTAAAATTACAACCACGGGTATGAAAGTAGAATAATCCATTGCTTGCACTATGTTGACGGGAAAAACTTTCCGGCCAACAGCAGGGGATCTCCCCGGTAAAAGGTCCCAATTAGACCTTGAACTGTTTGGAATAGGGATCCCGTCCGGGGTGTGGGTCCGGCTACCACTGATTTCTCCTTTGCTTTGGGTCTCACTTAAACTCTATAAAACAGTGGATACACACCTAATCAACTGATACAAGACATATGATTGATGCATTAAACACGTATATAACACTATGCGTAGCGAGACAATTAATAAAGCATACACGTCGAAGGAGGTGTCGTTAGCAACACATCTTTGGGGTTATGCTTGTGGTATCGAACCTGAAAATAGTTCTTTATGGCGAGATGCCCCTTTACTTCCTGAAAGATAAAACGAAATGCTAATAAACAAGGTCATTAACATCCATTAAGAGAGAAATGAAAAACTGAACATCATTAACACAAGCACAGATAGTCGTGATGCATAAATGATGTCATTAAGAGTGCAGCTTCATTAATCAAAGGATATTTGAAACTGTATAAGAAATACACATAGTGTTCGCACAGCAAAACACATCAGATCCAACAAGGGGGTTTTTCAAAATGCTTGTATTCATGTTTCAATGTGTAATCCTCTGGTAATACAATATATTCAACTCGAGTCCCCAAACAAAAGATCCGTTTGCAAGCTCCCGAAGGAGTATTTATAATACAAAACCTGCCCTTTGGGTTTCCTTGACTTTTCATCTTCTTGACCGTTGGGCTGCCTTGTGACCCAGTCTTTTCTGCGACCTGCGACCTGAGCTGTTGTTGTGACTTGCGACCTGGCTGGGTTGCGGGGTCGCGGGTTGTAATAAAATGGCCAAAGTGCGACCTTGCGACCTTGTGACTGGGTCGCAGGGTCGCGGGGTCGCTGATCGTGAAAAAAGATGAAAATGTGACCTTGCGACCTTGCGACTAGGTCACTGGGTCACGGGGTGATCCGAATTTATGCAGGAACGCAACAGAATAAACATATAACCATAAATACAGAGATGCAGCGGAAATAATGCTTCATTTTATTAATAAACGAATGACTGAAATAAGCTTACAAACATAATGGAAACAAGCTAGGGCGCTGGTAGCGTATCTCTGGGAAGAGATGTGGCGTACGCAGGCCTCTAAAATGTGTTACATTGAGGCTCGCAGGCCTATTATAGACATAATGGAAATAGATGAGCTAGGGTACTGGCAGCGTATCCCTGAGAAGAGATGTGGCGGCTAGCAGCCCCTGAACTGTGTTACAATGCAGACATGATAGAGATGTGGCGAGCTAGGGCACTGGTCGCGCTTATCTCTGAGAAGAGATGTGTCGGCTCCCAGCCCCCTGAACTGTGTTACAATGAGGCTCGAAGGCCTATTTATTGTTGAGAAACAATGTAGAATCTGAAACATCCAAAACCCTAATCGTAGGAGATGAAGCGCCAAAACTGTGGGCGCCCGTTTGGGTAAATTGGTGGTTCAACTTCCCGGGGACGTAACTTTGGCATCCAATCTCTGTTTGACGCGCTCAATAGCTCGTTAGAAATATCTCGTTTTCCCAAAAAGCGTCGTTTAGGGCCTCAAAACAGCTCCAGAAGTTTAAGACCCGAAAAGCTGCTAAAAATAGTAAGTTGTGCCGAAACTTACAAACTGAAATAACTGATGGTGGGGGTTCAAATGGACTCGATGGGTGGCCACCAATATCCACCTGGATTATTAATGCCCCAAACCGGCTCCGGGTGTGCAGGACCCGAAAACCTGCTATAAATAGTAAGTTGTGCTGAAGCTGAAAAACTGAAAGAATTGATGCTGCGGGTCCAAATGTAATAGGTGGGAGGCCACCGATATCCACCTGGATCACGGGGTCGCAAAATTTGGGAAAAATCAGAAATGCGACCTTGTGACTAGGTCGTTGGGTCGCGGGGTCACAAATTTCGGGAAAAATCAGAAATGCGACCTTGCGACCTGCTGGGATTTGCGACCTCGTGACCTCGGCAGACATGCGACCTGCGACCTCCTGGGATTTGCGACCCTGCACCATCCACGACCTGCGACCTCGGCAGATATGTGACCTGCGACCTTGGGCAGATCAGTGAGTTCCTTGGAGTTTCGCCAGCATCTAGTTGTTTTGAAAATGTCTCCTTGTTTGCTGGGAAAACCTTGACTCTTATGTGCAAACAGAGAGGTTCTTCCTGCAATAAAATAACACAGGTCACAAGTCTTCTTGATGGAATAATAATAATGCTAAGGGCATTTTAATCAATTGTAAGAATGAAAATAATAACTTAGACCCCTGTGTGGTCAACTACTGAATCGTCAGAGATAATGGCTAGGTTAAGCCTTTTCTGTGCCCTTTCTCCGTCAGGATCATCATCTTCCCCACGCACAAGGTTCTCTTCAAGTCTTGGATTAAATTAGCTGATAGGCACGAGCTTCTTCATTCACGTTCTTAGTGTTCGCCGTAGGTTTTCATGCTCATCGATTTTCCCATTCATTAGAGGAGCAATACTTTTCATCTTCAATCGAAGAATCTCAGGTATCTTAACTGAGGGAAACTGCAACCTCACTTACGATCCTACGCCAGTCATGCCCAAAGATTTTGCAATTGCGTTGCATTTTTCTTTAAGGAGGTGAAACAGCGCAGTTATTCATTTAATGGTTGGTGTGGTCTTCATGTATGGACATGTCCCTCTATCATATGATCTGGTCGCAGTTGGAGGAAGGAGCGGGCGTTGACAGACCACGGGCAGGGTCGATTAGGCATTTCCATGAAATTATACCCCTCCTGGTTGCGACACGTTGTCCATTATGCAACGGTTTTCTTTATTTTAGACAGTCGAACCATCATCGTAGTACTAAGCATCTGGTGCGCACTAGTGAAGAAAGCTCTTGCATCAATGACATAGAAGGTTCTCTCTGATCAACATGTATCACACCATCCTCCTTTTAATAGTACTGGTCGCTTGCTCCTCCTCCTCCCCTTTTCCACAACTTTGGCTTTGTTGCCGAGCTCAATTTTATTTCCCTTGATGTCATGACAAGATTGAGGAGTTTGTCACCCATGGGGTCGACCTGCGTGGAATATTACAACATCATAATTACTCTTCGATAATGATGGCCACAGATAAAACATATGAGACTAACAAGCTTAAGAGAAGTATTCAAACTACATGCTTAATGACCTATAGCGGAAGGGCCTTTAATCGTCAATACACAAAAGGTTTCCATTCAAATGTATGCATGGCAATCTCATTACACATGGCACGACTGCGGTAAGAATGTTCGAGCGTACGCTAGATGATCCTTCCCACATATGGCGTGATTGCAACAACGGAATCTGATTATGATGGTGAGACAACTCATGAGGGGTTGGGGATAGGTCGTTGGGATGTCACTGACTGCAGGTCAGGTGAAAGACTTTAACGCCTAAGCGAGCAGAGGGGGAACCCGAAATTTTAAATATACCCAAAATTTTGGGTGGTGTTGTAGCGGCTACAACAAATGGCGAACCACTAGTAGAATCCAGCATCTCTGTCAATATCACCACAATAGTCTGAGTCCGGATAATGATGCAAGGGAATATTGAAGAAGTTCTGTGGGTACCCTTTGTATTACTTTGGTCCTTTACAGGTTTTCCTAATCCTTGTGCCTCAACTAAGTCTCGCTAATCAGAAACACATCAAGGAGAAAGCTCACAGACGTCAGTAGCTTGTTGATGATGTGAAGAGCAAGGCACTGGGTTTATTATTTTCAGGATTTTTAAAGTAAGTTTCTGGTGTTGCTCCACTGCCAGCAGGCCTGGACAGTACCCCGGCAGAGTCACTTCAAGAAATCACAAACGTTGCTCCGTTGCCAGCGAGCCTGCTCAGTACCCCGGCGGAGTCGTTGCATTACCTCTCTGCGCAGGAAGCCTTTCTCGATCCTTTACCTTTATTTGTTTCATGTGCTTCCAGCACTTATTTTCATGTCCTCGTGGCACTTATTTTCGTGGGTGGACGAGGGATCCCAACTTATTTTATGGGCAAGAGAGGATGTTTCTTGTTTTGCAGAAACTGAAAGATATCCCGATTTGGGTTTCCCTTTGTGCCAAACCTTCACATCCCATTCACCACAATAGGCGAAGCACGGAAAACAGATCATTAAAACGTCCAAGACTATGCTAGGCACAAGGCTTAGGCTTACGGATACGGGCCATTTCAAACTCATTAGGTCTCCCAAAAACAACCGGCTCGTATCTCCCATAATAAGTTTAGACTCATAGGCATCTTGTTGAGAAAGCGACTTCAATGACTTGTCCTAAGAGAAATTTTCCTCTTGATATAGCCACCGCAACCTCACGCAAACAATGGGGTTACTATTTCAGCGGTTGGGGCAAAACAAGACCGCAAGGTGGTAGGGTTTCAATGAGGGCTCGTGCAGTGGCAGGCAACATGACAGAAATGATGTGAGGAAGAGAGAGTACGATGAAATGTAAGAGGCGAGGCTCAAGATACAATGCAACGCCATGTGCGAGAACGATCAACCAGTTGTAGGTGGAAAAGAGGCGCAATACAAGCAATGATTATTTATACAGCAACAGGCAACTGAAAGGAAATGAAAGAAAAATACTTGTAACATGCTGATGCCTAAGATATTAATCGTAAACCAAAATAGAAAACACACTTTCTAATCACGAAGTAAAAATTTAGCGAATAAACCTAATTAACTTTGAACTAAAATTTTATTAACAGGTCCTAGCTAGCCTACACCTAAAACCCTAGTTTAACCAATGATGCGGTTAGGTTATGTAAAATCAGCTTTCCAGTGCAGCTACCGCATTAGTTCGCCTCCTGCAATGACAACAATGATCAAGATTAGGGCTAGTATCCAAAAAAGTGCAATAACAACAAAACTTACCTGAGGAGCAGGCGCAACGGCAAGATGATCATAGATACTTACCAAAGAACATGCTAGAATGGATTGTGCAAGCTGAATCCCACTCTCATCTTGATACACAGCAATATGTTCTTGAAACTCAACATTTACAAATGACACATAATCATTCATGCACAATCCTGGGCCTGATAGGCACTGGGTAAGCCATTTCCTGTTTGTAGGCACATCCACTGAATAGGGTTGGTCGAGTTGACCGGCAATCTCATCATGGTGTTGAGGACCGTCAGTTTTATGGAATCGAAACAATAAGCATTGGCCAGGCGAATTATAAATGCTTGCGCATCCGAGTGCAGAAACCCTAGTTTGGGGTTGCTCCTGGAATCTGTCAAGGATATGAGGATCTGAATCCACTTTTGGTGGAGGCCATAATTCCTCACCATCTTGAACAAAATCCAGACCTTCGAGCGGGGGGTTTCTCACCTTTGACGGCTTGGCGAGACCAACCAGCGGATTGTTGTGATCATACAATGTGGTGATTTGTAAAATGTCAGTGGGCTTTGTATCAATTCAGTCAAATGTTGGCGCACTAACAGATTGATAATCCAAAGTATCGGATTCTCTAGATTTTCCAGGGTGAGGTGAATTCGATGCGGTTATGCTGGGAGGGGCATGGTACTTGGGGATCGTCATTTCAGAAACCTTGATCTGGGAAATCCTAGTTGGAGTTGTTTGAGAGATCTCATCAGGGTCTGAAGAACTAGGAATGACAGCCGGCAAGAGCGGGAGTGCTTCGATTCCCTGATGGGTACTCGAATCTTCATAGAGCGGATTATCGAATTTTGGTGTCTTCATAGGGTCAGCAAAGAGACCCGAGTGACAGTCCTTGGTGGTATGATTGAATATGTTTTCAGATAAGGAGTGATCGCTGCAACCATTGATTTGGTCAAGTTGGGTACCTGGCATGTCAGGCTCCCCGGGAGTTACCGACTGGGATGGATCAATAGAGTGGACATCTTGAAGTTGCGTAGATAGGAAATTGCCCCTATGGCTGTCTAAAGATTCCGAGTGAGGAAGATCAGATCTAAAAGATTCATCGATTTTGAACTGTGATTGTGAAACACCATCTGCGTGCTTATGATTGTCGCCAATACCAGTATAAGGAAATTTTGAATGTCTCGAAGAAATTACTGGTGTGGCAGGATCAGGAAACCAACCGGGGAATAATGAACGAACAGATTGAGTCGCATGGGCGTTAACCATATGAGGCTTTTCAACACGTGCATCCGTGTTATTTAGAGAAAACAATGATCTGGCAGGCCTCGTAAGGGAATCAACTTTATGCGGGGTAGGAGTCGATTCATAATCCGTATGTGAACCAGATTTAGGTTTGTGTCTAGGGAGACACCGAGTGGGCTCGAGGTAGGTTTCATGAACCGAGAGAGATAATGAGCCACTTTTCTTTTCAAACTCTGATTCGACAAGGTGCGTGAAAGATTCAAAGGTAGTGCAATAGGCTTTATCCTCTTGCCAGTGTCTATCCTTGCTCAGGACTTTCGAGGTCACAGCTCCACTCCCAGACAACTCAGGAGGAGGGGCGAGAATATCACAAATAGCAACACTCTCCTTGGAGGCCTGAATGTGGTCTGGACTCGGGGAGATGGACAAGGAAGAATTAGGGACAAAGTCTGAACAGCCGGTAACTTGCGGGTCATCATAGGGAACACTAGGATCTAACTGAAATTGTTCAAGGGAAACGAGAATCACATACTTGAACTGTTCACTTAAAAATTTCCAATCAACATCTCTTTCAGGGAACTCAAAATAATAATGAAAAAATCTGATAGAGAATTCATCTAGAGATTCTTGAGGTTCCATTCTAATGTCATTTAGCTTTATCAATACACTTTGCAAATCATACCTGTGAAAAGCTTGTTGTAATTCACTGGCGAGTTGTTCAAATGAATGGATGGAAGCTTCCGGCAATGTGTGGCACCATTGCTTAGCGCGACCTTCGAGAGTGAGGAAGAAAAGCAAACAAATCAAACCTTCATCGTCAATTTCGTAGCACTCACCAAAGTCACAGAAATCTAAAAAGTGTTGGGTTATGGACACCCCATTTTCACCATCAAATTTTAACTGGGACAAGTGATACATAAGTTCATCGGGGATGAAGTATCGAGGCTCATAAAACTCCGACAAACATCTTGGGAGAATGATTTGGGATTGAGCCATTACAGATATGAGGTTAACTGCAGGCTCAGGGCTCTGCTTGTCATCTGGCCCTCCTTCTAGCGCCAATTCTGTTGACGGGAAAATCTGTTTGGCCAACAGCAGGGGATCTCCCCGGTAAAAGGTCCCAATTAGACCTTGAATCGTTTGGAATAGGGATCCCGTCCGGGGTGTGGGTCTGACTACCACTGATTTCTCCTTTGCTTTGGGTCTCGCTTAAACTCTATAAAACAATGGATACACACCTAATCAACTGATACAAGACATATGATTGATGCATTAAACACGTATATAACACTATGCGTAGCGAGAAATTAATAAAGCATACACGCCGAAGGAGGTGTCGTTAGCAACACATCTTTGGGGTTATGCTTGTGAGGTATCCTGACCACAAAAGAAATAGTTCTTTATGGCGAGATGCCCCTTTACTTCCTGAAAGATAAAACGAAATGCTAATAAACAAGGTCATTAACATCCATTAAGAGAGAAATGAAAAACTAAACATCATTAACACAAGCACAGATAGCCGTGATGCATAAATGATGTCGTTAAGAGTGCAGCTTCATTAATCAAAGGATATTTGAAACTGTATAAGAAATACACATAGTGTTCGCACAGCAAAACACATCAGATCCAACAAGGGGGTTTTTCAAAATGCTTGTATTCATGTTTCAATGTGTAATCCTCTGGTAATACAATATATTCAACTCGAGTCCCCAAACAAAAGATCTGTTTACAAGCTCCCGAAAGAGTATTTATAATACAAAACCTGCCCTTTGGGTTTCCTTGACTTTTCATCTTCTTGACCGTTGGGCTGCCTTGCGACCCAGTCTTTTCTGCGACCTGCGACCTGAGCTGTTGTTGTGACCTGCGACCTGGCTGGGTCGTGGGTTGTAAGAAAATGGCCAAAGTGCGACCTTGCGACTGGGTCGCAGGGTCGCGAGGTCGCAGATCGTGAAAAAAAATGAAAATGCGACCTTGCGATCTTACGACTAGGTCGCTAGGTCGCAGGGTCGCAAAATTCGGGAAAAATCAGAAATGTGACCTTGCGACCTTGCAACTAGGTCGGTGGGTCGCGGGGTCGCAAATTTCGGGAAAAATCAGAAATGCGACCTTGCGACCTGCTGGGATTTGCGACCTCGCGACCTCGGCAGACATGCGACCTGCGACCTCCTGGGATTTGCGACCCTGCACCATCCGCGACCTGCGACCTCGGCAGATATGCGACCTGCGACCTTGGGTAGATCAGTGAGTTCCTTGGAGTTTCGCCAGCATCTACTTGTTTTGAAAATGTCTCCTTGTTTGCTGGGAAAACCTTGGCTCTTATGTGCAAACAGAGAGGTTCTTCCTGCAATAAAATAACACAGGTCACAAGTCTTCTTGATGGAATAATAATAATGCTAAGGGCATTTTAATCAATTGTAAGAATGAAAATAATAACTTAGACCCCTGTGTGGTCAACTATTGAATCGTCGTAGATAATGGCTAGGTTAAGCTTTTTCTGTGCCCTTTCTCTGTCAGGATCATCATCTTCCCCACGCACAAGGTTCTCTTCAAGTCTTGGATTAAATTAGCTGATAGGCACGAGCTTCTTCATTCACGTTCTTAGTGTTCGCCGTAGGTTTTCATGCTCATCGATTTTCCCATTCATTAGAGGAGTAATACTTGTCATCTTCAATCAAAGAATCTCATGTACCTTAACTGAGGGAAACTGCGACCTCACTTACGATCCTACGCCAGTCATGCTCAAAGATTTTGCAATTGCGTTGCATTTTGCTTTAAGGAGGTGAAACAGCGCAGTTATTCATATAATGGCTGGCGTGGTCTTCATGTATGGACATGTCCCTCTATCATATGATCTGGTCGTATTTGGAGGAAGGAGCGGGCGTTGACAGACCACGGGCAGGGTCGATTAGGCATTTCCACGAAATTCTACCCCTCTTGGTTGCGGCACGTTGTCCATTATGCAACAGTTTTCTTTATTTTAGACAGTCGAACCATCATCGTAGTACTAAGCATCTGGTGCGCACTAGTGAAGAAAGCTCTTGCATCAATGACATAGAAGGTTCTCTTTGATCAACATGTATCACACCATCCTCCTTTTAACAGTACTGGTCGCTTGCTCCTCCTCCTCCCCTATTCCGCAACTTTGGCTTTGTTGTTGAGCTCAATTTTATTTCCCTTGATGTCATGACAAGATCGAGGAGTTTGTCACCCGTGGGGTCGACCTGCGTGGAATATTACAACATCATAATTACTCTTCGATAATGATGGCCACAGATAAAACATATGAGACTAACAAGCTTAAGAGAAGTATTCAAACTACATGCTTAATGACCTGCAGCGGGAGGGCCTTTAATCGTCAATACACAAAAGGTTTCCATTCAAATGTATGCATAGCAATCTCATTACACATGGCGCGACTGCGGTAAGAATGTTCGAGCGTACGCTAGATGATCCTTCCCACATATGGCGTGATTGCAACAACGGCATCTGATTATGATGGCGAGACAACTCATGAGGGGTTGGGGATAGGTCGCTGGGATGTCACTAACTGTAGGTCGGGTGAAAGACTTTAACGCCTAAGCGAGCAGAGGGGGAACCCGAAATTTTAAATATACCCAAAATTTTGGGTGGTGTTGTAGCGGCTACAACACACTAGTTCAGCAAATTTTCACACTAGTAGTCCAAATGAAGAAACAAGGATTAGATTATTTCATGTGAGGGTTATTTCAAAACATACAAAAATCGACACACTATTTGATAGTGAGTCTCAAGTCAATTTGATATCTAAAGACTTTATCAAGAAACTTAATCTTGAAGCCATTCCACATCACAAACCATATCCATTGGGTTGGATATGCAAGAACACAAATTTACATGTTACAAGAAAGTGTATTCTTTGGTTTGCAATCATAGCAAACGTCATTAACAAAGTTGAATTAGATTTTGTACCGCTTGACATTTCAGGAATTATTTTGGGTAGTCCTTACCTCTATGATAGAAAATTGATCTTCTGTCGCCATGAAAACAAGTACGACTTGTTCAAATATGGTGTGGAGTATATTGTGAGAACTCATCTCAAGAAACTAAATCTTTCATTATTTAATGCAGGGCAAATGAAAATACTAATGAATTCAAGCAAGAATTTTGTGCTTCTTATGATTAAACCAGAGAATTATGTTTATTATGAAGCATTTCAAGGTTGTGATCCAAATTTGAAATCTGATTTGATTGAAGTGGGTAATAAAAATAATGATATGTTTCAAGAACCAAAGGGATTACCTCCCAAGTAGGGAATCCAGCATGAAATACAGTCGCAACAAGATTTTCATCTTCCTAACACTGGCATGTATAGAATTTCGGTGATGGAAAGTGATGAAATAAAAAATAAAATTTAAGAGTTGTTGGACAAAGGGATCATCCGACCAAGTATTTCTCCATGCGGGTCACCTATTGTGTTGGTGCCAAAGAAGGATGGAACATGGTGCATGTGTGTGTATTTCCATGCATTGAAAAAAGTTATGGTAAAGAACCATTATCCACTTCCTAGAATATATGATTTACTTGATCAATTGAAAGATGCAAATTATTTTACTAAGTTGGACTTAAGGAGTGGCTACTATCAAATTAGAATCGTTGAAGGTGACATTGGAAGACATCATTCAAAACAAAGCAAGGTTTGTTTGAATGGCTTGTTATGCCTTTTAGTTTATGTAATGCTCATGCTACCTTTATGTGTGTGATTAATGATGTGTTGAGGCCACTTCTTGATGATTTTTTCATATTCTACTTAGATGATATCATGATTTTCAGTAAATCACTTCATGAACATGTCATGCATGTAAGAAAAGTACTTGATGTCTTAAGGAAAGAATAATTGTTTTTGAAGATGTCAAAATGTGAGTTTGGTAAAAATTATTTGGTGTACTTGGGGCATATTGTTGGAGGAGGTGAGTTGAATATATACCCCTCTAAGGTTAAGGCCATTGTGAATTGGCTAGTGCCTAAGACAGTCACTGAGGTAATAAGATTTTTTGTAAGCAACCCAATATTGGAGTAAGTTTATTGCTAGCTTCTCTTCTATCGCAGCTCCATTGCATGCATTGACTAGTGTGAAAAATGTCTTCCTATGGGGAGGCAAACAACAAAAAACATTCGATGCTTTGAAAGAGAAGATCATTTCAGCCCCAGTACTTGTACTATAGGACCTGAGACAACCCTTTGAGATTCAAACTTATGCAAGTGACTATTCCATGGGCACAGTCCTTATGCAACATGGTAAGCCCATTTCATTTCATTCAGAAAATTTCAATGGTGCAACCCTTTAAGATTCAAACTTATGCAAGTGCCTATTCCATGGGCGCAGTCCTTATGCAACATGGTAAGCCCATTTCATTTCATTCAGAAAATTTCAATGGTGCAATGATTAACTATCCTACTTATGACAAGGAGATTTACGTGTTGGTTCAAAGTGTGAAAAAATGGAAACACTACTTGATGGGACAGGAAACCATCATACACACCAACCACCAACCACTGCAATACTTGTAATCACAAACTAATTTGCAGCAGTCAAGGCACTTTCGATGGATGGGTTTCCTACAACAATTCCACTTGGTCATCAAGTATAAGAAAGTTATATGCAACAAGGTTGTTGATATGCTTTCTAGGCCTATTGTTAGTGCAACTACTTTACTCAAGCATAATTTTGTTTTGCATGAAAGTTATGTTGAGAAATATGCATTTGATAATGACTTTGAAGATGTTTATGCAAACTTGAGTCAAGGAAAACAAGTAGAGTAATTGGATTACCATGTACATAATAACTTGTTGTATCATTTGGGTAAGCTTTTTATTCCATAGGGGGAGACAGTGAATGTCATAAGGGAAGCACACACTTCTCTTATTGCTAGAAATCTAGGTGTAAGAAAAACAATGTAACGTCTTTGTAGGTATTGTTATTGGCCTCATATGCTTGGAAGTGTGTCATGTTTCATTAAAGCTTTTTCATTGTGTGCAGTTAGTAAGCCAAGCAATAGGAAGTTAGGATTGTACACACCACTTCCCATACCTTCACGTCCATAGGAAAGTGTTTATATGGATCATTGTAGGAGGTCTTCCATTGTCAAAAAGAGGTCATGATTATTTATATGTAGTTGTGGATAGTGTTGTAGCCTAATTCGACTCAGCTAAAAGTCAAGAGAGGTTCTGAGAAATCCAAGTTTATTGAGGAACAGTTGTTAAAATTTGAAGCAGACCTGTAATATACTCGAAAGGATAACCACAAGCTTAATGAAGATTCGTCATCACACGTGCACTAGAACTAAAATCAAGGAAGCAAAAACATTGGAGGTGTAATCTAAGCCAGAGGAGCAGCAAAGAGAAAAGCGTGCAGGAGGGGTCAAGTCGGGCTTATTTGCATGCACAACAGTTCAAGAGCCGGACTGATGTGCACGTTCAAAACATTACACATTGGTCAGGGTCGAGTCGGGCTCATTTTCAAGATCAGGAGAGACTAGCGCTACAGAATACCGTTTAATGCTAAGATGTCTTGAAATTAAAATTAAATAAGATTATCATTCTTCCAAGTTCGAGTAAAGCGAAGGCTCATATTCATTGTGCCCAGATCCAACGGCAACCCGAGAGCACAAATTGCACGAGGTTTATACCAAGGAGTTCCCCCACAATCAGTGTCATTAAATCCGCTCACCTACAAATCGGCAGTTGACATTAACTGCAGGAACACTCTCTTCAAATTCCAAAAACCGCTTAACTTCCCTCACAAGTGGTTTCAAGTTTCAATAAAGGACATTACGTGGTGATAGCTGGAGCCCACGCCCTTTACTTTGAAATCATAGAAAGCATAGAAATAGTGTATTTACCTTAAAAGAACTTAAGGGTTTTGGAGGAGGCACAAAAGGAAAAATAGACGGTCAGGATCAAAGCGCAGAATTGAAGCGGAGAGATGGACGGTGGAGATCATAACACAAGAATGCAAGTCAGATGGATGGACAAGATTAGATCGAGAGATCTAAGTTAGAGATAAGCGGTCAAGAATGGATATCGCAAATAAAGATGCAAAAGAGTTAATGGATCAAAGATTGTGAAGAAAAGCCATGTGTCGGCCATAGCTTCCATCACATATCTCACTTCACAAATCTTACCGTTTACCTTCCGCTTGCTCCCATATAAAACTTGTGACATGCGATCTGCGGGCGGTCCCACCTCCACCCTTCCACGTCATCCCTCTCGTACATCGCACTTCGCACATCGCACTTTTTAACATTTACCGCCCTCCACTTACATATAAACCTTGCAATATGCGATATGCGGGTGCAGTCCCACCTCCGTTTGTGCCATGTCACCTTCCTCACCCCCGCACTTCGCACTTCACAAAACATAACGTTTAACCCCTGCTTGTGATATGAGACCTGCGGGTGGTCCCACCTCCGTCCTACCACATCACCTTCTGCTCGTCGCACTTTGCACACCGCACAGTTTAATACTTACCTCATGTATTTCATAATAAAATCCCTGATTTGCGATTTCAGGGCGGATGCGATGTGGTTTCATAAGTGAACTCTGCAAGTTTTCAAATCTGGAGGTAAGGCATTTCTTTTGTTAAGTCGCATCAGAGGAAGAAAGGAGGATTATAACGTAAAACCAGTGAAACGCCTTGATAATGGAAGTAAGTCTGAATGCGGGTAGAGAGACTCGGATAAGTGACCCGACGCAGAGTAAAGGAGAAGAGAAGACTAAACACAACAGGCACGCGCCGAAGAGGCAGAGTCAAGTAGCAAGTGACATGATGACAGTAGCATGGGCAGAGTCAGGTGGAGATGCATTTATGTAGACTGTTAGGACATCACAGCCGAAACAGAAGGATACACATTAGCAACAAATCAGACTCAGCAAAAGGATTATATTCCAAATGTATTTTTTTTCTTTGTTAAGATCGAAGCTACAATGGTGTCCTCGATTGTAATGGAATAAGTAGTTTAACAATTTAGGCAGTTTAGGAGTTTCAAGAAGCTCGAGCAGTTACAAACTTCTTTTGTTTGTATTTAAGGAAGAGAGAAAGAGGGAAGCTGGGGGATTTCTGGACCTCTTAGGTATTACATTTTGTACTTATTTTTCTGATGATTAAATGAAAGAAGCAATAAGTTTCCTGAAACTGTTGATGGTGATTCATGTTTCTTATGCCATTTTGTGTCCCTTCTTCTTCGAATGAAGTGAAGTAATGTAGCAAACGGTCTCTTAATTATATCTGTGAGTAAGAGTTAAATTACCTTAATTTGTGCCTTCACTTCATCTCTTCTTCCTTCACAAATTCTCTCTGAAACTTAAAAGTAATATATTTTTTGTTTACAACATATTATTTTTAGTTTCCCCTCTCTTCGCAAATTCCTGATGAAACTTTAAAGTGATAGATTCTATGTTTACAACATATTATTTTGAGTTTCCTCTCTCTCCATGAATTTCCTTTGAAACTTAAAAGTGGTAGATTCTATGTTTTCAACATATTACTTTGAGTTTCCTCTACAATTATTCTTTTCATTCAAATATCAGTAGTGAATGGCAATATGAAATCTTGTATTATTACAGATCATTAAGGGTTTTCAAAAACTAGTCTCCAGAGGGATAGAACAAAGACCTCATGATAAAATCATTTCTGTGAAACACTTTTAAAATGTCTTAAGCATTGATTTCTTTCAAAACCGAGGGATTGTCTCTTAAGATACAACATTATTTGGCGTCGTTTCTGGGGACGAAGGCACGAAGTTATTTTTCCCTGGGTATTGAAATCTATTTCTTGATGGTGAACAAGATTTTGATACAAATTTGGTTGTTTATTATTCACCTGGTGACTCCATTGATGAAGGTTTCATTAGATGAGGAATTATGCGAGCAAGAAAATGAGAAAGCACCATGGAAAATACAAATATCAAAGTTTGAATATTTTAAAGGAAGTTTTATTTTTCACTATCAGTTTGGTGGTCTATTTTCCCTTACATATCAAGAATATTGTTTCCTGATTTATTCTCAGAAGATTATAAGGCCCAAAATTTACATTCTTTATTGGAGAAAGAATATTTTTCTTCTGATTGTATTATTGATCTTGACACAACTTTATCTCCTAAATATGAAAGGAGAGATGATTGTTGCATTACTATTCCTTAAAGTAATTTGTCACAGTCTACCTCATAAACAATCCGCTTCTTTCCATCTTGTAACCAAGTTTATTTTCAAACCCTTGGTGCTTCCCACAATCCTCCATCAATATCCTTCAAAAGGATTCAAATTTTTGCCAAATTTTTCTGGAGAGGAGGAAGATATTTCAGTTGAACAACATATCTTGGAATTTGAGTACTTTCCGGACAAATTTAAAATTATTTATGAAGACGTGGATTTAAGGATGTTTTGTCATTCATCAAAGCATGGTGCTCAACAATGGTTCCAGTGTTTGGAAGCAATTTCAATTAGTTCTTGGCAAGGTTTTCAATATATATTTCTTAGATATTGGGCGAGCGTAAGTCATATGAAAAACACCTTTTGGAATTATATTTTATCCATAGGCAGAGCAATCAATCAATCGTTGAGTTTAATAGGAGGTTTCAAAAAAATTATTTCAGCATGCCAAAAGAGATTCGGCCTCCTGAAGCTGCAACTATGGTTTACTATTTCAGGGCTCTTTCTATTGTCTTGGCTTTTTATCTCAAGGAGAGAAAGCTTTGCACTCTAGAGCTGATGTTTCTTTATGCAAGGGAAATCGAAGATAATGTGTGGGCTTGTAGAAATTTCTCTTGTCATGTGAGAACAAGTTTTGTTGAAGACAAGAGGCTTGTCAAGAAAACATTAGAATTTCTTTACAAGAGAATGCAAATTCAGAGATGAAAAAGGATTTTCAAAATGGGCCAGGGGATTATTCTATTGCTGAAACACAAGAATTCAAGCATTCTAAGGATTCTGGTCAGAAATTCGTTGCAAAAACTGAACTACACGCTGAAATCCTGGAAGATCATTACAATTTTCATAATTTTAATGATTTTGTGAATAGAGGAGAAACTAGTGGAGCTTCTCAGGTGTGATTGCAGGAGGGGGGAGATTTTTGTCAAGAATTGGCATTATATGAATAACATAAGCATTATGAGGAACAAACCTTAGATTTATCTTTCCGGCCTAAATGGTTATCAGCAGAAAACAACAATCAATCTTCTCACATACAACCTCAAATTGAGGAATAAAACATTGAAGGAAGCTGCCCTGTTCAAAGAAGTCTACATCAGCAAGATGTTCAAGAAAAGGAAGCAGCCGAAAATTTGTCTCATCAGTTCTATGATCCAGTGGCTGAATATATGACAACTTTATTTTCTCGGCAACAAGCATTTATGCAAGGGTATGTGAAAATCTCTGTATCTGGAAAATTTTCATTATACATCCCTGTTTTGATTTTCAAATTTCCACAGTATGGGGGCATTAAGTCTAACACACAGATGTTTGGTTGGTGCCATTGGAAGAATGACTTCACTAATTAAGTTCATCCATGTATATAGATAGGAATTGTGCATAAATAAGCTCAGAAGTTGAGCACTTTTAGTTGTAGTATTTTCCTTTCGGTATTTTCAGTTTAAGAATAAAGGAAGGAGTCCAAAGTGTAGAAGGTTTCTGGAGGCTTTCATACCGGGTCATATCCCATTTGGGATTGACTCCATGCCCAATAAATTATGTTGATCTACAAGTGATCTTTGACTCCATGCCCAATAAAGGCTACTGATCTACAAGTGCTCCTTAACTCCATGCCCAATAAAGGCTACTGATTACAAGTTCTCAAGACTTTGCTACCAAAATATTGTCCCCAATTGGAGCCAGTTGTTGTAGCCTAGTTCGAGTCAGCTAAAACTCAAGAGAGGTTCTGAGAAATTCAAGGTTATTGAGGAACAATTGTTAAAATTTCAAGAAGACCTGTAATATGTTCGAAAGGATAACCACAAGCTAAACGAGGATTCTTCATCACATGTGCACCAGAACCCAAATCAAGGAAGCAGCAGAATTGTAGGTGTAATCTAAGCCAGAGGAGCAGCAAAGAGAAAAGCGTGCATGAGGGGTCAAGTCGGGCTTATTCGCGTGCAAAACAGTTCCAGAGCTACACTGATGGGCACGTTCAGAACATTACACACTGATCAGGGTCGATTCAGGCTCATTCGCAAGCTCAAGAGAGACTAGTGCTACATAATACCTGTTAAAATTGGACAACTAGGTCCAAACTCCATGTTGTGATGCTCAGATGAAGATACCGATATTTTTATTGGATTCCTCTTTTAGAGAGGTGTAAGATCCATATAAAATTTATCTGAATCCGATGAGCAGAACATTTATTTTGAATTTATTATTTATAATAAATTATATGTGCAGGTCAGCCTTAAGGTTTTACACCCCCAGCAGATGTGTCACACACCTCAATGATGTATATAAATACAGTCAAAGTTGGAGAGCATTTGACACTCACTCATCACACATCTTCTTCTCTTCTCTGATTTAGTACGAGCTCCTTGGAGGAAGATTTCAGCTCACACGTGGGAAGAAGGACGAGTTTGTACAGCCAAGAAGAAGGACGCAGATTGTTGCAGCTAGGGTTTCCAAGGAAGTTTGACCAGCGTTGACTTTGGTCAACGCATGGTCCAAAGAGGCTGAAATTTGTTGGAGAATTCGATTTTGGGAGGTCGTACACATTGGCACAGAAATCGAGGTCAAAAGTTTGACCGAAGTTGGAGCTGCGTTGACTTTGTTGTTGCTGCCCTACGTTGACTTTTCTGGACAGCATTGACTTTTTTGGAGTTGACTTGAGTTGACTGGGTGATTGATTTGAGGAGTGATCTGACACATTCTGGGTTGGCTGATCAAGGAGACCTTGCTGGTTGAAGCATCCTATTGACCGCCGTAACGCACCATCGCATTTTTCCTGTTTCTGGTTTGTCTTCTATAGATCCACTGGTATGTTCTATCAGCATTTTACTGAACTATTTATGTGATTGCTGTTATAAAAGTAAAACTGCTTCAAGCATAGAAAATCTACAAAAATTTACATGGTATCAGAGTTGAGGTGAAGACAAGCCCTAACTTATAGCAATCACCATCTGAGAAAATGGGTTCCACAAGTTATGGCTTCAAGGAGAATGAAAAGCTGACTGGAAGGGATGACTTCCATGCCTGGAAGATGATATTAGATCTCAAATTGGAAGACCATGATCTCATGGACCATGTACTGGGTAAGATACAAGAACCTCCATCCAATGTTACTGTTGCTGCTAAAACCAAGTATAAGAAGGGGGAGATCAAAGCAAAGCTGATGATCAGGGAATCCATACAAAAAAGTCTGGTTGCCTACATATCTGAGCTAGGCACATCCAAGGAGATGTATGATAAATTGATCCTTATGTTCAAAGTAAACAATGTAAACCAAGTTCTATTCTTCAAGAATCAATTGAAGAATCTAAAGAAAGGCAGCGATGAGTCTGTCCAAACATTCTTTCTAAAATTGACTGAGATTAGGAACAATCTGCTGGCTATTGGGGAGACAATAGCCGATCGTGAGATGGTACTCACCGCACTTGGAGGACTCCCATATGAATGGCAAGTATTCACCACTACCATTCTCAATAATAGTACTATTCCTAACTTTGACGAGCTACTATCCAGATGCATGCAAGAAGAGACAAGAATGAAGGAATATGAAAATGACAGAAATGCTGCCTATGTTGCTCATTCTAGGAAGAAGAACTCTGGTGGTCCTAAGAACAAAGGAAGAACAAGGGCCCAAGGAAAGAAGGGTAAGTGTTTCACTTGTCATAGGCCTGGTCACTATGCTAGAGAATGTCCCTTCAAGAAGGATTCTCCCGATAGTGATGACAACAACAACAACCGGAGGAATGGAAATAAAAGAAACGACAGATCCAAAGGAAAGAGGAAGGCTCCCTTTGGCGGAAACAATCAATCTTCTAAAAGGTCTAGAAACTCTAGGTATGAGGAGTCAAATGTTGTTGATAAAAGAAATGAATATATTCTTGTATCTGCTCTCTCTGCTGCATCCCCGCCCGACACTATGGATGTCTGGCTAATAGATAGTGGTGCCTCAAGACACATCACTGGGTTCAAGGAAGCACTCTCTGACATGGTTGAGAAGGATACTAATCTGGAAATTATCCTTGGAGATAATTCCACATATCCCGTGAAAGGGACAGGGACTGTGACCCTCCACTTGTCTCAAGGACAAGTCCTACATTTACAAGATGTACTCTATGTACCAAATTTGAAGAAGAACCTTGTGTCTATATCAGCCATGGAAGACAAAGGGTTCAATGTAACATTCACTGATGGAAAGGTGCTCATGTGGAAGAAGAGCTTCAAGGAAGCTATCTCGATTGGGTTTAGAGTTGGCACACTCTACCAGGTTGGAGGAAGTCCGCTGGGAGCAATGACATGTGATACTATCCGACAAACTGAACTATGGCACCGAAGGTTTGGACACCTTCATTACAAGGCCCTTCTCGAAGCAAGGAAGGTGGTGACAGGGATGCCCGACTTTGGAAATAATCATGAAGGTGTATGTAAGGGTTGTGCCGAAGGAAAGCATACAAGGGGACCTTTCCCCTCAAGTGTCACAAAGACATCTGATGTTTTGCAACTGGTCCATTCTGATCTATCTGGTATGCTACCCGTGACATCCCTAGGAGGATGTTCTTACTATATGACATTCACTGATGACTTCTCCCGCAAAACCTGGATATACTTCTTGAAGAAGAGGGATGAGGCTTTCATGTGGTTCCGTACCTTCAAAGCCTTGGTGGAAAATATGACAGGGAAGAAGATCAAGATTTTGAGGACCGACAATGGCATTGAATATGAGTCAAATGAGTTCAAGGACTTTTGCAGAGAAGCTGGCATTAAGAGGGAGACTACTACTGCCTATACTCCTGAGCAGAATGGCGTTGCTGAACGAAAGAACAGGACCATTGTGGAAGCTGCCCGTGCCATGCTATGTGACCAGGGTCTACCGAAGTTTCTGTGGGGAGAAGCTGCGAATACTATTGTATACATTCAAAACCGATGCCCTCATTCCGCCCTGGACTCCAAAACTCCCGAAGAGGTTTTCACTGGTAAGAAACCTGACGTCTCACATTTTAGAATTTTTGGATGTCCTGTTTATTTTCATGTGCCAAAAGAAAAGAGAAGTAAGCTGGATGCTTCTGGAAAGAAAGGAATGTTTGTAGGCTACAGCGAAACCTCTAAGGCCTATAGAGTCTATGTACCTGGTCAAAGGGAAGTAGAGATATGCCATGATGTCACTTTTGACGAAGATGCTTCCCTGAAGAAAGTAGTAGATCTTCCAAGATTTGAGGAAAATCATGAAGCAAGGCCTGGAAATCAAGAAGAACCGCAGGATGAGACAATGCCTGATGTTGAAGGACCAATGGACCCTATTGATCCATCTCCTTCACTGGGAAAGAGACCATCATGGCTCAGGGACACCCTCGAAGATGTTGAGGGACATGCTGCCCCAAGGGGGACATTCCGTGAAAGCAAGAAGCCGTGTAGATACCAAGGGTATCTGGCTGCCATGAGTACCATTGTACAATCTGAACCTGGATCTTTTGAGGAAGCCGTAAAGCATCAAGTCTGGAAGGATGCTATGCACGAAGAATATGAGTCCATAATGAAGAATGATGTCTGGGATGTGGTTCCAAGACCGAAGGACAAATCAGTTGTCACCATGAAATGGCTCTACAAGATCAAGCATGGATCTGATGGAGTGCTGAAAAGTTCAAGGCAAGATTTGTTGCCCGTGGCTTCTCTCAAAAGGAAGGAGTAGATTATGATGACATATTTGCACCTGTGGCACGATATACCACCATTCGATCAATCATAGCCCTTGCTGCTACGCAAGGATGGAGTCTTCATCGGATGGATGTCAAGACCGCTTTTCTGCATGGTGCAATAAAGGAAGAGGTGTATGTGGAACAACCTCTGGGATTTGAAGTTCAGGATCGAGACACTCATGTCTGTAGGTTGAAGAAAGCCCTCTATGGGTTAAAGCAAGCACCCAGAGCTTGAGTACGAGGAAGGATGGATGGCTACTTGATGAAGGGGCGGAAAGCACCACTGCGAGTAATGTTGATCCAAACCTTTACTTCAAGGTTGTCCGGGGAAGCCTCATTACAGTGCATGTGTGGACGACCTCTTCACAGCAGTCTTGACCCTCTCATTCATCGATGAAAGAGGGAGCTCGCTGCTGAGTTCGAGATGAAGGACCTAGGATTGATGCACTATTTCCTAGGCCTGGAGGTCTGGCAGAGACCTGGACAGATTTTCCTTTCTCAAGGAAAATACATTGTGAAACTTCTCGAAAGATTTGGTATGGTGGACTGCAAGACCGTGTCAACACCAATGGAACTCAACTTCAAGAAGTTGAGTGGCAGCGCTGTTGGGCCTGTATTGGCCAATCCTACTGAGTATCGTCAACTCGTAGGAGCTTTGATGTTCTTAGTGAACACCCGTCCAGATATATGTTTTGCAGTGAACACTTTGAGTCAACAGATGGTTGAGCCTCATCACTTTCACTAGGTTGGTGCCAAGAATCTTCTGAGATATCTTCGGGGCACGATAAACCATGGGCTGAGATACACTGCCGGGAGTGTGGTACTCCGTGGATATACTGATGCCGATTGGGCTGGCAGTGTGGTGGATCGTAAGAGCACATCGGGATGATGCTTCAATCTTGGTTCTGCTTCGATCTCATGGATGAGCAGGAAGCAGAAGTCGGTGGCTTTGAGCACCGCTGAGGCCGAATACATTGCAGCAAGTATGGCCTGTTGTGAAGCAGTTTGGTTGCGAAAGCTCTTTAGTGAGCTGTTTGGACATGTGCTAGATACCACCATGATACTCTGTGATAACCAGAGTGGGATTCGCATGACTGAGAATCCTGTGTTCCACGACCGATCCAAGCATATTGATATCGGGTACCACTTTATCCGGGATATGGTACAGCGAGGCGCCGTAAGGCTCAATCATATAGGAACTGATGAGCAGGTCGCGGATATTCTCACTAAGCCCCTGGGGAAGGTCAAGTTCCTAACCTTCCGTGAGAATCTTGGTATCGTGGAACGACCCTATGATGTGGGTCCCGTTGGACGATGAGCTCTGGGAGCTCTGGGGGGCTTTGGGGACAGCTTCTCGGAGCTATGAGCAACCACAAGGCTAGGCTTGCCGACCTTGGTGGTGTGCTTGGACCCCACCGTTGTGATTTTGAGTTGGTTCACCTCTCATTTTCTGTGCCCAGTATGCATCCTACCCATTGAGTTCAGGGCTCATGGGAAGTACCTCTCATTTGGCCAATGAGGTGGGAAAAGCTAGAGACTAGTAGCAAATACTGATGGACGCATCAGAGATTGCCGTACTCTCTATCTAGGATGGCACGGTCCAACCACTTGATTTGGGATCAAGTTTAGTGGTACGGGACCTGCGCGACCCGGATCGGATAGACCAACCGGGTTGGTTGGAGACTTTGTGAGTGCGATGGGGTTTCGGACCTCTGAAGTTTTGAATTTGTCGGCAAGGGGATGATGTCTTTGTGGTGACCCACTCTGTTCTTAAATAAAGAGGCGGCCAAAGCAAGTTACGAGGCGGGATGACGCACGATGTTTGATTATGATGGATGGAGTTCTCCTAGTTGAGAGGTAGTGTTAAAATTGGACAACTAGGTCCAAACTCCATGTTGTGATGCTCAGGATGAAGATACCGATATTTTTATTGGATTCCTCTTTCGGAGAGGTGTAAGATCCATATAAAATTTATCTTAATCCGATGAGCAGAACATTTATTTTGAATTTATTATTTATAATAAATTATATGTGCAGGTAGGCCTTAAGGTTTTACACCCTCAGCAGATGTGTCACACACCTCGATGATGTATATAAATACGGTCAATGAGTTACAGAGCATTTGACACTCCTCATCACACCTCTTCTTCTCTTCTCTGATTTAGTACGAGCTCCTTGGAGGACAATTTCAGCTCACACGTGGGAAGAAGAAGGACGAATTACTACAGCCACAAGAAGGACGAATTGTTGCAGCTAGGGTTTCCAAGGAAGTTTGACCAGCGTTGACTTTGGTCAATGCATGGTCCAAAGAGGCTGAAATTTGTTGGAGAATTTGATTTTGGGAGGCCGTACACATTGGCACAAAAATCGAGGTCAAAAGGTTGACCGAAGTTGGAGCTGCGTTGACTTTGTTGTTGCTGCCATGCGTTGACTTTACGGGCGGTGACTTTTTGGTTAACTTGGATTGATGGTGTGGCAGAGCTACTGAAGTTATTGCTGACACGATGCTCACTCTCGTTGCATTTGACCATTTGGTTCCAGCATCTACTGACAGTAAGCTTAACGCACCATCACATTTTTCCTGTTTCTGGTTTGTCTTCTATAGATCCACTGGTATGTTCTATCAGCATTTTACTGAACTATTTATGTGATTGCTATTATAAAAGTAAAACTGCTTCAAGCATAGAACACCTACAAAAATTTACAATACCGTTTAATGCTAAGATGTCTTCAAGTTAAAATTAAACAAGATTATCATTCTTCCAAGTTCGAGTACAACAAAGGCTCATATTCATTGCGCCCAAATCTAACGGAAACCCGGGAGCACAAATTGCACGATATTTATAACAAGGAGTGCCCCTCGCAAGCAATCTCATTAAATCCGCTCACCTGCAAATACATTAACTACGAGAACACTCTCTTCAAATTCAAAAAAACTGCTTAAGTGCCCTCGCAAGTGGTTTCAGGCTTCAATACAGGACATTACGTGGTGATAGCTCGAGCCCACGCCATTTACTTTCAAATCATAGAAAGCAGAGAAATAGCATATTTACCTTAATAGAACTTAAGGGTTTTGGAGGAGGCGCAAAGGGGAAAATAGACAGTTAGGATCAAAGCACAAAATTGAAGCGGAGAGATGGACGGCAGAGATCATAACACAGGAATGCAAGTCAGATGGATGGACAATATTAGATCGCGAGATCTAAGTTAGAGATAAGAGGTCAAGAATGCATATCGCAAATAAAGATGCAAAAAAGTTAATGTATTAGAGATTGTGAAGAAGAACCATGTGTCGCCCATAGGTTCCATCGCATATCGCACTTTGAAAATCTTACCATTTACCCTCTACTTGCTCCTATATAAAACTTGTGACATGCGATCTGCAAGCGGTCCCACCTCCACCCTTCCACATCATCCCTCTCGTACATCATGCTTTTTAACATTTACCTCCCTCCACTTACATATAAACCTTGCGATATGTGGTCTGCGGGCGCAGTCCCACCTCCGTTTGTGCGACGTCACCTTCCCCGCCCCCCACATTTCGCACTTCGCAAAAGAAAACGTTTAACCTCCGCTTGATCCCATGTAAAACTTGCGATATGCGACCTGTGGGCAGTCCCACATCCGTCCTGCCATGTCACCTTTCGCCCGTCGCACTTCGCACATCGCACATTTTAACACTTACCTCCTATCTTTCATAATAAAATCCTCGATTTGCAATTTGCAGGTGGACACGATGTGGTTTCAAATTTGAACTCCAAAGGTTTTCAAATTCGGAGGTAAGGCATTTCTTGTGTTAAGTTGCATCATAGGAAGAAAGGAGGATTATAACGTAAAGCCGGTGAAATGCCTTGATAATGGAAGAAATTATGAACGCGGGCAGAGAGACTCGGGTAAGTGACCCGACACAGAGAAAAGGAGAAGAGAATACTAAACACAGTAGGCACGCGCAGAAGAGGCAGAGTCGGGTAGCAGGTGACATGATGACAGCGTTTGAAACGCAAAAGCATGGGCAGAGTCGGGTGGAGATGCGTTTATCAAGACCGTTAGGACATTACAGCCAAAACAAAAGGAGACACATCAACAACAAATCAGACTCAACAAAAGGATTATATTCCAAGTGTATTTTTTTTTCCTTTGTTAAGATCGAAGCTACAATGGTGTCCTCGATTGCAATGTAATAATTAGTTTAACAATTTAGGCAGTTAGGAATTTCAAGAAGCTCGAGCAGTTACAAACTTCTTTTGTTTGTAATTAAGGAAGAGAAAAATAGGGAAGCTAGGGGAGTTCTGGACCTCTTGGGTATTACATTTTGTACTTCTTTCTCTGATGGGTAAATGAAAGAAGCAGTAAGTTTCCTACAATTGTTGATGGTGATTCATGTTTCTTATGCCATTTTGTGTCCCTTCTTCTTCGAACGAAGTGAAGTAATGTAGCAGCCAGTCTCTTAATTACATCTGTGAGTAAGATTTAAATCGCCTTAATTTGCGCTCCTTCACTCCATCTCTTCTTCCTTCACAAATTCTCTCTGAAACTTAAAAGTAATAGATTTTGTGTTTAAAGCATATTATTTTGAGTTTCCCCTCTCTTCACAAACTCCTGATGAAACTTTAAAGTAATAGATTTTGTGTTTACAACATATTATTTCGAGTTTCCTCTCTCTACATGAATTTCCTCTGAAACTTAAAAGTGGTAGATTTTGTGTTTTCAACATATTACTTTGAGTTTCCCCTGCAGTTCTTTTCATTCAGATATCAGTAGCGAATGGCATTATGAAGTCTTTTATTATTCCAGATCATCAAGGGTTTTAGAAAACTAGTCTCCAGAGGGATAGAACAAAGACCTCATGATAAAATCATTTCTGTGAAACACTTTTAAAATGTCTTAAGCACTAATTCCTTTCACAACCAAGGGATTGTCTCTTAAGATACAAAAGATAGGCTCAACAAGATGTGTATATTAATGCCATGTAAAAATCAAATCGTAGTCGAACAAACAGATCATTTATTCTTTTAGCATGTTTGGGTTCATTTTTGGTTTCCCACATCCATTGTTAGTGATCAATATTCTTGATTTGTTGGGAATTTTTGGTCAAGCTTGTGGGACTTGATGTATACCAAGTTGAAAAAGAGTACAACATTTCATCCACAAACATATGTTCAAACCAAGGTGGTAAATCAAACATTCATGCGTCTTCTTTGAGGATACTGCAACAAGCATCCTAAGTTGTGGGATGAAAACTTGCACTACATCCAGCATGCTTAAAATCATGCGAAACACTCCTCTACACAAACATCGCATTTGAGGCATGTCTTGGATACTTGCCTAGATCACCATTGGGTTTCATTTTTTGGAGGGATGTTGCTATTTATTTCCATAGCGACATAAAAAAAGCCAAGAAGTTCATGGAACAAATCCAATTGATACATCAAACAATTCAAGATCAACTTGAAAAGAGCCTAGGCAAGTACAAAGCAAGGCACAACAAGCATCGTGTAGATCACGAGTTCCAAGTTGGTGACAAAGTTTGGCTTCACGTTAGCACAGAGAGGATTCTAGGGGAAGTTAAAAAATTGAAACCAATTCTTTATGGTTCTTTCAGAATTTTGGAAAAGATTGGTGAAAATGACTTCTAGTTAGATTTTCCTTCATATAAGCAAATTTATTCTATTGTTAATGTTAAGAACTTAAGGTTGTATGAGCCTTCGTTGATTGAATATCAAGGAGAACATGTTCAAATTCCTTCTATTGAGTACTTTTCTCTAGAATACCTTGATGAGCTTCAGCAAGATACCATTCTGGTTAGAAGAACAAGGACATCCAAACAAGGGAGTGTAGACTACATTTGTGTGGGGCTCAAAGGCACAAATCCTTATAAGGCCAAATGGATAGAGATTGGAAAGGTGACGGAATTGTACCCTCATCTGCTGAACAACTCAAAGTGATATTTTGGGGTCCAAAAGCTTCCAGTGGGGAGGAGTGATCAGGTGCTGAAAATTATGCTCAAAAAAGAAACTTGTCAAAACGGTGTGGAACCTAAACGACCGTGTAGATCTCGTTGTTATAAATTCGGTGCAACTTGTTTCGTGGAAAACCGACACCGTATGCTTCCAGAAACGTGTTATGTCCACTTTGTCAAGCATGCAACATTTTTTTTTAAATGCAGGACAGCCCAGTCAGCAATTCGTACAGCAGACTGGGCATGCCTATGTGGCAGGGTGATTGTGCACATGAGGGTTTTCCTCCGGTGAATGAAGTTGTGCCAAGTGGCACTGCTTGGTTGGTTTGAAATGGTGAATTCTTATTGGTTGTTTGGGTGACCAATCATAGGTTGCCACGTGGTCCAGTGAGGGGCCACCAAATTTTTGGGTTAAGTCTGAGCAGCTCTGCGATAAATCGAACCCGCAATCGCGTATCCACAAGCCTAACACATTAACTCTACACCCCTCACCATGATTCTTAACATACAATGGGTTTCACATTGTTTTATTGTCATATAGTTTCCATCGTGGGGGAGCGGGTTGGGGTCTAGCCCCAGCTCTGGTCACTGCTAAGAATTTCCAGTGGAATTTCCTGCAATGAGGGATAGTATTGGCCAAGGGAATGTTCTGATTCTGGGGCGAAGATACAACAAGCGGCAAGAGGATTAGGTCAAGGACAGAGCAGAGAGGCTTCAGACCTAAGCAGAGCAGCAGGGACAATGCAGAGACGACGCAGAGGTAGCTAGGGCCACGTTGGGCTGACGTTGGCCAAGTAGAGGTAGCAAAGGGGCAACGAAGACCCTCCTAGGGTGACTCAGACCATCCTAGAGCCATGCAGAGGCTGATGCAGTACCTCCAGGGAAACGTTGGGGCTTCAGAAGCAGCCCTCAAGGTTTCTAGGGTCAGATCTGGACTGAGTCTTGTAAATCTCATTTGAGGTGTGGATCAGTCAAATATTTGGCACTAGATCTTCAGGTTTATTCTCTGTCGGGTTTTCCAAGGTTGGAACCCATATTTTTTGTACTCAGAACTACTTAATGATAAACCCTCATATCTGCTGAACCGATTTTCCCGCTTTGGGTTTTTCCGGGGACTTATGTCCAAAAATCCATGTGTCACTTTGTTGCATGAGTGAATTATTCAGTAAATGATCTGCATGTGTAGGTTGTATTTGTATTTATTTTCGGTATTTTCTAAATCTAATTTATGAAAATAACTTGTATTAATTAAATCAAGTAGGAGGAAATAAACCAATATACTGTAGTAGAATTTTCACATGGTATCAAAGGGATATCAGATCAAGTTGAATCTTCAGCAAATCAGCTGAAGAAATATTTTTCTATAGGGTGGAAGAAGAAGCAGCAGATCCGGAAAGGGCATCTTGACAACAAGGGAAAGTAGATCCAAGAGACAGCGCTGAAGCTGCAGAAGGCCTCTAGTCTTATGCAAACCCTTCCCAGGGCATCGTAAGAACTGTGTCACCCAATCTGGGGTTACGCAGTCCACTTCTTAGCAGTGTTGGGACTGCGCTGGGCCAGCCAGGAGGACGTTTTCCAGTCACTTCTCTTGTTTCAGAAGTACTTTTTCCAAGATCCGGAAGCAGTGCTTCAGATCTTCAGCAGTGCTGGTAGGGTAGAGATTCTGCAGGTGCAGAATTGTGCCTAGCTAAGGCAACAAAGGCGGGAGGAAGACAGTCATTCAGCAAATTTGAGCCAAAAAAAATTGAGATTCAATCAGGAGGATCAGAGAATACTTTCTGTTTGAGTTTTGGTGGAATATTTCCAGAAGGGAAGTCAGTTTGCAGATAGAAGCAGTTACTAGAGGGTTTCTAGCCACCAAGAAACCCATATCCAGAGGGAGAAGTATTTTTTTCTTCATATCTGAGCAAAGATGGCTCAATATGGATTGAGGGATCAAGATAGATTGGATGGCATGTCTAACTATGTTATCTAAAAAGCCAGAACCCTCTCAGTTCTGGATGAGTATGGTCTCAAAGATCGTGCAGAGAAGACACTTGTTGTACCAACCGATGCAGATACACTCAAGAAGTATGAAGAGAATCAAGTACGGACGTAGAGGTTGATTATAGATGGAGTAAAGGACGACGTGATTCCTCATGTTACTAGCAAGAATACATCACATGACACGTGGTCAGATTTGGAAGTGATGTACCAAGGAGGCTTTGTGCAAAGAAGAATGCTTCTTGAGAATAATATGTGTATGTTCCATATGATGAAGGGTGAAGAGATTGATCCATTCCTCTTTAGACTTCAAGCTATCTGTGACCAGCTGATTGGGATGGGTACTAATCCAGATGAAGGGCTCCTAGCGAGGACGGCCCTAAATGATGTCTTTGAAGAACGAGAAACATTTTTCCAGAGAATTTTGGGAAGGGAAACGTTACCATCATGGGAAAATATATGGGCTATTCTCCACCAAGAGGAGATCAGGAGGATCACCAAGAAGCAGTCCAATAGTGGAGGAAGTGGATCAGCCAGAGTGAAGAAAGAAGAGGAGGAGGATGCAACCCTTACATCAAGGGCAAAAGAAGAAAGATCTCTCTAATGTCCGGTGCTTTAACTGTGGTGATCTTGGTCATTTCGCCAGCAGTTGTCCTAAGAAGAAGGACAAAGAAGCCTATGATTCCAAGGCTGCAGCTGCAAATGACGATGGCTCTGACGATGATGAAGACATGAGTGCTCATGCACATCGAGAGAAGAGGTGGGATTACATGGATATATAGAGTATCCAGATTGAATGGCGGGATCCTTGAGTCATCCCTACTCTTGGATCGCATACAAGCTATGGGAGCCTTAAGACGGTAGCGGGATGAGTCAAGAGATGGTTGCAGATTACCACATTGAAGAGCAAGAGGGAGATGAAGAGTGAATAGTGTGATGCAGAGGCAGCAATAGTGTGGAGGCAGAAGTGCATAGAGGTTGATGGAACTTCAGCAGCGCAGAGAATCTGGGCTTACACAGTGTAGTGTTACAACATGACAGTGTCTCCAAGGGGACAAAGTGATTCAGCATCAAGGTAGCTTCAGTGGTGGAAGGCAACCTAACTTTTCTATCAAACATTTGGGCAGAGTCCTTCAGTTGCTTACTTCTCAGCAACTGAGTTGCAGTGTAGCAGTTAGTAGTGGCAGTACTATGAGCAGCATGATGCAGCAAATTTGAGAGGGAGCTGCAGTACAGATGTGGCAGTGTCAGTGGTAGTGGCATGGGAAATAGTATAGAGAGAAGCATTGAAGTAGATGGAGGTTAGCAAGCCAAGCATCAACAACACAGATCCAGTACTCAAGATCTTGTGATACATGGTGTGATGTATTTCTAGAACACACTTCTGATGCTAAGAGGGAGTGTTGAGATTTTGTGTATTTGGGGTAGCATCAATTATGCTCTAGCTCCCAAATTTTGTGGAGGGACTAGAGTACATTTGATCTACAAGACCCAAAAATGGATTTGAAAATTTTCAAGTTGTGTTCAAGTTATTCAAATAATTAATTATTTTTAATAGATTTCCTAAGTCTAACTTAGGAAAATAAAATAATTAAAGTGAATTAATTAACACATGTGCTGAAATTGTCTTAAGTCACACGGATCAAGTAGTATTTTAATCTCAGTCGTCGATGGATGATTTAATCTCGTCCGTTGAAGGTTTCAACGAAAAATTATAAGATAAAGGCTTGAGGGTCAGTTGAAGACACACATCTTTGGTAGAACTAAGGAATAGATCTGGAATTCTAGGGTAGGTTTGCTAAGAATTTCCAGTGAAATTTCCTGCAGTGAGGGGTAGTATTGGCCAAGGGAATCTTTTGATTCCAGGGCCAAAAGACAGCAAGAGGCAAGAGGAGCAACTCAAGGACAACGCAGAGAGGCTTCAGAGCCACGCAGAGCAGCAAGGACAACGCAGAGACATCACAGAGGCAGCTAGGGCCACGCTGGGCTTAAGTTTTCCAAGTAGAGGTAGCGCAAGGGCAGCGTCGACCCTCCTAGGGTGAGGCATGCCCTCCTAGAGCCAAAAACATTTGTCACAGTCCATCCAGGGCAATGTTGGGGCTTCAGAAGCAGCGCTGAAGGTTTCTAGGGTCAGATCCGGGCTGAGTCCTGTAAATCCCGTTTGAGGGTGTGGATCAGTTAGATATTTGGCACTAGATCTTCAGGTTAGCTGCAGATTTGATATATTTTATTCTCTGTTGGGTTTTCCAAGGTTGGAACCTAGATTTGATGTACTCAGAACTACTTAATAATAAACCCTCATATATGTTGAACCGGTTTTCCCGCTTTGGGTTTTTCCGGGGACTTATGTCCAAAAATCCATGTGTCACTTTGTTCCATGAGTGAATTATTCAGTAAATGATCTGCATGTGTAGGTTGTAGTTGTGTTTATTTTTGGTATTTTCTAAATCTAATTTATGAAAATAGCTTGTATTAATTAAATCAAGTAGGAGGAAAAAAACCAATATAATGCAGTAGAATTTTCACAAGTACTCCATGGATGAAAATTAAATTATGCATCCATTGACTGATCCTGCTCTAAATTTTAATAAAATAGTAAGGAGATAAGTTGAAAATACGAGTTGAAAAATTAGTTTTTCTATTTTTTTAATGTTTTATCTTTTTACCATTTTAATCCAAAAAATGGTGAATCCTCCCACATGGTTTACATCATCATATTAAATCCTATTGGTTCTTATAAAGTTGGTTTTTGTTGTACATTTTTGTTTTCGAGTCTTATTTTTTACCTAAAAAATTCTCTAATGGGACAAGAATGAGGCATGGGATCTAGTGGAGTTACGAGCTAGAAGAAATCTCATTGGAAGCAAATGAGTGTTTAAGAATAAATTGAATGAAGAAGAAAAATTGGATAAATACAAAGCTCGGTCAACAGCAAAACATTATTCCTAGGTAGAGGGAATTGAAATTGGTGATTTTTTTCACTTGTTACCATGTTATCTTCTATTATATTTATTTTATTTGTTGTTGTTGCCTTTGATTTTGAAGTAGAATATATGGACATGAAAATAACATTCCTTCATTGAGATTTAGAAGAAGAAATCTACATGAAGTTGCAAAAGGCTTTGCTATGAAAGGAAAGAGAGATCTTGTATGCAGGATGGAAAAGTCTTTGTATGTGTTGAAGAAATCACTAAGGACGTGATATCAAAAATTTGATACTTATATATTGGGAATTAGTTCACAAGGAGGAAAGCAGATCTTTGTATGTAGTTCAAATTATTTGGTGATAATGTTATTTATTTCTAGTTGTTCAAAAAAATAATAGAGAAATCATGTTATGTGTTGATTTCAAGAACTTAAATATATCTTGTGAAAAGGACCACAATCCTCTTCCTAAAATGGTTACCTTAATACAAAGGGTCATTGGGTCAGGAATGATGTCCATGTTATACCAATCGGGTTATGGTAAAAAGAAAATACCAACATAAAACCACCTTCACACTTTCAGGCATATTTGAATAATTAAGAATTCCTTTTGACTTATCAAATGCAAGTGCTACCTTCCAAGGGGCCATGGATTATGCTTTCAAAGAATTAATTGGAAAAATATAGAAATCTGTAAGGATTTAGTTGTTAATGGGACAAGTCACATTAGTCATTTGAATAAAATCTTTGAAAGATGTTGTGAGTTTGGCATTTCCTTAAACCCAACCAAGCAAATATTTGATGTAGATGAGGGAAAACTAATGGGATACATCATATCAAAAGATGAGGTAAATATTGATCTGAGATAATCGAAGCCATTGAAAGAATTCCCTTGCCTCATACCAAGAAACCCCTCCAATTATTTATGGGTAAAATAATTTTCATTTGAAGATTTATCCCAAATTTTGTTGAGTTAATAAATTAAGCTCATTCTCACACTTTTAAAGAAGGATGCAAAAATTGAATGGAGTGATAAGGGAAGATTTTTTTTTAAATATATTAAGAGTTCAATGACAATGTCTCTTCTTTTAAGTAATCTTGATTACTCCAAGTATTTCCAAATATTTTCCTTTTCCTCTAAGGAAACTATTGTGGGGGTTTTGCTCCAGGAAAATAATGAAGGGAAAGAGTGATCTGAATGGGAATATTAGTGTTTGTTGTGCAAAGATACAACTTAGAATTTAAAGAGAGTGCTTGAGAATGATGAGGTTAATTTTAAGTTTAACTTGATATTTTATGTGTTTTTATGTGAATTTCATGAGCAAATTAACATAAACAAAATGTTGAAAAACAACATCTAACAAACATGAAAATCACCATAAATAGTAACACAACAACACATGATAAATGAGTTCACTTCGCCTGGGCTATGTCTCCTTGGTCCAGCTTCCAATGGCTTGGCCCTCTTCTATTATGCTCAAAAATTTGATTATGTGTGTTTACAATGCTCAAACAACTCTAAAACCTATTCCATCAGGTCCACAATGCCCAAAAATGCGAGTTTAGCCTCTTTTTGCATCGAATTTGGCCAAAAACTGACTTATTTATGACTTCCCAAAGTTCCTCCACTATTCGTTCCACATTTTCCCCAAAATCCAACACCATCCTACAAATCCGCCCAGAATCGAACTAACTAAGCGCCAATTTCACCAAAAACCAAGAGAAATTGTCGGAGCACTTAAATACCCGATGACGCTTACAAACCGGATTTCAAATCATATTGATTATGGTTTAATAAAAAAATTTATATAAAACAAAACCCCGCCCAGTTAACTTGACAGTTGGACTTGGAATAATTGTGGTCACATGTGGCGGAGGTTGGCATATAATGTCGTGGTCATTGGAGGTGGCTAGCAGGCCGGCAACTCCCAGTATTCTTTGATGGTAGACACCTGGGGTCGGTGTATAGTGGCTATGGTTATGGACCGTTTGGGCGGGGGGACTAGACTCCTGCCTCCGGCGGTGACTAGGGTTGGGGCTAGACCCCGGCCCCTCCCTACATTGCGCAACATATATGTCATTAAAACAAAATTCAAACCATAGTATGGTAAGGAACAAGCGCGGGGTGCAATGGTGAAGTCTCTGTGCTTGGTACTTGGTGGTCGCGGGTTTGACCCCCGCCCACTTTGTTTGGACTTGACCCAAAATTTTGTGGCCTCCCGTGTTGCCACATGGTGGCCTCTGGTTGGGCCACGTGGCAGCATGTGGTTGGCCACATTCCTAACCAATCACAAACTTGCCACAATCAACCAATACCAACGTGCCACTTGGCATAATATGATTCGACGAGAAAAAAAATTAACCAAGTCAACCTGCACAGTCACCCTACCACATTGGCATGCCCAGTTAGCTATATAGATTGTTGATTGGGTTGTCCTGCATTTTTTTTTGTCAATTTGACAAAGTGGACAGAACACGTTTCTGGGAGCATATGGTGTCATTTTTCCGCAAAACGAGTTGCGCCGGATTCAAAATGATGAGATCTATGTGGTTGTTCAAGTTCCACACCATTCCAACAACTTTCATTTTTTAGCATAACTTTGAGCACCTGATCACTCCTCCCCATTGGAAGCTTTTGGACCCCAAAAGATCACTTTCTGTTGTTCAACAGATGAGGGTATAGTTTCCTCACCTTTCCAATCTTGATCCATTTGGTCTTAGAAGGATTTGTGCCTTTGAGCCCCACATGAAGGTAGTCTACACTCCATCGTTTCAATGTCCTTGTTCTTTTGTCAAGAATGGTGTCTTGTTGAAGCTCATCAAGGTATTTTGGAGAAAAATCCCCAATAGAAGGAATCTGAACTTGTTCTCCTTGATCTTCAATCAATGGAGGCTCATACAACCTCAAATTCTCAACATTAACAATAGAGTAAATTTGCATGTATAAAGGCAAATCTAACTTGAAGGCATTTTCACCAATCTTTTCCAAAATTATGAAAGGACCACAACGGATTGGTTTCAGTTTTTTGCCTTCCCCTTAAAGCATGTGAGGACCTGGCCTAGATCTTTTAACTAAATCAAATGAATCCTTTAATTTAAACACAATACGGAGAGAATTATTCTATTTATAGCTCAACCTTTATTCATTTACAACATATTAAACAAGTAATAAATTTCATTGCAACATTTTACATAAGTAATCAACAAATCGAAGAATACATGTATGAGTAGCTTGGTTGAGATGCTCCTGTTGGACTACTGGATTGGATTTACCTCCCAGCCAACTAGGAATGATTTTCTAGCCTAGGGAACCTCCACAGACTCCCTAGCCCTCTAAGCCCAAGTCCAACCAGTTGTAGTGTGTCTAAGTTAAAACCAACACTCTCTAATAGATCTAAGTTTGATTCCTCTCATTTTCTCTCAATTCTCTTTCTCCACATTCTTCCCCCAAAATAAATTCCTCCAATGCCAAAACAAAGACCAAGGATCTCCCCCCTCCTCTCATCCTCCTTCCCTTTTATGTCTCTTCCTCTCATCCACCTCAACTACTTACCATTAATTCCATGACTACCCCCTCATCCTTTTAATTTATTACCCTTGAATTTTTTACCATATCTTATCCAGAAGTAGATATGAATATAGATATTTTATTCATAAATAAATTGGATAAGACCATATCTTATCTAGAAGTATATTTGAGAAGACATATTGAGAATAAAAATCTAGATATTTGATTTAGTAATAAATAGGAGAAGACCATACCTTATCTAAAAGTAGATTTGAGAAGACACATTGGGAATACAAATCTAGATATTTGATTTGTAGATATTGCTCAAAAATTATAAGTCAATATTTATAGATTAATTAAACACTAATAAAAAATTTGTCTGATATGATCAAGTGGGGCATTACAAAGCCTCTCTTTGCTAATGTGAATCCAAACTTCGTCACCAACTTGGAACTTGTGATCCACACGATGCTTGTCGTGCCTTTCTTTGTACTTGTCTTGGCTCTTTTCAAGTTGATCTTGAACTATTTGATGTATCAATTGGATTTGTTCTATGAACTTATTGGCTTTGTCTATGTCGCTATGGTCATCAATAGCAACATCCTTCCCAAAAATGAAATCCAATGGTGATCTAGGCAAGTATCCAAGACATGCCTCAATGGTGATGTTTGTGTAGAAGATTGTTTTGCACGGTTGTAAGCATGTTAAATGTAATGCAAGTTTTCATCCCACAACTTAGGATGTTTGCTGCAGTATCCTCAAAGAAGATGCATGATTGTTTGATTGACCACCTCGGTTTGACCATATGTTTGTGGATGAAAGTTTGTACTTCTCTTCAACTTGGTATCCATCAAGTCCCACAAACTTCACCAAAAATTCCCAACAAATCGGTAATCTCAATCACTAGCAATGGATGTGGGCAAACCAAAATGAACCCAAACATGCTGAAAGAATAAGTGAGTTTTTTGTTTAGCTGTGATTTTCTTTTTGTATGGCATTAATATACACATCTGGTTGAACCTATCCGCATCTACATACAAATAATCATGACCTCTTTTTGACAAAGGAAGACCTCTTACGAAATCCATAGAAACACTCTCCCATGGACGTGAAGGTACAGGAAGTGGTGTGTACAATCCTAACTTCCTATTGCTAGGCTTACTGACTGCACATAATGAAAAACTTTTAATGAAACGTGACACGCATTCAATCACACGAGGCCAATAACAATACCTCTAAAGACGTGCCATTGTTTTGCTTACACCGAAATGTTCAGCAATAAGAGAAGTGTATGCTTCCCTTATGACATTCATTCTCTCCCCTTATGGAATACAAAGCTTGCCCAAATGATACAATAAGTTATTATGTACATGCTAATCCAATTCCTCTCTTGGTTGCCTTGACTCAAATTTGCATAACATCTTGAAAGTCATTATCAATTGCATACTGCGCAACATAACTTTCATGCAAAACAGAATTATGCTTGAGTAAAAAAACAACACTAATAATAGGCCTAGAAATCATATCAACAACCTTGTTATAAATATCTTTCTCATACCTCATGACCAAGTGGAATTGTTGTAGGAAACCCATCCATCGAAAGTGCCTAGATTGTTGCAATTTGTTGCGATTGCAAGTATTGCAATGGTTGGTGATTCGTGCCTATGATGGTTTCTTTTCCCATCAAGTAGTGTTTCCACTTTTTCACACTTTGAACCAACGCATAAAGATCCTTGTCATAAGTAGGATAGTTAATCACTACACCATTGAAAGTTTTTGAATGAAATGAAATGGGCTTACCATGTTGCAGAAGGACTGCACCCATGGCATAGTCGCTTGCATCAGTTTGAATCTCAAAGGGTTGTCTCAAGTCCAATAGTGGAAGTATTGGGGCTAAACTTATCTTCTCTTTCAAATCATCGAATGATTTTTGTTGCTTTCCTCCCCACTGGAATACCTTTTTCACACTAGTCAATGCATGCAAAGGAGCTACGATAGAAGAGAATATAGCAATAAACTTCCTCCAATATTGGGCTACTCCCAAAAAACTTCTTACCGCAATGACTGTCTTGGGCGTTGGCCAATTCACAATGACCTCAACCTTAGAGGAGTCAATCCTCAACTCGCCTCCAACAATATGCCCCAAATACAATAAAGAGGTTTTACCAAACTCACATTTTGACATCTTCATAAACAAATTTTCTTTCCTTAAGACATCAAGTACTTTTTTTACAGGGATGACATGCTCATCAAGTGATTTACTGAAAATTAAGATATCATCTAAGTAGACGATGACAAACTCATCAAGAAATGGCCTTAAAACATCATTCATCACACGCGTGAAGGTCGCAAGAGCATTACATAAACCAAAAGTCATAACAAGCCATTCAAACAAACCTTGCTTGGTTTTTAATTTTGTCTTCCAAATGTCACCTTCAACAATTCTAATTTGATGGTAGCCACTCCTTAATTATGACTTAGTAAAATACTTTGCATCTTTCAATTGATCAAGTAAATCATCTATTCTAGGAAGTGGATAATGGTTCTTTATCGTAATCTTGTTCAATGCACGGAAATCCACTCACATGCACCATGTTCTATCCTTCTTTGGCACCAACACAATAGGTGACCTGCATGGCGAAGTACTTGATCCGATGATCCCTTTCTCCAACAACCCTTGAATTTGCTTTTTGATTTCAGCACTCCCCATTACTGGCATCCTATACATGCCAATGTTAGGAATAGGGCATTCTTGCTGCAATTTCATTTCATGTTGGATTCCCCTCTTGGGAGGTAACCCCCTTAGCTCCTGAAACATCTCATTATTTTGATTAACCACTTCAATCAAATCTGATTTCAACTTTGGATCACAACCTTGAAATGCTTCATAATCAACATCATTATTTGGTTTAAATATAAGCATCAAAAAATTCTTGCTTGAATTCACTAGTATTTTCATTTGCCCTGCATTAACTAATGAAAGCTTTAGTTTCTTGCAATGAGCTCTCACAATATACTCCACACCATTTTTGAACAAGTGGTACTTGTTTTCATGACGATAGAAGATGGCCTTTCTATCATAGAGGTAAGGACTACCCAAAACAATTCCTGAAATATCAAGAGGTACAACATGTAATTCAACATCGTCAATGAAGTTTGTTGTGATTGCAAACTAAAGAATACACTTTCTTGTAACCTATAATTTTTTGTTCTTGCATGTCCAACCCAATGGATATGGTTTGTGATGATGAATGGTTTCAAGATTAAGTTTCTTGACGAAGTCTTCAGATATCAAATTGGTTTGAGACCCACTATCAAATAGTGTGTCGATTTGTGTACGTTTTGAAATAACCCTCACATGAAATAATTCAATCCTTGTTTCTTCATTTAGAGTACTAGTGTGACAATTTGATGAACTAGTGCTAGCAATAGATTATTTTCCCTTCACACCCATGGCTGTAATTTTAGTTTCATCACCCAAGTCGGATCCCAAATCATGTTGAGTGGTTGCAGTTGTTTTTTTTTTTTCCCTTGTTGAATTTCTTGGGCCTCATCTCTGGATGAAGCTTCCAATAGTGGTCTTCATCATGACCTTCTTTGGAACAATGTTTGCATGTAATTTTATCTCCTTCCTTTTTAACAGATGCATTTTTCTTTCCCTTTCCTTTGAAACTCTTTCCTTTCTCTCCACCAATAACCCTCACATGAAATAATTCAATCCTTGTTTCTTCATTTGGAGTACTAGTGTGACAATTTGATGAACTAGTGCTAGCAATAGATTATTTTCCTTTCATACCCATGGCTGTAATTTTAGTTTCATCACCCAAGTCGGATCCCAAATCATGTTGAGTGGTTGCAGTTGTTTTTTGTTTTCCCTTGTTGTTGAATTTCTTGGGCCTCATCTCTGGATGAAGCTTCCAATAGTGGTCTTCATCATGACCTTCTTTGGAACAATGTTTGCATGTAATTTTATCTCCTTCCTTTTTAACGGATGCATTTTTCTTTCCCTTTCCTTTGAAATTCTTTCCTTTCTCTCCACCCTTAAATGACTTATTTTTACCCTCTTCTGGAATGTTTTTCCCTCTTGCCTCAAGGTGAGTGACCTGTACACAAAACTCATCTAGATTAGTGGGATTGAACATAAGGATAGCATGCCTTAGGTCACTATGTGAACCCCCTATATACTTCAGCAATGTGTCTTCTAAATGCAAATCAACACCTCACATAAGAGCTCTTTTTTTAAATTCTTGGGTGTAATCTTGCACACTTTGACCTTTAAGCTGTCTAAAGTTTTGTCAATTCATGATGGCTTTTTTCATATATGCTAGAGGGTAAAATTGTCTTTTAATTGCAACAATGAAATTATACCAAGATCCACTCGGACTTGACCCAAAATTTTTTGGCCTCCCGTGCTGCCACGTGGTGGCCTCTGGTTGGGCACGTGGCAACATGTGGTTAGCCACATGCCCAACCAATCACAAACTTGCCACAATCAACCAATACCAACTTGCCACTTGGCATAATATGATTCGACGGGAAAAAACATTCACCAAGTCAACCTGCACAGTCACCCTGCCATGTAGGCATGCCCAATCAGTTGTACGGACTGCTGACTGGGTTGTCGTGCATTTTTTTTTAATTGTTTATTTGACAAAATGGACAAAAACACATTTCTGGGAGCATACAGTGTCGGTTTTCCGCAAAACAAGTTGCATCGGATTCAAAATGACAAGATCTACGCAGTCGTTCAAGTTCCACACCATTCCGACAACTTTGATTTTTTAGCACAATTTTGAGCACCTGATCAAAGAGCAACCCATAGCATTTATGAGCAAACATTTGCATAATTCTGAGTTAAAATACCACATTATGGAAAAGCAAGCATATGCCTAGGTAAAATCACTTAAGCATTTCAAGATGTATATTGGGTATTCAAAGATAGTGGAAGATGTATCTCACTCAACATTAAAAGACACATTAGCCTTGCGGGATTTCTTAAGAGTAAGGGGGAGGTGGGTCTCTAAAATACAAGAATATGACTTAGAAGTAAATCCAAACAAGTTAGTGAGAGGTCAAGGCATAGAAAAATTCTAACAAAGGGAAATGAGGAGACATTTAGTATAGTATATCATAACAGTTCATCAAAACCAGTTGTTTCTTTAGAACTTCAAATATTTGAGAAACATGACGGGTATGTTGATATCATTTTCTTTCTTCAAAACTTTACTTTCACAAACCATATAGTAAATCATAAAAGAAGAGAATTATGGTTGAAAGCATCTAAGTACTATGTAATTCAAGATGGACTAGAGCGAAGGAAGCCTGAGGGATTAATACTTAGGTGTGTTGATGAACCAGGATCTAAGGCACTTGTCATTGAATTCCATGTGAGATTTTGTGAGGGACACCACACAGCAAAAACAACAGCCCATAAAATCCTTGTGTCAGGCTACTATTGGCCTTCCATTTTCCCATATGTGAATAAGTTTGTTAGAGGTTGTCATCCATGTCAATGCTTCACAAGAAAGCACGAAGTAGAAACCCTTCCTTTGCAGCCAGTAGTCATTTAGGCAACTTTTCAGCAATGGGGCCTAGATTTCATAGGTCAATTTAAGGAACATTCGAGTAATGGGTATACTACTGTTGTTTATGATTTCACCAGGTGGGTTGAATCCATACCCACCAAGTGGGAAACCAAAAAGGTCATCATAGACTTCCTAGAAGACAAGAACATAACAAGATTTGGGGTGCCCACCAAGATTACCATGGAAAATGCCAAAGTCTTTAGCTCATAGAACTTTCTTCCTTCAATTTCAAGTATGGCATTGTCCTATCCATTCATCAAAATATTATCCTCAAGGAAATGGATTCGCAGACTCTAGCAATAAAATATCGATGACTATCATTTAAAGAGATAGTAGGAGATAATAAAAGATCATGGGATATCAAAATCAAGTATGCATTGTAGGCCAGCGCAATAACAAAGAAAATCACTACTAAAAGGGCCCCTCTAAGTTAGCATATAGTTTGGATGTCACTTTGCCAATATACTTGAAGTTTCCATTGTATCATCTCCTTCAGGTTTTCTGTTCAGATAGAGATGTAGTTCAGAACAAGTCAAATAAGATAGAATTGGATGAAATCCAAAGGAAGACCTTTTATTAAAGTTGCATGAATCAAGGTAATGTCAAGAGGGAACTTGATAAATCTTTTATGACAAGAATTTCCCAGGAAGGTGACACAGTGCTACTATGGGACAAAAGAAGAGAAAAGTCACGGAAACATGGAAAATTCAATAGCCTATGGGGAGGGCCTTACACCATCCATGGTGTGGTCGATCCAAATTCTTATCATCTCAGAGAGTTGGATGGTGAACCAATGAATCTTACTATAAATGGATAGCTACTTGAGTTATCCTTCACTAAAAACATCTAATACCCTAGGGGCATCCTTTGTAAAATATTTCTAACCCTTTCCTTTGTATTTTATTTAGCTTCTTCTTTTCAATATTTTCTTCCTTGTATTTTATACTATCGTTGGTAGGATACTAATAGTTCTATATAGTGCATGTGCCACTAATTTTTTTGGTGAGACCTTTGTGATTTTACAGATTACAGATTTTGGAGTTCTCGTATGCTTTCCTTTACTAAATAACTAGCACACGTCCCCATATGGAGCTAGATGTTACCTCCCCAGATGTATCAGGAAGGACATGTAGTGAACCACCAAGGTTGAACAAGACATTTGCTCAAATTTCATGTTCAGAAGCCTTGCAAGACAAATTTTCCCTTTCTTTTGGTTTTCCTTTGAATGCAGCTTCCATACCCCCATGGGGGAATTGTAATAAATGATGTTAGCATGATAAACATACGTAAAATCCTTAGCTCCCTAGTACTTAGTTATTAGGGAAGTTTCTCTCGAGTGTTTTTTTTTACTTGGCTAATTATTTTTTGTATTTTAGCGATTAATAATTTCCAAAGTATTTTCACTTATACATCCAAAGTTGGAGTAAATTTTAATGGCTAGGCCTTAGTGGTGTTGTCTAAATCTAGAGTCAATGTATATTACCATGTTACTCATTATCCAAAGTCTTACGAAATTGCATTTAAATTTTGAAAAGTTTTTTTTTTACAATTAAAAAAAAACCTGCAAATGAGAATTTTCCTTGTAAAATTTATGTAATGATTTTAAAAATGGTACCAAGAGGTGGCATATGCCTTGGGGGTACTCATTTTCTAACCCACTTTACCTTACTAATCCCTTTTTCAGAGAATTTTATTTTTTCCTCATGAAAATTAATTATTCACTCAAAAAGGTGAATAAATTAACTTTTTCTAAGTTAAAAAGTTCTTTTTTTTTTTAATTACAAAAGGTTCTCTTTTTCTAATTAAAGATTTTCCTCTTTTTCTAATTAAAGAGTTTCCTCTTTTCTAAGTGAAGATCTTCTTTTGACACTAGTCGTTGGAAACCCCTCCCTTGTAGTAAGCATTCTCATCCATTTTATAAGGGGTTAAAGCATTCTCATCCATTTTATAAGGGGTTAGAGAGTAGAATTAGAAGAGAGTTTTGCTTGCATTTGTAATTGTTCTTGTCATTTGAATAAAAGGCTTTGGAGGCAAACGCTGTTGTACAAGCTTTATGTGGATGTTTGATGTTTAAGATATGAGGCAACCTTGCTTTGTGTTTATATTTCTTTAAGCTTTGTTATAGGCCTTTAAAGGGGTAATGTTACCCAATAGAAACAAATTGTTCAAAGTTGGTCATTTGTTAATTTTTTTTTAATGTCTCACATCTTGGAATTCAAGATTATATGTGTTTCTAGTTTGATTAGCATATTTTCTAGATTTTATATGTAGAAAACACCTATATCTTAACAAAGTTTCTTGGCAAGATTTTTTTTGGCAAAGTTTCTTGGCAATATTTTTTTGTGACTATTGTTTAATTATTTGATCCCTTAATGTATATTTTGGGACTAACTTTTGCGAGTGTTTCCAAAGTTATTTGAGATATCCTTCACCATTAGTAGCTTGTTGATTTTTGCGGGTTTGCAAACCTACAAGGGGAAAGTGTTACCCAAATTTACATGATTTAGATCCTCCGATAGACCAAAAGGCATCCATTTCCTTCGCCCTAGTTAAAAAGGGGCCAACAATCCATCACCCTTTTTTTCAAATAATTAAACAACTTACACAAACATTAAACAGCTTACAAAAAAAATCTTTAATTATTTGACCCGTTTGTTTTTTTTTTATTTTTTGTAAGTTGTTTAATTATTTGCTCGTAAGTCATGTGGGTAATATATTGTTGGTTTTCACCTTTAAACTCCGCCCTGACTGGCCCCCAAAGCCACAGCCAATGGATCGAAGATTTCTTCCATGTAACCCGAGGTGCCCCATAGCCACACCCAATGGATCGTAGATTTCTTCCACGTAACCCGAGGTGTGGATTAGGAAGGGACAACACTCATGAAAGTCAATTGCAGTTGGGCTTGCCCTTGGTCAACCTCGGCATTCCAATTAGTGTCACTTTGAAATAGATCTCCATGTTCTTCAAATCCTCAATGCTCTTGCTTAAATAAATTCTCCTCAAAACATAGCAACATGTCCTACGAGGGATTGTTCTATTAAAGCCAACATTAATCAAACACCAAGTCGATCGAGGGGTCATCTGGGTTAGATTTTGGTCTAGACCTTGATATGAAGTGGCATGCACTCCATGTATCTGATGCAAATGAGCACAGCGGATGTTGCATATTGTAGATTTCAAAAATATTGAAGACATGACTTTGGATCTAAAGTAAAACCCATTTTTACTGAATATGCACTAATCTCGGTTATTAATTAATGTTTTTCAATTGATCATTTAAAAGAGTTCCTGCTAAATGCCACTAAGAGTCGCACTAAATAAATTCAACAATATGCTACAGTTTGAAATTTTCTATTACTACCAAAGAATAGTAGTTTCCCCGTAGCAATCAATTATTATTTTTCATTCGATCATTTAAAATAGTTCCTGGGAAATTCCACTAAGACTCGCTCCAAATAGATCCAATAATAAGCTATAATTTGAAAATTTTCCATTACAGCCGGAAAAACAGTAGTTTCACCCGCTAGAAACTGAAGTTGTAGAGAAAGGGACTTAGATATCAGACATGCTACTTTTGAATGCAGTAAACAACACAAAAATGACATCATGTGTTAATATAAGGTTTGTTGCAGGCTGAAATTAAATTACAACTTTAAATATCAGAATGCTGACCTTGATGTGCTCTGGAAGACTAGTGAACTTGAAGAAGCAGCAGCTAGTTTTAGAAAATGAATACATTGTAGTCTCATTAATCCTCACTCTTAGCCAAACCCCAAAGGTATGCAACCAATCCCCCATATGGAACAAATCTCAAATAACGAACAGCTTGAATTTTATCTTCCTCCACATTCTGAAGATTGTTACCTATCAACCAGGGTTGAAATATACTATACAGACAAATATCCCAAATGAAGGCATAACCTGGACGATCAGAGTTGATATAATCCAAAAAGAAGTCCCACCGATCTGCTAGGCTGCCAAATCCGGCATCATCTCTGCCAAATAGGGCCCAAAATATAGAGATGAATCCCACCAAACCACCTAAAGTTCCTACTATAGGTGCACCAGATGTCATTACCAATTCAATTCCAGACTTGACCTTTTGGGACTTTGACAAAGATTTTTTTCTACTTGCACCAAGCCGAATTGCCATGTAGGGTATCAACAAAGCTGTAAAAGGAGCAGAGACAAAATGTTGTTTCTTACAGTCAAAGAAAAGAGATGTCAAACAGAAAGCATACAAACTGCAGGATAATAAATAACTTAACAGGTAATGGGGCAGGCTTTGGCATACTGTTTGTCAAGAACATTTGAACAACCCATAAAGCCTCGAGGGATCCTCCAAACCTATTCCTCTTGCAGTCCGTAAAAAGCAGGGGAGCAAACATCATCGTCCAAGCAATGACAAAGTTGAATAAAGCCTCAACAGTCTATCTTCATAATACAATTACTCACAATCAGTTATACATATTAATGTTATAACTTTAAAATGAATTCTTATAAACATATAGAACAACCTATTCTGCAAAAATGCACTTAGATAGGATATAAAAATTTGGAATTTAATCTTTATCAAAAAAAAATAATGATCACTGAAGCACTTACAGGATGTAGCACAGGAGCCTCCATTAAATGAAAGCCTGCTGTTCTGCCCAAAAGTACAAAATAAATGCATCACAAAGGAATTTTAGGATCACTCTCGTGCTAGTATTATCAAATATATTAACAGGTATCAACCATCTTAAAAGTATGGGTAAGAAAACAATTTGTACACACAGTTATAATTGTCAGCCACTCAAAAGAACCACCACATCAACACCAATCTAAACTAGTGCAATCTAGAATATTCCAAAATAAAAATAAAGAAAAATTATGTGTGCGAATTCAGTTTTAGAAAGATGTCCAACAAAAATAATGCATAAAAAAATATACCTGCGTTAGCTAGTGGCAGAATAAAGAAAAAGTTCAGTGAAAGGTCCAACAGAATTTTGATTGTATATGGCTTGATTGCCCAAACTGGATCACCCTATAACCAGTAAATCCAGGCACTTAGGTCAAATGATGATACATTCTCTTGTATGCATAGCATTATAAGAACATGTGATAAACTTCACAGCATAAACAGACAGCGGTGCTCATTATTTAACACTTCGTAGTACATATATCTCAGACTAATGAAATACACATCCTGAATGTCGAGTTTATACACATATTAGAAAAACGGCAGTATCAATTGTCGTTCATGTGATTCCATAAAGAAAAATATGTTGTTCCACAAAATGCAAAATGATGTTATTATTCGTAAGGCTGCATTTGCTGAATGACAGAACTTGTATTCCAAATTAGCAAAATACAAGGTCCATAAATTATATTAACTCAAGTGAACTTCAGATTGGTTTGCTTCGGTCTTGAGAGGAACACTAAAGATGAACCTTTTCTCTTCTGTTTCAGAGTTGAGATTCAACTAACAACATTGAAGAATGATGGTCATTATATGTAATGTTCCCAATTTTTAGCTTGCCTCAAGCTAAAATGGAACATTATAGTTGCATATTTTATTTTGCTTAATAAAATGGGTAAGGAGACACCTTAGCCCTCTTTTAATGAAGAAATAACACTCCTTATGTGAAAAGGAGGTGAATAAAGCAGCTGATATAAACACCTAAGGGTGTGAATGGAACCCGGATCACTTGATTTACTCATCTTTGACTAAAGTCAACAGCGCTGCCCAAGGAGGAGAGGCTTCCTAGAGAAGTTGCGCAGTTTTGGAGGGAAGACACTCACATGAGGGTGGAAACCCTAATTGGTGGGACCATGGTGGAGAAGAGCTCCTTTTCTTTATATGGAGGAGATGGCAGCCCATTTGGATTATGTTTTTGAGTTTAGACTTGGGTCTGCAAAGGCTTGCATTCCCGAGCTGTTTAGCAGGGTGATGGTGCCCTCGGGCACTAGGGTGTTCCTGGTCGGGAATCCTTACCTCTTCTTCAAGGAAGGATGAGGATTGAGCTGATTTTCCTCAATCCGGCATTGGCCACAGCTACATTCATCTTCTACAGCGTTAGCTCTGCAGCAGAGAGAACGTTGTGTTGCTGGGTGCAGCAAAGGAGGAACTCATGGAGTCTCTCTTCAGTTGTTTTCTTCAGTGGAGGAGTGATCTATTCATTGGAGGAGCTGCAAGGAGGATTCCCGGGTTGCATTTCACATCTTTGGCATGAGGCCAACATTCCATCATCCCCCACTGCGCAGTCTATAGAGGAAACTGCATTATTTTAGAGGAGGCAGTGAGAGAGGGGTTCCTGAGCTCATAAGGAGGAGTGTTTTTGAGACAAAGGGATCAACCCTTTGTGTTGGAGACATGATCAGAGGAGGGCAATCATATTTCAGATCAGCCACAGCCTCATTCTTATTTTGTATCAGTGGCAGTGACAACTCAATTGTCACATTTTGGTTTTCTCCAGCATTTCTAGCAATCTTTCATAGATTGGCTAGAAATCTTGTATTTCAGCCCATCTCTTTGTTATTGGGCTATTTTCTTGTATCCTACAGCCACATTTGTATTTCATGGGTATTTAGCAGCTGCTACTCTCATAGAGACTACGCAGGCATGTTCCTCCAACAGTCTGAGTAGTGCAGAAACTCATGTATATCAGGGTATGATCACTTGGAGTTTGGATCCATTGTATGAGGGGTTCTTCCCTCTTCTATTTCGTGTATATTTGCTAAATAATATTATATTGTTGGCTGCATATCATTTCCCTCTCATGATGTATTCAGATTTGCAGAGTTTAATGGTTATGTTCATATATTGTTGTAAGCTCTTTCATTGAGCATTGTTTTAGAGACCTAGATTGGGAGAGATCTGAATAACCCATCTAGAGTTATTTCTTTGAGCTCATTTTCTGCAAGGGAGATGTATTAGAGATGTTCTAGGGCATCCCAGCAGTGGTTTGCCTTATTTATGCAGTGACTTCCTTATACAGTGTCCCCAAGGACCCTATAGCAGAAATTCCCAAAGTGGAAATATTGCATATCCATAGACAGAGTCTGTGAAGGGTCAGCTAGCTTCTGGATCTCACACTTCCTTGTGAAGGTGACATATCCGGTAAATACCCCAACAATCAATCTCTGGAATGGACTTGCGGTCTTTCTATAGAAGGAATTTTGGAATATCTTAAGATATTCCCGATGGAGCAGGAAATTCTAGATTTGGAACATTACAGTGGTATCGGAGCATCAATCTTGGCTCAGCCTGTGCACAAGATTTAATGCCATCAGCAAGAGGAGCTTCTCTCCAAGGAGATGAGATTTACAAAGGAAACAAGGGAAAGGGAATGACAGAAGAGGAGGTTTCCCTTCTTCTTTTCCAGACCATTAAGGAGATTATTGAAGATCTTGACGGACGGGAAAAGTGGGAAGATTTTCTGAAAAGGGTTTGTGGATGAAGCAAGCCCTAGCTATTGTCATGAAGGGTGTGAGCATTCAGCCACACATGCAGATCCACAGCGCAGTACATTGTCCATAGCTACTGCAAGAAGGATGGAGGAAAAAGTTGAGGCCTTTGGAGGAGCAGTGCTGCGACTCAAAGGTATGATTCATGATGATTGATTTCAGAGTTCGATTTCATGTTTTCATGCAAATGAGAGATCATATGTTGAAGTCACAAAGAGTTTTTCAAAGGGGATTGATGAAAACCAATGTGAAACATGGTGTGACAAAACTTCAAACACTTTGCATGCATGGGAGGGGACCATGAAACAAAGATCATTCCATCTTTCTAGAGGGGGAGTAAATCAGGAGGATGGCTTGCTAGAGGCATGACCCCCATTGTATGAAGGGCACTCTTCCATTTGTGAGGTGTAGAGACACTTCTCTCAAAGGAAGGCCAAGATCCAAGGCCTCTCATTAAGGAGGAGATACACTCACATGTTGGTAGAGAGGAGGTGCATAGAAGGACCTACAGCGCTGCACCATTAGAAGAAGAAGAAGAGCAGAAGGATCAGCATGAAGAGATGATGGGAATTCACCCTTATCTACTTCAGAGATTCTCTTCACATAGGAGAAGGACTGCACTGCGCAGTAGAGAGAGAGGGACCTTTCATTCCTCTCAGATATACAGTCCACTTCCTATCTTGATGTCTCACTTTTTGGAGGCTTTCCACCTGGGAGGCCACTTGATCTAGAGATGATGAGAGGCATCATGCTGTTTGGTTCACCACTCTTGGATTCTGGAGAGGTGGAGACATTAGAGGAATCCAGCACATCGCAGAGAGTTGGGATAAGCTCAGGGAGGAGAGATACACTCTCTCATTTTCAGTCTCACCCACTCTCATCAGCTATACTGTGCTGATAGAGTTTGCTGCAGAGGTGGAGGATAGCATCTTCATGATGCAGGATAACTGCTCCATAGATTTGGTGAGGGAGAGGATACTTCCTTTAAGGAAGGACTCTTTCATGCATTGGAGTAGATGGAGGCCACTCAAGCTTACATTGGCCAGGATCGGGAGATTCTTTGGGGGTGATAGTCTCTCATGAGAGGCTCATTTTCAGAGATCATCATTTCTTTTTGAGCATGAGTAGCTGCATGGTGGGCATGGCAGCAACTTGGAGGATGACTTTGGCATAGGGGATGTCAAGGTAGCAAGCAGCAGCGTGAGGGGAGCACTTTATTGCAGATTACCAGCGTTGTCTATGTGGAGGATTGATCCCGGTTGGAGAACTCAGCTTTTGGTTGAGTGTCCACAGGATCTTGGTGCATGCATGATTCTTGATGACTAGGAGGGAGATGACAGATACATGGTTGATGATATGGTCATCTATTGTTATGGCAGGATCTTCTTGACTAGAGTTTCTAGTCTCAAGGAGAAATTATTGCATGCAGCACATGAGGACTTCCTAGCTATGCACTTGGATGCATACTTTGCCTTGCTAGAGGAGTTCACTTGGGAGGGCATTCATCATGATCTTCATCAGCATATGGACAAATGCATAGCCTGGATGATTTTAGAGAGGTTGGCACAACCATTCCCTTACTCATTGGAAGAGAGGGAGAGCATTCAGATGAGCCATTTCAGCTCAAGGTCTCAAGTACATGGTAGAGAAGGTATAATTTCCCATTATATTTTGTACCTCTTTACTTCATATGAGCAGCATATTGTCTCAAGAAGGATCATCCCTTCTTGCACTTGGTATGATGTACTTGCAGCTACTTGTAGCCTTGATTTTGGCTATTCTTATGATGGTTTGTGGGGGAAGCCACATGCTTCTTGGTGTGCACCATTGGCACCAATTTGTATTTTTATGATTCCATCTTGTGAGGAGTTTGCGGTAGCAAACAAGGGCTAGTTCAGCACTTGTTACTGTTGATTTTGAAGCAGGTCAAGGAGGCACTACGCAGGTTCCATGAGTGGGATTTGGAACCACTCTCCGGTTGTCATTCGACAACTTGTTTCTATTGCATATTGCTCCTTATATATTTCTGATGTTGTACATTTATTGAGGAGCATTGTTTGGAAAGCATTGAAAGTACAACCCATTGGGAGCATGATTCTCCCCATTGTATAAGTTTTATCTTGCAGGAGACACCATGGGCAAACCATGATTGCCACATTGCTACTTGTACCTTCTTGTGGGAAGGACCACTTGGAGAATTTGCAGAGGCATTTCATGGCTGATTTTCTTGATGGGGTAGCTTGGACCATTCTTGGAGGCCATACCATTCAGCCCAAGGACAGAGGCAACCCCATGGACACTTCAAATGGAGAGAGGGCCATCTTGAGAAGCACAAGCACAACTCTCCATTCAGCCCCAACTCATTGCAGAAATCAGGGGTGAGATTTTCATTTGGATGATTGCATGGATGAGAGGATCATCATTGGGAGCAGAATTTTCCCATGTATATCATCACTCCTACCTTAAGGAGGCCATAGCACAGCAATAAGGATTCCACTACACCACCTATCTTTCCATGAGGAGCATCATTTTCAGCTTGCATACTTGGGAGAGAGCATTGGAGGACAGATTTATTACAGCATCTTTTGAGCAGTGGTAGAACTTGTTGATGAGGCCACAAGAGAAGGAGGAGGAATTTTGTTCTCTCTATGTAGTTGCTTGAGGGCAAGCAACATGTGGGAGGGGAGGACTGTAATGTTCCCAATTTTTAGCCTCAAGCTAAAATAGAACATTATAGTTGCATATTCTATTTTTGCTTAATAAAATGGGTAAGGAGACACCTTAGCCCTCTTTTAATGAAGAAATAGCACTCCTTATGTGAAAAGGAGGTGAATAAAGCAGTTGATATAAACACCTAAGGGTGTGAATGGAACCCAGATCACTTAATTTACTCATCTTTGACTAAAGTCAACAGCGCTGCCCAAGGAGGAGAGGCTTCCTAGAGAAGCTGCGCAGTTTTGGAGGGAAGAAACTCACATGAGGGTGGAAACCCTAATTGGTGGGACCATGGTGGAGAAGAGTTCCTTTTCTTTATATGGAGGAGATGGCAGCCCATTTGGATTATGTTTTTGATTTTAGACTTGGGTCTGCAAAGGCTTGCATCCCCGGGCTGTTTAGCAAGGTGATGGTGCCCTCGGGCACTAAGGTGTTCCCAGTCGGGAATCCCTACCTCTTCCTCAAGGAAGGATGAGGATTGAGCTGATTTTCCTCAATCCGACAATGGCCATAGCTACATTCATCTTCTATAGCGTTAGCTCTGCGGCAAAGAGGACGTTGTGTTGCTGGGTGCAGCAAAGGAGGAACTCATGGAGTCTCTCTTGAGTTGTTTTCTTCAGTGGAGGAGTGATCTATTCATTGGAGGAGCTCCAAGGAGGATTCTCGGGCTGGATTTCACATCTTTGGCATGATGCCAACATTCCATCATCTCCCACTACGCAGTCCATAGAGGAAACTGCGTTATTTTAGAGGAGGCAGTGAGAGAGGGGTTCTTGAGCTCATACGGAGGAGTGTTTTTGAGACAAAGGGATCAGCCCTTTGTGTTGGAGACATGGTCAGAGGAGGGCAATCATATTTCAGATCAGCCACAGCCTCATTCTTGTTTTGTATCAGTTGCAGTGACAACTCGGTTGTCACATTTTGGTTTTCTCCAGCATTTCTAGCAATCTTTCATAGATTGGCTAGAAATCTTGTATTTCAGCCCATCTCTTTGTTATTGGGCTATTTTCTTGTATCCTATAGCCACATTTGTATTTCATGGGTATTCAGCCGCTGCTACTCTCATAGAGACTGCGCAGGCATGGTCCTCCGACATTCTGAGTAGTGCAGCAACTCATGTATTTCAGGGTATGATCACTTGGAGTTTGGATCCATTGTATGAGGGGTTCTTCCCTCTTCTATTTCTTGTATATTTGCTGAATAATATCATATTGTTCGTTGCATATCATTTCCCTCTCATGATGTATTCAGATTTGCAGAGTTTAATGGTTATGTTCATATATTGTTGTAAGCTCTTTCATTGAGCATTGTTTTAGAGACCTAGATTGGGAGAGATCTGAATAACCCATCTAGAGTTATTTCTTTGAGCTCATTTTCTGCAATGGAGTTGTATTAGAGATGTTCTAGGGCATCCCAGCAATGGTTTGCCTTATTTATGCAGTGACTTCCTTATACAGCGTCCCTAAGGACCCTGTAGCAGAAATTCCCGAAGTGGAAATATTGCATATCTGTAGACAGAGTCTGTGAAGGGCCAGCTAGCTTCTGGATCTCACACTTCCTTGTGAAGGTGACATATCCGGTAAATGCCCCAATAGTCAATCTTTGGAATGGACTTGCCGTCTTTCTATAGAAGGAATTTTGGAATATCTTAAGATATTCCTGATGGAGCAAGAAATTCCAGATTTGGAACATTACATTATAACACCATGGAATGAAAGAATTTGTGATTTTTTCAATACTAAAAGGTGGAGAATGAAAAGAATTTTCCTAAAAATTTCTTGTGTATGATCACATTAGATCTCAATTTCCTTGTAATGGTACTAAACTTCCTAACCTATTAACCTCTTAACTCATCAAAACTATGGAGATCTAGGAAAGCTTCTATCCAATCTTTTCAAGCATACAAGTAGAATCCTAAAACAAACCAATTAATTGCTTACATTTTTTTAAGGTTTGATAGCGCAGAGGATATTAACAATCATCATCATAATATTAATAATAACAAATGGAGAATAATATATTATCAACTAATGGAACAAGACTCTCCCTACACCCAAATTCAATAAATGCCCACTCAAGCTCTATTATCTAAAGCAAGTCTGACCCCAAAATAATATAGCAATGACATCAACGAGTTGATCATACTTACTGCTAGAAAGAAATTCATGACCAAAACAACTTTGGGTTCCGTACCCTACCCCTAGGAGAAACTTTTCTCCTATTCATCTCTTCCCACTGGCAGCTAGCATCCCCTTCTTGCACATTGGATAAACCAACGCTCCTTGTGTGTTTCATGACATGTGCTTAACCGCCTCTCGTGATCGATCTGTTAACTCTGGCGATGCGTCTCTTTACCGTGATTCCAACAAGTGGTATCAGAGCCAAAGGCTCGAGTTCGAATCACACTTGGCTCGCACTGAGGGGAGATTGTTGGATATTGGATAAACCAACTCTCCCCATATGTTTCGGGGCATGTTCTTATCTGCCTCTCGTGGATCCATTAACTCTGGCGATGCATCTGTTTACTAACACCTACGGGTTTTGGTGTAACTGAAATCATGATTCCAACACCCCCGAGAGCCACTAGTAGCCAATATGAAGTGTCATTTTTATCTCTTCCACCTGCATCAGTGATATGTCTCCTCGCCCATTTGCCAAGAGCACATGTTGGAAGGTGAGCTTCTGATCAAAAGGTACTTTATTCATTTGCAATTAGGTGTTTATGCTTGTTTGTAATTGGGCATTTCGACATGGATTATAGGGTAACATGGAAGAAAGAAGGGTCTTGGTTGTGATCTTGTTCCCTCACCTTAAATTGGGGGGTTAATTTTGAATCCTAGTCTAGTGGGACCTCCCCTAATGGCCCAACAGGTATAGGAAGGAAACTACTAGAAATCCATGATTGAGATAATGTAGCCCCATCTCTCCCTATTCCATATTTGTCACTTTCCATCTTACATTACAAGCCCCTATTCCACCTCCATTCTTCAAGGCTAACCGACCACTCGTTCATTGCGATTTGGCACCCACACATCTTCATACCTGGTTTTCAAGCTCCTGTGGTTATCAATTGATGAAGAAGAATCCGGATTTTCCACAGCGTCAGAGAATATTTGTCTGACACTGTGGAAATTTTGGATTGTTCTTCATCTCATACCTAGGTATGGCCTTGAAATATATGTTCGGAGGTTGATGCAGCTAAAATAAATGGAAAGTGTGAGGTTGATGCAGCTAAAATAAATGGAAAGAGTGAGGCTGATGCAACTAAAAGAAATAGAAATAGAATATGATGGCCACAAGAAAAACAACAAAAAAAACAAAATGTAAAAGATGGTTGAAAATTACAAATTAGAACATGGGAAAAGACCAAGCATGAGCTCTACCTCACTCATAAGGCCATCACTCGGTTCTTGGGCCAATGTTGCCCTATCTCATATAAGATAAAGAACCCTTGCATGTCCCAACCCCTCATGGGCAATGAACTACAACATCTTTAGGGGTTAATAATTGTTATACATCATACAAAGCAATCTCACATTCTTTGAGCTGCGAGCAATAATACAAAGAAGAAACAAGAAAAGTTAAAAGGCATTTAGAGGGGTGGAAAAACAAAGGTCGAGGTAACTCATGCATTCATGATTGTTCCCTCCTCACATCTATACACCCAAGATGAGATATTCCATCATAGTCGGTCCCTTTGATCATGGGACTTGGCCATGAAGTCTTTTTCCCTTTGTTCCATCATTATTCACGTGACACCTATCGATTGAGGGGTGGGCCAAGAACATATCACTTCTCCTTGGGGGTTGATAACCTAACAAGATTGTTTATTAACCACCACTCCTACCTGGGGAGGTAACACCATTACGTGACTAAGGGTACAATTTTAGAAGAGAAGCCTCATATGTAGTGTTGACTTGCGCATTTATTTCAATCCTAGTTCACTTAGATGCAATAATGATTAAATGCACCTAATGGTGAAGGTTGCAACACTAGATATTGTGTGTACTTGGTAGGTGGTTCAATCTATAGGTATGGCAACTTAACTGGGGTCTAGGTCGTCCAAAGGTACATATTTATTGAGAAATATAGGGCATTTGCATTAGGATATTTCTCTTTATTAGTGACTTCTTGTGAATGCATTTTATTTCTTTAGATTAGGATCTTCTTCATCTTAGTTTATTAGTGTTCTTCATCAAACAGTAACTAATGCATGAACATAAAAATACAAGAGACACAACATGTAGGCTATGAGCCTAGGCCAAAGCCTCTCACCCTTTGAGAGGAAAACCCGCACAAATTCTTCTTATAGAGATTCCAATTGACGAATACCAAGACCAAGACCCTTGACTTAGTAGCCACTCCAAGACCAAGACACACGCTCTCTTTTGTAGTCCTCTTCTTGAGTCCTCTTCCACCGAGATCTTCATTGCTCTTTGGATACCGAGATATTCCTTAACACTAAGATCTTTCATTCTTGACACCGAGATCTTCACCACTACTTTGACACCGAGATATTCACCACTGCTCTAACACTGAGATCTTCATCACTAATTTGACACCGAGATCTTCACTACTGCTCTTAACACTGTATACCGAGCTTCAAAGAGATCCGAACTATGCCATCAATATTTTTCTAGCCCTTCAATACTTCTTTTTGTCACTGTGATCTAATCATAAGGGGGATTTGAATTCCCATTGACACCTTGCCACCATATTGTTCGAAATCTGATAGACCTTTTCTGAGGAGATCCAAAATCATCTCATTGTCTATATACCAAAACTCTCAGAGGTATGTGAGGTCTAAACTATATCTTGACCACCAAGAAACTTCAGAGGTATTTGAGCTTCACTGTCACCGAACTGTAGTTTCCCACCAAAAAACTCAGAGATAAGTTACCAAAAATCTCAGAGAAAGATATCCTCAATTTTGTCTTTCTGTGGTGACCGAGTTTTCTATATACAGTTGTTTGTTCCATATATTAAGCCGACATGACATCTCAAATATATATGTCGATATAAACTGATCCAGCATGACTTTTATATGCATATTTGAGGCTGACATCAAGAGGAGACCAGTTCTTGTCTTTGGAGGGTTGTCTAGACACTTCTATAGACTCATATATATTGACATGGGCTCAAGAAGAGCTCTTCATACATGACATTAATTCTTTGACTCTAAATGATAAATCCTAATATTCTAAAATCACTTGCTCATGAAACCCATGAAGCAAGACTTACAAAAATAATTTGATTACATCATTTATACAAGTCACAATTACATGTCATTATGAAAACCAAACCTAGTTACACTTTTCAACACTCCCTATTAACTAGGGAGGTATTCATAATGGTACTTGGTCATTCTCAATCTGTCTCATAAGAAGAATCAGATTGGTAACCCATTTGTATAGCATCATATCAACCAACAATGTTACATAGCAAGGCCTTGACTAACAGCTCCATCTCTCCACGAGATCTTGAGCTCAATGTTGGCGAGACCAATGATTTAATAAACACCCTCATCGTTGTCTCTCTCGAAACATACCCCACCCGGGTTCTCTCAGATTATGTTCAGGACTATTCTTATCTTGGATTCCCAGTCCTCAAATAATATCGTCCCTTTCACGACTCCTCTTATCTTGGATTCCATACTACATCCTCAAAGAGTATCAGATGCCATATGATTACCCAATCCTCCATTTTGTCTTCCCAAGTGAAGACCAGAATGACATGTCTATCTCTCCCTCCCAATTAGGGAGGACATATTCCAATAAAGGAATGTACTCATTCCTATATAAGGAATGTACCTAATCTCCCTCTTGGCTTAGGAATTTCCAAGTTTCTACCAAATAAGAAACTTGTTTCCAGGCTCCATCTTAATCAGGGACCTGCAGCAGCTCCTCAAGTGGAACTAATGGGACACCCAGCTGCTCTAAAGAACTCCTTCCTTCGATGTCATGAATTTCTTCTTCGTTATGCATTCTTCATATTTTGGGACCTCTTCATAAGGCACAAACCATCCATCACTTTCATCCACGAGTCATGTCATAATTCCTTTTCATCGAAGAGTGATCCATCAGTCTTTCATTTGTTCTTGCTTCATGTCATGTTGTTGTCTTCATACCATGTTTCTTCAAGGATCTTTCATCCTACCGCATGGTTATCAACAGTGGAAGACATCCACTTCCCTTTGGCAACCCTGCATAAGCCCACCCAGATATTGTTCAAAATAAGAAATGAACACTTAAATCAAAATTACCTTTCTGATGGTCTTTCATCATGACATCTTCCTATAGGTATTAGCATCCTGCATACATGTTGACACATCTCCCAAAGATATCCATTGTAAAGGGTCTCTATCTTCCATCAGAGTCTTCATATCTTTCCGAGAGATTTCCTAGTCAAGTCTTCTTGGTCTTCAGGATGTTGATTGCCTTTACCATGGTTACATATCCCATGATCTCTTCCTTCCTTTCTACACATATTCCATTCCCAGGAGCTTCCAATCAAAGCTCCTTGATTGTGGTCAACCACCTCATACTTCATACGAGGACATATTATGTTGATTGCATCTAGTGTGACCTATGCTTTTCTGCATCCTTTCAGAGGAGGAGATCCCTTTCCTTTGATCATGCTTCTCAAGATAGAAGAATTGATCCATGTTACCTGCAACCATATGACATGACATTATAATATTAAAAATAAATACAATCATACATACCTCATTTACCTTAGGTCATCTAGGCTTCTTTCAGCAGCTTCCTTGATTGAAAGATCTTGAATCCCTTGATCGGCTTCATCTATTATGTCATCATACCATCATCCCATGAACTCCACAAGTTGGAGTTCCTGATCGAAAACACTTTCTTCCTCTCTGGATCGATGAACCCTCCGATGAGGATTCCATTAGAGAATCTTGAGAACCTCGCATATCCCTATCCGACAGATGTTTCCTTTTTGACTTGATGTATGATGAGCCTCATCTTGGATGACTTCTTCCTTTCCTTCAATTTCCAATGACTTTCCCCAAGAGCTATATTCTTCAAATTTGACTACCATGGATTTTGTTCCTTCTGTCCTCTATGATTTCCCACGGTGATGTCATGAGCTCTAGTTTATAATGCTTCCATGAGGCCACAATGCATCTTATTATTTATCATGGTCATATCCTATAACACAATACTTAGGAGTTATGATAAGACCTTTTGTGAGGGAGACTATCTCAATCATAGAAGAGATCTCTTACTCCCTCTTTCCTTGGTCTTCTTTTCTTCAGCTTCCTCCATCTTTCCGTTGATATGAGCTCCCTTCTGTAATGTTCATAAATTTCCCTTTCCTTTCTCCAAATGTATGAGTCCTTTAACCTTCAACACTTTTGCCTTCAACTTGTCTTCTTCTATCTAGCATAGAAACCACAAGTTGTTGAATGATGTAATTTCCTTGTCCCATGGACATTCTGTTACCTTTCTCATCAGTTAGAATAGTGATTATTATCTTTTCATCATTTCTCCAGATCTCATAATTGAGATTCTGAAGATATTCCTTCAGTTTTATGTAGATCAGGTCTAAGCAATATGAACTTCTTTACTACATATTCAGAGAATAGTTCTTCCAGCTCATATATCTCTTTGATGTCTCCAATCTTGATACATAGGGATGAGGGAACCTTTGAATAATTTCTTAAGAATCCTTTAAGCCCTTTCATCCCTTTACATGTATTCAGATATTGCTTGAACTTCAGAGACTTTTCCATAGATATGATTAAAGACTTTACTATTTTTTAGGACAATGTCTATCCTCCTTCTTTTATGCAAGGAATTGCGATGACCCAACCAGCTTATAGATCTCCTTGCAAACACGAAGTCATTTTATCAAATTTGATTATAGAATGAAGGATACTTTCTTGACCAATGAAGATGAAATCTTCACCTTGATCACTATGATGGTGGTTGAAGAAGAAGTATTGATGCTTCCTCAGATGATCTTTTTCAAGGATAAGGATTAGATCATTGCTGCAATGATGATAATGCCTTCTTGCCTTTACCATACTTAGACTTGCTTGGAGGTGAATAAGTGTAGATCTGAAATGTTTCTCTTGGCTGTCTATGTCTTGTGCTACTTGCATTGTAGATCCTTTTAGCTTTATCAGATGACTAGGGGATCCGACATTTTGCTGCCATGTCACATAAGACTTCTTTCTAGTACCAAGATATTTCCTTTTTGTGATAACCAAGGTAATAGTTCTAAATTTTTCCTTACTGAATATCACTGAGATTTATAGCAGAAAATGGCACCATATCCGAACAGTATTAATAAATTCTCTTTGAGGATATCCAAACTGCAATCGAATTCAGTGATCCAAAAATTTCAGAGAAGTCCGAAATTTGATGCTTGTTTCTTTGACAACCTTCGACTTGCTCAAATTTATCAAACCCTAGGTCTTGTGCATCCTTTCCTTGGTCTCATCATAGAAAGAGAATTGTCTCCTTGTGGAGCCTTGAACCTAAATTGTGCCTTTCCTGAAGAGAATATCTGACATAAGTGATCTCTTTCCTACTGGGACTCCTCCCATCAATGAAAGTCTGTAAAGAGCAAGAGATTTTGGTTGCGGTGACAGTGGGCCACTACCCCATTGTTGTCTCTTGGTCTAGTTTATGCCTTGTAGGGTTTCCCTCTCCAAGGTCTGCTACATTTTGTGGCAACAGGTTCAAAAGATATTCATGAAAGCTTTTCTTGTATTGTGACTCATTAATGTTGTGTAACTGTTTATAAATTTTGCAAGAAACAACAATACTTCAAAGCCAAACACAACGAAGCACCCCACAACAATGATGATGTATGTAACAAACATAATAATACTAAAAATAATAATAACAATTTGGCTAATGAAAAGTGAAAGGCCACACTTCCCACCAATCAATGTATAGTTATACCACTGTTGCAAATATCACAATATTATCATGAACATTGCTATATATCGTAGTTTGTTTAGGCCAGCCATAATATCACCTTAAAAATCATGGTTTTTTAATCCATTGATAAAATCACAATATTTTAGAATTATCCTGAGTTGATGGGAAAAATCACCTAGCCTGTGGATAGTCCATTATAAAGCCAGAAAATTGACGTTTTTAACTCATTTTCAAAATAGGTTGGAAGGGTTTTAGAGCAAATGAGGTATCCACTATTTTCCATTGAGATAAGGAGTGGGAATAGAATGTTTTCATCTGCCACCAACCATTTATTGAGTGGGGATTGATTCCCATCAACTATTTCAATATTTGCAAGTATGTATAACAATTTAAACATGTTTTTTCTTTGAGATTTTTATAGGTTTTTCAATGTCCAGCAGGTTTCCCTCTTCTTACCAATTGTTTATGAGATATCTACCATTTATTTAGATCTGATTTCTTTTATTCTTTTTTGCAGCATTCACTTGTGTTGAATCTTGATTTCCATTTTTCTATATTCCTAGGTAAAAACATTGCTATCCAAAAATGTCGAAAGCTTTGGAACTTATGTGGGAATATGGTGAGCTTGCTGAATCTAATAATTGACAAAATTTGAATTGAAAGTCGTGTGGGAAGAAAATGATGCCGGGGGCTGGAAGGGGATGGGAATTAGCCAACTGAAATACTACCTTGCAGAAATTCCTGAGCATGAAATGGGAATTTGTCCAAAATCAACCCTAGAAATAATTCATATTTCCATAACTTCTGGATATGGGTATAAAAAAGGATGAAAGAGATGTTGCGAGACTTGAGCTTGCAGTGGAAGGTGCAAGGAGGAAATTGAGAGCTTCTCCTTGACCTCACCTTCCACAATGCTCCTTGACCTCACCTTTATTTATTCAAGAACCATAGATAGCACACAACTCTATTAGATTGGTAGATAAAATAAAGGAGAAGCAAGAGGTATACAAGCATGTGGGTAGATGTTTTCTATGGAGTGACATTCCTTTCAGCATTCTATCAGTCTATGTTTGATGTTGTTGCTATTGTTGGCCACGGGTACAAGGAACCTACCTATGATGAGTTGAGAGGACTTATTCTTCCAAATGAAAAAGCTTGATTGCACAGGCAAATTAAAGGAGCTTAAGGAATCATGGGAAGTCACTATATTCACCCTGATGTCAAACAATTGGACTAATCATAAAGTAAAGACTCCTCTTAATTTCTTGGTTAATTGTCCCAAGGGAACATGCATATTATATATGTTTACGGACCACACATGTTAAATATGCAGCATTATCATGTGAGTTGTTGGATGGGTTCACCCAAGAGATATGTTTGAAAAATGTTTCCTAATTAATAATGAATAATTTTGTTAACTATGTGGCCGTTGGTACGTTTCTTATGTTGAGGTATCCAACTTTTCTTTGGATTCCTTGTGTTGCCCATTGCATTGATCTAATTTTAGAGGATATGGACAATATCAAGGTTATCATTGAATCAGCTAGGAGAATCACAAAATTTATACATAAATATGCATCTATGCTTAGCTTGATGAGACAATTCACAAACAATGGAGAGTTGTGTCCTACAATCATATATTTTTCCACTAGCTTCATTTATCTTTAGTCTCCATTGACTTATATGTGGGAAGTGGCAAGAATGTTCCTTTCAAAGGAGTAGCATGACTTTCATTTAGTGCTAAACTAGAGGGGTAGGCCATATGATAGATCTAGGCTAATGTCTTATCAAGATAATTCTTCGGCAGGAGTGGATAAGGCAGTACCATTTGTGAACCCTTGGTAAAGGTTATTCTCTTGGTTGAAGGAGAGAATCCCACACCACATTGGGTTTCTTGAATGAGGGCATGGATAAGGTCAAAGAATTCATCCATGCCTATTATGATGACGAGGATGAGGGATATGAGAAATGATTATTGATAATGAAGGATGATTGATGAGTGATGGAACAATACACTCCCTTACTCCATTCTCACTACAGGAACATTTTTGGGTGAAAAAAATATTTAGGAGGTTGTTTGGAGCCTTGGACGGTAAACACCAATAAGAAACGGGTGATGAAGTGTTATAGGTGGAATTCTTCACACAAGGTCTTCACGCTATGGACAACAACTTGGTCGATTTGTTCAACCATGAGGTCTATGTGTATTTTCCATAGTCTTGGTCACATCACACAATTCACCTATTCCACAAATCAGGCTCTAGTGATAATCCCAATAAATACAGGATGATCATGGTAGGCCACGCATTTTCTAAACTCTATGGTATATTCCTCCATTTGAGGCTCTCTAGGGTTATTAAAAGGAGGAAACTTAGAGTTAGAAGATAGGCTAGATTTTGACCCACGCCATATCATTGATCACGTCCTTATATTCGTAGCCATCATCAAGGAGGCACAACATTGCTCTTTGAAATTTACTACTACTCATGGACTTTTAAAAATCATTTGATATCGTCCCCCAGGATAAGTTGTTCCAAAGAATTAAAAAAAGTGGTATCTTAGAGGCTTTACTAACCACCATCACGTGCCAAGATCTATGACAAGTGACAATCAACCCAAAGATGTCGATATTGGGTGCCAAGACCAGTGACAAGTGATAGTCAACCCAGATATGTGGATATAGGGTGACAAGGCCAGTGACATTCAACGCAAAGAATGGAAATGAATATCAGGGACATATGGAAAATGAAAAGTATGGATTACCTTGGGCACAGTATATCAATCAATGCCTCCTATTCGTGCCTCTCCTAAACAATTGAAAGAAAAGACCTTTGTTTATGTTCATTGTTGTTATATTAAAATTGGATTATATAACAAACTAAGTTGTTGCTTGAACCAATATAGCATCACGTTTATGGCTTTGGTTTAAAGTAGCACTCCTAACTCTCGAAGGATAATTTTATGCATCAATTTTCAGCAAGCTAAGGCTGATTTATGGCATGCATAGCAACCCTCATTTTCATTACATATTCACTCATTAGCCCTCTTAGATCCATGTTTTTTTTTACTCCATTTCTCCCAATTTTTGGTAGGCACTAGTCTTGGGATTATCTATCGAGTTTTTGTTCTCACACCATTTAAAAATCCATTATACTACTACCATACATTTTGTTAAGGTTTACTCTTCAAAAATCGCCTTATGCCTCCACTCCATAGACTTAGCAATCTTCTCTTTTAGGAAGCCCCACTTGAGTTGGAGAAAAGCCAACCAAAAGTGTGAGGAAGAGCTACAATGGTGATAGTGGGTAGCCTTCTTGAGCACACCAAACTAGACCCTTGATGTTAAGGAATTTACATCATACAAAGTTTCTAGAATTTGTTGTAACAAGATCCACATATAGGTAAATGTTGAGTGAGAAAAGTCACTTCTTGTCCCTCAAAGCACATAGAAGATCCTCAATGGACTAAAAGTGAATGAGATAAAGTCTGTTTGTAACACCCCTTATGTTGACCCCTATTTTTGAAGATAAATGATGATTGTGTAATGCTAGCATGGAGGATCATGGTTGGTTGAGACATTATGTAATTATAAAATATAATAAATTTTGATTCACTGGCCTGAGGAGAGGAACTGACAAATCCATGGTTTTGGAGAGAGTTGTAAATGGGTGGGCTGGCGTGATGGAACACCCCACCAACAAGCAGTTAGAAATGAAATGATGGGGCAGATGAGGCGTTGTCATTCTTCTTGTCCATTCCACGATGTGAAAGGAAGACAAAAGAAGCTTGGAGAAGACGACGAAGGGGACGATGGATGAAGAGAGCACAATAAAGGACTGGCAAATTATGAATAAGAATTTTTGCTCAGAGTTGTTTGGGGTGTGTTACCACTCAAACTAGCAAAGATCCTAGGAGGGGATCCTAAAGAGCAACTACTAGGTCAAGGGGCAACAATGGAGCGATAGGCCACTGTCACCTCAACTAAGGCTCCCTATTCTTTACGAACTTTCACCAATGGGAGGAGTCTCTGGTATGAGAGGAATCACAAGAAAGGATGGATCAATGATAAGATATGGTGATTCCTAAAGCCTATTCACAAGAGAAACTCAATTAAATGCCCTGCTTGCTTGAGAAGCAAGGTGATGGGCTCTCTAGGAAGGGCTAAGAGGATAATTGAGCCTAGGTTTGGAGAATATTGCTTGACAAGAATCTTCCTAGTTCTAAGAATCCTTGTGGAGGAATGATTTCTATGCAATCCTTGTGGAATTTGAGTTATAAAGTTGTGGGACCACAAAGAACCAAAGTGGACCCAAACTAGGTCAAGGATGTGGAATTGATCAACACTAGAAGGGCTTAACCAGTTTAGGGAGGAGAATAGAATCAAAGGACCAATTCTATTTTGAAATTTAAATGCAATGATCCAAGTGCGGACACTAACCCAAATCAACCTAGGGAAAGAAATGGTATCATGGCTAGGGCTTGCTATATCTCAAGATTCCACCGTCGGATTTGCTTTAAACTTGAAGGACCTCTTGAGCAAACATCAATGAAATAGTAGACCAAAATTCAAGGGCTTTGGATGGATACAAGGAATTTTTCTTGATGCCCTAGGTGACCCTCTAGGGTTAGGCCTAGAATTGAAGAAAGTGGAGAAAGAGAAGTAATTTTGACCACCAAAAGGATGCGAGGATCAGTGGCTTGCTTCTTGGGCTTAATGGAATCAAGATACACCTAGATCGAGGATTTCCATGAGATAAGGAGCCCAAATTGACCTTCACTAGCCTTTCCAAGTGCAGTGACTAGGTTTATTAGGGATTTATACTTCAAATTTGCAAAGAAGATGAAGTTTCGAGGTCTTTCCACCTAAGAGGCGACTCTAGGAACATTTACCCAATCCATCAAAGGGAAACACAAGCATTTAATCACTTATTCAAGGTCTCCAGAAGAATTTCGCATTACTTATAACCCATACACAGATAATGATAATAATAACATGCATTAGACAAGTAAGATAACAAGAATAACATTAAAATTTCACTTACATGAGAGAGAGGGTATATCCATTCATCAACTTTGCATTAGAAAGAAGCTCTAAAGACAATAGCGAAAATCCAAACATCATAGTGCATAAAGAAAACTCCAAAATTTCAGCCCAACAACAAGTGCGAAATTCTCTCATTAGATACTAATCCAATCCAATTGATGATGAGAGGAATCACTGAACCTCTCATCAATTTATATCCTCTCTAAAGAGTTCGATTTGCCTAATTAGGCATAATTAAGCCCCAAACAATAAAATAATGTGCAATAATAAGATCCCTTAGTGAGAAGCTCGCCAAGATAGCTCCAAAATAGAAAGATAAGCCCCTCAAGAGGGAAAAATAGTAAGCATAATGAGCCATTGGCTCATTGAGAAGGCCTAGTGGAGTCCAAAGTGTGCTAAGGTCAGAAAATAGACTCCAAACATAGTGAATAAGGGGTTGGCCCCTTGATATCCAAGAAATTCATGTATGGTGTCCCCAATTGGTTGTGGGGACACAATGACATCCTCATGGGTCTCCAAGTGGATCGATGAAGCCTTTAAACCATCTGTAAGGGCTAGGATGATGACATAAGCCGTCCCTTCGTCTCCTGGGGTGAGACACATCCTCATTTAGACCCTGGAACCTATGCCAAGTGTGTGGTACAAGTGTGAAATTGGTTGGGCATGGTGATCCAAGTGCATCATCCTCATCCAAAAACGTGGAACACAAGCAATCACTGAATGGTGTTGGGGATCCATGAAGTGATCTCTGTTATGGTGGAATCCCACATCTCTCTATGCTCACCCTACAAGTGCCAATTTGATCCTCTAGAGGACTTAGACCCTGTATAGGGAGACCAAACCCCAAAGAGAGACCCACCTACAATCCTACATAAGATCTAATACATCCCCTTGCCCTCCAATACAACAAATCATTAGAGTAATCAAGTAAAAGAGCTTACAGATCATGGAACACAAGTGGGCACTTCATAATGGCATGTCGTTCCATAGTGGGCTTTGGCATGTAAAAGTTTCTCCAAGCTCAATAAGGGGGTTAACCAAGGACCCTATTAGGTGGTTTCAACCTTTAAAGGGGGTGACATGTCCATGGTACATTCATCAAGTGGTAGGTGGCATGTGATATAATGATAGAATGGAGTGGGGATTAGGGGAAGGCTCCAAGCCACATGCCATGGTACAAGGGTAACTATAATAGGGGAAGCCCACACTTAGGTATATGAGTGTAGGAGGGAGCAATCGTGGTACATGAGTTACCCCGAACTTCGTTTTTCCACCCTTCTTCATATTCCTTTTGTCTTTGATTTATTTTTCTACATAACTGCTCGGGGCTCCAAGGAATGAGAGCATGATGTGCAAGATACAATAGTAGATACCCCCTTTGAGGTGGGGCAGTTCATTGCCTAGCAGGGGTTGGGACAGTCATGGGTTCCTTGATGTGGAGGGGGCTCATCTAGGGCCCATAGGAACTAAGGTGATGGCCATAGATAAGGGGTAGAGCTCATGTTTGGCTTTTTCCCACGTGCTAAATTTGTATGCCCTGGCCATCTTTTCCATTTTATGGTACATTTCTTATTGTAATTGACCAAATTATGCTTTTTCTTTTCTTTTTAGCTGCATCAAATTTTAGGGCATCGTTCCAGACCTGACCCAAGGTGTGGGCAAGGGATAAACAGATTTAAAATGAGTGGAGGGGAGTGATGTATATGGTGTTGGGAAGCGGGACCACGGAACCAAAATCAAGATTTCCCATGTAGTGCCATCCCTAAAGCTAATAGCCACTAAAGGAGATCCACGAGACTAATATATAAAGCTAACCACCAAATCGGGCACAGGAGATAAGAGTACAAACCTAGCCCACTCTTTCCACTGAATCCCCCCACCAATTTTGAGATTTTGTGTATTTGGGGTAGCATCAGTTGTGCTCTAGGTCCCAAATTTTGAGGAAAGACTAAAGTTCACCTGATCTACAAGGCCCAGAAATCGATTTGGGAAATTTCATCTCATTTAGGAGATATTAAATTAATTAATTATTTTAATGTATTTCCTAAGTTAAAACTTAGGAAAATAAAATAGTTAAAGTGAATTTAATTAAACATGTGATGAAATTGTCTTAAGTCACACGAATCAAGCTTTCTTTTAATCTTAGCCATTGATTAAAGATCTAATCTTGGCCATTGATTTGTTAGCGAGAAAAGTATAAAGGAAAGGCTTGGGGTCATTTGTAAAACACACAAAAGCAGAGCACTGAAGCTAAGCTGAGATTCTAGGGCGGGGTTGCTAATAATTCTCAGAAGTGTTTCAGTTGCAGAGAGGGGAATTTAGACCAAGGGGATGATCTGATCCCGGGGTTTAGAATACACAAGAGGCAAAGAAGAGATCAGCAAAGACAGCGTAGAGGAAGGCAGCAACAGCAAACGCCAGCAGCAGCAGTGACAGCAGACGGCAACATCAACAGCAGCAGCAACAACAAGGAAAACGTGATTTTCAGGAAGCCCTTTAGGGGTTACGCAGAGACCCTTAGGGGCAGCATAGTGACTGTGTCACCTAGTCTGGGGTAACGCAGTCCCTTGCAGTGGTAGCGCTAAGCATTTGGAGGCCATCCGAGGCTGACGCAGAGCCCAGCAGGGGCTTCAGAGGCCGACGCAGTGTCTTTCAGGGGCAGATATGGGATTTGTAGGCCTAGATCTGGTAGAGTTCTGTAAATCCCGTTTGAGGGTGTGGATCGGTCAGTATTTTTGGTCTTAGATCAGCCAAGTGCTGTAGATCTAGAGTTTTCTCTGTAGCGTTTTCCAGATCTGGAACCCAAAGTTGTGTATTCAGAAATATTCTTAATAATAGAACCCTCCAGCAGCCAGAGACCGGTTTTCTCACATTGGGTTTTTCTGGGGACAGTTTATCCAGAAATAACTATGTCACTTTGTCTATGTGTGCATGTGCTTATTCTAGATCTGAATTGGTAGAGATCTATTATGTGTTTTTCTTTGATGTTAACTTGAATTTATTTAGTTGATAACTTGTATCAGTAGGAGAAGCTTAACCGGATTAACAGAAATAATTTCTGCATAAGAATTAAGATTCAGAAATTTCTACATGGAATCAGAGCAATTGCGAATCTAGAAGGGTCACCAGCTGAAGTATCTGAAGGATCTAGCTGCAGAAAGCAGCTGGAAAGGTAGTAGAAAAGCATATCTAAAGGGACAGCGCAGTTTTCAGGAGGAGATTCATGCAGAGGGAAGGGTAACGTTGTCCAACGTTGTGTCCTAACAATCCCACGCAATTACTGCGCATAGGCAGCTCAGAAACAACGTTGGTTGGGTCTGAAGCCAGCCAGTGTGATTTAGATCTAAATCTGTCAGATCTAGAAAAAGTCTGCAGAAAAGTTGCAGAAATTCAGAAGAGCTAGTGGGGTTAAACTTCTGAAGTTTTCAGATTTTTAACCTTAGCCCAAGTGACAAAGTTTGGGAAGAGATCAGCTTCTCAGAGAGTTTCTTACCAAAGGAAACTTGGAGTTTGGTCAGAGGATCAAAGAAGAAGCTGAATCATAGTTGATTTGGTAGATTTTCAAGGAGGGAAATCAAGTGTCAAAGGGAGCAGAGGATTCTGAATTCGAAAAGGACCCTAGATCCAAGATCTCTAGCCTAGAGAAGAGGAGCTCTGACACATTCTGAGCAGATGGCTCCTCATGGACTACGTGATCAGGATAGTTTAGAGGGCCTCTCAAACTTTTCGGTATGGCAAGCTAGGATCCTGATTGTCCTAGAGGCATATGGTCTAAGAGACCATGCAGAGCAGACCCTGGCCACACCGACAGATGTGGATCTCCTATGGAAGCATAGAGAAGCTGCTGGGCATGCCAAGCGGCTGATAATGCATAGTATCAAGGACCATATTGTACCACACATAGCTGAGAAGAAGACAACTAATGAGATGTGGAAGGCCTTGACTTCCCTATATGAGGGAAAATCAGTCCAAAGAAAGATGTTGTTGGAGGCCCAAATGAGCTCATTCATGATGACCAAGGGAGAAGACATCGAGCATTTCCTCTTCAGATTGCAGTCAATCAGGGATCATCTGACTGCAACGGGTGCAACCGTAGATGATGCAGTGATAGTCAGGACTGCCCTCAATGCAGTCACAGATGAGTGGGAAAGCTTTGTCCAAAGTATCTTGGGTAGAGCGGACCTCCCAGATTGGGACAACTTGTGGTCGATCCTACGCCAAGAAGAACTACGAAGGTTCACTAAGAAGCAGCACAGCCCTGCATTGAGCAAGGTTAAGAAGGAAGAGGAGGAAGATGCAGCCTTGGCATCAAAGAAGCAACCGAAGAAGAAGAAGGATCTTTCAAAGATCAAGTGCTTCTAGTGTGGTGAAATGGGACATTTTGCTAGCCATTGTCCAGAAAAGAAGAAGGACAAGGAAGCATCTTCTTCCAAAGCAGTGGTGGCAGATGATGTAGCCATGTGCGCTCATGAACCACGAAAGTGGGTCGACAGGGATCTATAGAGGATCTACAAAATCTGAGGCGAGATCCTTAAGCAGCTCATCTTTTGGATCACAAGCGAGCTACGGTAGCCTTAAGACAGTAGTGGGACAAGTGGAGCAGTGGGTGCATAGATCACAGATGAAGCAGGCAGAGGCAGATCTGAAGACTAGAAGGAGCAACGCAGAGCAAGGCAGCAGCAACGTAGAAGAAGTAGCAGCGCAGAGGCTGATGTGACTTCAGCAGCACAGAGTAGCACTTCTTACGCAGTGCAGAGTTGCAGCAGCACAGAGAGCTTCAGAGGGACAACGCAATGCAGCAGCAGTGTGATAGATTTCAGCACAAGGAGCTGATGTGACTTCAGTAGTGCAGAGGGAGTCTGATTATGCAGGCAGAGTTGTAGCTATGCATCATTCTTTAGATGCCAACACAGATCTATAGCCTATGGAGCTTCAGTGATGAGGATGCAGCCCATTTGACTTGTTTGTCAAAGAGTGGGCAGGAGATTCAGTTTTTTCTCTCAACAACTGAGGTTGCAGTTCAGCAGATCAACAGTGGCAGTGCTATGAGCAGCACAAATGTAGCATATTGAGAGAGAGTTGCAGTACAGTGGTTGCAGTGGCAGTGACAGAGTCATGGGCAGCAGTACAGAATGGCAGTAGCAGTGTAGAGTTGAGTGGCAGGAGGCCAAGCTTCAGTAGCACAGAACCAGTGCCCAAAATCATGTAATGCATAAGTGTGATGTATTGCTAGAGCACACCCTTGATGCTAAGAGGGAGTGTTGAGATTTTGTGTATTTGGGGTAGCATCAGTTGTGCTCTAGGTCCCAAATTTTGAGAAAGGACTAGAGTTCACCTGATCTACAAGACCTAGAAATGGATTTGGGAAATTTCATCTGGTTTAGGAGATATTAAATTAATTAATTATTTTAATGTATTTCCTAAGTTAAAACTTAAGAAAATAAAATAATTAAAGTGAATTTAATTAAACATGTGATGAAATTGTCTTAAGTCACACGGATCAAGCTTTCTTTTAATCTTAGCCATTGATTAAATATCTAATCTTGGTCGTTGATTTGTCAACGAAAAAAGTATAAAGGAAAGGCTTGGGGTCATTGGTAAAACACACAGAGGCAGAGCACTGAAGCTAAGTTGAGATTCTAGGGCAGGGTTGCTAACAATTCTCAAAAGTGTTTCAGTTGCAGAGAGGGGAATTTAGACCAAGGGGGTGACATGATCCTGGGGTCTAGAATACACAAGAGGCAGAGAAGAGATCAGCAAAGACAGCGCAGAGGAAGGCAGCAGCAGACGGCAGTAGTAGCAACAGTAGACGGCAGCAGCAGCAGACGACAGTAGTAGCAACAGTAGACGGTAGCAACAGCAGCAGTAGACGGCAGCAGCAGCAAGGACAGCATGATTTTCAGGAAGCCCTTCAGGGGTTATGCAGAGACCCTTAGGGGCAGCATAGTGACTGCATCACCCAGTCTGGGGTAACGCAGTCCCTTCCAATGGCAGCGCTAAGGATTTGGAGGCCATACAAGGCTAACGTAGAGCCCAGCAAGGGCTTCAAAGGCTGACGCAGTGTCTCTCAGGGGCAGAACTGGGGTTTCTCGGCCTAGATCAGGTTGAGTTCTGTAAATCCCATTTGAGGGTGTGGATCAGTCAGTATTTTTGGTCTTAGATCAGCCAGGTGCTGCAGATCTAGAGTTTTCTCTGTAGGGTTTTCCAGATTTAGAACCCAGAGTTGTGTCTTCAGAAATATTCTTAATAATAGAACCCTCCAACATCCAGAGACCGGTTTTCCCACATTGGGTTTTTTCAGGGACAGTTTGTCCAGAAATAACTGTGTCACTTTGTCTATGTGTGCATGTGCTTATTCTAGATCTGAATTGGTAGAGATCTGTTATGTGTTTTGCTTTGATGTTAACTTGAATTTATTCAGTTGATAACTTGTATAAGTAGGAGAAGCTTAACCAGATTAACGGAAATAATTTTTGCATAAGAATTAAGATTCAGAAATTTCTACAACCAATCCATGCCCAAAAGTGTCCATGATAAGTAAACAAAATTACTCAACTATACCAAACAAAAGCCATACCTTCCGGGTCTAGAGGCCCACCTTCAAACATGTGACAGATGGGAAAGGGATCATATGGCTAGCACAGGTGGCGAAGATAGTGGCACATCGAGCTATCTAGTGGCTACAAGGGCAGTTGGTTGTCGGTTGATGACCATCTAGGAAAAAAATATTTATCCTATGATACCACCCACAGATGGTGGGTAACATCTAGTTCCATCGTGGACATGAGCTCTCAAAAGAGTGCATGACCATACTCAAACGAGATGTCATGAGAACACCAACAATCTCTTGGGACCACAGACCTGTTATCCTACACATATCAAAGACCAAGCACACAGGGGCAGCATGTTTGTGGTGCCTTATGATCATCCATGCTTAGTATTAGGCCATAAAACGAACAAGACTATAAATTTTTATTCTAAATGCAATTTTAATCTAAATATAGCTAGCTTATCATGATAATATCATATAATGTTCGTTCTAATGGCAAATTCAACACGCAATGCATCCTACCCTATCATGCATATGGTACAATGTCAAGTGTCAAGGAAGGGGGTGATACGAATCAGTTTCACGAGTTGCAGCCAAAGTTCGTTGCTAAGTTTGGCAGCTATAATAATCTTCTTCGACCTTTGCATGTATCTTGACAGGCATAGGGTTTTTATCTATTAAGACTACACATCCCCAACCTTGTTTTCTCTTTTGGGCTTCCACTTCTTAATCGTCTTTTGATTAGGTTTCTTAAGGATACAAACCTCTTAAGAAGGGAGAATAGGGGATGGTTCCTTGGCCTCAGGAATTTTATGATAAGGGATGGGCCCTGGTTTTACCACGTCAGTAGGGTACATGGGTTCTCTGTAAAGGGTAAAGGGAGTTCCATCAGATTGCAGGATGGTGACATAGGATAAGTCCATTTGGAGTTGACCACCAACAGTAGCACCTCATTTTCTTGACAAAAGCATTCCCCACACATCGGGAATATCTATGACCACAACGTCATGACTAGGGATACATCTGGGTTCATGGATAAGGAAACCTTTAGATCCTTTATGAGGCCTTCTACTTCAATAGGCTTGGAGTTGAAACCACAAACCACCCTATATTCACAAGTAGTGCTAAGATTCAGTTGCTTCATGACTATTAATGGCATGATATTTGCGGAAGCCCCTGAATCCAGCATATAGTTATGTAAGAGGAGGTCATTGATAGCTAAGGTGAGAAAAAATGGCTCATGTCCTGGATTTGATTTGGAAAAGTGAATGTTTTGCAATGTTAATGGTGTGTCCTCTTCCTTTACAAACCCGAGGGCTTTCTTCATTTTCCATTCTTGATTGGGAGTTTCACAATTTCCTTCAAAGGGACTTGCACAATCATGTTTCCTATAGCAACATCTAAGTCGAGATCAAGCTCCACCTCCTTACCCTTGGACTTGAGTTTGGGCTCCCATCTTGGAGGGTTCCCCTTGGAATTCTCTTTCTTCAAAGGATCTTTCTTAGGGGGGTCCTTAGGAGGAGGATCTTTAGGAAGGGATTGCTTAGGAAGTGATTCTTTTGTGTCAAGCTCCTTTGAGGTGGAAGGACGGTTCTTGTCATTCTTTCTTGAGTATTGGATCCCTTTAAATCTCCCACTATCATCAACATTGAGGATCGGTTATTCCTTAACAGTCACTTCACTAATGGGAGGATGAGTATATGAGCCACCTAGCAAAATGTGAAGGCTTAAGATAACACAATGTTAGCTTGCTCATTGATTTCTTCATCTTCACTCTCATCCTCATCACTTTTCTTATCCTCAGAGGATGATTCTTATTCCACAACATTTTTCAAAGCCAAAGTGTTTAGGACTTGAGATGAGTTAGGATTATCTTCATCATTTTGGTTCCTAGGGAAAGGCTTGCCTTTAGGAATATAATTTGATTTTTGAGCCCTTTCCAAGGTGGTGAGTTTGTTCATGTATAACTTTTGATGAACATCTTCTCATGAACATATCCTCAAATTGGTCAGAGTTTTCTACACATCCTAGGGGAGGACTTAAGTACTATTCCCTAGCTTTCCCCTCAAAAGATAATGCAAAAAGCATCATGATCCTATCTTCATCAAATACCAACCTAGGAGAAATGGCCCAATAGAATTCTTCAACATGGTCACGAGCACTTATGGTAGGATCACCCTTGAACTTGGGTAGCCAATTATTATATTTTTCAGGTAAAGGCTTAGGATCATTACTCAAGTTTAGAGGGCCAAAGACACTAACAAAATGCCTCTCACTTCGTGACATTTTTGGCTGGTCTTGGTTTAGGCCGGTGGTAGAGTCAGTTGCCCTCTCAAGGGTGTGATCACCAACCTTTTCAAATTCAGGGAGAAGGCTAGTTCTAACAGGTGATGGAGTTCATTCTCCCCTTCTTGCAGCGTCCTTAATTAAAGGAGGAATGTTGTCACCTTCAAGCAAACTAGGGGATTGGACAATGAATGGAGTGGCCATAGGAATATTTCAATTGTCGTTTATGAATCAATTCCCTAATGGTTCACTAGGGAGGTAGACCTAATTCCTCCCCAGAAACGGCGCCAAATGTTACCACTCAAACTAGCAGGGGTCCTAGGAGGGGATCCTAAAGAGAAACTACTAGGTCAAGGGGCAACAATGGAGCGATAGCCCACTGTCACCTCAACTAAGGCTCCCTGCTCTATACGGACTTTCACCAATAGGAGTCCTGGTATGAGAGGAATCACAAAAAAGGATGGATCAATGATAAGATATGGTAATTCCTAAATCCTGTTCACAAGAGAGACTCAATTAAATGGCTTGCTTGCTTGAGAAGCAAGGTGATGGGCTCTCTAGGAAGGGCTAAGAGGATATTTGAGCCTACGTTTGGAGAATATTGCTTGACAAGAATATTCCTACACCTGAGAATCCTTATGGAGGAATGGTTTCTATGAAATCCTGGTGGAATTTGAGTTATAAAGTTGTGGGACCACAAAGAACCCCAGTGGACCCAAACTAGGTCAAGGATGGGGAGTTGATCAACACTAGAAGGGTTTGACCAGTTTAGGGATGAAGGAGAATAGGACCAAAGGAAAATTTCTCTTTTGAAATTTAAATGCAATTATCCAAGTGAGGACACTAACCCAAATCAACCTAGGAAAAGAAATGGTCTCGTGGCTAGGGATTTCTATATCTTCATATTCCACAGTCAGATTTGCTTTAAACTTGGAGAACCTGTTGAGCAAAGTTCAACATAGTAGTAGACCAAAATTCAAGGGCTTTGTATGGCCACTAGGAATTTCGCTTGATGCCCTAGGTCACCCTCTAGGGTTAGGCCTAGAATTGAGAAAAGTGGAGAAAGAGAGGTAATTTTGACCACCAAAAGGATGCGCAGATCAGTTCCTTGCTTCTTGGGCTTAATGGAGTCAAGAAACACCTAGATCAAAGATTTTCGTGAGCAAAGGAGACCTAATTGACCTTCGCTAGCCTTTCCAAGTGCAGCAACAAGGTTATTAGGGATTTATACTTAAAATTTGCAAAGGAGATGAAGTTTTGAGGTCTTTCAACCTAAGAGGTGCCTCTAGGAACAATCACCCAATCCCTCACAGCGAAATGCATGCATTTAATCAATTATTCATGATCTCCAGAAGAATTTCGCATTACTTTAACCCATACACGAATAATGATAATAATAACATTCATTAGACAAGTAAGATAACAAGAATAACATTAAAATTTCACTTACATGAGAGAGAGAGTATATCCATTCATCAACTTTGCATTAGAAAGAAGCTCCAAAAACAATAGCGAAAATCCAAACATCATAGTGCATTAAGAAAACTCCAAAATTTCATCCCAGCAAGAAGTGTGAAATTCTCTCAAGTGATACTAATCCAATCCAAGCGATGATGAGAGGAATGAATGAGCCTCTCATCAATTTATATCCCCTCTAAAGAGTTTGATTTTCCTAATTAGGCCTAATTAAGCCCCAAAGAATAAAATAGTGTGCAATAATAAAATCTCTTGGTGACAAGCCCACCAAGATAGCTCCAAAATAGAAAGATAGGCCACTCAAGAGGGAAAAATAGTAAACATAATGAGTCGTTGGGCCATTAAGAAGGCCTAGTGGAGTCCAAAGTGTGCAAAAGTGAGAGACTAGACTCCAAACATAGTGAATAAGGGGTTGGGCCCTTGATATCCAAGCAAGTCACGTGTGGTGTCCCGAATTGGGTGTGGGAGCACAATGACATCCTCATGGGTCTCCAAGTGTATCGATGAAGCCTGTAAACAATCTGTAAGGGCTAAGATGATGTCATGACTCATAAGCCCTCCCTTCGTCTCCCGTGGTGAGACACATCCTCATCTGAACCCTGGAACCTCTGCCAAGTGTGTGGTACAAGTGTGAAGTTAGTTGGGCAAGGTGATCCGAGTGGATCATCCTCATCTAAAAAGGCTGAACAAGAGCAATCACTGAATGGTGTTGGGGACCCATGAAGTACTCTCTCCTATGGTGGAAGCCCACAACTCTCTACGCTCACCCTACAAGTGCTAATGTGACTCTCAGGAGGGCTTAGAACCCGTATAGGGAGACCAAACTCCAAATGGAGACCCACCTACAATCCTGCATAAGATCCAATGCATCCCCTCGCCATCCAATACAACAAATCATTAGAGTAATCAAGTAAAAGAGCTTACAAATCATGGAATATAAGCGGATACTTCATAATGGAATGCTCTTCCATAGTGGGTTTTGGCATGTACAGGTGTCTCCAATTTCTATAAGGGGGTTAACCAAGGACCCTTTTAGGTGGTTTCAGCCTTTAAAAGGGGTGACATGTCCATGGTACATTCATTAAGTGGTAGGTGGCATGTGATATAATGAAGGAATGGAGTGGGGATTAGGGGAAGGCTCCAAGCCACATGCCATGGTACAAGGGTAACTATAATAGGGGAAGCCAACACTTGGGTGTATGAGTGTAGGAGGGAGAAATCGTGGTACATGAGTTAACCTAGCCTTTGTTTTTCCACCCTTCTTCATATGCCTTTTGTCTTTGATTGATTTTTCTTCATAACTGCTCGAGGCTCCGAGTAATGAGAGCATGATATGTAGGATACAACAGTAGATACCCCCTTTGAGGTGGGGCAGTTCATTACCCACCAAGGGTTGGTACAGTCATGGGTACCTTAATGTGGAGGGGGCTCATCTAGGGCCCATAGGAACTAGTGTGATGGCCATAGATAAGGGGTAGATGTCATGTTTGCCCTTTTCCCACTTGCTAAATTTGTATGTCCCAACCATCTTTCGCATTTTTTAGTACATTTTCTGTTGTAAGTGGCAAAATTATGCCTTTTCTTTTATTTTTAGCTACATCAACCCCTGGATCATCATTCCAGGTCCAACAAAAGGTGTGGGCAAGAGGGGGGAGGGCTAACCCTTTGTGGACCCAGTGGACAAATGTGGACACGGTTGGGAGAAGTGATAAATGGTGTTAAAATAAGCGGAAGGGAGTGATGTATATGGTGTTGGGAAGCAAGACAACGCAACCAAAATCAGGATTTCCCATGTAGTGCTAGCCCTAAATCTAATATCTAGTAAAGGAAATCCCACGGGACTATGATATAAGGCTAACCACCAAGTCGGGCAGAGGAGACAAGAGTACATACCTAGCCCACTCTTTCTGTCGAATCCCCCCACCAATCCCTGCCCAAAAGTGTCCATGATGAGTTAACAAAATTAAATCAAATTCTAAAATCAAACAAGTTAAATCCTTTACATAAGCATAGAGAGAGCCCTCTCTGAGTCCAGGAAAGCTAGGTCCTAGGAATCCAAATATTGGTTTGATGTTACCCTTGTCTTTTTGGTCATTGCCAATCTGCCAAAACTACGGAGACCTAACAACTCATACATTCGAACAATTATGGAATGCATGCATTCAAAAAGAAGTCTAAAGGGCCAAGGAAGAAGATAGACCTATCCAAGATTGAATTCTACAATTGTCACAAGATGGGTCACTATAAAAGGGATTGTCCTGAGAATCCAGGAAATAAAAGGAGGGACAGGGATCAAGCAAACTTTGTCAAAGAAGGTTCAACAAAGAAAAACAAGATGGAAGAATCTGAAGTCAAAGACTTATTTTCTAGGGACTCTTAAGGAATTTATCCCATACATATCCTTCTACTCTAGGTTTTGAATTGTTTTCCTTTATGATTTAGTACTTGTAGGTTTAAAATGCTTTGGAAAAACATTATTGAATTGTTTTGATAAAGTTATAGGTATCCCTCGAGATTGGATTAAGAGGGAGCCCTCACCATTTTACCAAAGATAAGTATCTTACTCCTTGTATTATCTTTCTATATTTGGTTTCCCTCTCTTAACTAAGATGCATATGTATTAGATTCTAATGTGATTAATCCGGAAAGACATTTATCTAACATATTTTCCTTGTTTAGGAAAAGCTTGTTGAATGCTCAAGGGTTATGGAGGACACCTCACAAAACAACGAATGACAAAAAGTCTTTCTGCAAGAGAATTTCTTCAAGGATTAATGTCCTACAATGTTTGTTAAGTAACAACTCAAAGGTATGTCTTAGATCATAAGCTCTATTTTCTTCGTGATAAAGGTATATTCATTCCTTCTAATAATCTGTTTTACATTACTAACATGGTTATGTCTAGGACCTTTGAATCATAAAGATTCTTATTTGGGTGATTAATCATTAGATTGAATCTACCCTCTTTATACATTTGATCATTCTTGTGGAACCCTTGAAGGTTCTCTATAAAAACCTAACCTAAGGGTATGTTGATGCTAATGTGAAAACCCTAGTCCACTTAGGGTTATTGATGAAATCTAGAAAATTCTATTCATTTGATGTTTAGGGTTTTGATACTATTATAGAAACCCTAGTCCTTTAGGGTTTATTGTGTATTGAAATACTAGATCTTTAGGGTTTTAGGTAAATTAGGGTTTATGAGAAAAACCCTTATAATATCTATAGTAAGTTCCTGGGAATGAAACCCTAGGTGTATGTTTGTCCGTCTACTCAAAATCCTAGCCTGATCAAGTTTGGTGTATGTCTAAATGTTTATATCTTGAATTTGCCTGATAGATGTTGTTGTGATATGCTTGCACATAACTATGAAATCCTAGATATGTATATGTGCTAACCTAATTGTTGATGCACATAAAGTGTAAATTCTAGGGTTTGTAACTAAGCCCTAGTAGAAGTTTGATATTCTAGGATATGATGATATTGTTTCAAATGTGATGATAAGGTCTAGTGCTTATAAAGAGTTGGTCATGTTTTTGAAACCTTAGATTGTGCTATGATTGGTTTTAATTGTTGATATCTAAGGCTTAGTATGGAATCTAGGGTTTTAATTAACTCCTAGTAGAAATCTAACATATAAATTCTGAAAATTGTTAAATAAATTGTAGAATTGTACTTGTTTGAATTGCTTCTAGGGTTTGCAATATATCATAAAAGAGTCTTCCATATCTCTGAAAGTAATATTGAGACCCTAGATATAATGAGACTGATATCTTGATTGAGTTACTTTAAATGATGTGATCTAGGGTTTATAACCAAACCCAAGCAAAAAGTTGAATTATAGAAGTATGTGCCTCTTGATGATTATGAACCTAACTATGTTTAGGTATTTGATGTCTAAAATATGATTATGATATAATTAACTTCATGCTTCTGTATATGTATTTGGTTGTACTTGTTGTTTAAGTTGTGCAGGTACATAATCTTCAAGATGTTGAAGATATTCGTAAGTAAAATTGACTTGATTGATAATCATGATGAAGGAAGTTATATGAATGATGATGATCAATATGACTTTGATAAGAAGGATTGAAGCCAAGAAAGATTCTCTAATGTCATAGAAAGTGGTTGATCTCCCTAAGTTAAGAGGGGCATGGATAAAAGAAAGGGTATATCACCCAAGTTGAGAGGGATGACATATTATAGTCATGATTGATACCTTGAAGAAGAAATTGGAGAATGTTTATTTGAGGTGTTGTTGAAAGAAGGAAAGTAGGATATGGTTGTAAAATATATTGTTCCATGTGAATTAGGAAAGGAAGTTGTATGGTTGAGGAAGCTTCTATCAAGATTCGTTTGGGAAGTCTCTAAGTCCTACTGTAATAAATTGAGACAATCAAGGCAACATCAAGACGATTAAAGACCCCGAAGGTTTGTGTTTAATTATGTGTATTTGAAATTTTGTTATTGATTTGGGTTGTGTTTGTACAGGTAAAGCTCTCGAAGTTTTGGAAGCATGCATGATGTTACCGATCTGTTTGATTGGGAGAGATTTGATGCTATCGATTTGAATAATCGAGAGTGTTGAGGCATCGTGTATGCATGGGAGGACATCTGGCCGACCTATGTGTTGATCTCTAGTTTCGAAGTAGGGAGGGTGGCGTTGGTCCTAGAGCTCTGACCTTGCATTACGCACCTAGTTCCCTGGGTTGATGGTTAGTAAGTAATCCTGATGGTACGTAGAGAGGTTGAAAGCTTTAGTCCATATTAGTCCCACCCGAATAGATTGCCCTGGTCAGGAATCTAGTCTGTGGCATCATGTGTTCCTAAACACTTCATGGTTCATGTATTTTGAGATCTTCCATGTACTTTTATATATATGTGATTATGAATACCTCCCTAGTTAAGAGGGAGTGTTGAAGAATGTAACTAGGTTCGGTCTTCATAATTGTATTTGAGTCATAATGAAATCTATTTATCAAAAGAGATAAAAATAAATTATTATTATTATTATTATGACTTATTAAAGCATGGGTTTCATGCTTGGGTCATTATGTTCTAGGTCAAAGTCCCCATTGAGGACTTCTAGGTTTTATATTGATTCATTAGAGTCATTGTCCATTTTATAACACCCTTCTCGGGCTTTTAAATCATGTAAAAAGAATTATTATTGAGTCAAATAAATCATTTGTCACCTCCACACCAAATCAGCCGTCACCTGATCAAGTCGGCCTACATTAGGGTAATTTGACCCACATAAGAGGCTATAAATAAGTGCAATTTGATATACAAGAAAAGGAGGCAGAAAATGTGAGAAGTTGCAAAAGAAGGAAGAGAATTGCAGGGAAATTCAAGATTGAGGTATTGGGCCATCTATCTCTCACACGTGCAAAGTTACTGGGCAATTGCAGGAGGTCGAACTGCTGCTACTAGGTCGAAGTTTTGTTCTTAGTACTAGGTCGAAGTTCTATTCTTGCTACTTGGTCGAAGTTTTGTTGTTGCCACTAGGTCGAAGTTCTAGGTCGAAGTTGCTACTGGAAGGTTATCATCTAAAGAGGAAAGGAGGGATGACTTGATGATTGGAGAAAGCCTGTGTCTAGGTCAAAGAGTCTTGGATTATCTCATTTTGTCTTGTGAAACTACTGAAGGAAGAGTTGTTGACTGGGTTTTTCCCTGGTTGTCTGCCTACATTTGGTGTATTTGATCTTCATGTTATGGTTTTGCTAATTGCTATATGAACTAAGCTAAAATAAGAACACAAGAAAGATAATAAGAACATAAGAATATCACAAGTAATTATCAATATAAGAAAATATTTCTTCCTTTCTGATTTTCCAAAAACAAGTAGGTTGATAAACCACTCAAGTGCTTGTTGTAAGGTTGATAAACCACTAGGCAGGGAGACAATCATTGGGGTGCTTGTTGAAAGGGGTTGATAAACCACTAGGTGCTTTGTTGAGGAAGTTGATAAACCACTGGGTGCTTGCCTTGAAAATACAGTTGATAAACCACCTATACAGAAACCCCATACTCCTGGAGGATTGAGAAATACCCTAGCTGAACTTGAACTGAAATCCCTGATAAAACACTCCCCCTTTAAGTGGATCTAGCTTGGGGGTGGTTAGCTGTAAGAAAGCCTGCAGTGTAGCTGGCCTATGGTTGGGTGGAGAGTTGAAGTCCCTCCCTCAATTTCCAAACTTTAAGATACTCAGATAAGTATATTCACTTTCACATGGGTTGCACTATAGTAAATGATATTATTTTTCATGAAGGTTATGAATGTATTAGCATTGTTAAATAAATGAGAGTGTTATTTCTGGCTAACTTCATTGAGATGCATGTGTAAGTATTCCCATGGTTGGAGGGATTTGCATATCCCTAGGTTGTTGGTACTTTCAGTTAATTTAAGTCTAAGTACATAATGCGAAATTTATGTTAATGTGCTCAATTAACTAGAATGGGATATGGAATCCTTTGCCTGGTTAGGTTGTGGTTATAATTGTTTAAAATTTTATATGTATCCATGCCATGATGAATGTTTGCTAGAGAAGCGAATAATCCCTATGCAGAGTTTATCTAATGATGTGTATATATATGTGCACACTATTGTTCAGAGTGAAATTATTTAGCAATGTGGATATGAACTCTAGGCCTACAGACTGACACGCTTGTAGCAATGTATAATGTTACATAGACAAGAGTTAAACTTTGAGTGTGTTGATTAGGGTTATTTACTTACACTCTTGAGAATGTGCATCATTTTCCTTTTGTCGTAATATTATGCCAAGCTGCAATCAGACCTAAGGAAGTCTCAGTATAGCCTTGGAGAACCCTGAAGTTCATAAGTTTGTGAGTGATCTACACAAACCTATATTATGGCCAAATAAGGCTTCGAATTAAATTATACATGCGAACCTTTGTTTCGATGAAATTGGGGAATGCGGTACGAGAATATCCCCAATGCCTGACATGATGTTTCATGTCGAGTCACGCCTCCATCGCTAAGTGGTACACCTTAATTTTTTTGGGTAATGAGTGCTAGAGCGCGCGAACAGAGAATTTCCCATCACATGCTACGAATATTAACATTACACTGTGCCTCCCAAGGAAAGTGGTGCATAATGGTCCAAGCGTTGTTGATAGAAGGTGTGAGATGGAGTTTTCTTCATCACTTATCACGAAGTTTAATGTCGCACCACACCCATGTGGCTTGAAGCCTGGCCGTGACACTACAATGTCGTGGTGCAGAGGCAGTACGACAATATCCCTATCCCAAGAATGTTGAATGGTGAATCTAGCAGTTAACGGTGGAATTCATGCCGTAGACATCAAAACAATTAATGTGAAATCTTAAATTCCCACGAAAGGTCTAGTTCTCTGGGACCCCTTGGAAAGGGCTAAGGTGGTGGGTGCTTCGTAGACAAGGTAGGGCTACGTGGACATCACGTGGATGATGAGGTGGATATAGGGCTAACTTGGCGCCTACATGGCATGGTACATGACAGGCTAGCTATGGTGCTACAGGGTCTAGATGTAATACATGGCACCAACATGAGGTCTATGTGGCCCAAGACCACGTCATCACAGACCGCGGACCCCAACTAAGTGTTATGATGTTTATTTGCAAAGAGTCGTAGTAGACTGAGGCTGCGAGTGATAAATTTGCAGGCAAAGGACATAAAGAATTTGATGTCCAATCATGTCGCGGAAGTTCACACGCAGTAGTTTTCCAAAGGAAGAGCGTGGGGCGCGAGGACTTGGCAGGGGCCATGTTAGTTCACAATTGACGTGGCATATCCACACATGCCACTAGGCAGCGCCATGTGGCAGTATACATTGATGTGGTAGGGAGTTAATGAATAAACCTTCTAATGGGCATAACTCTCAATCCAAGGGTCGGATTGAGATAAACATTATATCGTTGGAAAGCTCTCGACGAGCCAAACATGATGATAGTGTTGATTTTAGATTTCAAGGAGGATTTTGTCACCCCATCTTCACAATAAACCTTGGAGATTGGGTTATTTTTAACATAAATCCCTCCCTACAACACGAGCATAATTTAATGGGGTGAGAGGGTGCGTTACACTGTTGTCATCCAAGCTCTTCAAGGTTGATGTGGTTCAACTCAGGTCTCATGGATGAAAGAAAGGTCCATCTATATGTGGTCGGAAGCAGAGGGGAAGCCATCTACTCTGACGTTTAGTTCCTTACAACACCTAATCCTTTCTTCTTTGAACTTTGCCTGCACTGCAATCTCCATAATCAATGGTGCTTTCTTTCCCTTAAACATCTAAACCAACAACTTTGTTTTTCAATGTCTTTGTATGGATTGTTGATGTATTATTGTTTCCTCTTGAAGGTCTTCTTGTTGATTAAGAATTGCAGCATTTATACTTTTAAGGTCTGTAATTTCAATCAACTGCCATTGAGTTTCTCGGGAGAGCAAGTGGGGCTATTCACATGCTGAGGACTTTTGTTCAAGTTCCAGGCACTTTTATTCCATATTTGAGTGCTTTTACTCAAGGCTCGAGTATTTCTTCTCAAGTTACGAACTCTTCAAATTCTGCAAAGCTATTTGCAAAGTTCACATATGTGGTTAGTGTCTCTCTCTATAATCCGTGTTATTTATGTACAACATCGAGCAATTCAGCTCTAACCCATTGCAGTTCTATTATCCACTTTGTTAACCTCTGATACTGCAGAAAGGGCGTCAAAACTTGGAGCATACCCTTGGCTAAAGGTGGGGGTCTCAACTAGGTTAGCCATTTTTAGCTGATTCAGAAACAGGCCAGGAGAGACCCTTGTGTAGCCAATCTGCAATGAGAAAGTTAATTCCTAGACACAGAAAATGGGGTCAACATAGGCTCACAGGACTACTCAATATGAGAATATGCCCATAATTGTGAATTCCAAAACTCATCTAGGGCTTTCATGAGAAATAGAGGCATCTTCAAATTCTCTTATTTTGAAGCTTGCCTATTGAAGATAGTTGTATAACAGATGGGATGACCCAAGAACAGAGACAAATGGGTTAGAGTCTATCCGAGACGAATGGGTTAGATGCATAACTTAGCTAGGGTAATGGAACAAATAGCCAAACAATGAAGAAACAAAAGCATATATCTTTGATCTCAATCGTCTACTAGAAGGGAGGATAGTTGACTTGGATAGTTTCAATGAAGAAATGGCTAACTTGGAACATAATCTTCGGATAATGGAGAAGTGTAAATCTAGATTAAAGTTAAGGGCAAGGTTAAGATAAATGCAAAGAAGTTGTTCTTCCCACACTCTCCTATTGGATTATATCTACAATTTGGGCCAAAAAACATGACCAAGTCTCCAAGGATAGAGAGACTTTTATTGAGTTCTACAAAACAGAGTGGGACATCATACCGGAGGACCTTTTAGGATAGGTGAGGAAGGCCATTAGTCAAGATATCTTGGAGAACAGACCAATGTTGGCATTTTCAAATTAATTCCTAAAGCCTCTAACAGAAACTCAATAAGTGGTTGGAGATCAACCACTCTACTTAAAGTAGCATATAGATTCTTGCTAAAGATTCACCCAAAAGAATTGAACATGCGGTTGTCTGGGTTGTATGCATTGAATAGATCAGTTTGTCATCCTAGGAGGCAATTGAGTGGGCAAAGGAGACTCCTTAGAAAGCCTTGTTATTTAAACACGACTTTAACAAGATCTGTGACAAGTCACAAAACAGTATAGGACTGTGTCATAGACACGATAATGTGGCTTGGATTTGGTCCGAAGTTCAGAGCTCAACAGTGAATGTTTTATTTTCCAGAGCCCCAATTGATGTCAGGGTTAATGGACATCTAACCCATCTTATTGTTTTCTATATATCCTACAAGACAAGACTATCCAGTAGCCCCTCTCTTATATGCTATTACAGTAGATGAAGTAAGCTATTTAGTACAGGTTGCAAGAATTCAAGGGTAGATCAAGGGAATCTCTCTTTCAGGGGGCAAGAAATGTCGAATGCTGATTTTGAGAATGATTTGACACTTTCTCCAATGTTAACTCGATCTTTTATCACTGGCACAATTAACCATTTAGAAACTTTCTGCTCCGCTTCAAGTGCTAGAATCAGTGATCATTAACAAAAATTTGTCTTATTGGCTCAGCCACTATTACTGATTGGTTGCACCCTTCCTGGAGGACAGAACAGAGTAGTGCTTTGTGATTCCATATGCCTATATGTTCTCTCAAGGACAAGTGGGACAGAGTATCAAACAAAGTGGAGAACATGACCAGTAAAGTAGAGCCAGCACTTATCCAGCAAGGAAGTTAACAACTGTTTCCAAGATCCTAGCTAAGCATCTTGTTTACTATTCCTTGTCTTCCTAACCAATGCCTCTAATTATTCCAAGAATCCAAATTAAGAAGCATTTTTCACAGTTACAGACTGCAAACCAAAAGGGAAACAACATCTTCCACTAGTATCATGTGAGGTTTGATCACTGGAGAAAGATAAAGGGGGGCCTGGATTGACAGATCAACATATCCAGGCACTTAGTTCTGTTTGAGCATGCATTTAACGAAAACGAGGCTAATCCAAACATTTTATGATTGATTTATCAGTTTAAGAAGCCTGTTATTAAAGTAGATTACTTTTACTGTGGCATATTCCAGTGACAATTAAAATTCTGTTTTGCAGTTGCTTATCACTTCATTGGCTACAATAGCAATTTACCTAAAATGAGCGTTTTCATCATGGGGTAAAACATAGTTGCAACCGAGCTTCGGTGGCTCTAAAAACATTGATTGCACATTAAAGACACAGACGGATGCCACTGATGGACTGCAGAGTAATCAAACTCCCATACCTTCCATAGAAGATTGACAGGTCGAGTATTTTGCTTCGCAAAAGAACTGGCAAGTCAATTATGCAAGACAGTAGTATTATGATATATTTTGTTTCACCTTATTGCCAAGTGTGGATTTGTCCTGGACCTAATTTGTTCAGAGAAATAAATTTAATCCTTCTCTTTTATGTATATTGGCAAGGAAAGTGTCCCCGTCAATGAGAACTTCAGCACAATCATCCAATGATGAAGAACGAATAGGGCAATCTTCAAGACAAGGAGACTGAGAGAATTCCGGAATAATTTTACCCATGCTAGATAAGGATGTGAACTCTCACACAATTCCAGTTGTCTCTTTACAGATAGCAAGGAATTACTAGCAGTTCAACTTCCCTAGATCTCGTTACATTTTTTATCATTAGGAAATGCATTACCATAATGCCTATCATTGACTAACATTGACCACAAACCACGATTGCATGAAATAAAACATGAAAACACATTATCTACATAAGAATATGTAACTCGGTGCTGTTTTCCTATTTCAGAGTCTTTTCAACCCAAATTCCACTGTCTGAGACCAACAACATACAGCAGCTTATCCCTACATCTCATCATCAGATACCTCACTCTCTTCACATGTCTACAAGTTCAATTACATGCTATGAAAACATTTATAAACCCATGACCCAAAATCAAACCAAGAAAAGCACTACAGTGTACAGCTAATCAATAAACAGATTGAAGTGGAGGCAGAGAATAGACTGTATGTACCGGAGCATAAGGCAGAAGGAATAGCCAACATATGTAAACACCTTCCATGACCCACAAGGCTACCTGCAATACCCTCTGGTTTCTTAACTCCGCCTCTGAAAGTTCTGTTTCTCCGGAATCGATTTGAGCTTTGCAGATGCACTTGAGTGTGTTTGTGGGTCCCCTCCCCCCATCGAATTTCAGTTCAAGGCCATGTTTCCAAGCTGTGTCTTTAATTTCGGATTTCAGCCCAAGGCCATGATTCCAGACAGCGTGTTTGCTTGTGTTGAATTTGGCAGGTGCTGTTTTCGCAATTGGCTTGGGAAAGTATTGTCTGGTGACTCCAATTGAAGTGGATATGGGCGAGATGAATGTTACAGCCCGAAAATGGGCCATTTTTCAATTTTTTATCGCTTCCCTGTCTAATATTACATTTCCTGCCTGGTTGACATATAAACACTTCGGGAAGTTGTGACAGCTCCACTTCCGCAAAACTTATCATGAAAGACTGTGGCTCATAAATGGACACGGTAATGCCCTTCACGCTTATTGCATTTTACAAATACGTAAGGATTACAAATTGAAAAAATTGTTTTTTTATTTTTATAATTAAGTAAATAGTAATTGAGAAATTAAATTTAAATGTTTTGGTGTATTTTTTTTTTTAATTTATAATATGTAATTATATAGTGTTGATTAAAAAAGCATTCTAAAATGTCATTACAAATTGAACATTAAATAAGGGACACTCAAAATGTCAATGCTTGCTTAAAAATTAACCAGAGTCTAACTAATAGATGAGATGATAAATTAACATATATGTCTATCAGTTCTCGGGTCAATAGTGGAAGTGTGGTATATGAACAAAACTAACGAGGAGCAGAGGTCGCCTAGCAATACATAATATGTTTCTCTAAGAAATTGGATCTGACCATTTATTAGATCCTTTGCGTCCATGGTAAGGCTGAAGCAAAGCTAGATCCCTAATTGCACAAAAATCGAGAGAAATGGGACCTTATAATATCATTGTTTGGATCTTGATGTGACCATCTCTGTAGAAATTATACAAACAATATGCATATCATGGATTCAATCCGATCTAACAATGTACAAAAGCTAGATATTGAATCACTTCTACAAATCAATTGCGGAAATTAAACACAATCACCAATCACATGATGCAAAGAAGACTCAATCAAACCACAACACTGATAATTTCCCGGGGAAAGCTTGCTACTCAAAACCCCATTATCTTCTATTATATATTCAGCATGGATACATGAAACAATTACAATACACTCTTCTCACAAGAGTCTCATGTACTCAGTTAATTGTCTCACACTGTCCTCGACAAAACTGACCAACACTTAACCAATTCTCAGCCTCTAAATAGCCTGCCTGCCTTACGCAATTCCTGATGAATGAAATCCCTATTCTTTAGGATTTTTGGCCTTCCTAAAATGTGCAAGGATCATGGGCAATCCAATGAGTGTTTGGTTGCATGGGTGCAACCCAATAATCCTACAACTGATAGTTAACATCCCTTTCACCTTTGTCTCAACTTGGTCTCCACTGGAACTGACATGCATGCAGCTAATAATAGTAAATCCATTGCATGTTAGATCACTGATTGTGAATTAAATAATATTTAATTCACTTGATCTCTCACTAGTGCAACAAACGGTTACAAGTAGCACAACTGACTTTAACTCACTTAACTGAGTTAACTTATTACTCATGCATTAAACTAATACACCAACTGCACTTCAAACTCTGTTACAACTAGAATTACTCTGCATGCCTCACCAACTACCCTCAACTTGAAATTCATGAGCTAACTGAGTTTATCGCACTCAGTTAACTATTACAAGTGATTATGAGATAAGATTACATGTTATTGTCCATTTTATTTAAGGGAAAATTAAAATAAACACTGCACCAAATTTAGCCCACACTAGTGTAGGTGATGCTAAGGCCTCTTGGTCCCACACTAGTGTAGGTGCTGCTTGGACCTCTTGGTCCCACACTATTGTAGGTGCTACAATTTCTTATTGGACTTCAACACTCCCTCTCAACAAGAAAGGGATTATCCTTCACCCCGATCCTGCCTCTATGGTATTCAAATTTGCTCCTAGTGAGCGCCTTCATCAAAATATATGCATCTTGATCTTCTGTGGGAATGTACTGAAGTAACATTATGCGCCTCTGAACACAACCTTTGAGATGGTGGTATCATATTTATGTGCTTAGACCTATCATGAAATACAGGATTAGCCGAGAGTTTAATGCAACTATGGTTATCACAATGTATCACTGTCGAATCCATCTGAGAACCAAACAAACCAACCAGGATCTTTCTCATCTAGATGGCCTCACATGCAGCTTGAATTGCTACCATGTACTCTCCCTCCGCTAGACTGAGTGCAACAGAGCATTGCTTCCTGCTATGCCAAGAAACTATTGTCGATCCTATGTTGAATATCCCTCCTGATGTGCTCTTTCTGTCTGATGGACTACCTGCCCAATCTGCATCCGTGAAGCCTTGAAGCTTCACTCCCTCTTTCCTTCTGTACCATAATCCATACTCTATAGTGCCTTGGAGATATCTCAAGACATGCTTCCCCGCCTTCCAAAATACCTTGGTCGGCTTAACCATAGCTTGACTCAACTGGTTAACTGCGTAGCAAATGTCTGGTCTGGTGTTCACCACGTACATGAGTGAACCTACTAGCTGCCTGTAAACAGTAGCATCCACTACTTCTCAAGAAGTAGCATCCTCTTTCCTCCAATTTCTTGGAAGAGGAGTGTCCATGGGTTTACATCTCTCCATGTGAAACTTACCCAGTATCTCTTTGGCATACTTTCCTTGAGAAACAAAAAGTTCACCATCCTGCTGCCATATTTCCAAACCAAGGAAATAATGAAGGAGTCCCATGTCCTTCATTTCGAACTCCCTTGCAAGATCCTCTTGGAATGAGTGTATCAGCTACTCATCACCTATCAAAATTAGATCATCAACATAAAGTACGATAATCAAGAGCTTACCCTCAACCACAGTCCGGTACAGGTTTGCATCAGCTTCACTTTTGGTGAAGCCCAACCCGGTGAAATAGCTGTCAATCCGAGTGTACCAAGCACAAGGTGCTTGCTTCAGCCCATACAGTGATCTCTTGAGTCGACACACATGCGACTCACTGTCAAAGATCTCGAAACCTTATGGTTTCTCTATGTACACCTCTTCCTCAATAACTCCATTGAGAAATGCAATTTTTACATCCATCTGATGAATGCACCACCCCATTTGTGATGAGAGTGAAAGGATAGATCTAATGGAAGAGTACCTCGCGATTGGTGTGAAAGTCTCGTCATAGTCAATCCCCTCAATTTGTGAGAATCCCTGGGCCACAAATATGGCCTTGTACTTCTCCACACTCCCATTGGTAGCTTGTTTTACCTTGTAGATCCATCTAGATCCAACCACTAATTTACTGACTGGTTTTGGGACAATCTTCCAGGCATTGTTCTTGACATGGAGTCATACTCCTCCACCATTGCATCAACCCAAATTAGTTGATGCACTGCCTCCTGAAAGGAAGATGGTTCTATCACAATACACTTGCTCATAAGATCCATGTATCCAATGAACCTATCTGGAGATTGTTTTTATCTGTGCAGTGAAGTAGGGGCTCCTACATTCTCTGTTGCATCAAGTCTCAATCTATCGGCTTCCATGGTGCACCTTCTACCATTTCTGGTGGATGGCTCTGCGTGAATTTTTTCTGCCACTCCATGATCCTCCGCATGTGGCTGCTCCACATCTTGAGGCTCATCCTTTGGAACCAAGAGTTCCACCTCTGCATGCAAATCCAGCTCCCTCTCAAGAGACAATCACATGGCTTTCTCCTCATCAAATTTTATATCTCGTCGCACAACAATCATTCTGTTGTTTGGAAAATGCACCCGATAGTTGTGGGGAGTATCAATGTTCCCGAAAAAAATCGCAAACTCGTTTGTTGGTTCCAAATTTTTCCTAGCATCTTTGGTCACATGCACATAAACAAATGAGCCAAAAATATTAAAATTTGAAACATCAAGTTTCTTACCAGTAAAAGCCTCTTCTAGTGTACTCATGCCAAGTATCCTATGAGGAGAACGGTTCTGCACAAATACCGTTGTGTTGCATGCCTCCACCCATAGATGCAACGGTAGACCCTGATCATGCAACATCGCTCTTGTTGCACCCATAATTGCTATGTTCTTTCTCTCTGCGACCGCATTCTATTGTGGGTTATGAGGCACAATCAGTTCTCTCTGAATTCCTTCTTTGCTGCAAAAGTTCTTGAATTCATTGGCGATGTACTCACCACCATTGTAGCTCCAAAGAGCCTTCAATTTCTTCCCCATGTCTTTCTCCACCAGTGCTTTGAACTTAAGAAACTTTGAGAATGTCTGATCTTTCTTCTGCATGAAGTAGATCCAGTACTTTCGAGAAAAGTCATCAACAAATATCACATAGTACTTATGCTTTGTTGTTTAAGCAGTAGAGAATGGTCCACACACGTCTAAGTGAACTCTCTCAAGGATCCCCAAGGATTGGTTCTCCTTCTCATGAAAGGTGGCCTTTGCATATTTTCCCATAGTACATCCCTTGCATGTGTCTGACTGCGCAAGTGTACCCTTGGGAATACTCGTAGAAATCTGTTGCATGACCTTCAAGGCTCCATGGTGAAGATGGCCCAATATCTTGTGCCAAACTCATCCTCATCCTGACTCACCACTTTTTCCACCTTACCCATCAATATTGTGAAGCCATCAACATCAAGTTTATAGAGATTCTTAACTCAAATCCCAATCTTCTTGGCTTGTCCTATTGTTTTGTGTCATGGGAAAGCTTTTCTTTCACTGAAAATAAAATCATAGCCTCTATCCTCCAACATTGCAACTGAGACTAAATTTTTCTTCAAGCCTGGTACATGCATTACATATTTTAATTGAAAGGGTTTACCTAACTGTCTCTGGAAGGTAATGGTACCAATCCTGGTAGCACTGTACCTACCATCATCACCCATTTCGATATGCATCTAGATGTCCTTCTCCTCCAAGCTACTGAAAAGTTCTTTGTCTCCTGTCATGTGAAAGTATGCACCACTATCCAAATACCACACCGATCCCATTACACTTGACACCATGCATGTAATGAGCGAGAAGTCAAGCTCAAATTGTGAGGCCAAAGCCTCACCAGCTGCAGATCGTAAAGCCTTCTTGTTCTTCTTCTTTTGTGGATAGCTAGTGGCATAATGTCCATGCTCGTGACAGTGAAAACACTTCACTCTGGACATGTCACGCTTCTTGCCATCTTTACCGGACTTAGATTTTGAATGGAATTTATTTCCTTTCCCCTTCTTCGCCTTGGCAGCCAAAGCACAATCTTCTTCATCTTCATTCTTAGATGAAGATCCATCTCTGGTACTCCTTCTGAACTCTTCTTGCACCAAATCCGACCAAATTTGTTCCCAATCTAGCAGAATTTCCCTTCCATTGACAAAGTCATGACACTAGTACATATGGCGAAAATTCCGACACTTTAGTTCCGACACTTTTGACCAAATGTTGGAAATTTCCCCAAAATTTTATCAATTTTTCAAATCCCACCCACAACTGTCGCTATACCGACGTTTGGAGACAAGTGTCGGTATTGCGACACTTAGAGGTAAGTGTTGGTTTTGGGACGTTTGGAGAAAAGCGTTGGACTTACGACAAATTGGAGGAAAGTGTCGATCTTGCGACACTTAGAGCTAACTGTCGCTATTGCGACATTGGGAGCATAGCCTCAGACTTGCGATGGTTTAGCAGAAAGCGTCGGACTTGCGACATTGTGGAGGAGAGTGTCGGTCTTGCGACACTTAGAGCTAAGTGTCGCTATTGCGATGGTAGGCTATGGTTTTGTCAATTTTTTCCATGAAGGTTTGTTTGTCAAGGGGTAGACAATTGGGTGGGTTATCCACTACCAACCCATGAGAACAAAATGCAATTGGAGGAGATCTATGACGACTTACATTTTCCTTTGCTTGAATATTAATCTCCTAGCAATCTCCTATACAATTTGATCATCTTTCCACATAAATTATTTATGCCCAAACATCATTTTCAAGGACTCCCCTTTTCTACTATATAATTTTGACATGCCCATTGGCTCTCTTTCCTTGCAATGAATTTATGGTAATGGTAGGGTATATTTTCTTCTTAACTCCTAGCATAGGCTCAATTTTTTTTTTTTAATCTAGCGTTCCCATATCTCTAGGAGAAAAGTGTCAGTATTGCGACGGTTTGGGGCAAATCAAAGAAATGTTAACCATCAAAATTTTTAAGAAATGTTAACCATCAAAATTTGCTAAGTTGTGACCGCACGGGTGCCCTGTGCACGTTCGTGCGGCCCGTTTGTCGTTGCTCCCTTATGCATTCGTTCGGTCGTGCGCGTCATGTGAGGGCACCTGCCCAAACGTGTTCGGGTTGGGTCATTTCGTTTGAGGGCGGTCGTATCAAATTTGCTAAGTTGTGACTGCACGGGTGCCTTGTGCACGTTCGTGCAGCCCGTTTGCTGTTTTCTCCCTTGTGCCTTCGTTCGGTAGCCCGCCGTGTCGTTTCGTTTGAGGGCGCACGCTGAAACCCGTTTGGGTAGGGTCATTTCATTTGGGGGCGCCCGCCGAAACCCGTTCGGGTAGGGTCATTTTGGTTGAGGGCGCCCACCCAAACGTGTTCAGGTCGGGTCATTTCGGTTGAGGGCGCCCGGCCAAACGTGTTTGGGTCGGGTCGGTTCGGTTGTCATGGGCGACTGTATCAAATTTGCTAAGTACTTGTGACCGCACGGGTGCCCTGTGCACGTTCGTGTGGCCCGTTTTCCAGTTTCTCCCTTGTGCCTTCGTTCAGTCATGCGCGTTGTGTCGCGCTGTGTAAGGGTGCCCGCCCAAACGCGTTCGGGTCGGGTCATTTTGTTTCATGGCAGCCATATCAAATTTGCTAAGTTGTGACCACACGGGTGCCTTATGCACGTTCATGCGGCCCGTTTGCCATTTGCTCCCTTGTGCCTTCGTTCAGTCGGGCACGGCACCGTGTCGTTTTGTTTGAGGGCACCCACCCAAACCCATTCGGGTCGAGTCGTTTTGGTTGAGGGCACCTGCCCAAACGTGTTCGGGTCGGGTCGTTTCGGTTGAGGGTGCTCGCCCAAACGCGTTCGGGTTGGGTTGTTTCGGTTGAGGGCACTCGCCCAAACGCGTTTGGGTTTGGTCGTTTCGGTTGAGGGCGGCTGTATCAAATTTGCTAAGTACTTGTGACCGCATGGGTGCCCTATGCACATTCATGCAGCTCATTTTCCGATTTCTCTCTTGTGCCTTCGTTCAGCCATGCACGTTGTGTGAGGGCGCCCGCCCAAACGCGTTCAGGTCGGGTTGTTTCATTTGAGGGCGGTCGTATCAAATTTGCTAAGTTGAGATTGCACGGGTGCCTTGTGCACATTCGTGTGGCCTGTTTGTCGTTTTCTCCCTTATGCCTTCATTCGATAGCCCACCGTGTCGTTTTGTTTGAGGGCACCCTCCCAAACCCGTTCGGGTAGGGTCATTTCGTTTCAGGGTAGTCGTATCAAATTTGCTAAGTTGTGACTGCACAGGTTCCTTGTGCATGCTCGTGCGGCCCATTTGTCGTTTGCTCCCTTGTGCCTTCGTTTGGTAGCCCGCCATGTCGTTTCGTTTGAGGGCACCCGCCCAAACCCGTTCGGGTAGGGTCATTTTGGTTGAGGGCACCCGCCCAAATGTGTTCGGGTCGAGTCATTTCAGTTGAGGGCACCCGCTCAAATGTGTTTGGGTCGGGTTGGTTCGGTTGAGTGCACCCGCCCAAACGCGTTTGGGTCTGGTCGTTTCGGTTGAGGGCAGCTATATCAAATTTGCTAAGTACTTGTGACCGCACGGGTGCCCTGTGCACGTTCGTGTGGCCCATTTGTCGGTTTCTCCCTTGTGCCTTCATTCAGTCGTGTGCGCCATGTTGCGCTGTGTGAGGGCGCCCGCCCAAATGCGTTCGGGTTGGGTCGTTTTGTTTGAGGGCGGTCATATCAAATTTGCTAAGTTGTGACCACACGAGTGCCTTGTGCACGTTTGTGTGACCTGTTTATCGTTTTCTCCCTTGTGCCTTCATTCGGTAGCACACCATGTTGTTTCATTTGAGGGCACCCGCCCAAACCCGTTGGGGTAGGGTCGTTTCGTTTGAGGGCGGCCGTATCAAATTTGCTATGTTGTGACCGCACGGGTGCCTTGTGCACGTTCGTGCGGCCCATTTTCCATTTTCTCCCTTGTGCCTTCGTTCGATGGCCCGCCGTGTCGTTTCGTTTGAGGGCGCCCGCCCAAACCCGTTCGGGTAGGGTCGTTTCATTTGAGGGCGCCCGCCAAAACCCATCCAGGTAGGGTCGTTTTGGTTGAGGGCGCCCGCCCAAACACGTTTGGGTCAGGCCGTTTACGTTGAGGGCGCCCGCCCAAACATGTTTGGGTCGAGTCGGTTCGATTGAGGGCACTTGCCCAAACACATTTGGGTGTGGTCGTTTCAGTTGAGGGCAATTGTATCAAATTTGCTAAGTACTAATTGTGATCGCACGGGTGCCTTGTGCATGTTCGTGCGGCCCATTTTCTGGTTGATCCCTTGTGCCTTTGTTCAGTCGTGTGCGCCATGTCGCGTTGTGTGAGGGCACCCGCCCAAACGCGTTCTGGTTGGGTCATTTCATTTGAGGGCGGTCGTATAGAATTTGCTAAGTTGTGACTGCACGGGTGCCTTGTGCACGTTCGTGCGGCCTGTTTGTTGTTTTCTCCCTTGTGCCTTTGTTCGGTAGCCTGCCATGTCGTTTCATTTGAGGGTGCTCTCCCAAACCCGTTCGAGTAGGGTCATTTTGTTTCAGGGCACCCGCCTAAACCCCTTCGAGTAGGGTCATTTCGGTTGAGGGCGCCCGCCCAAACGTGTTCGGGTCGGGTCGTTTCGATTGGGGGCACTCTTATCAAATATTCTAAGTTGTGACCGCACGGGTGCCCTGTGCACATTCGTGTGGCCCGTTTTTCGATTTCTCCCTTGTTCCTTCGTTCAGTCGTGCGCACCGTGTCGCGCCTTGTGAGGGCGCTTGCCCAAATGCGTTCAGGTCGAGTCGTTTCGTTTGAGGGCAGTTGTATCAAATTTTCTAAGTTGTGACCGCAGGGTGCCTTGTGCACGTTCGTGCAGCTCGTTTGTCGTTTGCTCCCTTTTGCCTTCATTCGGTAGCCTGTCGTGTCATTTCGTTTGAGGGCGCCCGCCCAAACCCATTCGGGTAGGGTCATTTCGTTTGAGGGCGCCCGTCGAAACTCATTTGGGTATGGTCGTTTCGGTTGAGGGTGCCTGCCCAAACGCGTTTGGGTCGGGTCGTTTCGGTGGAGGGCGCCCACCCAAACGCGTTTGGGTTGGGTCGTTTCGGTTGAGGGTGGTTGTATCAAATTTTCTAAGTACTTGTGACAGCACGGGTGCCCTATGCATGTTCGTGCGGCCCGTTTTCTGGTTGCTCCCTTGTGCCTTTGTTTTTTCGTGCATGTCGTGTTGTGTCGTGTGAGGGTGCCCAAGGAAACGTGTTCGGGCGGGTCGGGGTCGGGTCTTGTCGTGTGAGGCCGCCCAATGAAACACATTCGTACGGGTCGGGTCAAGTCGTGTGATGGCGCTCAAGGAAACACATTTGGGTGGGTCGGGTTGGGTCTGGTCAGGTCTTGTCATGTGAGTCCGCCCAAGGAAACACATTCGTACGGGTCAGGTCGAGTCGTGTGATGGCGCCCAATTAGCTGGAAACGAGTTCGGGTTAGGTCAGGTCGATTCGTGCCGTATTGTAAGGGCACCCAAGGAAACACGTTCGGGCGGGTCGGGTCGGGTCGGGTCGGGCCAGGTCATGTCGTGTGAGGCCGCCCAAGGAAACTCGTTCAGGCATGTCGAGTTGGGTCTGGTCAGGTCATGTCGTGTGAGGCCGCCGAAGGAAACTAATTTGTACGGGTCGGGTTGAGTTGGGTTTGGTCGAGTCATGTCGTGTGAGGCTGCCCAAGGAAACACGTTTGTACGGGTCGGGTCAAGTCTGCATATACTGATGGCACTCAAGGAAACGCGTTTGGGCGAGTCGGGTTAGGTCTGGTGATCGGGTCTTGTCGTGTGAGGCCGCCCAAGGAAACACATTCGTACAGGTCGGGTTGAGTCGTGTAATGGTGCCCAATTAGCTGGAAACGAGTTCGGGTTAGGTCAGGTCGGTTTGTGCTGTATTGTAAGGTCGCCTAAGGAAACACATTTGGGCGGGTCAGGTCGAGTTGGGTCGGGTCAGGTCGTGTTGTGTCAGGCCGCCCAAGGAAACGCGTTCCGGCGGGTCGAGTTAGGTGATCTGGTCAGGTCGTACTGTGTGAGGCTGCTAAAGGAAACGCGTTCGGGCAGGTCGAGTTGGGTCTGGTCAGGTCGTGTTGTGTGAGGCCACCCAAGGAAACACGTTCGTACGGGTCGGGTCGAGTTGGGTCTGGTCAAGTCATGTCATGTGAGGCCGCCCAAGGAAATAGGTTTGTACGGGTCGGGTCGAGTCATGTACTAATGGCGCTCAAGGAAACGCGTTCGGGCGGGTCGGGTTGGGTCTGGTGATCGGGTCTTGTCGTGTGAGGCCGCCCAAGGAAACATATTCGTACGGGTCGGGTCGAGTCTTGTGATGGCGCCCAATTAGCTGGAAACGAGTTCGGGTTAGGTCAGGTCGGTTCGTGTCGTATTGTAAGGGTGCCCAAGGAAACATGTTTGGGCGGGTCGGGTCAGTTCGGGGCGGGTCGGGTTTACATTCAATGGCTTAATAATAATTTTTGAAAATCCCCATAGGCAGTCCCAACTCTGAGTGCCCCTTAATGTTTTTCTTCTTCCTTGATTTAACCTTTCTCTTTGAGTTTTGTTTAGCCAAAAGGATGTATGACCTTATTCCCACGGTGGATTTTAATATAATAGATGAGGCGTTTACTTTTAGGCCACCTTTTATATCAACATTACTCCTCACTGCAAAGAGATTTTTTTAATATATTAAAGGATATATGAATTGTGACCCTACTCATTGCCACCTCCAACCAAGAAATTCCATCAACCTTAATATTAAAAAAAGATACCCTCATATCCCCCATATCCTTAGGAAAACCACCCTCCCTATCCCTTAGAATATATATATATATATATCAAGCATTCCTTGGGTGGAAAAGTTTCAAAATTAAAACCCTTGCTACTATGATTTTCTCAATTTTTTCCATGAAGGTTTGTTTGTCAAGGTGTAGACAATTGGGTGGGTTATCCACTACCAACCCATGAGAACAAAATGCAATTGGAGGAGATCTATGACGACTTACATTTTTCCTTTTCTTGAATATCAATCTCCTAGCAATCTCCTATACAAGTTGATCATCTTTCCACATAAAATATTTATGCCCAAACATCATTTTCAAGGACTCCCCTTTTCTACTCTATAATTTTGACATGCCCATTGGCTCTCTTTCCTTGCAATGAATGTATGGTAATGGTAGGGTATATTTTCTTCTCAACTCCTAGCATAGGCTCAAAAAATATTTTTATCTAGCGTTCCCATATCTCTAGAGGATCATTCATTATGTCTCCTTTCCTTTTCACCCAAAAATATTCGTGGGTGTCCCAATTGGCCAACAATTTTAACATGGACATGAATACATCAATTTATTCACCTAAAGGGAATATCATAATAATCTAAAACTTGGTTAGTTCCATCTCTACACAACTTAGCTACAATTTTGGTGGTCTAAGATTTTGTTCTTTCATTCATTTTAATGAACTTCTCTAGAGTGTCCCCAATAAGTATGAAAGTTCTCCCCTTACAAATTCAACAAAAAGTGAAAGGAGCTTTACCCGAATAGCTTACACAATCTCTTTTTCCTTAAGAGGGTCATAATAGGGTCACCATTCTTTTAATGACATGTAAGTATTGCTTGAGAACCAATTCTATTTTTGGATGACTTCCACATCCTTACCAGACATGAAAGTAAACAATGTCTATCCCTTTGCTAATAAGTGGAAGAATGAAGTATAACCCAACACCGATGTCCAATGCCTATTTATTCATTGAATCATAAAATTCTTAGATATATGTCTCATATATAAATTTTTCACAGGTAGCATTAATGTAGTATTTGATCCATGTGTACATATTCCACGAAAATTATCATTAAAATATCTTATTTCATCTTCATATCTTTAACTTTAATCCTTCTAATCCTATTTCTAGTACCAAGCTTTTCCCTTTTGTTATTTTCCCAAGAACCCTACCCCACCTCGTAAATACCACATAGTGATGTTTCCCAAAATTTAGATCTCTTTCACCTAATAGAAACCTCTAGCCATTATAAGTTCTTAAAGTTAAAAGGTTTGATTAAACACACAAAAGAGTATAAGGAAGCTTATGGGGTGATATTAATAAGGGAACTAAAAGCTTTTATTCAAAACCTTAATGCCATGTTTAAGGGAAATAAATGAATTATATGCCATGTTTAAATCAAACCTAAGTTGGCATTTGAAAGGTTTTAATACCTATTTATATGGTGGAGCATTACCGCCATAAATTATGGTTTTAATAGGCATTTCAAATGAATTACAAAGGTTTCGGATTAATCGCGGGCCTTTCAAAATTTTACATTAATCACTACAACTACCCTGCATTTAATCACTACAGCTACTTTCCACCTCCATAATTGACTCAAACCCTACTGGTTATACGCCTGTTGCTGCAAAGAACCGCCCGCGAAATGTGCAAGAAACTCCAAAAAGCTTCCTAAAATACTGCAGGCCTTTCCTCCATTCATTGGGAAAATGGTAATGTGAACTTATTTTCTGTTTGTTACAGGTGTGAACTTATTTTCCATGTTTTGTTGTATAAATGCGTATCAATCAACAACAATCTCTGCAAACTCATTCAACAATTGTTGAGTTTCCATCGGCACATAACTATTTTCCTTATCTTCTTGTAACTTCTTTGGCATTATGGCCAAACATAATTTTGCCTATATTTCTTCCTTAATAAATTCTCTGGTTGAGCACCACATTACATGACCACTTTTGTTGCCATTAAACCCTGCATCACTATTGTCCGTTGTTGTTGTCTCCTCTTTTTCCATTTTCTCTACTATAATGATGTCCATCTTTGCTGAATTCATATGTATTTTCCATACCATCATTCAGCACCTTCCTATCAAACTACCAAGGTCTTCGCAATAATACATGAGATGCCCCCATCTCCGCCACATACATAATACTTGATCATTGTAGTTTATGATCTGAAAACTCAACAAACGGTACTCTGTCACAGTGACATTATGAAATTTCTATAACTATGAAACCCAATATGGATTGGGATAGGAGATGCACTTTAATTTTAGCGTCTTGATCAACTCACTGGAAACCAAATTTTCTATACTCCCACTATCTATGATAAATTTGTAGCATTTACCTAGAAGGCTAGAACCTGGCATTTAGTTCTAAAAACTTTCCCTCTGTTTATGTACTTTTGTAGCCTTCCTTTTAGGTTTGAGTAACGCCATTTTGAAAAAAAAATTCACCCTCTTCATGCTGAAGTATTACAACATTTTCTCCTATATTTGATGCCTCACTTGCCCATGTGACATGAGTCCTGGCCTCGTTCTTTCTTCCTAGATTGTGCTTCTATGGGCATTTAGATGCTTTCTGCCTATCTACTCCATACCCGTAACAAGTAATGACATACTTATCCTTGCCTTTTCTAAACTCTCTGCCTCTGCCACATGGTTCTCTTTGCCTCATTGCTCGTCTCTCAATAGACAAGAGAACAAATGAATCTCTTTCAGGTCTCCTTGCTACCACACTTGCGCATGAATTGATCTCATGGAACCCAAATAGCAAGAGAGAATTAGTTTTGATACTTCTGCAAATTCTCAACCAGAGCTGAACTTTGCTTTGATCCCACTTGATGCACCAAACATTCTTTATAATTCTGTGACTCACTACAAAATTGTGACACTATTAGAGCAACAACTATGGAAGTAGCTTACTTAAGCAATCATAGTAAGCAAATGCTATAGAACTAATTTGAAAGAATTAATAATGTAAAGAATAGGAAATATAAGGAAATAGATAAAATCTAACTCTTTGTTGCAGAATATGTCAATTCAGCAAGTGGATTAAAATCTAGAGGTCTTAGTCCCTCCATGATTCACAATATTCAGAGCAATGTGATGAGAATGGTAGACAATATTGGGCTTCCATGAGCACAAGATGATATTCACACTTCTCTATGCATATTTGGAGTTTAGCATTCTCTTCTCTTGTTGCAAACTGTTGGAACACTTCTATTTTGTTGATTCAATAAGTCTGTAATTTTCTTCCAGGTTGTTCAATTCACATGGCAGCTCAATAGTCTTTGTAACTCTTCACCTCCTCATGCGTTGTCTCTACAAATGCCTAGGGTAGCTTTTGGTGGTGAATGTTTCAATTTAGCTTTTAGATATTTGTATTTTAGCATTTCTGTAGCATGTGGCCTCATTTTTTTACCAAGCTAAGACATTAAGCAATAAAAATTAAAAAATAAATACTTGATGCTGATTGCAGGAACCCAAGGATGCCCTAGAGGTAGACTTAGAAAATATTTAGGCTGGAGTCTCTCTGATTTTGGTGCGTGTTTTTCTCCAGTGGCACCCTCAACTTTTCAAAACTTGGGGAATGAGTCCACCTTTGGAATGTTCCTCAGACTATATATATTTGTCTTTTCATTTGCCATATTTTCTCGAGTGTAGCAAACTGATCTATTCTGATTTGGAGTGCAAAAACTATGGAAGTAGCTTACTTAAGCAATCATAGTAATCAAATGCTATAGAACTAATTTGAAAGAATTAATAATGTAAAGAATAGGAAATATGCATTTACTTTTAGGCCACCTTTTATATCAACATTACTTCTCACTGCAAAGAGATTTTTTTTAATATATTAAAGGATATATGAATTGTGACCCTACTCATAGCCACCTCCAACCAAGAAATTCCATCAACCTTAATATTAAAAAAAATACCCTCATATCCCCCATATCCTTTGGAAGACCACCCTCCATATCCCTTAGAATATATATATATATATATATATATATATATATATATATATATATATATATATATATATATATATATATATATCAAGCATTCCTTGAGTGGAAAAGTTTCAAAATTAAAACCCTTGCTACTATGGTTTTCTCAAATTTTTCCATGAAGGTTTATTTGTCAAGGGGTAGACAATTGGGTGGGTTATCCACTACCAACCCATGAGAAAAAAATGCAATTGGAGGAGATCTATGACGACTTACATTTTTCCTTTGCTTGAATATTAATCTCCTAGTAATCTCCTATACAAGTTGATCATATTTCCACATAAAATATTTATGCCCAAACATCATTTTCAAGGACTCCCCTTTTCTACTCTATAATTTTGACATGCCCATTGGCTCTCTTTCCTTGCGATGAATTTATGGTAATGGTAGGGTATATTTTCTACTCAACTCCTAGCATAGGCTCAAAAAATATTTTTATCTAGTGTTCCCATATCTCTAGAGGATCATTCATTATGTCTCCTTTCCTTTTCACCCAAAAATATTTGTGGGTGTCCCAATGAGCCAACAATTTTAACATGGCCATGAATACATCAATTTATTCACCTAAAGGGAATATCATAATAATCTAAAACTTGGTTAGTTCCATCTCTACATAACTTAGCTACAATTTTGGTGGTCTAAGATTTTGTTCTTTCATTCATTTTATGGGCATTTAGATGCTTTCTGCCTGTCTACTCCATACCTGTAACAAGTAATGACATACTTATCCTTGCCTTTTCTAAACTCTCTGCCTCTGCCACATGGTTCTCTCCTTAGGAAATTTGACTTAATGCTGCAGCTTATCTCCCTTCACTAGAATGTCTCCTTACAACCTTTACTCTTTCTTTGCTTCTAAATTTTTTCCTCTGCAATTCTACTGCTACTTCCTATTCAACTTTTCCTCTACCTTGGAAGCAATCTGATATGCTTCATCCATGATTTGGAATGAATGGGTACTCATCTCATCTTGAATCTGGACCTTCAATCCATTCACACACCTTGCTAAGCTTTGATATTGTGGCTCTTTTAGTCCTGATTTGGGAGTCATTTTGAAGAATTCTTTTGTATACTCCCAGATAGATATATATTTTTGATTCAAATTTTGTGCTTTCTCTGCATAAACTTTGTTCATAATCAACAAGAAAGAACTTGTCCTTGATTTTACTCACCATTTTCTTCCAATTCTTAATCTTCTCCTGGTGCTTGTCCACTCTGCCATTTTGCACAACATTGCAGCATAGTGCAAGATACCCTTTCAACTTAGTTATTGTAAAACGAACTATATTGGGGTATTGGACATTCTCATACTCAAAGTATCTATTGAGTTCACCTATCCAATGTATGAGCCTTTACTTTCAAACCCATTATAGCATGAAACTTCCACCCATATATTACCTATATCTTTCAAAAATGAGATCAAATTCTCAACTGGGTTCTTCCACCAAAACATCCTCTGATTCTAAGTCTGCTATAGCTACAACATCTCCAATTTGTCTCGTTTCTAATTCTTCAACTGTCCTTCTCAATTCCTCCAATTCCTGGTTCCTCACATCTCTTCATGGTGGTATCCTTAGGAGCTTTCTAAGCCTACGAGACTACCATTCACAAGCCTTTCTTTTGACACTGCCTCATTGCTTGTCTCTCAATAGACAAGAGAAAAAATGAATCTCTTTCAGGTCTCCTTGCTACCACGTGCGCACACTTGCACATGAATTGATCTCATGGAACCCAAATAGCAAGAGAGAATTAGTTTTGATACTTCTGCAAATTATCAACCAGAGCTGAACTTTGCTTTGATCCCACTTGATGCACCAAAAATTTTCTATAATTCTGTGACTCACTACAAAATTGCGACACTATTAGAGTGCAACAACTATGGAAGTAGCTTACTTAAGCAATCATAGTAAGAAAATGCTATAAAACTAATTTTAAAGAATTAATAATGTAAATAATAAGAAATAGGCGTTTACTTTTAGGCCACCTTTTATATCAACATTACTCCTCACTCCAAAGAGATTTTTTTTAATATATTAAAGGATATATGAATTGTGACCCTACTCATTGCCACCTCCAACCAAGAAATTCCATCAACCTTAATATTAAAAAATATACCCTCATATCCCCCATATCCTTAGCAAGACCACCCTCCCTATCCCTTAGAAGATATATATATATATATATCCCCATATATATATATATATATATATATATATATATATATATAGATATATATGTATGTATGTATGTATGTATGTATTGTGACAGACATATATTATTATTATTATTATCCACATATATATTATTATATTATTATTATTATTATTATTATTATTATTATTATTATTATATATTATTATATTATTTATTATACATATATTGCATTTAGATTATTATTATATTATTATTATTATTATTATTACATTTCACACACATACATTATTAATATTACATTATTATTATATGATTATTTATTATATATTACGTATTATTATTATATTATTTATATATTATTATTATATATTAATAATATATGATTATTATTACGTACGTACGTACATATTGCATAGATAGATAGATATATATATTATTATTACATCCATTAATACATATATATTTATATATATGTATATTATTATTATTATTACGCAGTATTACATTATTAATATATTATTATTACGTAGATTATTATTATACATACACATACATATTATATATTATTACATACGTGCATACATTGCATATTAATATATATATTATTATATTACGTAATATTATTATATATTACGTACATTATTATTATTATTATTATTATTATTATTATTATTATTATTATTATTATTAATAAATCACACATATATACATATTATTTAGATATATATATTATATTATACATACACACACACACATACATGTGCATATACGTATATATATATATATAGACGTATGTATATTAATATTGTCCCGTATATATATATATACATACACACACATACATATTATTATTATTATAGTTATAATATATATATCAAGCATTCCTTGGGTGGAAAAGTTTCAAGTTTCCACATAAAATATTTATGCCCAAACATCATTTTCAAGGACTCCCCTTTTCTACTCTATAATTTTGACATGCCCATTGGCTCTCTTTCCTTGCAATGAATTTATGGTAATGGTAGGGTATATTTTCTTCTCAACTCCTAGCATAGGCTCAAAAAATATTTTTATCTAGTGTTCCCATATCTCTAGAGGATCATTCATTATGTCTCCTTTCCTTTTCACCCAAAAATATTCGTGGGTGTCCCAATGGGCCAACAATTTTAGCATGGCCATGAACACATCAATTTATTCACCTAAAGGGACTATCATAATAATCTAAAACTTGGTTAGTTCCATCTCTACACAAATTAGCTACAATTTTGGCGGTCTAAGATTTTGTTCTTTCATTCATTTTATGGGCATTTAGATGCTTTCTACCTGTCTATTCCATACCTATAACAAGTAATGACATACTTATCCTTGCCTTTTCTAAACTCTCTGCCTCTGCCACATGGTTCTCTCCTTAGGAAATTTGACTTCTTAATGCTTCAACTTATCTCCCTTCGCTAGAATGTCTCCTTACAACCTTTACTCTGTCTTTGCTTCTAAATTTTTTCCTCTGCAATTCTACTACTACTTCCTATTCAACTTTTCCTCTACCTTGGAAGCAATCTGATATGCTTCATCCATGATTTGGAAAGAATGGGTACTCATCTCATCTTGAATCTGGACCTTCAAACCATTCACACACCTTGCTAAGCTTTAATACTGTGGCTCTTTTAGTCTTGATTTGGGAGTCATTTTGAAGAATTATTTTGTATAATCCCAGATAGATATCTATTTTTGATTCAAATTTTGTGCTTTCTCTACATAAAATTTGTTCATAATCAACAAGAAAGAACTTTTCCTTGATTTTACTCACCATTTTCTTCCAATTCTTAATCTTCTCCTGGTGCTTGTCCAGTTTGCCATTTTGCACAACATTGCAACATAGTGCAGGATACCTTTCAACTTAGTTATTGTAAAATGAACTATATTGGGGTATTGGACATTCTCATACTCAAAGTATCAATTGAGTTCACCTATCGAATGTATGAGCCTTTACTTTCAAACCCATTATAGCATGAAACTTCCACCCTTATATTACCTATATCTTTAAAAAATGAGATCAAATGCTCAACTGGGTTCTTCCACCCAAACATCCTCTGATTCCGAGTCTGCTGTAGCTACAACATCTCCAATTTGTCTGGCTTATAATTCTTCAATTTTCCTTCTCAATTTTTCTAATTCCTGGTTCCTCACATCTCTTCGTGGCAGCATCCTTAGGAGTTTTCTAAGCCTACGAGACTACCATTCACAAGCCTTTCTTTTGACACTGCCTCATTGCTCATCTCTCAGTAGACAAGAGAACAAATGAATCTCTTTCAGGTCTCCTTGCTACCACACTTGCGCATGAATTGATCTCATGGAACCCAACTAGCAAGAGACCATGATACTTCTCAAATTCTCAACTAGAGTCGAACTTTGCTTTTGATCCTTACTTGATGCACCAAAATACTTATAATTGTGACTTACTACAAAATTGTGACACTATTAGAGTGCAACAACTATGGATCAAATTTACTGGCACCATAGTAAGATTATGCTATTGGAGTGACGAAGAGAACTAATACGTAATAGGAAAAATGTTACTTAGGCTACTTTTGAGTATCATTATCATTTCTATCACGCAAAGAGATTTTTTTCAATATATTAAAGGATATATGAATTGTGACCCTACTCATTGCCACCTCCAACCAAGAAATTCCATCAACCTTAATATTAAAAAAAGATACCCTCATATCCCCCATATCCTTAGGAAGACCACCCTCCCTATCCCTTAGAATATATATATATCTATATATATATATATATCAAGCATTCCTTGGGTGGAAAAGTTTCAAAATTAAAACCCTTGCTACTATGGTTTTCTCAATTTTTTCCATGAAGGTTTGTTTGTCAAGGGGTAGACAATTGGGTGGGTTATCCACTACCAACCCATGAGAACAAAATGCAATTGGAGGAGATCTATGACAACTTACATTTTTCCTTTGCTTGAATATTAATCTCCTAGCAATATCCTATAAAAGTTGATCATCTTTCCACATAAAAGATTTATTCCCAAACATCATTTTCAAGGACTCCCCTTTACTACTCTATAATTTTGACATGCCCATTGGCTCTCTTTCCTTACGATGAATTTATGGTAATGGTAGGGTATATTTTCTACTCAACTCCTAGCTTATGCTCAAAAAATATTTTTATCTAGCATTCCCATATCTCTAGAGGATCATTCATTATGTCTCCTTTCCTTTTCACCCAAAAATATTCGCGGGTGTCCCAATGAGCCAACAATTTTAACATGGCCATGAATACATCAATTTATTCACCTAAAGGGAATATCATAAACTTGGTTAGTTCCATATCTACACAACTTAGCTACAATTTTGGTGGTCTAAGATTTTGTTCTTTCATTCATTTTATGGGCATTTAGATGCTTTCTTCCTGTCTACTCCATACCTGTAACAAGCAATGACATAATTATCATTGCCTTTTATAAACTCTCTGCCTCTGCCACATGGTTCTCTCCTTAGGAAATTTGTCTTCTTAATGCTTCAGCTTATCTCCCTTCACTAGAATGTCTCCTTACAACCTTTACTCTTTCTTTGCTTCTAAATTTTTTCCCCTGCAATTCTACTGCTACTTCCTATTCAACTTTTCCTCTACCTTGGAAGCAATCTGATATGCTTCATCCATGATTTGGAAAGAATGGTTACTCATCTCATCTTGAATCTGGACCTTCAATCCATTCACACACCTTGCTAAGCTTTGATACTGTGGCTCTTTTAGTCCTGATTTGGGAGTCATTTTGAAGAATTCTTTTGTATACTCCTAGATATATATCTATTTTTTATTCAAATTTTGTGCATTCTCTGCATAAACTTTGTTCATAATCAACAAGAAAGAACTTGTCATTGATTTTACTCACCATTTTCTTCCAATTCTTAATCTTCTCCTGGTGCTTGTCCACTCTGCCATTTTGCACAACATTGCAGCATAGTGCAGGATACCCTTTCAACTTAGTTATTGTAAAACGAACTATATTGGGGTATTGGACATTCTCATACTCAAAGTATCTATTGAGTTCATCTATCCAATGTATGAGCCTTTACTTTCAAACCCATTATAGCATGAAACTTCCACCCGTATATTACCTATATCTTTCAAAAATGAGATCAAATGCTCAACTGGGTTCTTCCACCAAAACATCCTCTGATTCTGAGTCTGCTATAGCTACAACATATCCAATTTGTCTGGTTTCTAATTCTTCAATTGTCCTTCTCAATTCCTCCAATTCCTGGTTCCTCACATCTCTTCATGGCGACATCCTTAGGAGTTTTCTAAGCCTACGAGACTACCATTCACAAGCCTTTCTTTTGACACTGCCTCATTGCTTGTCTCTCAGTAGACAAGAGAACAAATGAATCTCTTTCAGGCCTCCTTGCTACCACACTTGCGCATGAATTGATCTCATGGAACCCAACTAGCAAGAGAGAATTAGTTTTGATACTTTTGCAAATTATCAACCAGAGCTGAACTTTGCTTTGATCCCACTTGATGCACCAAACATTTTCTATAATTCTAAGACTCACTACAAAATTGTGACACTATTAGAGTGCAACAACTATGGAAGTGCTTACTTAAGCAATCATATTAAGAAAATTCTATAAAAATAATTTGAAAGAATTAATAATGTAAAGAATAGGAAATAGGTGTTTACTTTTAGGCCACCTTTTATATCAACATTACTTCTCACTGGAAAGAGATTTTTTTTAATATATTAAAGGATATATGAATTTTGACCCTACTCATTACCACCTCCAACCAAGAAATTCCATCAACCTTAATATTAAAAAAATATACCCTCATATCCCCCATCTCCTTAGGAAGACCACCCTCCCTATCCCTTAGAATAAATAAATATATATATATATATATATATATATATATATATATATATATATATATATATATATATATATATATATATATATATATCAAGCATTCCTTGGGTGGAAAAGTTTCAAAATTAAAACCCTTGCTACTATGGTTTTCTTAATTTTTTCCATGAAGGTTTGTTTGTCAAGGGGTAGACAATTGGGTGGGTTATCCACTACCAACCCATGAGAAAGAAATGAAATTGGAGGAGATCTATAACGACTTACATTTTTCCTTTGCTTGAATATTAATCTCCTAGCAATCTCCTATACAATTTGATCATCTTTCCACATAAAATATTTATGCCCAAACATCATTTTCAAGGACTCCCCTTTTCTACTCTATAATTTTGACATGCCCATTGGTTCTCTTTCCTTGCAATGAATTTATGGTATTGGTTGGGTATATTTTCTTCTCAACTCCTAGCATAGGCTCAAAAAATATTTTTATCTAGTGTTCCCATATCTCTAAAGGATCATTCATTATGTCTCCTTTCCTTTTCACCCAAAAATATTCGCGGGTGTCTCAATGGGCCAAAAATTTTAACATGGCCATGAATACATCAATTTATTCACCTAAAGGGAATATCATAATAATCTAAAACTTGGTTAGTTCCATCTCTACACAAATTAGCTACAATTTTGGTGGTCTAAGATTTTGTTCTTTCATTCGTTTTATGGGCATTTATATGCTTTTTGCGTGTCTACTCCATACCTGTAACAAGTGATGACATACTTATCCTTGCCTTTTCTAAACTCTCTGCCTCTGCCACATGGTTCTCTCCTTATGAAATTTGACTTCTTAATGCTGCAGTTTATCTCCCTTCGCTAGAATGTCTCCTTACAACCTTTACTCTTTCTTTTCTTCTAAATTTTTTCCTCTGTAATTCTACTGCTGCTTCCTATTAAACTTTTCCTCTACCTTGGAAGCAATCTGATATGCTTCATCCATGATTTGGAAAGAATGGGTACTCATCTCATATTGAATCTGGACCTTGAATCCATTCACACACCTTGCTAAGCTTTGATACTGTGGCTCTTTTAGTCCTAATTTGGGAGTCATTTTGAAGAATTCTTTTGTATACTCCCAGATAGATATCTATTTTTGATTCAAATTTTGTGCTTTCCCTGCATAAATTTTTTTCATAATCAACAAGAAAGAACTTGTCCTTGATTTTACTCACCATTTTCTTCTAATTCTTAATCTTCTCCTGGTGCTTGTCCACTCTGCCATTTTGCACAACATTGCAGCATAGTGCAGGATACCCTTTCAACTTAGTTATTGTAAAACGAACTATATTGGGGTATTGGACATTCTCATACTCAAAGTATCTATTAAGTTCACCTATCCAATGTATGAGCCTTTACTTTCAAACCCATTATAGCATGAAACTTCCACCCTTATATTACCTATATCTTTAAAAAATGAGATCAAATGCTCAACTGGGTTCTTCCACCAAAACATCCTCTGATTCTGAGTCTGCTATAGCTACAACATCTCCGATTTGTTTGGCTTCTAATTATTCAATTGTCCTTCTCAATTCCTCCAATTCCTGGTTCCTCACATCTCTTGATGGCGGCATCCTTAGGAGTTTTCTAAGCCTACGAGACTACCATTCACAAGCCTTTATTTTGACACTGCCTCATTGCTTGTCTCTCAATAGACAAGAGAACAAATGAATCTCTTTCAGGTCTCCTTACTACCACACTTGTGCATGAATTGATCTCATGGAACCCAAATAGCAAGAGAGAATTAGTTTTGATACTTCTGCAAATTCTCAACCAGAGCTGAACTTTGCTTTGATCCCACTTGATGCACCAAACATTTTCTATAATTCTGTGACTCACTACAAAATTGTGACACTATTAGAGTGCAACAACTATGGAAGTAGCTTACTTAAGCAATCATAGTAAGCAAATGCTATAGAACTAATTTGAAAGAATTAATAATGTAAAGAATAGTAAATATAAGGAAATAGATAAAATCTAACTCTTTGTTGCAGAATATGTCAATTCAGCAAGTGGATTAAAATCTAGAGGTCTTAGTCCCTCCATGATTCACAATATTCAGAGCAATGTGATCAGAATGGTAGACAATATTGGGCTTCCATGAGCACAAGCTGATATTCACTCTTCTCTATGCATATTTGGAGTTTAGCCTTCTCTTATCTTGTTGCAAACTATTGGAACACTTCTATTTTGTTGATTCAATAAGTTTGTAATTTTCTTCCAGGCTGTTCAATTCACATGGCAGCTCAACAGTCTTTGTAACTCTTCACCTCCTCATGCGTTGTCTCTACAAATTCCTAGGGTAGCTTTTGTTGGTGAATGTTTCAATTTAGCTTTTAGATATTTGTCTTTTAGCATTTCTGTAGCACGTGGCCTCATTTTTTACCAAGCTAAGTCATTAAGCAATAAAAATTAAAAAATAAATACTTTATGCTGATTGCAGGAACCCAAGGATTCCCTAGAGGTATACTTAGAAAAGATTTAGGCTGGAGTCTCTCTGATTTTGTGTGTGTTTTTCTCCAGTGGCACCCTCAACTTTGCAACACTTGGGGAATGAGTCCACCTTTGGAATGTTCCTCAGAATATATATATTTGTATTTTCATTTGCCATATTTTCTCGAGTGTAGCAAATTGATCTATTCTTATTTGGTTGGAAGCATCTCACATTTGAATTTATTTTATCATGATCCATAACACTAACATAGTTTTGAAATCAGAATACATATCCTTTATATTTGCATCTATTTGATCTGTCTGTGACATTCTATTCTGCTGGACCTGGCTTTTAGCTCTATCAAGGAAGTGATTATCATGGATGCACTAACATCTTGTATTCCGTTTTGCCTTATTATTTGATAAACTTTATGCTGTGCAGTAACCATCCATCTTCCTTGCCAATTTCCTTGTTTCTGTTCAAGAGACAGTTGTCCTTCTCCTTGGATTCAAATCACTAGTTGATATTGGATTTCTAGTCATCTAATTTTTTCTCTTCTCCCAACTGCATAGCTTTCTAGTAGGGTGTTCCCCAAGGTTTTTCTCATCTGACCTTTGCTATAGAGATATCGAATTCAGGAGGGACCTTTAATTTTGATTTGTGGAAGATGTCTTAGGGATTTCTTCTTCTTATTTTCTGGGTCGAAGAGGGGGTTGTATTTGGTCAATATATGGCATGAATTTTATTGCCGTCAATTTTCTATTTGTGGGCCATTGAATTTGTGACAATCTGTCCCCAATGGGATTTTTACTTTTTTATTGTGAAGTCATCAGGATTTTCCATGTCAATATATTCTTTTATTGCAGTGATGTTGTTAGCAATATATCCCTATATGCTGAGAATATTCTTTAGTTGAGAGGGAAGGGCAGAGTTTCAGCCAAAGGTGCCTTGGAGTTTGAGCAACTAAACAGATTCATATCCAAGTAAGCCATTGCAAGGACATTGTAGAAATGCTTCATGACGTTGATGCTGTGGGTTGGATAAGCTTATCACAACTCAGGAAATCTCAGTCAAGGAATTATTAGACTTATCATGCCCACGTATAGATCATTCTAACCTTCAAGTATTGCCACTAAGCCTATACTGACCAGATCAAAATATCCATATCAGATAGATGTGATTGTTTTTCAAGCATAATTCACTTGAATAATATGAAAAATGTATATTAATTGAATTTCTCCTAGGGTTTTCATGCTTTCTGGTTAGTTGGATCAGGCTTGCACTGGTTCACGTGGATTGCATCTAGAATGGATGTGAGGATGTCCTTGACACCTCTGTCAGCTCACCGAACTGCAGCCAAACGACAAGGTTTCAGTTTGCTGAAATATTTAATTAGAGAAGTTAAAACCTTACACCCCTCAGACTCGATAATAATCTCTTTATGTTTCTGTTATTATCTAATCCCTAAAAATACCATCTCTCTGGGATGGATCCACAAGTCACACTAGAAGTCTAGAGAGTAATTTTGGTATGAAAAGATAACCTCGGGAATGTTGTGTTCCTTGACATAGATAGATCTTGTATGTTTATGCAAACACACAATAGAAATAAAATACATAATTGACTATAATATTGAAAACTTAAATGAAGCAGAATGTTTTATGGTGAGTATGATGATGTGTAGATATGAAATCTATTGTTATGAGAGAGGTTGTGCTAGATAAGTTCCAATTCATGTTTCCTACCAACTTAGAATGAACGATACAAGATTGAAGTCTTTTGACTTTCATACTATGAACTTTGCAACATGTAGAAATGGAAATTGTTGAAAATTATAGCTTGGGAAGCAATTTCTGCATAGAATTGGTGTGAATGTGCGAGTAGTTTGATACATTATTGAAAATTAGTTCTATTAAAAGAGAAAGTAATTGTATTTTGTAATTTACTTTAGTAAAAAAAGTGAAGTATTATATTTAGCATACGAGTCTAAAAATTGTATCTCATTGCATGACTTAGAATAGGAGTAATTTCAAAATAGATTCTCAGCTAAAATTATAAGGACAGGTCAAGGTAGAGGTTTTCACCCATACTATCATGCTTGAGCGGTCATGTAACCAAGAGAGAGCAGGGATTCAGCTGAGGAAAATCTTGACAACATGTAGCAGTCTGTACAGGTGCTGCACAATTTTGTACAGATGTATGGAGCAGTTCCATACAATCATATAAACAGGCTTTGCAGGCTTTCCAGCAGGCCATACAATAGTTTTATGTTGTTTCTATTTTTTTCAGTGTACTTTCTCAAGCAAGCTATACAAGCTTAGTTCAGGGTGTTATTCTGGTATCTCTGTATTTTTTTACCTAGCAGCTTGTGGAGGTTTCCTTGCAAGTTCATTGAAAATTTGAAACTATTTTTATGCTTTGCTATTTAATTTCAAGAAATTTTGTGATCAAGGCTATGGTTTAATTTTGGCATTAACTAAATTTAGCAATCTACTCATTTGATTGAGATCACAGAGACATTAGTCACCTACGACTTGAAATTTTCACATCAACCATCCTCAGGGTGAAAAGCCTATTCAAGCTTACATGGTTCGAATCCATAGTTATTATTATTTTTCATATTTTCCATTATATAGTTATGACGACTACCCCATCTGTGGATACCATTCCAAGATTCACTGAAAATCTCTTTAGCCTAATCTAATCTACCTACTTTGCAGAAATTTTCTACTAGCAAGGTGTAAGTATACAAATTTGGATTACAACCCTTACTTTTAATTATACTCAACCACTCCAGGGCCACTTTAATGCACAAATTTTATGTATTAGAAAGGTAAATTTATAAATTATTTTAGCTTTCATTATGTGTTTTCAAGTTAGATATTGTTTTCAAATTTTCAAATTTCAAATTTTATTGCAATGTGGCAGACTGATCAGGGCAGTACAGTAACAACCTCGAGACATGATGATTACGGAAAGGGGCCAGCGGAAGAACATGTAAAGTGCCAGCACTGCTCTATCTTCAGGTATTTTATTTATTTACATAATTGAAATAATATTATTTTTGTTCAAATATGCATACACCTAGCCATGGTACGCCTGATGATTCCCTCTACGAGGAAGAGCTTTATTCATCCCCATGTCCAATGCTGTTGCTATGAAAAAAGGTGTGAAAAGCAACATTGGAATTTGAGCGTTTGGTAGACGCTTCGCCTCAAACACCTGAAATATCAGTGAGGATAACACAAATTATGACTCAGCTAGAAACATATAAGGTAATAATAAAAAATCAGAAGGATATTTTTTTTGTTCTGCATGAGATGAATTGTGATAGTTTTATTTTTAATTTTTACATTAACTAAACCAACAAAAAAATTCTTTTGTATGTAGCGTTATCTGACACCTGCTGCACCCAGTTTTGGTGGTAGTGGGACACAAGGGCAAGAGATTGCGGAGCCAACCTCTCGTACACCTTCTACGCCTTGAGGTGGTAGCCGAGAAACACACCCTGCCTAAGAAGACACCCATCCAACCGCTGAACGTGTTGGCAGTGATGAGGTTGATATGGCCAACTATATTATTGCGTTTCCTGGAGCTACACGTGTCAGCTCCACATGGACCATTAATGGCACGTTATTGGTGAATGATGAAGGTGTCCCTATAAAGCACGTACAACTCCCAGGTAAGTTTTAATATTTTAACTATTTCATGTACTCTATCTAAAACATATTTTATCATGATTTTTATTTTTAAGTTAATGATAATATCTTTTTTTCTGTGTAGGAAATAATGAGTTCTACAGGTTTTTGGAGAGCCATGCATTGGTAATTTTTGGCCCAACCATATGCATAAGGTGGAATTCCCTGAATTCCAACCTGAAAAAAGAACTTCTAGATTATCTAGAAGCCCTTTTTGGGGTGGGCACATTTGACAGAACAACGGTGGCTCGAGTAGCTGGAAAATATTTGAAATATACCAAGGACACCTATAGGATGCAATTGAAATTTAACCATAGATACGAGCGTCCTCTCACAGTTCCAAAGAGTGAGTGGAGAGCACTCATCCATGACGGAAAAGAGAAAAGGGAAAAGAAAGAAGGAAAAATGCCAACTGGACTCGCAAGGTAAATTACAAATTTAATTCAATAGCTTTAATTTTCTCTATGTCTAAAATAAAAGTGTGCTACGTCATATCTGAATTCAATCTTTTGATGATAAGTTGCCTGACACCTCGAAGGCAACCAAAGCTAGGATTGAAAAAAATTTCCATCACAAGCTAGGCTAGGGCGGCTACTTGAAATTAGTCGCAAGAATTATAAGTAGCTAAACATCTTATAATTAATTGTATCACCTTCCAACGTTTTTGTAATCCCATAAAATAACATTAAAAATACACAATCATATGTAATGTAGGGTGCTAAGTTTGGAACAGAAACTACAGAGGAGGATAAAAATATCGCTTTCCATTCCGGCTATGAAGCCGTAGTTGAATATCGTAGAAGCTTGGGACAGGTCCCAAGATCTAGAATGCCTGATAAGGTAAAAAATTAACCTTTCAATATGTTTGTTTTCATCCATAAATTTAATATCTAACAACTTTGTTTAAATCAGGGGAGCAACACTTTCAACGAGCCAAATAACCCAATTGTAGTGCAGTGCATTGAAAGCGAAATATTGCCAGAAGAACATGTTCCTAATGTGCAACCTGATCATTGTAGTGGGGACCAGGCCAACAATGCTACTATTTGCAAGGACCATGACGGTAATTAATTTCCACTTATATTTTTTTCTAATTATACCTTGATGGTTGTCCTTATAATTTTTTTTGTTTAAATGACAGAGAATGTTGTACTTGAGGATCTTACACCAGAGAGGAAGACAGGGCAACGGTCCCAACGGTGACAACTGGTGTAGTAGGTAAATAATCTCATTGCATTTTTTTATTAATATTACCGAACTAGTACAATGATATTTAAAAACTGACAATTAAAATTTAATATTATCTGTTTTTGTAGGCGATGCCCCGTCACCGGATGAGACCAGACATTGTGACTACGCAACTAGGTCAGCAGTGCGGGAAAGGCACGAAACATGAGTAGAGCACGATGATGTTGATGATGTAGTTAGGAGCTTTAGAAGTAGGAAGAAGAAAAAGAAAATTTGATAATGTAAAATATTGTATTATTATAAGACAAATGTTACCATACTTGGAACGTTTTTTGCGTTATATAAAAAACTCATTTATCATACTATTTTTATGTCAAGCATTAATTGCAATGTTTCCTTGTGTACTTTTTGTTGAATTGTTTTTTATTAGTTATTGAATATTTTTTTTTATGCTCATGAAAGTAAAAAATGAAATATAGATTGGGTATTGGGGAATTGAGAGTGATGTGAGGGGGGGAGGGGCCATAAGAGCTTCCACCTTCACGTGGTTGGCCCTGTTTAGTAGAGAATAATTTATTGGAGCGATTTGAGCTTGGAGAAAACCTCCCTCGATCAAACGTAGCAACAAAAAAGTCAATGTTGACTTAGTTGCTACTCTTTCAGATCGTGGGAGGCTTGTTCCAAGTTCAGGCGACTCCAATAAATTTTTCTTGAAACGAAGAGGAGATTATTCAAGTATGTTTTGACATTTTCAACATATGTTCTAACATTATCATAAGAATGCATCTTAGAGTAAAAACTACTACATCAACTACTTGTATTTATTATATAGATAATTATGGATTTTGAAATACTTGGCAGCGCACGTACAAATCCTCTTGCATCATCAGCAATACAACTTGTCAACCAGGGTCATGTCCAGGATATTTTTTCTTGTGCACTTGACCAGATTCATAGTGTCACATTTTGTAAGTTCCTTTACAGTTCATAATTCAATATTAAACTTGTTCGTGATTATTATCTAGTTTTTTGTATGTGTTTTTTCATCTATTTTATTGTAAGCAACTCTGCATGTTTCCTATCGTTCACTATGATTTCTCCATTTACCACTCCCAGGATGAATCTGACTTTATTGTCCAATTTCAACAAATCAAGCTGAAGGTTTTCCAATTGGAATTTATTTCTCTTTTCATAGAATTCAAGATGGATATGATATAAGTGCTCCAAAACTTGCTCAGGGGTCTCATATTTATGATTGATTCCCTTTGAGCCAAAAATATGCATGTTACTTGTACTGATTGTAGTAGTCAGTTTGAATTTCCTTAAAAATCCCTCTTGAAGTGAAATATTCATATTATCTTTAGACAATGACACCTCTAAATGGACCCTAGTATCAGTATTGTATTCCTTGTAGTCCCTTATGAATGGTTCTTTAATCTTATCATTCCCAGTCATCAATGCTTCCATAAATTCCTTGTAATCTTGAGTCCACTTGTGAACAGGCAACTCTATAATTCTTAATTTTGTCTCATTAATTTCCTCTATGATGCCACTAATCGTATAAGACACACAATTATCCTTTATATTTTTTCATTCAATTGTACCCTTAAAACCCTTGTACCAAGGTGCCAAACCAATGGTGTAATGTCCAGTGCTCCGGGATGTTGAAATGTCCCTTAATCCTAGGCCAATCAATTTATCATAATAAAGTGACAAAAAATATACATATCGTAGTATAGGCTTAGATCATATCCAGATCCATAAGCTTGTATATTTTATATGAGGATAGTGTTTCTCTAAACTACATTATCTCATATTGGTCTTTTATAAAAATTATGTTTCAGTGTTACTCTAGTGTATACTACAATGTCCATATTCATCATACAGGTTAAGGATAGAGTAATAGCATACAATATTCTACCTAATAAATCATCTTGTATTTCAATAGCTAATGTGGACATAGGTGTAATGTAAGCTCAATACTGAGATATGCTTGTTCCTGTTCTAGCTCGATATCATTGAATACACTCTTTCCAGCTTTGATTAGTGAAAAGAGTTGGATTAGCTTAAGCTGAGTAATGTATTCACCCTTATCTCTCTTCTATGATTCCCATGTATTAGTTACAATGATAACATTTATATGGAACTAAAAGCAGATTGGTATAAGAGACCATATTGTATCTATGATGCCCATCTTAAGCTTAGTAACTATCACTATATCACCTTACTTAAGCTATTAGTAAGCTTTATTGAATCTATAAGCTTATTGATTTCACTATGCTATTAGTACTAATGAATCAAGTCCATTGAATCAGTGACCAAGCTTTTCTTGATGTAACTACACGTAATGGAATAACACATATTTGTATAAACATGATATCCTTAATACATGTCTTAGATTACAGTGTCCAAGAACTCCATATTTAAGCTAAGCTCCTTGTTATGACATAATGATCTATGTTTCCCTATTCATTTCATACCTTATTAACACTGACCAGAATCATAGTAATAAGTATATAGCCTTACTAGCTCTATGCCAACATGTGTATCTTATAAACCTTAAGTAGAAACACAATTTGATTGCTAATGTTTATATAATAGCTGATCTTGTATGATTGGTTAAGCTTAGCATTGATATGAGTGTACCATTACACAAGCCATAATGAAATTCTCCCTTGTGCCTTCGTTCGATCAGGCGCGTCGTGTCGTTTCGTTTGAGGGCACCCGCCCAAACCTGTTTGTGTTGGGTCGTTTCGGTTGAGGGCGCCCGCCCAAGTGCGTTCGGGCATGGTTCTTAGAGCCACCCAACCAGTAAAATTGAATAGATGTCTTGTTGCTGCATATGCACATATTGACAATAAAGAGAGATTTTAGTTCATGAGCATGTGGCGTGGGAACAAAACCTATGTAATCCCTATGTGTGGGGTTAATTAACCCTATGCCTACAATGTTTACTATTTGCATATCGGATTGTGTGGGGGTAGATAACTCGTAGCCATATCACATAGGCCCCATTCACTTACGAAGGTTCCCCAAACTCTGCCCCCAATTTGGTTGATCTTGCTTAGCTTGAAAATTTTGAATTTTCATTGATGATTGATTTTCCTCTCGCTCGAATGCAAAAGGAAGATGAATTTCATCTTTTTCCTCCATAATTTCCACATTCGACATCTATTGTAGCTATTCATCTATGCTCATCTGGAATCACCACAAGTTGTACTTTTTTTTTGCAATGGATTCTTGATGTTGATCTCGACGAGATTTCTCCTCCTCAAAAAACATATCCTGGTTGTAAGCATGGTTGTGGTATGTTGATGTTCAGACGAAAACTACAACTTGTAGCCCTTGATCTGCTAGGGGTTACCTTGATATTAATGGTGGTGTATTCATACTCCTTCTGAATAACCAATAAAGGGTCAAGGAAATTGACCAATATGTTGTCAAGTTTTATCTTATCCATCTCTGGGGTAAGCTGCTTTTCGGCTAACTCCACTGCTTTTGATCTCAATTTTTCCAATTGCTTCCTTCTCTCATATGATACCTGAGCCTTTGCCTTTCTCTTCCCTTCTAATTCCGTAATAGTGTCATAGTGATGCCAGCCAACTTCTTTGGAAAGCCTTCCTAGCAGACAATACTTGTGACCTGGCTGAAGCCTCAACACTTTCAGAGCATCTGGAATGACCATTCTCTTCTTCCAGTCATATGGTGGGGGAACCCCTTCAAAAGCCCTTAGCCTAGAAAGTGCTGCAGCACCACGCTTGGTTTTGTGTGGAATCATTCCTCTAATTGTCCAGTAGTCAAATCCTTCTCTTACTTTATTGTCATTTTCCCATACCTAACCAATGAGAGCACAAGAACACCTATTTCTATAAAAGCACCTATAACTTCTCTTACTTTATTTTCATTTGCCCATAACTAAAAAATGAGAACACAAGAACAACTATTTATATAAAAGCACCTATAATAATTTTGTGGGTTTCACTAATATCCCTATAGTTAGTGTGTGTACAGTAGCCTAGATCCTAAGGTGATTCCCGTACAATGATAATCCACTAGGTGTATTTGTACTTAAAAAAATATGCATGGATAGATGTCCCATTTATGGCCAAGTTCCACCAAAATGGTCCCCCCTACATACCTAGTAACTACATTACATTTATTTCATGACAAGATTACCCTACAACCCACCAAATTTCTATCATATCCTTGACGTCAACAACAATTTGTTGTTCAAGATATAACTAAGTTGGTACAAACTTAGCTCTAAAGCTTAGGATATTTTTCCACCTCTAATGTTTATAAACCAATAGATACAAAATTTCTAAAGCATGTGGGAGCCCTTTAAGTATCACCTTTCCTATATTGATTCCATCTTAAAAATCATGGAAAATGTCCATAGACTAAACCAACAATTTCATTGAAAATAATCATTCATACCATAACATTACTACTTCCCTTTTAACCACATAAAACTTATTTTTAAGCATTTATAATTCCATCTTTATTATTTCGTTATAACTAGATTAAAAAAGCACCAACCAAAATCTCGAGGTTTTATGAAAAAAAAAAATCAACAAACTTTATATACTAATTTAAATTAATGTCTTAGATCTAATCTCATTAATAATTATTCATAATCAACAATACCAATTTATTTACTCAAACTCTTATTAATCCCTAAGAAAATTCTCACATTTCTATTTAATGGAATTTGAGGGTCTTGAAAGGTTATATTTTTATTTCAAATGCCTAAAATGCAATATAAAAAGTTTTAATTTCTGCTCATTTCCCTCCCAAATGTCAAAAATTTTCAAACACTGCTTTGTTTCCCCTCATTTCTCCCACAAAGCAATGCAAGGGAAAGAGGGAGGAGGGGCTGACAGCCACGGCCGCTGAGAAGATTGTGTCACATCATTGCAGGTTTGGAGGAAGGATGTACACACACGCAGGTTTGGAGGAAGATGGCAGCAACTGATCCCGAGTGCCCTGGCAGTCCCGTCTGGCTACTTGGTTGGTCCCATATTCGTCTTCCAAAAGAATCCATTTGATACATCGGATCCTGATTGCCTTTGGTCCGATGATCAACAAAAATTATCATAATAGTCAGCCCAGGGCGAGACATCAGTCATCCACCCTGCCACACTCAAAGGCCTCTGTCTGGGCCCCCCCAAGTGGGATTTGGAGAAGTAAAATTCAAGGAAAAGTGGTGAAATCTGAAGAACATGCCGTCAAATGCCTCAGACAAGGTAATCCATGTATTAATTCAATAGTCCCACTGAAAGATTTATTGTTGTAATGGATTGCCCTAAATATGCAGTGCTTTTCGTTAAGTTTTTGTGTTTATCCAATGATAATGCAATGCCCTTTAGGTTTCTTTGGGTTTGATAATGCAAGCCACCTTCTCCAAGTTTCTTCGATAGCTAATCCTTCCCACTGTCCTAGCTGGCCTACAGTCACTCGGAATACTGCCCAGATTCATTTGATGAAAGGGAATTCCTGGAAAACGTGAATGATCATTTCCTGACTGTTTTTGTACAAGGGGCATCAACCAAGCCCAATCACATACCTTCTTTGAAGCACATACAAGGTTGAGATATTTCTTTCGGCACCACATAATTTTTTTTGCCTTGGCTGGGCACTTAGATTTCCAAGGAATTTTCCTCCACCACTTTAACTCTGCAGGGACTCGAACTGCAATCACTATGATGCATCCAAGCTTGGGGACATATTCACCAAAAGGAGAGGAATTCCAAAGAATCTTGTCCTCTCTATCAGTTAATAAAATTTGACGAGCATTCAGAGCATTTACATATGCATCCCATGATTCATGAAAAGCTGCTTCTAATCCCAGCTCCCCAATAGTCATCCATCCGTGTCTCCAATTGGTAGTTTTGGCCGGGTTGTCGATGTGTGAAATTCTGAACCTAGTGTTGTGCTTTTTTTCAGTATATCAGTTATAAATCTACTAGGAATTAATTTCCAGGTGCTAGGTTCAGAATTTAACACAAACAACAGCACCCATATACTGGAAAACAACCCTGCAATGCTAGTATCTGTTAATATTCATTCCTTTCCTTTGTGTTGGTCCAAAACTTAGGTGAAAAGAGATTCCGTTGCGCAATCTTCATAATCAAACCTGATTTCATGTCATCCATACATAACTTGTTGTGCATAAAAATATGGATATCTTCATGTTATAACAACTGGTAATATTGTATTTGAATGCTGGTTCATACTGCTGTCTCTGTCAACAGCACTCAGTGTTTACAAACACCTCTTTTACATTATGTATTTGCCAAACAATACCACTCTAGGCACAAAAAAAAGGCAACAGTTAGCCTTAAAGGCATCGTCCATGTCACATGAAAATTAGGCTTAGGAGTGGTGCCTTCTTTGTTGGATTTAGCACAAAGAATCCCCCTTTTGTGAGAGTAAATCAAATTAATCCCATGAGCGTTGCCCCTATCTGCAATCAAATCAGTCACAAAGAAGCTTACTTACAGTTCACTCTTTGCAAAAAAGAACAACGACATACAACTGATCATTTGTATTCATAACTTGCCAAGGAACTTATCCTTGAGAAGGCCATCAATTAGCATTGTCCACATCCCTTCGTCAGGGTTATGTCCACTTTGCAATGCATTTTCAAACAAAATTTCCACTTCTTGCACCTTGCCTTCTTTACAAAGTCCAGGAATCACAAAATTGTACAAAGATATTTGTGGTTCATAACCATTTTCAACCATTCTATCCAAAAGCTCCAGACAATAGACGCAGTTTCCCTATTTGTAGTGCCCATTAATAAGAGCTGTATAAATTTCTTCATTGGGACAAAGGCCTCTCACTAACATATTTTTATCAGCTGGTCTGCCTCAAGGAGTCTGCCTGATTTGCATATTCCTACAATTAAGGCACTATAAGTATCTACAGTAGGCTGACAATGCTTCTCCATCATTTTGTCAATAAGCTTAAATGCAAGAACACTGTTTATTTCGAGTGGCATTCCATCCAGGTCATGAATTTCACCCAAGTTATCAGGATATGAACTACCTACTACGTCCTCATCAGGAATCAAGTGTTCTTTTTGTATCTTGTTATTTTGAACTATACCATTCATAAGCTCACAATAAGTTCAATAATTAGGTTGGCATCCTTCATTTATCATCTTACTTAATAGATCAAAATCATGATCCACCCTACCTGATTTGACGTTGCAATCAATCAATGATGTGTATGTTACTTGGTTAGGCTGTAAGCCTTTCTCCTTCATTTTATCAATGAACATTTCAGCCTCTTACAGTTTGCCTTCCTTGCAAAGTCCATAGATCAGTGCACTGTAAGTGTAGACATTTGGAGAACAACCCTACTTTACCATTTTGTCTAATACTTTATATGCAATATCAATGGCACCGGCTCTACATAGTCCATCAACAAGCTTGGTATAAGTCACCAGGGAGGGAGCTAACCCTTCCCCCAACATCTTACCAAAGACATTATCTGCCTCAAGCACCCTGTTTTCTTTGCAAATTCCATTAATTAGTGCATTATAAGTGTATAGATTTGGTTCACAACCATTTTCAACCATCTGGTTCATCAATGCAAGGGCAACGTCAATTTTTCCACACTTGCAATACCCGTCTACTAAATCTGTGTAAACTACTGTACCAGGAGCAATGCCCTTCTCGAGAAGCTCATTGAACAACTCACAAACTTACTGTAGCTTTCCTTCTTTGCAAAATCCATTGATGAGTATAGTATAAGTAAATTCAACAGGCTTACAATGTTTTTTCTTCATCGAGTCAAAAATACTTAAGGCAATATCTATCTGACCCTCTTTACTAAGTCCATCAAACAGAGTGTTATATGTCACACTATTTGGGATCAAACTTCTTTGTAGCATAGTTTTTAAAAGCAACATTGCTTTCCCCACCTTCTGTACTTTACATAGTCCATTTATCAACTCATTATAGGTACGAACATTAGGTTTGCAACCACTCTTTTCCATTCTATTGAGAATCTCAAAAGCATAATTGATTTTATTTTCTTGACAGTGCCAATTAATAAGAACATTGTAAGTGACCACAATAGGAACTAAGTCTATTTTCAATATATTGTCGAACAGTTCACATGCCTCTTCTAGTCTGCTTTCTTTGCACAACCCACTGATCAATGATGTGTAGGTATGGATGTTTGGCATGGAACCATTTTTCTTCATTTCATCAAGAATATCAAATGCTTCTCGTGTTCTGCCTTCATCACAAAGAGCTGTGACAAGCATTGTGTAGGTATGGACATTCGGGCTGATCCCTTTCTCATTCATTTGATCCAACAAATCAAATGCTTCCTAAAGAAAATGTGGTTAGTATTACATAGGCTCCTCCAGCAAGTTTAACCTAGATTTTGATAAGGATTATGCTCCTAAAGTCTACTCCAAAAGGCTCAAAAGAAAGGGAGCAATAGAACATTGATATCTTTCACCTCAACCATTCCTTCTACTAAAATCTAGAATTTACAACATGTATAATTTTGCAATCTCTTTTGGTACTTGTGTTCTTCCTTTTTTGTATGAGTAATTACATTGCTGACCTATTATGGTCATGTCAGTTGGTATCAAACCTGACTTTTAGGGATTTTTTGAGTTCTGCAAAAATGATCATCTGTTATCACCCAGAAAAACATTTGGAAAGAATGTAATCCAAGAGTCAGTATAACCATTAGGGGATGTATACTTGACACAGAATCCACCCTTTCAAATTTGAGTGTTAAATCCTACACTTCTACAAGAAGGTCAACACTGGGCAGAGTTCCATCTACATATATCTTCAGGTTGATACCAGAAACACCATATCTAGTTCAATTATGCACAAGGGGACTGAAATGTTAAGCCCTACAAGTCAAATCAGAGGATTGAACTCATGATTAAAAGAGGAACTTGAAATTTTTGAGCAGTTGTTGGTATATGATGTTAGATTCAGGCAGAAAGCACACAGAAGATGGAGGGTGCTTGAGCACTGGTGTTGAGATGGATTTTCATCATACTAAGTGAAAGATAGGTTCTCTGCTCTTATTTTTACTTCTAATTGAGGAATGCATGCATTTTTCATCGTCTATTTCAAATTTGTATCATGATTGGATATATATGATGCGGTGGTTTACCCCATTATATTTCTGGCAATGAACAAATTATGAGGTCCCCTTTTGCCCAACTGTAGGCCTTTTGTAGAATATAATATATATACATCAGAGTAGATTGTGTTAGAATTTTATACCATGATCCCGGAGATTGCACTTTCTCTGATCTGGGAAAAAATTCTTTCTTTGTCTGTTGATAAGTTGTAAACAAGAAAACACGTGAAACTTGGATGTGGACAACAAGACTTAACAAGGTGATGGTTCCCTTTGGAAAGTTCCTCATAAATCAAGGGCATGTCAAACAATGGTTTTGAGTAAAGCATCAAATTGATGCAATATTTAATATATTTTGCACATGTCTGCAATGTGCACAGTGTTTCATATCAAATGCAGAAATAACATTGAGCAAGAGATGAATTTTTTACATACAAAGACATTAATTTACTTCCCAAATTACCAATTGTTTCAACCCAGTGATGCATGGGTAAATTAAAAGGGAACCAGTACTGATATGTCGAAGAGCACATACTTTGAGGAAATGATTAATCCATTAATCAAAAGTATATATATAAATAACATTACGTTGGAATTTGCCCAAAGATTTCTTGGTAAGAACTATAATTGATACATTAGGTTGGAAAATCTTTTGATTGATCCTTGAGTTCGCACATTAATTTCAACAGTCTCCTTAGCATTGATGGACGTGGGGGAAGCCCATGATCTATTTTCATTGATAAGGCACATTGCCCAATTCTCCTCTTGTGTTGGAGCTAAAGGTTTTACGGATTATTTCTCTGCCATTATGTGAGATTGTATGTTGTAAGTAACGTAGTATCACCTACGAGTTTTGCACACACAAGTGTGGACATGCAAACACAAATAACAATGAGATCAGAGAGTGGATTTCTTCATTTGTTTATGCAATGTCTCATTTGTTAGATTTTATTAAGCTATAATATATCTAATTTCCGAATATGACCATTATCCTAAACATGCCACCATAATTGTCATTTTACCATGATCATTCAAGATAAAATGAGAAACGTTTCATAATTTCGTGGTCGCTCTTCCGATTGTTTCATTTTTAAATATTTTTATGTCATGAACTACATAAAAAGAATCAACATCCAAAAATAGGAGGTCGAGGGTATATTTATTTATTTATTTTTAATATTTTTATGATGTAATATAGGTTTTCATGTGTGTATTATTTTACATGCCAATATGGGTTTCGACGAAAACCGCATTGTTATATTATAGATATAGGAGCTTCTTTTGGAGTCATGATCAATATAACGAGGGGAGATGCATCGTCTTCTACCACATAAAAACCCCACAAAATGGTTGTAACTCTAGTATTTATCAATTCTTCGGTGACATAGTTTCTCATCTCGAGTAATATATTGCATTGAAAGAAAATATTATTATAGATCACACAACTTTACAACTTTATCATTAGATGTATGAGAAAAATAATTATTTGAAAGAAAATGAATTTGTTGATCATATTTTCCAGATCTATATTTTCTTAGATATATCATTTTTTACTGTAGGAATTATCATTTGTATGCTCTTCTCTTATCATAATATAGATGTGTTGCACCCATTATGCAAGCATTAATGTTCATAATGTGTTTTTGGCTTATTGTGAATAGTCATGTTCTTTTTAAGATTTTGTGCTTGTGTGTTAGACTTAAACCCAAACAAAAATAAATCTCCATCTTACTCCCATTGCATGCAAGTGTTGGTTGTACCCATGTGGACAATAGGAGGTCCCTTAATTGAATAGAATAAATCATGATTAAATATAGGGCCTACAGGATGTTTGTCAAAGGGAATGGATGGTGGGAGATCTCAACTAGTGATAGATGGAATATTTTAATGAGATTTTCTTCTTTGCTATGGGAAAGGATTACCTCATTTATTTTTTCATAGTTAAGTTCTAGTCTCACCCAAGAATATATAGACTGCATCCATCCTAAGAAACTATAATGACCCCCTGACACAAACACAAATTTTGAGGTAGTTTGTAACAAGAATTTGACACATGCATGGAATTCAAAGAGATAATATAGAGCATGATGTAGGTTCAAAGGTAACATACCCCCTAAGGCATAAATAAGACATGTATACAAACCTACACATGTTTATCCAGGATAAAATGAAAGGCACATACACACATATGCATAGTTTCAGAGGTAAGAATAGAATGTGCCTAGAAATTGAAGTGCACAATAAGACTAGTTCTTTTTATTTTAAAAAACTCATAAGAGTTGGAGTATTTTTCAATCCATAGTTTTGACATGATGAATCCAATGTGTTCAACATATACACTAGTCATACAATTTTTTTTTTTTTTTTAATGGATTGAAGGGCTATGTCAATTACAATACAACAGTGGAAATTTTATTGTTCACTTGTTTTACTAGATATAGTATACCCAACTATTATAGTTGTGATTGTGTGGTAGGTTTGTGAAGAGTATCAAAGTTTAAACTTTGAATGGAATGGTTTGCACATGATTTTTACTAGGTTATATATCTACAGTGTGCAATGCACCATACCTCCAAGGAACCCAAGGGAAGCCAAGTGCAAAAAAGCCAAGGACGACAGGATCGTATCAGGGATAGGGTATTTTTTTCAAATTAAAGCAAGAAAGGTATCAAAGTTAAGCAAGTCCAGTTATGTAATTCAAAGAGGGAGGAAAAACCTTGAAAGAGGATTTCATTTAAATCAACGATTCGTTCTTCCTTCTTCTATTATCTACGTAATTATGTTTTGTGTCTTGATCATTTTATATTTTTAGGTTGATAAAGATGGTGATTTGAAAGAGCTTTAGGCACTCTTAAAAACATTATTAGGCCAAGATATTAGAGCTACTAACTGAAAATCATTAGGTCCATCACCTTCAAATCCAAATGACAACACAAATGTTATAACCATAGTTACATCATTCGTAAAAAGAATCAAATTCAAAAATAGGAGGTCAAGGGTATATTTAATTTTTTTAAAAATATTTTTATCAAAGCATCGAAAGATCGATGCTTTATATGTCAGAAAAGCGACGTCTTTTTTTTTTTTTTAAATATTTTTTCCATTTCATCGAAAAAGCGATGCCTCGTAAACGTCGGAAGTGCGACGCCTTACATATTCATCGGTCTTGCGATGTTTGGCATGAAACGTCGGAATTGCGACGGTGCCAACATATTCGTCGGTCTTGCGATGTTTTTCACAAAACGTCGGAACTGCGACGTTGTTTACATTTGTGTCGGTCTTCTGAAGTTTGGCACAAAACATCGAAAATACGACAGTGCTAAAATTTTTGGCATTCTTGCGACGTTTGTCTGATACCATGTAGAAATTATATAAACAATATATATATCATGTATTCAATCCGATCTAACAACGTACTAAAGCTAGATACTGAATCGCTTCTACAAATCAATTGCGGAAAGTAAACACAATCACCAATCACATGAAGTAAAGAAGAATAAATCAAACCACAACACAAATAATTTCTTGGGGAAAGCTTGCTGCTCAAAACGACACTATCTTCTATTGTATATTCAACATGGATACATGAAACAATTACAATACACTCTTCTCACAAGATTCTCTTGTACTCAGCTAATTTTCTCACACTGTCCTGGACAAAACTGACCAACACTTAGCCAATTCTTAGCCTCTAAACAACCTGCTTTTCTTGCGCAATTCCTGATGAATGCAATCCCTATTCTTTAGGAAAATTTTCCTTCCTAAACTGCACAAGGATCATGGGAAATCCAACGAGTGTTTGGTTGCATGGGTGCAACCCAACAATCCTACACTTGATAGTTAACATCCATTTCACCTTTGTCTCAACTGGGTCTCCATTCAAACTGACATGCATGTAGCTAATAATAGTAAATCATCAGTTGCATGTTAGATCACTGATTATGAATTAAATAATATTTAATTAACTTGATCTCTCACTAGTGCAACAAATAGTTACAACTAGCACAACTGACTTTAACTCACTTAACTGAGTTAACTGATTACTCATGCATTAAACTAATGCACCAACTGCACTTCGAACTCTGTTACAAATAGAATTACTCTACATGCATCACCAACTACCCTCAACTCAAAATTCAGGATCTAACTAAGTTTATCACACTCAGTTAACTATTACAAGTGATTATGAGATAAGATTAAATTTTATTGTCCATTTTAATTAAGGGAAAATTAAAATAGAAACTGCACAAAATTTAGCCCACACCAGTGTAGGTGCTGCTAAGACCTTCTGGTCCCACACCAGTGTAGGTGTTGCTTAGGCCTCCTGGTCCCACACTATTGTAGGTGCTGCAATTTCTTGTTGGACTTCAAGAATCTCATATTTCTGAATGAAGATGCTAACAATGGTTGAATGGAGCATTTTTTGGAGAAGAAATTCCTAAAAGCCTAAGATGTTGTGGATTCATCCATTAGAGGTAAGCATTTGAGTCAAAAAACTTGTGGGTATCTTGAATCATTGAGAAAATATTCTAGTAACCATCATCATGGAGTTCACCTATTCGTGATATCAACATAAATATATTATTATTTACTGTCATAAATAATAAACATGAAAATTTACTGAGATATCCACATTCATCAACTATCATAATTAAATTCGATTCAAGGTTATTTGAAAAATGTATTCTATGGATAAAAAATTCGCATCCTCTTTGAGATTTGATGACTATATTTCCAAGTAGCTCACCCTTATCTTCCTTTTGGATGGTTGGGGAAATAGTTCAGCTTAGCTGCCCAAGAAATCTCAAGCAGCATGAAGCTCCACTTGTGGTTGTAGAGATTAAATGGTTCTCATGATAAGAAATCCACATAAAGATTAAAGATTAAAATTTTGTGAGAATTTAAAAACTAACATTTACATGATACAAATTTAATCATACACTAGTTGCTAGTTGCTATTTACTAGTACTATATCAATCAATTATGGTCAAATGACAAATACATAACAAATTAGAACCATAAATTGTAATATTCTCATTAAGTCATCAAAATCAAATTTTATTACATAGATACTGAGTCACTGCTATTAACGAAAAACAATTCTTCCTTGAAATAATTTTCCTCCTTCAATCTTCTAATTTTTTCCTTAAGAAGTTTAAATTTAAGGCTTTTCATTGTTAATCGCTTCAGGAGCTTTGAGTTCTCTTCTTCTAGAGATGAGATCCTGCCTTCCATTTCCCTCAATCTGTTGTTGATGTTTCCAGTTTCTTCAGCCTCATATACAGGGTTGTCCAGTTCATAATAAGAGTTGGTTAATGGACTCACGCTTTCATCGTCAAGATCAGAATTCTCCATATTCTTAATTTTGTAAACTTGTGGCTCAAGATTGTTTTGTTCAGAATCAAAACTGGTTAATGCCTTCACTCTTTCACTGTCCTGATCAGAATTATCCTCATTCTTAATTTTGTACAAATTTTTGCTCAGGATTGTCAACTTTAGATATTTCTGAATCAAGCTCGGAACTCTCATGCACAATGATCACCTCTTGCAATCCTTCAGCAGAATTCTCATTAGAAACAATTTGATCTTTGCAAAAGGTGATTCTAGGAAACCATCATAAAACAATGAATCCTGAGAATCCATTTTAGGTATATTCTCATGATCACTCTGGACTACCCCCTACAAATATTTTCCTGCAATTATGGCATCAAATGTCTCTTGCAATTGAAACACTTGACATTTACATCCCTCCTCGACTCTCAGAAAAACGAGTTCACGTCCTGGACAGAAAAGCATATTATTATTTAGTTAAACATAATGGTAAATCTCTAACAAGGTTTCATGCCCCATAAAAACAGTCAAAATAAATACCCGAATCGCATCCAGCCTGAGCAGTAGATATGTGATTTGGTGGTAAAGTTTTAGGCACTCATCCTCATTTCCACGTATCAACTGAGTTTTTGTTGCAAATTCTATAATATGCCTCCCTATTTCATCAGCTTCTGACTTCACTTGGCCTATAATCCTTAGCTTCTCTAAGGGATTTGAATTCCGAACACATAATCCTCTGAACGTGGATTGTATTTTCAAAGCAGCAACAACCTGCTCCATCCTAGAAGCCACCACCTTTGCTTTTGTAGATACAGACGCTGATTTGTTGCCATCATAAACGAGAATCAAAATGAGTCTCCCCTTTCTGGTTGTTGTTGGATTTGAAGGAGGAGGAATAGAGTCGCGTGAATAATTTTGTGTTTGTGTTCGGTTTGGGATTGTTACATGATCCATGTCCGAGAATCTCGAATGGCTAGCCCCATGAGTTGTTCTCATGCATTTGTGGAGTTTGGTTGTTCGGAGATGAGTACAACGTAGACGAGTTTCTCATTCGGTGGGAGCTTTGCTCCCATAACTAAAATACCCACAAATTTCCACCATTTCACCTGAAATTGAAGACCATCAGGAAATACCGTTAAACATAGACGTCGCCACCAAAAGACACATGTAATCACGGGTGTAAAATTACAATGCAAAGTGTATACAAAATTTGGAGGGTGAACTGGTTCAAAAGGAAGGCCTATCGGCCTAATTAAAACTGAATTTCTCCATCTGATAATTGCATGAACACTTTTTCACCTTCGAGGGTTCGACTATTCTTTAAAGGTGAGGGATGGAAGTGAATTCGTAATATGATTTGATATTTATTGAACATAGCTCTTGGAATTTAGAGTAACAACTTGCAATGATGGATGTAGTAAATACACCATGATGTATAATTAGATTTTATTTATACTTTATTAAAACATAATAGTATAATTTTATTTAAGTATTAATATTATGGTTTATATTACTTAAAAAATGTGTAGTTTAACAAGGCTTCAAATTTGCAAACAATGGAAGTTCTGGCATGGTTTTGTTAAAATTTGGTGGAAATTTTTGAAAATTCAGGTTATAGTTGTCAAGCTTAAAGATTTCGTGTGCCCCGGGGGTTTTTAATGGTGTTGAATCCATTTTTACGATAAAAAATAGGATTCAAACACTCATATTGTCAGAAATTTTGCAAAAAATAATGGTTGGATTCTGGCTATTTTTAAGCACCGAAGAAAATTTGACACGTTGGTAGATAACACCCTTAGAAAACATGAAAGACATAATATTGAAGAAAAGTTGCAGTTTATTGATGAGACAATCACTTATACAAGAGGATATTACACCACTCACACTTTTTAATTCACCAAACCAATAATCACATACATATATAGGATTACAATATAGTTGAACAAATTCTTAGAATATAGGATGTGACAAGTAATAAGAACTAATTAGGTAATCATTCCAAAGAGAAACATAACACATTCTATTAATAAGAGAATCTTTTAGATTTCTCCATTACTCTAACACTCACACTTAATAGAGAAATGTTTTTTCTACCACACCCACCTAATTTTGATTCCTGCATACTTCAAATTTTGACTTTCCAATATCCTTTGTAAAGATGTGAGCCACATTTTCAGTGGTATTACAATAAACTAAATCAATTTACTTTGATTTCATATTTTCCCTAAAAAAATTGATAGTGAGCCTCAATATGTTTACATCTTGCATGGTATACATGATTGTTGACTAGTTTAATTATGCTTTGATTATCACAATTGATAATAGTTGGTGTTCTCTAAATTTCCCCCATATCTTCAAGAAACCACCTCAACCAAACTACTTCACAAGTAGTATTGCACGAATCTTTGTACTCAAATTTGGTTGACGACAAAGAAAAAATTCGTTTTTTCTTGTTGCTCCATGCCACAATCTCGAATCCAAAGTTGAATGCATGTCCTGAAGTTGATTTTCTATCGTCAATATTTATAGCCCAATCTGAATTAGAATATCCTGCCAACTCAACATTAAAATCATCAGTATATTTAATACCAATGTTAATAGTTCCTAAGTGCTAAGTGGACTATTCACAAATCATGATAAATTAGTCAGTTATGACTACCTCTCATGGAAATGGTCATAGTTGAATGAGTTTCTTAACACAATTGAATCCCAAAAAATGATATCTAATATACTGAACTGCGGAAACCGCTCAATACTAAACTCTCTTTGTTTCTTTCCAATGGATTTCAAGAGGTTTGGCTAGGAACTGACTTAGGATGCTAACTGAATATGCTATGTCTAGCCTAGTTGTAGTGAAATAGTTTAAAATTCCCACTGGTTGTCGATATAGTGTACCATCTACCTTATTTGTCCCATCTTCACTATAGAGTTTAGCATTTTGTTCTGAAGGTATTGATATTGCCATATATTGGTCCATTTTGAACCCTTTAAGTAGCTCTCTTGTATATTTACGTTGTGTAGCCAATGTCTAACCAACTTCTCTCCATATTTCAAGACTTAAGCAATAATGCAATTCACCAAGGTCTTTCATTTCAAGCACTTGCAACAGTTGTCCTTTAACTTCATTAATTAACTTATAAGCATTGTCCATTATTATAATATCATCAACATATAAGGAAATCATAATAACATTTGCCTTTTGATTTGACTTGGTATATAGGTTAGGGTCACTTTTACTTTTCATAAAACCTTTCTGAAGAAGAAGGAGTCAATCTTTACATACCAAGATCTTGGTGCCAATTTTAATCCATATAATGCTTTCTTTAATTTGCAAACAAAGTGTTCTTGACCCTCCTTTACGAATCCTCTATGATAAACAAGGTATACTTCTTCCTTTATTTCCCCTTTCATAAAAGTAGATTTAACATCTAGCTAATGTATTTTCCATTTATATTATGTAGCTAATGCAATCGTTAATCTAATTATATTTAGATTAGATACAAGTGCAAAAGTTTTTCATAATCAATTCCCTATTTTTATGAGTAACATTTGCATCCAACCTGGCCTTATATTTATCTATACTTCCATTAGCATTAGATTTGGGTTTGAAAAACCATTTGGATCGTATGAGTACTTTATATTCAATGAATTATATTAATTCCCAAGGATCATTTTTCATTATGGATTCATATTCTTCCTTCATTGCATCCCTCCATTATTTATGCTCATTACCTTATTCAAAATTCACATGTTCTATGACATTCATTACTTTAGTTATAAAGACATAATCTTTAAATATTACTAGTGGTTGAGTTTGATGTGATGAACTTCTTGGTGTTTCACTACTTTCATATCTTCTCCTGCTTTGTGGTGAATCATATCATCCTCTTCTGTGTTGTGTTTACTAGAGGTGTCCATGTCATTGGATTCTTCCTCCTCTTTTTGTTACTACTTATCACTTGCTTCCTCTTTGACATCATCATAGTCATATGGAATGTGCCATGCATCACCCATATCCTCCTTATGGCCTTCATTTGCATGCTCATGAAATAACACATCTCTACTTTCAAAAACTATTTTTGCAAGGATAAAAAATCTTATATGTTTTATGATCATAATAGTAACCAATGAAAATACACTTGATAGCTTTTGCACCAAGTTTCCTTATATCTTCTTTCAGAACATGAGAGAATAATTTGCTTCCAAATATTTCAAAATGTTTTATTATTGGTTTATAACCATAAATAGCTACAAAAGTAATATTATGTCTAAAATTTTAGTTGGACTTCTATTTTTCAAATAAAAATTGATGTTAATAGCTTCAACCCAAAAAACATTGGTAATATTTTTAGCTTTTAACATGCTTTGTGCACATTCAACTATGGTTTTGTTCTTCCTTTCAACTACTCCATTATGTTGTGGAGTATGAGGTACTATATATTATTATAAAATTACATGGGATTTGCAGTACTTGATGAATTCATTTGAAATATATTTTCCCACTTGACCTGATTAAAGGATCTTGATGTGTTTTCTTGTTTTTTTTTCAACCATATTTTTGAACTCTTTAAAATATTCAAATACATAAATTTTCATTATTATAAAGTAGGTTCATGTGTATTTTATACAATCATCAATAAAGATCAATAAATATTATGTTCCTCCCAATGACCTTCTTTTCACATGACCACACTAGTACATTTGGCGGAAATTCCGACACTTGATCCGACACTTTTGACCAATGTCGGAAATTTCCCCAAAGTTTTTCAACATTTTCAAATCCCGCCTGAAACTGTCGCTATACCAACATTTGGAGACAAGTGTCGCAATACCGACACTTAGAGGCAAGTGTCGGTCTTGCGACGTTTGCAAAATAACGTCGTAATTGCAACGGATTTCTGAAGTATGTCATTATTGTGACGTTACAAAGACAAGGTGTCACTATTGCGGCGTTTAGAGGAAGGTGTCACTATTGCAACGTTTAGAAGAATGCGTCGCTATTACGACGGTTGGTGGCAAAGTGTCGCTCTTGCGACGATTGGTGGCAAAGGGTCGCTCTTGCGATGGTTAGGCGATGTGTCGCTCTTACGACGATTGGTGGAAAAGTGTCGCTCTTGCGACGGTTGGTGGAAATGTGTTGCTCTTGCGACGGTTGGTGGCAGAGTGTCACTCTTGCGACGGTTGGTGGAAAGGGTGTCCGGTGGGATAATCCCACTTTCACCGGGTGTATAAGCGATATTGGTGTTTATATACAAGTTGCGGTTTTACATGTTTCGATTACGAGCCCAAGGCTATGCACACTCATACAATCAATTAGGACTAAGCGCATGCACTTAGCCCCTCCCCTCATGACTTGGATTTGGTTGTGGTTTCGTTTGTGGTTCTGCGCCTCGGTCCTGTGGTGATTAGTGTAGGTGCTGAGCCAGGTGCTCGACAGAGTAAAAAGCCTACAATTTTATTAAAAATATAAACAATTTGTAAAAAGCCCACAATTTTATTAAAAATATAAACAATTTTATATTAAATATAAAATTGATATATGCTTTTTTATTGGGAGTAAAAAGCCCACAATTTTATTAAAAATATAAACAATTTGTAAAAATCCCACAATTTGTAAAAAGCCCACAATTTTGTAAAAAGCCCAAAATTTGTAAAAAGCCCACAATTTTGTAAAAATCCCACAATTTGTAAAAAGCCCACAATTTGTAAAAAGCCCACTTTTATTTTCTTTTTGCTTATTGAACTCCCATTGAGTTCAACACGTTTTGGGTTTTCTACACCATTGAGAGAGATAATTGCTAAATATAATTATTATTTTCTTTATAGGATAATTTGCATCAATGGAAGAAAACATTAGAGGTGGAAAAAAATTCAAAAGGGTGAAAGGGGTGATGGTAGAGTTTATTGCCCTTGCAAAAAATGTTGTATGAGAAATAATGTTAGAGTTTTAATAGCAACAACAACAATGCATTATAGGAAATATGGGCACATTGATGGTGGATTGAATGACTATCGTCCCGTGGTAATTAATTATCTATCTTCATTTTGATTATATTGTAAAATTTTATATTATTTTAATATTTTTTATAGGCACACTAATGTTTAATGATTAATGTTTGTAATTTTCATAAAGACATAGTTGCCCCCCAACTTTTTGCAGATGATCAACCAGCTTCCACAACTAAATAGTAGTAGATTAGATGATGTTGCACCAGTACAAGAGAATATTGCAGCAAATATTAGTATTGGAAATGATGTTGTACAAGGTGAAGAACATGAAGCGAATGGTGAAAGTAATTTTAATGATCCCATGGAGGTAGATCATGATGACAATAATGAGACAGTTCATGTTAACGATGGGACAAATCAAATTCTCCAAGACTTGTATGGTGAGTCAGATGATGATGGTGGAGACAGTGACGGTATTTATGATGTACCTTTGATTAAAAGGTCAAGTGAACGAATTTTTGAACACTCAAATGCAACTCTTCTCTCTGCTACATTGTTGCTGGTGAACTTAAAGGTTATGAATAATTTGTCGAACAGATGTATGACACAACTCCTAAGGTATGCAATATGTATATATGATCACATATATGTAAATGTTGATTATTTTCCCTTTTTTTAGTTGTAATAAATGTGTAAAATAATAATTCAATACTTGTGTGTGTATATATATATATATATATATATATGATTAATAATATTTACATTAACTAGTTTTTTTTTATGCTGTAGATTGTTGGGTGAATATTTGTTACCATCGCCAAATACTTTACCTCGAACATATCGAGATCTATGTGCTATTATGAAACACTTTGGAATGGAATATAACACTATAGATGCATGTCCTAAAGATCATATTATATATTATGGAGAACATGCGTCGAAAACAGAATGTCCGAAATGTGGTACCAGTAGATATCGAACAGATCAACTAACCAAAAAGGTGCCTTAAAAGGTTCTTCGTCATATTCCCATAATTCCACGTTTGCAGCGAATGTTCAGGTGTAAGAGCATATCACAATTTATGGATTACCATTCAAAGAATATAAGTGGAGATGGTGTTCTTCGAATGCCTATAGATGGTTCTGCATTTAGAGAAATCGAGGAAAAATATGTAGATTTTAAAAATGAACCTTGTAATGTCAGGCTTTCATTGGCAGCTGATGGTGTTAATCCATTCATAGAGCTTAGATCTACTTAATCAGTGTGGCCTATTTTCGTTATCAACAATAAAAATCCTCCTTGGATGTCAATAAAGAGGGAGCACATAATTTTGACTATGATTATTCCAGGTATTTGATACATTATTTTTTTGAATGTAACATTTTCATTTCTCTCGTTGTTTGCATAAATATATATTTTATTTATTTACTTACTTATATATACATATATCATGGTAGTAATTATTATGTATCGTAATTTTGAACAATTAGGTAAGTACTAGGTCAAAGATATGAATGTATATATTGAGCCTCTTGTCGATGAGCTAATACAGTTATGGCATGGCATCACTATGTATGACATCACTAAACCAATCAAGCAGAAGAGATTTCAATGTCATGGAATGCTTGTATGGACAATTCATGATGCCCCAAGACTAACACATGTTTGTGGTATGTAATATTTCATTGCACTTTAATATAATACATAATTATCTAAATTAGATATACCATATTGCATGTTTTAAAAATGATCTCATAGTATAATTGTTATTGATCCATCTATTGCGGGTCTTCAAAAAAAGGGTAGATTTGCATGTCCAGTTTGTGGCCCTAAGATGAAGTATCGTAATTTTCCAGACTTAAGAAATATGGTGTTTGATGAGTTTAGGCACTTCCTCTCTAGGAACCATAAGTATCGTACTACTGAAAAACATCTTTTCAATGATAAAGAAGAAACTGTATTAAAAACACGAAGAATGACACCTCAGTTGTGGAAGTTGGAATATAATAGAATTAATAATCGTCAAGCAGCTGGTACGTAATTTGTGTATATATATATATATATATATATATATATATATATATATTATTTGTTTATGTAATGTTTGGAATTTTTGTTTTAACTAATGAATTTATTTGATTGTATTTTATAATTATTGTTATGATTTATTTTATTATTTGATATCAAGGTCATCGTCGCGGTGAAGGTACTAATATCCTTCTCAATTTGTGAGGTTGCCCTACTATGAGGCCCTAAAAATAGCTCATTTGTTTGATACAATGCATGTCGGGAAGAATGTGACAAAAACGTTATGGCGAACCATAGATGGTGCACATGATAGAGATAAAATTGACAAAATTTGTGCTGACATTGAGAAATCGAATCATGCAATGAAAAGTGTGATTGACATATCAAATAACAATGGAGGTCAAAATTATAATAATATTCCATGGTTATTAACAGAACAACAAAGCAATGATGTAAAAGAGGTCATTAGAAGAATTAAATTTCCAACAGGTTTTGCTTCAAACTTAAATAATATCTTAACGAAGAAAGGTGACTTCAGTGGGGTGAAAACACATGATTGGCATACCTTTGTTAAGGTAATTTTTTTGGTATACGTTTTTGTATGTTATTGCTTGAATACATATTTTAAATTTTTCTTTTTTATGTTTAATTTGGAAACCAATAACGATTCATTTTTTATTGTTATAGTATGTTCTACCTGTATCTCTCCCAAACGACTTCGACAACAATGTCAAACAAGTTATATATCGTCTTAGTAAATACATGAGGTAAGTAGCTTTGATTTATATGCAAAATCTAATTGCTACAATTTCTTTTCGTACTTAATGAAATAATGTATTAATTTACTTGTAATGAAATATATATTGTGTTTCATTGAAATAACCTTGCGTAATGATTTGCAGATGGTTGTCATTGAAAGAAATCCATCAAAATGAAATAAAGTATTGGAAGAGAGAAATTCCTCCGTTAATGTGTGAAATGCAGAAGTATCTACCTCCAACATTTTTCAATGCACAAGAACACTACTTGATACACCAAGTTGAGGAGATTGAAATCTGTGGACCAATACACACAAGGTCAATGTGGATGGTCGAGAGGCACCTGAAATCCTTGAAGGCTTTGGTTAGACAAAGAGCACGACCTGAGGGTTCTATGGTGGAGGGATATGTGGTATATCAATCCATGGTGTATATTAGTCATTATCTTCCTATATTAGCTGCGACAGCTATGACGGCGGCGGATTGCATTTGGGATGTGAACTCCATCAAAAAATTTGAAGTGAAGCACCTGTTGGGAAAAGGTAGAATGAAGAAAGTGAGAGGTAAAAGATTCATTATGTATAATACATATAATGTTTCATTTTTTTACATTATGTATATGATAATTATATTCATTTAGGTCTTATTCTTTCATAGTTTATTAATTAATATAATTTACCATGGTTATAAGTAATATTTATTAATATTGGTGAATTATTTTTTTTTTTATTCAGGTGCTCAAGATTTTGAGGCACTACTTTTATACATTGCAAACAATCTTGGGTGGATGAGTGAATGGATTGAAACATGTAAAGCACGTAATGACGGTAGGTTATCATGGAAAATACTGTCTGAATTGATTAGAGAAGCGTATCGTAGTGGAGATGGAAACGTTACGGACAGGGAAATCAATTTAGCATATGGTTTGAAAGATAGAAAGGTAAGCAATTAATTCACCTATTTTATTCATTACTTATTTTATACTATATTTATAATGTGACAAGAAGTTTGATTTTTCAGATAATTTTCATGCTGTGTAACTTATATGATTAATTATTAATTGTGAATGCATCTTTTTCATGTTTGGCATATTGCAGTTGAAACACCACAAGGCTATGTGTTGCAATGGTCGTAAATTTCGCGTTAAACAGTTGGATGATAACAGGAAAAATTATGATAGTGGGACAACTGCAGTATTCCAGGTCACTAATGTTTCCTCCAGGAGTGACAGACATCCTTGAGAGTTTGAAAATAGATATTATGGGGTTTTAGATGATATACTTGAGTGTGACTTTAATTCCTTCAAAATAGTTTTGTTCGACGTCAAATGGTATAAGCTACGAATGAATGTACATGATGATGATAGAACACTTATTCAACATGACAATGGATTTCCAATGGTTAAAACATCACAGTTTGAAGCAGGAAAAGATCGATATGTTTTTCCAAGCCAATGCGAAAAAGTCTTTTACTCAAAGGTTCCAGGTGAGAACAAATGGTCATTTGCTATTAGATATGATCCAAGAGGAAGGCCAATAGAGTATACTATAGAGGAATAAGATGATATTGATCAAGAAGAAGATGATGCAGTGGCAGATGAGCAGGAAGATGCATTGACAGACGAAGAAGATATATTAGAAGATGAACCAGGCATAGGAGATGAGGCAACAATTATTGATGATGATGTCGATGAGGATATTATTGAAAATGACATAATTGATGATGATGATGATGACATGGTCGATCATTTCAACACCGTTTCTGAATCAGATGTTGGTATAGATTTCGATCAGTTGGATGAAGATAAAGAAGATACAAAAGAAGAATATTGATACAGATGTTATGTTCGAGTATGAGCTGGTATGTTCTAACTTTATATTTTAATATGTAGGAATCATTGTCTTTAAATAATTTACTAATTATGTGGGTTTGTTGCATGTTGTTTATTATTTAAAACCAGTAAATAATGGCCTTACTATTATACAAGCTAAACTAAAATTATATGCTATTTTTAAATCAAACCTAAGTTGGCATTTGAAAGGTTTTAATACCTATTTATATGGTGGAGCATTACCGCCATAAACTATGGTTTTAATAGGAATTTCAAACGAATTATAAAGGTTTCGGATTAATCATGGCGGGCCTTTAAAATTTTTACATTAATCACTATAGCTACCCTGGATGTAATCAGTACTACAGCTCCTTGCCTTTTCTAATCGACTCAAACCCTACTGGATATACGCCTTTGTAGATCAGTACTATAGCTCCTTGCATTTTCTAATCGACTCAAACCCTACTGGATATACACCTCCTACTACAAAGAACCACCTGTCACGCAAGAAACTCCAGAAAGTAGGCCCTTGCTACAAAGAACTGCCTGTTGCGCAAGCTGAAACTCCAAAAAGCAGGCCCTTGCTGCAAAGAACCGCCCGTCGTGCAAGAAACTACAGAAAGGAAGCCCTTCCTCCATCAGCAGGAAAAATGGTATGGCCAAACAAAATTTTGCCAGATTTTGAAAAGTGATTTTACCATTTAGAATGCCCAGGATTTGAAACAGAGCAATAAATTGGGCTGCTCATTTTCCTTGAATAGGGCATGCTTGTATATTTAGTTTTGTTTTTAATAAAAGTCAATGTAAGACATAACGAATTCCCCAAACCTCAGTCTCTAGCATGATTTCCATAAAATTTGGCAGTTGATTTCCATCATCACAATTTGGTCTTTACAAGAAGAAAAATTGATCACCATTTCCTACCATTTTCCTTCAAACAATATTAAGCACATGCAACAACATTTCTAAGAGGCACGGGTTTTCACAAATTTTCTACAACAACATATTCTAAGAGGCACGGGTTTTCCAAGATCCAAACAACTACATCATTCATCCAAATACAAAGTTAAATACAGAGTTTTAATCATTTATAGTCATATAAGGGACCATTTGTATCCGAAATGAAGCACATGAGAATGATGGTTGATTAATATAGGGTCATATACAGAGTTTTCTTCATATAAGGTCTTGGTTTTTCCTCCTTCCCAATCTGCATGTGTTTTATGTTGTGGCTCTAATGTATCAAAATTTATATAGAGGTTGACATCCACTAGGTGTTCCAAGAGGATTCTTTACTACATCAAGCTCAAACCTGTATCTCATTTATTTCTTGAAGCTCAAATGTTGTGTGAACCTTAAGCATCATTGCACACTAAAGAAGCCCCGAGCAAAGGTAATTAATAGATACCAAATAATTATCTCTACATGGAGTTACAACACAGGAGAACAAAAAACGTATTAAGATAGGTCTAATGGGAAAATAATGTTAAACAAGAAGAGAGGCAGGTCTTATCGAGAATAATGGAGTTATTAGAACCACCAAAGATTTGATATCATGTCATGTAAAGGTGTAACTCCAAACTTGGATCATATTCCATTAACATGAATCCATATTTAATATGGTAATATGACTCTTGATTTCATCTTTCAAGAGGTTAATTGACCTTTCATGTTGACCTATCTATTCATATTTCTCCTATTATTTAGAAATGATTAAAATGAAAAAAAAATGAAGAATTATATGTCCAATAGCACTAAACCCAAATTTAACTACGATCTCAGCTTGCCAAAACCCACTGAAACTTCTTTCCTTAAGGTCTATTGTTCTACTTGAATTCACTTTACACGAGTTCACACTTGTTATCTTGTACACGTGTTATGCCTTACATTTTTGTTATCTTGTACATGTGTTATGCCTTACATTTTGGTCTTCATCATCCTTGTCTCTCATTTTGTCTCTCACAACAAGTACCTATATGCAATCATGTCACTCCTTGGTCCATCACATTGTTCCACATAAAATGAGCTTGTCCATTCCCATAATGCACTGGGTCCAGATAACTTGCCTTGTAAACCCATGTGCTGATTCATTTCACCCACTTAAATTATCAGGATAACATGCATGCCAACTTGTTTTACCCACTTAACTTATCAAGCTAACCCATGTGTATTCTCAACACACATTGCACCAAACTATGTCATGTCATCTTATGCTATGCTAACTCCTTGGTCACACTCTTACCTTTGACACCATTTACCATCATGAAGCCATGTTAAGTCACTATCCAAAAATCCACTTAAACTTTCTTGCACCAAAATTTAGCCTTCCAATCATGCATAAAATTCTTGATACATTTTGGTGTGAATCCCCTTGACACTTTTGCATGCCCAAGGAAATCTAGCCCACCCACTATATATCCAACGCACCTCTGGTTCATGCATAACACATTTCATTCATGCAAATAGCTACTTCATGAAATCGTGCAAGAGCAGACACCTAGACCATGACCTTCAAGGTCTGACACATCCTATTGAGATGAAAAAAATGGAAAGTATACCCATGACATGGTCAAGATGTCAAATTTGAAAAGGATTTTGTCAAAATGCTTATGTTGTGAAAATGGAGAGTATATTTTATGAATTTCAAAGTTTCAATTAATTTAAATTGGTTGGATGTGATAGGCTAGAATCACTACAAGGGAAAGAACCTCTTGCAGATGTTTTTGAGGAACCCCTTATAAAAATACCCCATACATCTGTTTCTAGTGTAGGTTACTAGAGGAGGTTGGTGGGTGGATGGTTTTGTGGATAGCTACACATATGTGGTTGTATCTTGTGTTCATTTCCACTATTTGTATGGTACTGATGAAACTAGTAGAAAGTCTAATTTAGAGGTTAGATCACCGCTATAGCAGAATGTGATTATGTTGTTGCTTTTCTAGTGTTTTGTTTCAATTTTTTTGTGATTTATACACAACAGACTCAATAATACTGAAATTATGAAGTTGATTTGTTTCGATAATTAATATACCTTTTGAGATTTTAAAATTTCACTACAAATAACCCAGTTTAGTCTCATTGTCAACTCGTCTCTTGTTTGGGTGCCTTAATGTGCAATGACATGTTTCCAGGACTGAATTCAATGCAAGGCATATTTGAAACTCTAACTCTGTCTTCCGGTGTCTTATTAGAAATTATTTCAATTTTCATTTTGTGTTTTCAAGTTAGATATTGTTTTCAATTTTTTACATTTATAATTTTATTGCAATGTGGCAGACTGATCAGGGCAGTACAGGAACAACCCCGAGACGAGATGATCGCAGAAAGAGGCCAGCGGAAGAACATGTAAAGTGCCAGCATTGCTCTATCTTCAAGTATTTTAGTTATTTACATAATTGAAATAATATTAATTTTGTTCAAATATGCAGACACCTGGCCATGGTACGCCTGATGATTCCCTCTATGAGGAAGAGCTTTCTTCATCCCTATCTCCATTGCTCTTGCTGCGAAAAAAGGCGTGAAAAGCAAGGTCGGAATTTGATACTTTGATAGACGTGCCTCAAACACCTGAAACAGAAGAGAGGATAAAACAAATTATGACCCAACTAGAAACATATTAGGTAATAATAAAAAATCAAAAGGATATTTTTTTTGTTCTGCATGAGATGAATTGTGATAGTTTGATTTTTAATTTTTACATTGACTAAACTAACAAAAAGTTCTTTTGTATGTAGTGTTATTTGACACTTGTTGAACCCGGTGTTGGTGGTAGTGGGACACAAGGGAAAGAGATTGCCCAGCGACCCTCTCGTACACCTTCTACTCCTTTAGGTGCCAGCCAAGAAACACACCTTGCCCAAGCAGACACCCAGCCAACCGCTAAATGTGTTGGCAGTGATGAGGCTGTTATGGCGAACTACATTATTGCGTTTCCTGGAGCTACACGTGTCAGCTCCATGGGGACCATTAATGGCACGTTGTTGGTGAACGATGAAGGTGTCCCTATAAAGCACGTACAACTCCCAGGTAAGTTTTAATATTTTAAATATTTCATGTAATCTATCTAAAACATATTTTATCATGATTTTTATTTTTAAATTAATGATAATATATTTTTTTCTGTGTAGGAAACAATGAGTTCTACAGGTTTTTGGAGAGCCATGCGTTGGTAATTTTTTGCCCAACCATATGCACAAGGTGGAATTCCCAGAATTCCAACTTGAAAAAAGAACTTCTAGATTATCTAGAAGCCCTTTTTGGGGTGGGCACATTTGACAGAACAACGGTGGCTCGGGTAGCTGGAAAATATTTGAAATATACCAGGGACACCTATAGGACACAATTGCAATTTAACCCTAGATACGAGCGTCCTCTCACAGTTCTAGAGAGTGAGTGGAGAGCACTCATCCATGACAGAAAAGAGAAAAGGGCAAAGAAAGAAGGAAAAATTCCAACTGGACCCGCAAGGTACATTACAACTTTAATTCAATAGCTTTAATTTTCTCTATGTCTAAAATAAAAGTGTGCTACGTCATATCTGACTTCAATATTTTGATGATAGGTTGTCTGACACCTCGAAGGCAACCAAAGCTAGGATTGAAAAAAAGGGCCATCACAAGCTAGGCTAGGGCGACTACTTGAAATTAGCTGCAAGAATTGTAAGTAGCTAAACATCTTATAATTAATTGTATCACCTTCCAACATTTTTGTAATCCTATCAAATAACATTAAAAATACACAATCATATGTAATGTAGGGTGATGACTTCGGAACAGAAACTACAGAGGATGATAAAAATATCGCTTTCCATTTCAGCTATCAAGCCATAGTTGAACGTTGCAGAAGCTTGGGGCAGGTCCCAAGATCTAGAATGCCTGATAAGGTAAAACGTTAACCTTTCAATATGTTTGTTTTCATCCATAAATTTAATGTCTAACAACTTTATTTAAATCATGGGAGCAACACTGCCGACGAGGCAAATAACCTAGTTGTAGAGCCAGATGTAGATGTTCCTCACGTGCAACCTAATCATTGTAGTGGGGACCAGGCCGAAAATGCTACTATCAGTGAGGGTCGTGATGGTAATTAATTTCCACTTATAATTTTTTCTAATTATACCTTGATGGTTGTCCTTATAATTTTTTTTTTTTAAATGACAAAGAATGTTTCCCTTGAGGATCTTACCATTAGAGAGGAAGACAGGGCAACAGTCCCAACGGCGACAACTGGTGCACCAGGTAAATAATCTCATTGCAATTTTTTTTATTAATATTACCGAACTATTTCAATGATATTTAAAAACTGAAAAATTAAAATTTAATATTATCTGTTTTTGTAGGCGATGCCCCGTCACTGGATGAGACCAGACATCGTGACTACGCAACTAGGTCAGCAGTGCGGGTCAAAAGGCATGAAACAGGAGCAGAGCACGATGATATTGATGATGTAATTAGGAGCTTTAGAAATAGGAAGAAGAAAAAGAAAATTTGATAATGTAAAATATTGTATTGCTATAAGACAAACATTACCATACTTGGAACATTTTTTTGCGTTATATAAAAAACTCATTTATCCACTAGAAAATTTGGCGGAATTTCCGACGGCCAATTCGTCGCTATTCTGACACATAGTCGTCGCAAGAGCGACAGTTCGAGGGCGGGAAAAACGTGGTTTGCCATACCGTCGCAGTTTCGACGAACTTAAAAAGTGTCGCACTATCGACACTTTTTCCGTCACTTCCAAACAAGCGTCGCTCTTCCGATGTTTCCCAAATCGTTGTGCTTCCGACGTTTGTAAACTGTCGCACTTCTGACGAAATGTGGTCCGACGTTTTGAATGTTGCTCTTCCGACATTTGTAAACTGTCGCAATTCCGACGAAATGTGGTCCGACGTTTTGAACGTCGCTCTTCCGACATTTGTAAACTGTCGCAATTCTGACGCAATGTGGTCCGATGTTTTGGACGTTGCTCTTCCGAAGTTTGTAAACTGTCACAATTCCGACAAAATGTGGTCCGAAGTTTTGAACGTCGCTCTTTCGACGTTTGTAAACTGTCGCAATTCCGATGAAATGTGGTCCGATGTTTTGAACGTCGCTCGTCCAACGTTTTTAAGCTGTCGCAATTCCGACGCTTACAAGGTGTCGGTATACCGACGACGCGTTCGATTTAAAAAAAAATGAAACTTTAAAAGAGGAAAAACGTTGTTTTGAATATATTATATGAAGTAAAACAATCCATGAAGTCATTACATTTTCGCATCTGAATATTGGAACCCAAATATCCATCCAGAAAAGTGGAAGTCCCACCCAGACAATGATAGAAAAATACCCCATGTCACATACAGGACATGATATAAAACCCAGTAACGGTCCACATGGAGATTATCGACAATCTGAGAAAGCATCCAAATATGCGCGAGGAATCTATAAGAAAGTGAAATAGCAGTATGTAGAATAGTAAAGCAACAGATAGAGTACCGACGTCCATTGTTCCAAATACAAATTAAAGTACCCAAAATCCTTGAATAGAGAAAAACGCTAATCATGTGAGGAGTGTGATATGTCCCAAATATAAAAATACCATGAGACCATATCAATAAACCAGCAACATAGACTAGCATCGCTAGTTTTGAAGGCAGAGTGATAAACATTAATCATTTTTTTTTCACAAGAGAAAAAATGATGTTTTGAATATATTATATGAAGTAAAACAGTCCATGAAGTCATTACATTTTCACATCTGAAGATTGGAACCAAATATCCATCCAGAAAAGTGGAAGTCCCACCCCAGACAATGATAGAAAAATACCCCATGTCACATACAGGGACTTGATATAAAACCCAGTAACGGTCCACATGGAGATTATCGACAATCTGAGAAAGCATCCAAATATGGCCGAGGCATCTATAAGAAAGTGAAATAGCAGTATGTAGAATAGTAAAGCAACAGATAGAGTACCGACGTCCATTGTTCCAAATACAAATTAAAGTACCCAAAATCCTTGAACAGAGAAAAAAGCTAATCATGTGAGGAGTGTGATATGTCCAAAATATAAAAAGACCATCAAACCATATCAATAAACCGGCAACATAGACCAGCATAGCTAGTTTTGAAGGCAGAGTGATAAACAGTAATCAATTTTTTTTCACAAGAGAAAAAACATTGTTTTGAATATATTATATGAAGTAAAACCGTCCATGAAGTCATTACATTTTCACATATGAAGATTGGAACCCAAATATCCATCTAGAAAAGTGGAAGTCCCACCCCAGACAGTGATAGAAAAATACCCCATGTCACATACAGGGACTTGATATAAAACCCAGTAACGGTCCACATGGAGATTATCGACAATTTGAGAAAGCATCCAAATATGCCGAGGCATCTATAAGAAAGTGAAATAGCAGTATGTAGAATAGTAAAGCAACAGATAGAGTACCGACGTCCATTGTTCCAAATACAAATTAAAGTACCCAAAATCCTTGAACAGAGAAAAACGCTAATCATGTGAGGAGTGTGATATGTCCAAAATATAAAAAGACCATTAGATCATATCAATAAACCAAAATCTCTAGTTTTGAAGGCAGAGTGATAAACATTAATCATTTTTTTTTTCACAAGAGAAAAAATCCTATTTTGAGTATATTATATGAAGTAAAACTGTTCATGAAAATAGTATCATAAAGCGGATACAGGAAATGTGCAGAGACATGTACTGTTGATATACGCCTCACGCAAAAACATTGCCCAGACTCATGGCAAATTTGTCATCAAAAAATCAAAAAATCAAGAAGATTGCCCTCATATGGGGAAACCAGTCTTGAACGCTTACAGAATTCAAAAATATTACAGAGGTCTAGCACAGTAATATAATCTAAAAGCAGCCCAATTAAGTGGGTCGTGAAGCAAGAAAAAAAATTTAACCAAACTACTCCTCCGGTGGTTCCTCCACGATTCAGCACCATCCTTCAGAAGGTCTAGGATCGCTAGGTGCTACCTCCACATTCATGCCACGACTCCCCTCCTGAAGGCCTGAATGCTGGCCGGCTTTTTTAGAGCTCGGACCCGCCAGACGGGTGCTGTTGGGGCCCTTGTTTTTGATTAGTTTTTGAAATCTTGGCTAAGACATTTTGAATTTTGACCTTTTTTGAGTTGCGGTATGAATACACATGGAAACCGCGACCGCGCCGCAACTACCAAGAGTCGCGGAGCTATCAAGGTGGCGCGGAAGCATGCGATAGCTGGAGATAGAACAGGGACAAGTACAGATGAAGGAAACACACAGCAAAAGACAGAAAGTGGAACACGCAGATAACAGGAGAGAAGCCGGGAGAAGCTGCAGTAAAGACACAGAGGAACCAATAGTCGCGAGAGCGGGTGAATAAAGAACAGTCACCCGGCTGAGAAGATAAGAATGCTGAAGAGGTCACGAGGCTCGTGACAGAGGAAGGCGCACAGAGCGACTGCAGGAGAATCATGCATATCCTTCCTATGGTTCCTCATCTTCTCTATCCTACCTTTCTGTTCCAGAATCCATCTGTATCAGATTTGTAAGCTATCAGGGAGAATGCCATGTAATCATGTGTTTGGCCAAGAGATTAATACAATGGAAGGTTGTTGTCTCAATAAGATGTTTATGTGCTTGTAATGTGTTTATGCTGGTTTAAAATTTTATTTGCAAATGTCTGAATGCTTATTAAGTGATCTTGTGTATATAACTCTGTATATGTAATCGATGCACTGTCCTTCATGAGTTGCGGGTTTGTTCCTTGCCATTGATCTCATCCCCTTCTGCATGTGGTTGCGGCACGCCTCGAGTGAGACGCACTGCTCTCCAGAGCAGGGTGAAAATGCCAGCGTGTTCCTAGACTACACCGGACCCCTTTGTTGGCCACAACTCTTGAACCTGGGTCTTGCCTGCGAGACCTGACTTCTCGCCAACAAATGGTTCCGTTGCCGGGACCTGCATGTTCGGAGGGGATCTAGATCATGGTATCGAGGATCTTTGAAGGAGCGATACGGCGATGGTGGGATGCTGATCTTGATCAGTTCATTGCTCAGCAAGCAGAGCTGACCAAGAAAAAGGAGGCGATGATCAAGGAGCTTGTTCTTTTCTCTGACTCAGCCAGTGATACGTACGAAATTTTCTGGGGAAGGTTCCCTACGGACCTTTACAATTGGTTGCGGAGGTTACGAGTGACGGTGCCCCAAGAAGGCTTGCGGAAGATAAACCGCAGGTGGGCGCACGAAGACCTGGTGGCACTGCATCGGGTAGACACTGAACTAACCCGCGCGGTGGATTTCTGGGTAAAGACCACGTTGGAAGGATACATTGTGGAGTTCACTGCTGAGTGCTACCAATCCTTCTCGAGAGCTGAGGCTGTTTTCCACTCAGGGCTACGAGGGAAGTTGCTGAAGGAGATTCCGCTGTGGATCAAAGCTCTGATGGTGGATGAAGGGTTGATTGAATTCCACAAACTGAGTATGGAAGCGTAAACCTCCCATACTGGGGGAAGGGTTGAGGGGACCGATGCTGTGTAGAATGTGAGAGTGGGGAGAGGGGAATGGACGTTGAAGCCGCATGCAAGTTGCGGGAGCGACGTGCGCATCGGCAGGCACAGATCGCCGATAGGTGGCGAAGACGGGTAATGCGAGATTTGAAGAGAAGAGAGATCGAGAGGAAAAATCAGAAGGAGGCGCCTTAGAGGATAGGAACTATGGTTTTGGATACCCGGGAAGAAGACGGGACAACAGTGGAAGTGCAGTGGGTGCATGGGAGCCCAGCGATGCGAGAAAGAGAGATAGTGACTAGCGAAGATAAGGGAAAGATGCGGCCCGAAGAGAGTTCTGATGATGAATGGCACGGCGTGATGCAGCGGATGTTTCAAGATCAGACCCTACTTCTCACCTTCTGCATGGCCAGGATCCCGACCTTCCCCTGGTACTGTATCAACCTTTAAGTAATATTTTTATTCAGTTACAAGCATTGAGTTAGTCATACAATAGTTCATCAGCGTCAGTAACGTCTAGTAGCAGCAGCGTTACTAGTAGCAGGATTTTTCCTAGTGGGACCGTTACGCAACCAGGACTTGGAGGATTTATCCTGGTTAATTCTCCACAAGCACACATGGCTGGATCTTTCACCTGGTATCCAGAGTTCTCTGGTCGGGGCAATGACGACGTAGAGCAACACTGGTATCTGTGCGAAGCCATCTGGAGGGCTCGCCAGACGCCAGATGCAGGGAAGATAATAGAATTCCAAACCACGCTCAGAGAGAGGGCTTTGCGATGGTTTATCAAGTGGTCCGAGGCTCATCCTAACCCCGTAATTGCGGATGTGAAGCGGGATTTTGTCCGCGAATTCAAGCTTCCCCAGACAGACCAACAGGGTCTGTCAGAGCTATGGGAAATTAAGCAAAAGGAAGGTGAGACCGCGTGGGAATTGATGCGGCGATTCAAGGACGCGATCGGGAAACTCAGCTACCCGATCGATCCAAACCACCAGAGGGACTGGTTCATCAAGGCTCTGCTTCCCTTGACACGAACCCCTCTCACTCAGCAGAAGATTGATAATCTGCAGGACGCTCTGGAGCAGGCCATGAAGATTGAAGCCATGGCGGGCTACCCCCAGGAATATCGGGGGGGGGGGGCAGCTCTGCAAGACCCTTCTTTGATAGGGTTGCAACACCAGATTTCCAGCCTGACTGAAAAACTCAGGGAGCTTCAGCCAGTGAGACCAGCGTGGCCGAATGTTTGGTGTACTCATTGCCTGGTCGAGGGCCACACCGCAACCGAGTGTCCTCGGTTGCGTGGCACAGGAGCGAGACCCTCGGTCGTCGCAATTCAGGGGGGTCCAATGCCGGGTGGCGGCGCGGCGATGAACCCACAGGGAGTCTACCAGCCGCAACAGACTTACGCGGGGTTCCCACCGCAACCGGGTTCCTCCACCACAGAGTACTGCGAGATTTGCCGGACGCTGGGGCATCCTCCTCGGATGTGCCCGATATTACAGAAGTACTCCACGGTCCTGAATAATGTGTACTGCAAATTTTGTGTGTCCAGACTCACAACACTGAGCAGTGCAGGGCGCTCGACGCACTCACGGATCGATTGGATCGTCCCTCCTACAGGGTGAACAAGGCTCTAAGGGGAAGAGGCGGAGGCATGTGGGGAGGCCGCACAGGCGGACGCGGTCCGGTAAAATGTTACAACTGTGACCAGGAGGGTCACGTGGCTCGAGAATGTCCCCTTCCGTGACGACCCTGGTGTTCCCAGTGCCGGGTAAACGCCCACGCTACAGAGGACTGTCCGGAGCTCATCAAGAAGTGGGAGGAACGGGCGAGGCAGAGGGGAGCGAATCTGATAAACTCTGAGCCGTGAGGGACTGCAACCCCTGACTTGTAGAACGTCGCGATCGTGACGAGGGGCGGAAAGAAGACTGGAGAGGATGCCCACAGGAAGGAGCCAGCACGAGTGGTTCGACCGGCATCCCCGAAGAAGCTGATCAGGCCCGAAGTCCAAAGGAAGTATTTCCAGGAGGCAGTGGAGGTGTTCGCCCAGTTGCGGAACGAGGGAGGTTTGGAGGAGCCCATGCTGCCGGAATCTGGGGCGCAGAATGTCGCAGGTACTGTGGTCGGGGATTGGCTCTGGCTATTCCTCAGGATTGCTGACAACGCTGCACTGCGGCAGCAGCTCAAGCATGCTTTGGACGGAGCACTGCAGGGGCGCACAGAACTTAGAGATCCGGTGGACGCTGGCCCTCAATACGTGCAGCGCGTCAAGCGGAACAAGCAACAAACAGGAAAAGAATTCCGGCTTAACAGAGAGGTCGCGGGATTCCAAATCAGCGACACCATGTTGGACTTGGGGTCCGACGTCAACATTCTGCCACAGAAGACATGGGAGGCTCTTGGAAGTCCACGGCTAGCCTACTCACCAATCCAACTCAGGATGGCGAACCAATACTGTATTCTGCCAATCGGCCGGCTCGAGGGGGTCAAGGTCGACGTTGCGGGGGTGAAGACATACACCGATTTTTAGGTCATTGATATCATGGGCGACAAGGATCCCTATCCTACCTTACTCGGCATTGATTGGGCTTTTGAGAATTACGCCATCATCGAACTTACGAAGGAGCTAATGATCTTTGAGGACGGGGAGGTACGGGTCACCCAGCCTCTCGACCCGTATCAGGGCCTGCGATATACGGAAACAGTGGACAATCGGGAGGATGCTCAGATGATGGACCACCTTTATTAGATGACCGCAGGAAAGCGGGACGATTATATTAACCCGATCGCGACTGGCTCTGTCAGTTGGCGGAGTGTGCAGAGCTCGTAGCTCGGATCCGAACTCGCTTGGGAAGACTGGCAGCAAGGGGGGTATGAGACCACCACGCGGAGATGTGCCTCCATTTCCCAAGTCCGATGGGTAGGAACTGAGATCCGCGGATATCCCACCTTGTCGAACATGCAAGCGGTCAATACTTTTATTACCAAGGTGGAAGACATGGTCCCAGCTGAAAGCCGGATGCCACTTTTGGATGTGGCCTTGCAGTCAACGTCGGCACGGTGGTGGAAAAATCACCGCAACACTCTGTTGCGATGGGAGTGCGTGGCGGATGCTCTGCGGGCACGCTTTAAAGAGGACGAAGGACCTTGTAGTACGCTTAAGTATCATGGAACTTCCGACCCGCGACACCATTTGCGGACCTGTGAGGAACAGTGGCGTAGCACTCGGTACCCTGAGGAGCTGTGGGTCCACAGGTTTATCCACTCCCTGGGTACAATTCCCCAGGCCTGGTACCTGGAGGAAGAGCGGAAACCGGGAACCCGCTCTTGGCATGTAGTTGCGGACAAGTTTGTTCGGTGCTTCTCGTTCAAAGGGGAGATGGCGCAGGAGTCTCAGGCCCTACAGGCAATCAAGAAGGTCTTGTTTTTCTGCCATCCCGAGCCTGATGGGGGCCCGGTGGTGTCACGACCTGAGGTCAGGCGCGAGTTGGTTTGCTACTGGATTGACGGCGATCCGGAGGACGATAGTCTGGAGGACCTCAGGCATCTCTATTTTGACGAAAAGGAAGGCGAGCGGAGCATCAGTGAAGAGCCGACGACTGAAGGCGTCCATTTATGACCACTAAAGACAAAGAAGCTGAACATTGGAACGGACGAGAAACCCAAGCTCGCAACGGTGGGAGATTACTGGGATGAGGAAACAACAAAATAAATTTTCAGCCTCCTCTGGGAATACGAAGATTTGTTTCCATCCTCGGTTGCGGACCTGAAGGGAATCAAGGGGGATCTAGGCGAAATGCGCATCGCGTTGAAACCGGGGGCCAGGCCGGTGAAGCACCGACCCTACCAGTTGAACCCACGTATCAAAGAAAAGGTCAAGATGGAGATCGATAAGATGCTGGCTGCAGGTCTCATCTTTCCAGTAAAAGAAGCAGAGTGGGTGAGTCCCATTATCATCCAGAACAAGAAGGACAAAGCGGAGATCCGTGTCTGTGTAGATTACCGGAGCCTGAACAATGCCTGCATCCACGACCCGTTTCCCACTCCTTTCAGCGATGAAGTTCTAGACCATGTTGCGGGAAACGAAGCTTATTCCTTCACTGATGGGTTTTCGGGTTATCATCAGGTGCGCATCGCGGAGGAAGACAAAGCAAAGATGACATTCACCACTGAGTGGGGATCATTCGCATACCACGTTATGCCGTTTGGTCTGAAGAACACACCGGCTGTGTTTTCTCGGATTGTCATTGCTGCTTTCCGGGAGTACATTCACAAGTTCCTGGAGGTCTACATGGACGACTGGACCGTCTACAGCCTGTTGAAGGAACACGCCTCCCTGTTGCGTATTATGTTTGACCAGTGTCGTCAGCTGCAGATTTCCTTGAACTTGAAGAAATGTATTTTTGCAGTTCCATTTGGCACACTCTTGGGCCACGTGGTGTGCAAGCAAGGGGTCTACGTTGATCCCGCCAAGGTCGCGGTCATCGTCCACATGGAGGCCCCCGAGACCATGAAGCAGTTGCGGGCACTGCTCGGGCACATAAGATATTACAGGCGGTTTATTTGCAACTACGCAAAGATTACAGCCGCTTTGGAGAAACTGTTGCGGAAGTCAGAGGTGTTCCAGTGGACGGCGGAGTGTAGGAAGGCACTTGACACCTTGAAGGAGAAGTTGGCGACGACACCCATACTTGTGCATCCTGACTGGGATAAGCAGTTCCATGTGCATATTGACGCGTCCGGTATTGCACTTGGGCGGTATTGGCGCAACCCGGGGAGACGACAGTTGACCACCCTGTATACTTTGCCAGCCATCGGTTATCAAAGGCGGAGAAGAATTACACCATGACCGAGCAGGAGGCGTTGGCGATGGTGTACTCCCTCCAGAAGTTCCGCCACTATCTTCTGGGCGGCAAATTCACATTCTTCAAGGACCATTCTGCATTGAAGTATCTGGTGAATAAGCCTGTGTTGGAAGGACGGATCTGTCGCTGGCTTCTACTTTTCCAGGAATTCACGTTTGAGGTGATTGTCAAGCCTAGCAGGTTGAATGTTGGTCCCGATCATTTATCCAGGTTGGAGACGGGAGAGAATGAAGGCTCGTTGGACGACCAGCTGCTGGATGCCGACCTCTTCCGGGTCGAAGCAGTACCAGATTACCTGGCTGACATTGCCACTTATCTGACCACGAGACAATGCCCTCAGGATTACACCCCGCTCTAGAAACTCCACATGGTTGTCCGGGCGACCGACTACCAATTGATCGCAGAGCAGCTATACAAACTGGGCCTTGATGAGGTGTTGCGCAGATGCGTTCTTGATCACGAACGGGAAGCGGTGATGTGGGAATGTCACAATGGTGTTGCGGGAGGGCATGTGGGTGCGAAACCCACCGCAAGGAAGGTGCTCCAAGCTGGCCTGTGGTGGCCGACGGTACATGCTGACTGTAAGGCCTACGTGAAGCGCTGCGATGTTTGCCAGCGGACGAGAAGGCCTTCGCACCGGGACGAGCTTCCGCTACACCCAGTGCATGTGTTGCGGCCGTTCGAAAAGTGGGCTATTGATTTCGTAGGTCCCATCGCCCTGGTCGCTAGACACTCCAAGGCCCGGTACATCATTACCGCCACGGATTACCTCACTCGGTGGGCTGAGGCAACAGCGGTACGCGACTGCTCGGCAGAGACTGCTGCCCGGTTCATTTTTGAACACATCATCAGCCAGTTTGGCTGCCCTCGGAGCTTGACCAGCGATCAGGGTACGCATTTCATTAATGCTACGGTCAAGTCACTACTGGACACATTTATGATTCAGCATCATAAAAGCAGCCCATACCACCCGCAGGCCAATGGTACTGTGGAAGCATTCAACAAGATTCTCGAAAAAGGCTTGACTAAAATTTGCAATGCTCAGCGCGATGATTGGGACGAGCGTCTCCCAGCAGCGTTGTGGGCCTACTGGACCACGGTGAAACGTTTGACCAACCAGACACCATTCCAGTTGGTGTATGGCCGGGAAGCTGTGATTCCCGCCGAGTTTACTGTACCCAGTCTTCTGATCGCAACGTCTCTTCAGTTCTCAGAAGAGGAGTCACTTCGGGAATGCCTCCAGGAGCTACAGGAGCTAGATGAGGCCCGATTCCTGGCGGAATTCCACCAGAGGGTTCAGAAGGCCAGGCAGAAAGCGTGGCACGACCGCCACATCAAAACCAAAGCCTTCCAAGTCGGCGGCAAAGTTCTCTTATATGATAGCCGGTTCCAAAAGTTTCCAGGCAAGCTCCAGATGCACTGGTTGGGACCCTACTTTGTCATCGAGATCCGCGACTCAGGAGCCGTTCGGTTGGCACAGCTGGACGGTACAGTTCTCCCTGGGTGGGTGAATGGCACACGCCTGAAACCCTACCAGGAGTAGGTCCCTTTCACTTTTCATCAATAACTCTCACAACCGAGAGAACCCGTAGAGTAGCTTAGTCGAATAACTCTCCTGCAACCGGGATGAGCATAGGGAGTCTTTTCCGTTCATAGGTAGTCTGTCAACTAACCGGTCAGTTGCGGGTGCCTCACCGCAACCAACTGTGGTCGGGGTGGACCAGTCCAGCGTGTCACAGCGCCAGTCCAGCGTGTCATCCGTGTAGGATCCATCCCCGTGCCAGTGTCAGTCCAGGTCATTTCCGTCAGTCCGTAGGATCGCCCAGATTTGCATCATAAATTACCATAAGTAGATAGTAATCGTACCATAATCATTTTTCATCACCCGCAGTTCCCTCAGCCATCGCGTCTGCCCATCTCCCCATGACACCGTCAGCAACTGTCAGATTACACACAGGCATGCGATTGATCGCACGATTATCGCAGGCAAGAAGGATAGCAAGAATTAATTGCCGTTATGGAGTCTCATCAACTCCGCTCGTGCCAGTGGATGACATAATGTGCATGAAGATCAACAGCATGAGAATGACGGACCAGTTCAATTTGGAAATTGCAGCGACTCCAGAACAGTTGCAGCCTCAAAGCGCAGCGCGCCCAGAAGGAAACTCCAGAAGAATTCTCCAAGTTTACCAGCGCCGCGCCAAGATGCCGAAGGCTCCCTTATCTGTTCCTGAACCAGTGTTAGACAGCCGAATCCACCGAACAGAGTCACTGGTTGGCAAGTATGATAGCGCAGTGATGATGGACGCCAATCTGTCTGACCCAGCTGAATTCCCCCACCTCCATTGGCAGACCTACATGGAGCATCACTACACGCCAGGAAGTAGCTCCAACATCTGAATGCGACAAGAATTCAGGGGCCTCCAGCAGTCGTCCTTGATGAATTTGAGGACTCTCCCGGTTTTTGGAACTACAGGACCGGCCCTGCAATGCACCCGGTTCCTCCTCAGTCGAATACAGAACGGGTCCCTGTGGCTCAATGAGGAAACCCCAATTCATGCCGAAGACATTCATCGGCTTACAGGGCTGTCTCAGAATGGCGCGGATTTCTCCGCTGCTGGCCAGACATCCTCCAAGCGCGCCCGAAATTCGGGTGACTCAGACCTGTACACCAAGTATGGCACTCGCCGGGGGGGGCAAAGGTGCCAAAATTGATTTGATCAATAAGCCAGAAATTCGGTTCGCTTACTACCTCATTGCTAGCAAGACGATGCGGCACTATACTAAGGGAGAGTGCACCCTAGATACAATCTCCATTGCGGAGCACTGTATCCAGGGCGTCAGGCTGAATTGGTGCTCTTTTGTGCTAAAAGAACTCTTCGCGGCTTGCGAAGAGAACTATAAGCGCACCACCAGTTTCATTTACGGGTACTTGATTTTAGCTTTCGCCATGTGGAAATGGCACCTTCCTCCTGTTCGGATGCCGGCGGAGACTACCGCGAGCCAGCCTCTCACGATGAAATACACCCCTTGGCAGGTGTCCTCAGACCCCAGCACCAAACAGGTGAACGCGGCAGCGTTTCGGGCGTGGTACGGGTTGATGATCGACGTGGTGGCTAACCAGCAACGGGTGCCCAGGCACCTGTTGGATGAGTATAGTGAGCAGGTATGGTTCGGGGTAAGCCATAGGCACACTTACCTCCACCCAAATTGCGTGCCGGAAGCCACCTTCCACATGGCACCCCTCAGATTCCAGTTGAATGATGATACATTTCACCGCGAGGTCTCTGCATGGCCGGGGGTCACAAAGCACATCCGCGACAGGGTCCCCTGATATAACTTTGAGCGGATGATGCCGGCACAGCGGCCTGCCGCGACCGGCGCAGCGGGGTCCTCACAGGTTGCGGCGGGACCTCCATAGGATGTAGCCGGGACCGCACAGGAACTTCCCGAATCACTGATCCCTGTCGCATAGCACTTCAATGACCAGGTACGAAGTCTTAACATGGTAACCCAAGTTGTTTCAAGTGGTGCCCCTTTATTTCCCTCATTTTCTGAATTTCAGCTCGGTCGGTCTCTTGCTCCCTCCCATACCGCCCCTCTCACTTCTCCCATCCCCACCAACCTATTCACCTCTACCACCCCTATCATCACACCGATGGGCGAAACGGGCCCAGAACCTGATCCATCAGACCCCCCTCCCTCCAAGAGGGCCCGCATTGCTGTCACAGATCCAGTGGTGGATCTTACTGACGATGATCCACCATCCACTCCACTCACATCAACTTTGATTCCGGAGGAACCTCTGATCGATCCATCAGAGTTCCTCAACATTCGCCTCTCCCATACCTCTTTCACCCCATCCACTGCCCCCTCCACCGGCCGTCCACCTGCCACCTCCTCCAATCCATCCAACTTGTCAGCCACAGTATCAGATCCTCTCATCCGAGAAATTTTCGGAGGAGACCACGGGGTGGAAGTCACCTCCAGTACTGTAGCCGTAGTACCGCCGGTTGACCCCGTGGCCACACCCCAGGATCCTGTCCCGACTATTTCTGTCCGGCTGGCCACTGTTGGGGCTGATTCGGCTGACCCTCCCCCAGACCAGACTACTCAGCAAGACCGGCCAGAGTCCGATATGGCCACCTCAATGCAACAGCAGACGCCGGTCCATCCTCCAGAGACCTCAAACCGATCAGTGGCCAGTGGCCAACCTTCGCAGGAGCAGATGCCGGAGCAGGGCACTCCCAGCACGACCAATGCAGAACCATGGGGTACAGGACAGCTATACCTACTCATTCAGAGGGCGGCCCTAAGGGCCGAACAGATTCACTCAGAGCTGCAGCAGCGTTGCACCGAGCAGCACAACCAGATCACAGCGCTTACTGAACAACGCAATCAGCTGACTAGGGAGAAGACCTACCTAGAGGAGCAGGTCACCATTGCTGCTCAGGTGTTCTCCAACTTATGGCTTACTGTAAGGGCTCATTATGCCCCACTTCCTGCCAATATAGCGGAGGACAGTGTAGCAATCCAGGCTCACCACCTCCGGATTGTTTTCACTAATCTATGCAGGGAGAACCAGGAACTCCAAGCGGCGTTAGCCGCACGGCCTACCCTTCCGGATCCACAGATTGTCCACTCAGAACAGGGGACTTCCAAGCAGACTCAGGCAGTTAGTATGCAGGCGACTCTCCGTTCCACTACGGCCGAGGCTTACGCCCTTCTGCAAAGTCTGCAGGAGTGCTCACTCGCTCTCACTGTCAAGACGCAGCCTATCTCTGCCCAGCTGCAACAAATTTCCTGTGAAATTCAGGAGACCGCGAACCCAGCACGGTTAGATCAGCTCTATGCCCAGGCGGACGAGCTTGAAATTCAAATGCAACAGACTGAGGCTGACTCGGCAGCGGCCAAACAGGTCATTCGGGAAATTCATCCGCCCATTCGAGCCAGTGCCGAATCCATACAACAGCTGGATGCCAAGGCCAAGACCCAACTTGCCGCGATGTTCGGGGCTGTCCCGACGCCCATAGAGGAGGCCGCCGCCACCAGGATCTCTGAAGAAGCAGACTTTCTCATGCAGGAATGGCAGCAAGCGGTGGCGGACTTCACCGGGCTTAAAGATACAGCGCTCCGCAGGGTCCCGGAGTTGGGGCCCTCGTTTGAACAACCACCTGGCGGAGTACAGCAGGAAAGGGTGTGGGGCGAAGGCACAGCAGAACAGAGCACGGAAGCCAACGGGGCAATGGAAGTGGAGACTATTATTTGTGATTGACTCGGGGACGAGTCAAGGAATTGTGGTCGGGGCCTGTTGGGGCCCTTGTTTTTGATTAGTTTTTGAAATCTTGGCTAAGACATTTTGAATTTTGACCTTTTTTGAGTTGCGGTATGAATACACATGGCAACCGCGACCGCGCCGCAACTACCAGGAGTCGCGGAGCTATCAAGGTGGCACGGAAGCATGCGATAGCTGGAGATAGAACAGGGACAAGTACAGATGAAGGAAACACACAGCAGAAGATAGAAAGTGGAACACGCAGATAACAGGAGAGAAGCTGGGAGAAGCTGCAGTAAAGACACAGAGGAACCGATAGTCGCGAGAGCGGGTGAATAAAGAATAGTCACCCGGCTGAGAAGAGAGGAATGCTGAAGAGGTTGCGAGGCTCGTGACAGAGGAAGGCGCACAGAGCGACTGCAGGAGAATCATGCATGTCCTTCCTATGGTTCCTCATCTTCTCTATCCTACCTTTCTGTTCCGGAATCCATCTGTATCAGATTTGTAAGCTATCAGGGAGAATGCCATGTAATCATGTGTTTGGCAAAGAGATTAATACAATGGAAGGTTGCTGTCTCAATAAGATGTTTATGTGCTTGTAATGTGTTTATGCTGGTTTAAAATTTTATTTGCAAATGTCTGAATGCTTATTAAGTGATCTTGCATATTTAACTCTGTATATGTAATCGATGCACTGTTCTTCATGAGTTGCGGGTTTGTTCCTTGCCATTGATCTCATCCCCTTCTGCATGCGGTTGCGGCACGCCTCCGGTGAGACGCACTGCTCTCCAGAGCAGGGTGAAAAAGCCGGCGTGTTCCTAGACTACACCGGACCCCTTTGTTGGCCACAACTCTTGAACTTGGGTCTTGTCCGTGAGACCTGACTTCTCGCCAACAGGTGCATTCTTCCTCCGTTTGGGCCTCCTCGCGGAAAACCACAGTGACTGAAGCTGTGATTCGTGGGCGGTTGAGAGAGAAATTAAAGGAAAATTGCGTAGTGCGCATCGTGGGAGAAGGTGAACTAGCGGTGGGGAAACGAGGAGCAGGGGAATCCATACGGTGGCCATATCCTACAACCCGACCCCGCCCACTCCTAGTATTTGGATAGCGACCTGCGTAATAATGATTGGACTGGCCGGAAGACGACTCGGTTGAGGGGCTGGAGGGAGCGCGCAGGGGTTGACCTCTAGTGCTCCCCCTGTGGCAACGCATCCTTTGACGTAGGCGAGGCATGGGTGTAGTCTCAGCAGTGGGCACAAGAGGAGACGGAGAAGAAGAATTCCAAGAAACAGAGGAAGACAGACATAGACGAGACCGAGAGAAATGCAGATATGCAGCAAGGTCTAAGTAGCAGTTCAGCTAGCCACTTCTCCTTCTCGTCATAGTGAGCAGGCAGTGTAACCCAGCAACCGACTCGTCTGAAAAGCCATAGTGAAATTCCATTTTATCAACCCGACTGCAATGCAATCGAAGGACGCCCGTAATAATTAATCTCTGATCATTAATGAGAGCCGAAGGTCGGATCATATTGGAGCATGCAGAATCGCTAACAGGAGTGGAGGTCTGATCTTGAACAGTGTTAAAACTTAATTAATTAATGTGGATTTGATGTGAAAACCTTGGAACTTAATTGAACATCGTTAAAACTTAATGCGATTGATATGAAATCGCCACATCCATGTCCCATCGCCTTAAACGCCATCGAATGCACCCGCAGCCGGGAGCAGGGAAAGTTTTGATTGAGGACACGTGGCAGAAATTGATTGGAGTGGATCTTTGTTTGGGTCGCTCGCGCAGTGGAAATCTGGACCCGAAAAAGATTAGGGCGAATTTGATAAGAAATCCGCGTCACAACTCTCCCTCCGTACGCCAGCCCAACTTCGGACCCAAAAAAGATTAGGGCTGAATTCATTTGGTTTTCATGTCACAAAATTGGCCGACGTCAGCAGGCTATTTTGGAACGCGAATTTGGTTTGAATTATGGTTTATCGCCATTTTAAGTCTGGAGGGCTCGACTTAAGAACAATTTTGTTTGGTCCCATCTTATAAAATTTGTGTTGGTTTTCTTTGATAATACACATATTTATAATAAATCATGGGAATACCACACTAAACATGTGGAAAAGTTATATAAATTATTGAGAACAATCATTTTTATGTAAAAATATCCAAATGTTCTTTTGGGAAATAAAAATTCGAGTATTTGGTTCATATTGTTTTAAAGGAAGGAGTGAAGTTGGAGCCTGATCAAAAGATGCAAGCTATTACAAAATGACATATTCCTAAGAAAATCAAGGTTCTTAGAAGATTTTTTAGACTTACATGATATTATTGATCATTTGTTAAGAATTATGCATGCATTTCAAGTCCACTCACATATCTCTCGAAGAAAATATCATTTATATGGAATGATGAGGCTACTTTGGCATTCTCTCTTTTAATGGATGCCATGTCTTCTACACCAACATCGGTTGCACCTACTTTTGGTAAAACATTCATAGTAGAGTGTGAGGCACAAGGACAAGGAATTTACGTAACATTAACACAATAAGGGATATCATTGGCTTTTAAAAGCAAGGAATTCAAAGAAAATATTTGGTGAAATCTACGTACGAAAAATAAATGGAAGCAATATTACATGCAATAAAAAATGGGGATAGTATATCATTGGGAGGTACTTTAAAGTCAAGATATACCATGATAGCATAAAGTATTTTTTGAAGCTATGGATTTCATCGGAAGATTAACAAAAATGAGGAGAAAAAATGCAAAGTTTTAATTTTGAGATAATCTGCAAAAAGGGTAAGGAAAATTTAGTACATGATGCTCTTTCTAAAATATAAGAGGCCTCAAATTTATATCCAATTACATTTTCTATTCCTAGGTGGCTAGAAGAAGCTTTCCATAATGGAAAAATGACAATAGTACTAAACAAAAACTAAAATTTATAAATGATGGGATGAACTCTATGGAGCATTGGGAGTGAAAGAGAGATATACTTTGGTGCAAATGTAGAATATTTTTATGCACACAAGCATATTTGAATAAACAAATATTAAGGGAGTCCCATGTCTCTCTGATGGTAGGACGCGGGGTTCCTTAAAACATCTCAAAGGATAAAAAAATATATTTTTGGAAGGAATGAAGAAAGATATTCAAAATTTTGTAAGAGAAGGTCAGGTTTGCATAATAAATAAAAGAGAGATAGTAAAATCTCTAGGGTTACTTCAACCATTCCACATACATATTCAAAGACTAGAAGATATATCAATAGACTTTATTACAGGGTTACTGAAATATAAAGGTAAGTATTACTTTTTTGTGGTCATTTATGTAGACAAATTTTGTAGATTTTTTTGGTAGAGCTTAAAGTACATAAAGAACAAGCCAAGTAGCAGAACTGTCTGTGAAAGAAATTCATAGTCTTAATGGTTTTCCTAAAGTAATAGTAACAAGAAAATTTTGGAAATAATTATTTAATATGAGTGGAGAAACACTAGCTGCCATGGGTTCTACATATCAAGCACAATCAAATGGTCAAACAAAAATATTTAACAAATGTTTTTAAGGTTATCTACAATGTTACTCTTTAGAAAAGAAATCTTAATGGATGAAGTGGGTTTGTCAAGGAAGAATGGTAATATGATACTATCTATCAGACATCTACTAAAATTTCCCCATTTAAGGCCCTTTATGGATATCCAACTCCTAATATCTCATACTTTTTGCAAGATAAGTCCAAAGTATAGGAAACAGAGTCACATATGGAAAATACTAAATAAACTTTGAAAATTATTATGGAAAACCTTCAAATGACATGAAACATGATAAAACAACAAGGGGAACAACATTGAAGTGAAAGATAATTTGATGAGGGTAATTGGGTATTTTTTAGATTATAGCATTATAAGAAATCTTCATTCAAGAAAAAGAAGAATAAAGAATTAGCTCAAAAATGTTATGGCCCTAAATAATTATTCATAGGATTGCACAAGTGGTATAGAAGTTATATTTTCCTTCTTCTTGTATTCATAAGGTTTTTCATGTATCTTGCCTAAAAAAGGTTTTGGGAAAAAATATGCCAATGTAAATAGAACTTCCAAAATTAGATGAAGAATGAAAGTTGATTCTTGAACCACAAAAAGTTATAGATAAACATTATGTATCTCTTTGACATTTAACCATTATGAAGTACCTAATCAAGTGGAAGAATATTCCTCTAGAAGAAGGTACATGGTAAAATGATCAATTCGTGATGAAATACCCATGGCTAAAGGGTTCGTTTGAAGTTTTGACAAAGGTTTTGTTATATGTTTTATATGACGCATGGTGGAATAGTTTTATTGTTTGTTAAGGTCCCACACAGTGATCAAATTTGAAGGGCAGGTCCGAATTTCAATTAGAAGGGCATATATCTACGTCGCCCTTCCATAATGAAAAGCTTTAAATTTTTTTTTTTTCAATTGACCACAATAAATTATTTTTACATTTCATTTTCAGAAAGACAAAACCATCAATCTTTATATTAATAAAATACTGTTACATATACAAAAATGAAGAAGGCTCCATATTTCATTGCTTAAATATCTCATTGGAAATGTCAACATAAGTCTTGAAGACACTATTATAAGAATTTGGATCTATACCACTGGGATATAGGAGATTCTTATGTCTCAGATTGTGTAATGAAATTTTGACTTTGTCTCACAAGGAGCAGCAGCATGGAGGTCTAGATTTTTCTTATAGAACTTTATTATTATTATTTGGAACGTTGTTTATAGATATGAAGAAAAAAATGAAATTATGAGCATGGTGGACAATTAGTCAAGCTCATGATGCCAAACCATGATGATGTAAGTTTGGAATTTAACATTTTTACATGTTAAAGACAAATAGTCAAAATCACTGACAACTTAGTATGCCATAATTAATAATCATTCCCTGTTCACTTTTGTTAATAGGTTTATATCACACGATGATCTCTCTTCTCTGGCATTTACTTGTATTGAAGATCACTATTCTAGGAATAAGGAGTTATTTTCTCCAAAAATAACCCTAGCCAAACATTGACAATGCATCAAGGATATATTTCTATGCTTCATAAGTACATATATTCTACTTCTAAATCATGTCTTGGAAGTGGTTGTTTTGCTGGAAATTATTCACCAGTTGGTTTCATACCAAAGTATTTTTCTCATTTTCAGCATCCAATACATGAAAAAGATAATGGTTTAAAACAACATAAATATTTGAAATTTTGCAAGAATTGTCTGGCACACTTTGAATATGAGTTTTGAAGTCAAGTGCATGATGCTGTATAGGATCAAGTGTCATTTTGAATACCAAATGTTTCACAAGAAACTTCTCAATATGCTACCCTGCAGTAAGGATTAAATGAAAATATTGCATCAACTATTTCCATAATAAAAGTGTACCTCGGACATAAGACTAAACAACTACAAATGTTGTAGATCTAACAAGACCACACAATCAAATGTATTCCACAAGGCCAATACTGTATGAAAAATGAAAAGGAGTTTGCAACCAAAAATACCTTAGGCAACTAATTCAATTAGATACACAAAACCATCAGCAAAAAGGAAAACCAACCTACTCAAAAGGCAAGCGTTTACCTCCTTTGACAAAATTTTGAGTTCCGAAACAAGGGCCTTTATTGTCTTGTCAATGCCCATAGTAATTTGAACGGGGTTTGCACCTGCTGCAAAAACCTAAATAAAAAGGTTTCATTTCAAATTATTTTCCACAAATTTAAGATACAACCATTGTCAATTTTGTATTTCCTAACAAGCTCATAAATTTTGACAAAAGAACCAAAATTTTTTAATACCTGATAGCAATTTTTTCACTCAAAAACTATCTTAGACTCAATAAGCCCAACCCAAAACTAAAAACCCAAACACCATAAGACCCTACAAAAATGAATAGATGATCTTAATCCAGTACTATCGACAAAAAGTTACCTTTACACCCTCACTTATTAAACCCTGTGCTGTTGAATTTTAACTTCAACTGTTGCAGCAGAAGGACGGATGCAGCAGCAACATTTTTTTTGGAGGTTGCTTGCATGCCATCCAGAAATTTAATTCAACATTTAAAATTCCTGCAAGTTTTTTTTGTAGACGGCCGCAGCCATATTTCTGTACAAGATTGTATTTAAACACAACAACCAGCATTAACGCAATTCACCAACCAGAAATTAAACAAACAGAAATTTACCCCCCAGTTTTGTAAATTCAAAAGGAGGACACGCGGAGCATTAATATTGGATCGCATGAAATTGAAGGGAATCTGAAAACCTGAAAACCGGACCCAAATTTTTTATAAGGCACATTGGATTGAGAATTCACGTTACAAATTAGGCAGACGTCAGCATCCCATTTTGGAACGCGAATTTGGTTTGAAATTCAATCTATTCAGACTTTTGAAGTTCGATGGAAAGGGTTCTTTAATGTTTTGATAGTTTAATTTTATGTATGCTTTAATATATACATATGTTTTAAACATATGTTATATATATATCATATGCGAAATGAAAGGTGGGCCATAGAATTTAGTTTTAATTTTATTTTTTTAAAAAGAGGGTTTATTATAATATGTTTTATATGTTACGACATATAAAAATAAAAAGGAAAAAAAAGCTTGGTAGTTTTTTTTATAGACAGTACGTAAATTTTTTATTACACAGCAGTGTGTAAAAAGTGAAAGACTGAGTGTAACTTTTTAAGTGTGTATGCACAGCAGTGCGAAAGTGAAAAACACAACGAGTGTTTTAGAGACAGAGTATGTTTGTTTTGAACAGACAATGAGTTGGTTTTATGCACTGCGTTTTGTAGCAGTCATAATTTTGTAATCCCTCTCAGTGAGGAAGAAGTGTAATAGTTTTTTTTTGAGTTATTGAAGGGAATATAAGTTTGTTTTCAAAGTATTGAAACTCTGTCTCCTGTCAAAGAAATTTTTATTTTCTCTGTGTTAGAGGAAGGGAGATTTATTCTCCATTCATTGTTCTGGAATTTTTCAATATTCCAACATGTGCAAGAACAAAAAATGTTGTGGTTCCATCCCCAACTAAATCATTTGTCTTTGCCGCAGCTTGCCTTACCAACTTGGCCCCAATATTTTCAACTGGGTCCTCTAATTCAACCAATAAAAAGGCCAAAACCATAGCATTGAGATGCATTCCATTACACTGTCAATAAAAATAAAATTTGACTCAACCATAACCCTTTCCTTTTAGTGTTGTGAAAATATTTATGCATTACTCTAATGTGGCTAGTCCATAGGCCAAGTAGACCACTAGGTAACAAATATGTTTCCTTTCACCTTTGAGTTTTCAAATTATGCCTACCAAATCTAAGACATTTAAGAGGGGGAACTAATACAACGTTAAAAAGAAAACCAGACCACATATCTACAAATTACCTCCTTAGCTACTGTCACACCATCATTAACTATTTCTAGAGAACCATTCTTGCTCTCCAATACAACATTTTTCCCTTCGCCCCAAGGGTGACTCCAACAAGATCAGCAAGTTTGTTCACACCACCTGCAAGACAAATTGACAATGCTTTCAGTAAGTGTGCAATTGAATTCCATACCATATGCCAAAGCAACCCTCCATGAAAAATTAAAATAACACATTAAAATCGAATATAAGTGGACAAGGAAAGATCCACCGCAGTGAATTTTCACGTGCAGGTGACCTTCCTTTAAACATAATTTTTTCTCTAACCTGCAAATTTTTTTTCACTGATCCATCCTTGTTGAAGTACAACTCCTTTTCCATAGCTCTTGTATTAAATACCTTCTCTCTGTCTCGTAATCTCAGAGTCCCTCTTCTGCTTGAGCGATTAAAGGAAATGGGTGAAAAAACTGAAAGAGAAGACAATTGTCTGCCATAATTATCAAACATTACACCCAACTTCTTCCCCTTTCCATTGTTACCCAATGAGGTAGATGTGGCAATTGTTGTCATACCGCCCAAAGCAGAGGCCATCTTCTCTTATCTTGAATATAGAATTACAAGATCTTCATATTAGTATGAACCTTAAAAAACATGACTCCCATTGCTAAAAACCACTTTTAAGTTGTAACAGGCAAACTAAACAACTATCGCAACTTTTGGCAACTTCTGGAGCATTAAGAGAGAAACAACCAAAGAGAAATACAACCACAATCCTCATTTTAATGAGACCGGACTATATATTTGCATTAAGATAATAGAAAGAAATCACGACTATATTAAGGCCAACACAAAACAATCTTTAACCGGTGTCTCTCGCGGCCTTCAGGTTGCCATGCTAGAGGTTGCATATTTTTAATTTAAATTCTTGACCTCTCGTGCCCATCTATGAATGCATCCAATGGGATATATACATCAAATGCTCCTTTATATCCCCAAAAACAAATTCCCTACTACAAGAGCACCGGTATTGATGGATCACCCCACACCATCCCACCCACTAGAAACGGTGAAAAAGGAAACCCGAGAAAACTTCTGAAATATATCAAGATGACTATATGGGTGGTTCTTATGAATCAACCAACCATTCAGAACATGCTCATCAATCCAAACCATGAGTATTATGTGACAATATTCAAGCAGGCACTGAATCGGATTTCCGAAGCTATGTTAGAGAAACCCTAAACTCTCACTGAAAATAGGTGAAATGTGGCACCACTCAGAGATTGACATGTGCCAATTGGTACAAGTGGTAGACAATTGGCATGCTCAAACAACGAGGTGATCTAGGAATGACATGAGGGAGAAAATATCAGAAAAGCCCCAAATCTGGAGAACTAAAGCTCATCACCAACCTGAGATTGACAACTTTACATGATGTAACCTATGAAATCGTAAATGGAGAAATCATAGTAACAATAAAGTAACCTATGTAACAATAAATTCGGATTCATCCTAGGAGTGGCAATGGGATAAATCATAGTGAACAACAGGAAACATGCAGAGTTGCTTACAATCAAATAGATGAAAAAACACATACAAAAAACCTAGATAATAATCATGAACAAGCTTAATATTGAATTATGAACTGTAAAGGAACTTACAAAATGTGACATTACAAACCTATTCAAGCGCACAAGAAAAAATATCCTGGACATGACCCTGGTTGACAAGTTTTATTGCTCATGATGCAAGAGGATTTGTCCCTGCACTGCCAAGTCAATCAAAATCCATCATTATCTATACAATAAATACAAGTAATTGATGTAGTATTTTTTACTCTAAGATGCATTCTTATGATAATGTTAGAACATATGTTGAAAATGTCAAAGCATACCTGAATAAGCTCCTCTTCGTTTCAAGAACAATTTATTGGAGTCACATGAACTTGGAACAAGCCTCCCACGATCTGAAAGAGTAGCAACTAAGTCAACATTGACTTTTTTGTTGCTACGCTGGATCAAGGGAGGTTTGCTCCAAGATTAAATCGCTCCAATAAATTATTCTCTACTAAACAGGGCCAACCACGTGAAGGTGAAGCTCTTATGGCCCCTCCCCCCCCGCCTCACATCACTCTCAATTCCCCAATACCCAATCTATATTTCAATTTTTACTTTCATGAGCATAAAAAAAAAATTCAATAACTAATAAAAAAACAAAAACAAAAAGTACGCAAGGAAACATTGCAATTAATGCTTGACATAAAAATAGTATGATAAATGAGTTTTTTATATAACGCAAAAAACGCTCCAAGTATGGTAACGCTTGTCTTATAATAATACAATATTTTACATTATCAAATTTTCTTTTTCTTCTTCCTATTTCTAAAGCTCCTAATTACATCATCAATATCATCGTGCTCTGCTCCTGTTTCGTGCCTTTTGACCCGCGCTGCTGACCTAGTTGCGTAGTCACGATGTCTGGTCTCATCCAGTGACGGGGCATCGCCTACAAAAACAGATAATATTAAATTTTAATTGTCAGTTTTTAAATATCATTGAACTAGTTCGGCAATATTAATAAAAAAAATTGCAATGAGATTATTTACCTGGTGCACCAGTTGTCGCCGCTGACCTAGTTGCGTTGTCACGATGTCTGGTCTCATCCAGTGACGGGGCATCGCCTATAAAAACAGATAATATTAAATTTTAATTGTCAGTTTTTAAATATCATTGAACTAGTTCGGTAATATTAATAAAAAAATTGCAATGAGATTATTTACCTGGTGCACCAGTTGTCACCGCTGACCTAGTTGCGTAGTCACGATGTCTGGTCTCATCCAGTGACGGGGCATCGCCTACAAAAACAGATAATATTAAATTTTAATTGTCAGTTTTTAAATATCATTGAACTAGTTCGGTAATATTAATAAAAAAAATTGCAATGAGATTATTTACCTGGTGCACCAGTTGTCGCTGTTGACCTAGTTGCGTAATCACGATGTTTGGTCTCATCCAGTGACGTGGCATTGCCTACAAAAATAGATAATATTAAATTTTAATTGTCAGTTTTTAAATATCATTGAACTAGTTCGGTAATATTAATAAAAAAAATTGCAATGAGATTATTTACCTGGTGCACCAGTTGTTGCCGTTGGGACTGTTGCCCTGTCTTCCTCTCCGGTGGTAAGATCCTCAAGGGAAACATTCTCTGTCATTTAAACAAAAAACGTTATAAGGACAACCATCAAGGTATAATTAGAAAAAATTATAAGTGGAAATTAATTACCGTCACGGCCCTCACTGATAGTAGCAATGTCGGCCTGGACCCCACTACAATGATCAGGTTTCACGTGAGGATCATCTACATCTGGCTCTAAAATTGGGTTATTTTCCTCGTCGGTAGTGCTGCTCCCCTGATTTAAACAAAGTTTTTAGACATTAAATTTATGGATGAAAACAAACATATTGAAAGGTTAATGTTTTACCTTATCAGACATTCTGGATCTTGGGACCTACCCCAAGCTTCTGCGACGTTCAACTACGACTTGATAGCCGAAATGGAAAGCGATATTTTTATCTTCCTCTGTAGTTTCTATTCCGAAGTCATCACCCTACATTACATATGATTGTGTATTTTTAATCATATTTGATAGGATTACAAAAACGTTGGAAGGCGATACAATTGATTATAAGATGTTTAGCTACATAATTACAATTCTTGCGGCTAATTTCAAGTAGCCGCCCTAGCCTAGCTTGTGATGTCGCTTTTTTTCAATCCTAGGTTTGGTTGCTTTTGAGGTGTCAAGAAACCTAGCATCAAAAGATTGAAGTCAGATATGACATAGCACACTTTTATTTTAGACATAAAGAAAATTAAAGCTATTGAATTAAAGTTGTAATTTACCTTGCGGGTCCAGTTGGAATTTTTCCTTCTTTCTTTGCCCTTTCTCTTTTTCTTCATGGATGAGTGCTCTCCACTCACTCTCTGGAACTGTGAGAGGACACTCGTATCTAGGGTTAAATTGCAATTTCGTCCTATAGGTGTCCCTGGTATATTTCAAATATTTGCCGGCTACCCGAGCCACCGCTGTTCTGTCAAATGTGCTGACCCCAAAAAGGGCTTCTAGATAATCTAGAAGTTCTTTTTTCAGGTCAGAATTCTGGGAATTCCACCCAGTGCGTATGGTTGGGCCAAAAATTACCAACGCACGGCTCTCCAAAAACCTGTAGAGCTCATTGTTTCCTACACAGAAAAAAAAGATATTATCATTAATTTAAAAATAAAAATCATGATAAATATGTTTTAGATAAAGTACATGAAATAGTTAAAATATTAAAATTTACCTGGGAGTTGTACATGCTTTATAGGGACACCTTCATCGTTCACCAAAAACGTGCCATTAATGGTCCCTGTGGAGCTGACATGTGTAGCTCCAGGAAACGCAATAATGTAGTTGGCCATATCAACCTCATCATTGCCAACACGTTCAGCGGTTGGCTGGGTGTCTGCTTGGGCAGGGTGTGTTTCTTGGCTGGCACCTAAAGGAGTAGAAGGTGTACGAGAGGGTTGTTGGGAAATCTCTTGCCCTTGTGTCCCACTACCACCAACACCGGATTCAGCAAGTGCCAGAAAATGCTACATACAAAAGAAATTTTTGTTAGTTTATTCAATGTAAAAATTAAAAATCAAACTATCACAATTCATCTCATGCAGAACAAAAAAAACATCCTTTTGAATTTTTATTATTACCTAATATGTTTCTAGCTGGCTCATAAGTTTTTTTATCCTCTCTTCTATTTCAGGTGTTTGAGGCGTGTCTATCAAAGTATTAAATTCCGACCTTGCATCTCGTGCCTTTTTTCGCAACAAGAACACTGGAGATAGGGATGAAGAAAGATTTTCCTCAAAGAGGGAATCATCAGGCGTACCATGGCTAGGTGTCTGCATATTTGAACAAAATTAATATTATTTCAATTATGTAAATAACTAAAATACCTGAAGATAGAGCAATGCTGGCACTTTACATGTTCTTCCGCTGGCCTCTTTCTGCGATCATCCCGTCTCGGGGTTGTTCCTGTACTGCCTTGATTAGTCTGCCACATTGTAATAAAATCATAAATGTAAAAAATTGAAAACAATATCTAACTTGAAAACACAAAATGAAAACTGAAATAATTTCTAATAAGGCACTGGAAGACAGAGTTAGAGTTTCAAATATGCCTTGCATTGAATTCAGTCCTGGAAACATGTCATTGCACATTAAGGCACCCAAACAAGAGACGAGTTGACAATGAAGACCTTATTTGAATATATTGTTGGAGCAACTTCTAGTAAACTTGTTGTGAAGACCTTGAGGATATTTTTGGAGCAACATTGTTGAAGCTGATGGTATAGCATTGTTGGAGACGATCTTGAAGGGCCTTGAAGTGAATCTTTTGGAGCAACTATTGAAAAATCCTTAGAGCATTTAAGTAAGGCACTTTCTATCTTCCATCACCTTTTTCCTTTCAATATCCTTTAAACGATTTTGTTGATATTTAATGTTTGAAACTATGTTGCCAGAAGACGTGGGTTCGGGGACGAGGACGGGGACGGGGATGGAATTTTTTGAAACAGGGTGCATGGGTTCGTCTGGGTATTTTTATATTAATATATATTATAATTTATATATCATATATAATACTATATTTTCTAAATTATAATTTATAAATTATAAATTTAATGACACTAATATAGTAATTTGTAAATTACTAATAATTTATAAACTTTAAACTTTAAAGATTTAAACATGCACATCATTCAACATTCAAGTTTCAACATTCACATGTGACATTTGTCATTGAAATTTCAAAATTTCTAGTTTGATAATATCATGATTCATATATGATATCAAGTGAAAATTGGAGCTCATTTTACATATTAATAACTTATAAGAAATTAGAATCATGATTCAAAATTTCAAAATATATGTCCATTTTCATACTAAATTCAAAATTTGCCTCAAGGCATCTCCAAATGGCAAACTGTAAACATGAACTAGGAAATTTTGATATACTAAAATAAAAATAGCTAAAGCCTAATAGTGAGCAATGGCTTCCTCAAGCCATATCATCAGCATCCATGTCATCAGCATCACTTAGATCTTCATTTAGCATGCTCTCCAAGTAGGAATCACTCTCATCTTGAGGCTCTGGCTCATCCATAGAAATTTTAGGATGGATGTTTGTGGTAAGTCTATGCTTTCGTTGGGTAAGTTATGAACATATGATTCATGGATAGGTAGGTATGTTTTAAGGTTTAATTTTTTTTTTTTAAGTTTTAACTTCCCCCTTTATAATTGACTATAGCCTATGGGGTTGGATAGGCTACTTTGTCCTCCCTTGGGCAATTTAATTATAAGAGAACATTACAATTGGTATATTGTTCACTTCCACTGTTGTTTTGTATAATATTTCATAGTAGTCCCAAGGCAGAAAATTCACAGAATTAAGATCCAGGAAACCTCTGGTTAAGAGATTAAATTTCTATTACATTTAAAGTCAAAGCCAGCAGAAATTTCTTCACCAGTAACTACTCTGTCTAAGCCATGCCTAGTATGATAGATATGCTATTTGTCTAGTTTTGCATCATAGTCATAGTAGCTACAACACCTTTGGTGTGAACAAATAATCCCTCTTGGAAATTAGGCTGTGTATGTCTAGATTGTATTCGATCAACCCCATGCCAATAAACCTGTAGGAAGCATTTTATACATCTAATATAACAGAGCTATAACTTTAATGTCTAAGACTTCTTTACCATTAAAAAATAGACATGTTTATTTCTGAGGTTTGATCTTTCTAAATATGCCAGACCAATTCATCCAAATAGCATACCAATTCATTTGAATCATTTAAGTTTTAACTCTTAATTTTTAAAATTTAATTGTAATTTGTATGTCTTAAAAAATAGTTAGAAACAATACCATTTAAAAACTAGGGTTCTCAGTCCTTGGCATTCCTTCAGCTGGGCCTAGGGGCACACTAGAATAATTTCACACTAAACCATGCAAACTTAAAAGTAACTTAATAGATCCATAAAGTAATAATAATCATAATTCCTAATTTCCTATTGTACGATATGATGCAAATTATTCAAACATGAAGTAATGAAGACATGCAATGTCTGAATTTCAAGATTGATGAACCAATACAAGAAGTTAGAAACTACAAATTTGATTCAATACTTTGTGTCCTAACTCCAGGAAGGAATCTAGTTTGTAGTACAGAACATGCATCATGTATTATCAATTCTTAATTGACAACAGCTAAAGGACATCTACCTCATCAATTCCTTCCCATTTTGTGTTTTTATGTTATATTCCTTATAAAAGTGTCAAATTTCTCTCAAAGTAAGCAACCACTGAATAAAATAAAACATAGTTGAGATATGATTGAGAAATGGTCATTTATTTCTTGAAAGGATCTTCACAATTTCTTTGGTTGTTTTTCATCTCAAGAAACAAGAAATGACCTAAGAAACTATCGTGATGTAATATAAGAAACAACACGGTGCAATGGCCATTTTCAAAGCCAAATGATGTCCATCGAGGACATGGCCTTTATTTGGTTCCTGTTTCATAGGAGTTTCGGGTAGAAATGGAACTTTGTTGTACCATTTCCAGTAGTAAAAAGGGAAAACCTTCTTTTTCCATGGGAAATAATTTACCTTTCCTTTTTCAAGATAATCTAAATCACAAAAATATGAACTATACTGCACACATTCTTGGATAATGTGAAAGTGGAAAGGGAATACCCTACACAAGTGATGCACACATGTACATTTGAACACTAATATATTTTTGTAGTTGAAATGCAATGCTTGTTTTCATTTAAATGTAGGGTTTTTGAAGCAGGGAGAAATAATGGCTGCCAAATTAATAAGCGTTTCTTTGGGAAAAATTTAAATCTTGTATTGGGTGATGAAGATAATAGAGGGTATTTAATCTTGATTCTTGACATCTAGAGAGAACCCTACACCTAACACAATCCAATGGAATTGACCAAAAAAACCCAAATAGAGTCAACCCTACTATAGGAGGAAGGGCCTGCAGTAAGAACTTACCATTTTGCAAGAGCTGAGGGCGAATGCTGTTCTGCAAGAGCTGAGGGCGAATGCTGTTATGCAAGAGCTTAGGGCGAATGCTGTTCTGCAAGAGATCAGGGCGAATGCTGAGGGAAAATGCTTTTCTGCAAGAGCTCAGGGCGAATGCTGAGGGCGAATGTTGTTCTGCAAGAGCTGAGGGAAAATGCTGAGGGCGAATGCTGTTCTGCAAGAGCTGAGGGAGAATGCTGAGGGCAAATGCTGTTCTGCAAGAGCTGAGGGCGAATGCTGAGGGCGAACGCTGTTCTGCAAGAGCGGAGGGTGAATGCGTGCGTGATATTAGACGTTAATGTAGCTATTGCAACGAATATAAGTTTCATATTTTTAATAAAATTATTTTTATGTAGCGCGCATATAAATTTCGTATTTTTATGTAGCGTGCATATAAGTGTCGTTATACCGATGGCGGAAAAAGCGTCGCTATTGCGACGGATGCCTCCAAACGTCGTAATTGCGACACTTAGACATTGTGTCGCACTTGCGACGTTTGGAGGCAGCCGTCACAATAGCGACGCTTTGGGGCATAGTGTCGCAATTGCGACGTATTCCTCCAAATGTCACAATTGTGACACATTGTCTAAGTGTCGGTATTGCGACACTTTTCTATAAACGTTGGTATAGCGATGGTTTTGGGCGGGATTGAAAAAAATTGGGGAAATTTCCGACATTTGGTCAAAAGCATCGGAACGAAGTGTCGGAATTTCCCCCAAATGTAGTAGTGATCATAGTATTTTTATGTCAAGCACTAATTTCAATGTTTCCTTGCGTACTTTTTGTTGCATTGTTTTTTTATTAGTTATTGAATATTTTTTTTATGCTCATGAAAGTAAAAAATGAAATATAGATTAGGTATTGGGGAATTGAGAGTGATGTGAGGGGGGGGAGGGGCCATAAGAGCTTCCACCTTCACGTGGTTGGCCCTGTTTAGTAGAGAATAATTTATTGGAGCAATTTAATCTTGGAGCAAACCTCCCTCGATCCAACTTAGAAACAAAAAAGTCACTGTTGACTTAGTTTGTACTCTTTCAGATCGTGGGAGGCTTGTTCCAAGTTCATGCGACTCCAATAAATTGTTCTTGAAATGAAGAGGAGCTTATTCAGGTATGTTTTGAAAATTTCGACATATGTTCTAACATTATCATAAGAATGCATCTTAGAGTAAAAAATACTACATCAATTACTTGTATTTATTGTATAGATAATGATGGATTTTGATTGACTTGGCAGTGCAGGTACAAATCCTCTTGCATCATGAGCAATACAACTTGTCAACGAGGGTCATGTCCAGGATATTTTTTCTTGTGTGCTTGACCAGGTTCGTAATGTCACATTTTGTAAGTTCCTTTACAGTTCATAATTCAATATTAAGCTTGTTCATGATTATTATCTAGGTTTTTTGTATGTGTTTTTTCATCTATTTGATTGTAAGCAACTCTAAATGTTTCCTGTTGTTCACATGATTTCTCCATTTACCACTCCCAAGATGAATCTGAATTTATTGTTACATAGGTTACTTTATTGTTACTATGATTTCTCCATTTACGATTTCATAGGTGACATCATGTAAAGTTGTTAATTTCATGTTGGTGATGAACTTTAGTTCTCCAGATTTGGGGCTTTTCTGATATTTTCTCCCTCATGTCATTCTTGCATCACCTCGTTGTTTGAGCATGCCAATTTTCTACCACTTGTACCAATTGGCACATGTCAATCTCTGAGTGGTGCCACATTTCACCTATTTTCGGCCCACTTGATGACCTCAAACACTCAAATCAACACACCATGTGTATTTATCATGGAGTGCCGCATGTCCTAGATATTTTAGATGCTAACATCATGCTTCTAATGTGTTATGTCAACCAATCACAGTGGTTCATGTGGCCTTGTGCCATGTCACCAGTCTGGAAGAGATATTTGAGGCTTTTCTTTTCATGATTTTTCTATTATAATTTTTTTCTTTAGGATGGGAAATCCCTTTTACAATAGATGGGCATTTTCCCATTTCCCTGGAGTCATCTCCTAGGACACCCTTCAAGCCATCATCTAAGAGGAAATCTGCAACTCTCTGTTTTTTCCCTCTTGCCCTTGAATTATGCGCTTCTAGAAGACCAGTTAGGGCACTCTTATAGCCCTTATTCCATTGCTTCATCATTGTATCAACTTCTCCCACAGGCTGCTTCTATTTTTTGTCCACTTAAAGGAAGAAAACACTACCCTAGGGTGAGTGATGCAGGGGCATTAGACATTAGCCAGCAATGTAGGAATTTTTTCCACATGTTGTGGCTAGGAGGGATCAAAATCATTCGAATTTGTAATAGCAAGGTGTCAATACCTTAGCTGTCTGTTGCATTTAGATAAGTTAGAGTCAGTAGAAGTCGAATATTTTTAGGTTCAGTCCATCTATCCTGTTTAGTTATTCGAATGAATGTAATTAGGCCTTTTGATTTAACTAGAAACGGTCCTCAGAGAGGAACTGAAGAGACACATGACAATGCATATAAAATGTAACCCCCGGATACATTGGAGGGGGGGATTTCCACAGTAAAGATTGTGTATGTGTTAAGCATTTTTGTTCTCTGGTGAATGAAATTCGATGTTTGATGATCACCAGTGGTGATAGTTGATATAGCTGTCTCTGCGTGTGCATTGTTTAATTCCAAGGTATTAGAACCTCCAGTTCTGTGTTAATATTGATGAAATAATTTGCTGTGTTAAACCTCCACAATCCTTTGTCTATGTTGAGCCTTGATTTCCCTTGAATTTATGAGAGATGTTCTGTCGCCATAATCCCTGTAAGAAACCTTGAAGGGATGTAATGGACATTGCTGCAGGTGTCGAGTCGTGTGTATGCCTCGAGCTTTTGAAAGAGCACACCGGTAGTGTGTCTGCCGCAGAAATGTGGACACCGGTTACAAAAAAAAAAACCTTGCGTATAAAAGTATAGACTGCCTTATTTTTAATTGAAGACCCTGCTCAAGGTTAGAACCTGAGTTAATGAGTGGAGCGAATACTCGGAGTAGTGTCAACCTCGGTGAAACTCCGGTCAATCACTATACAAACCCGGAAGCAATTTTGCAAACCCAAATCCACCCATATCGCACCGCCTTTGTACGGAAATGAAACCACTCAAACATCATGCGATCCTATGAAAAGCTACCACGTCGACAGGGCAATACCGCCCTCGTCGCTCCCTCATTGCATGATAACTATCTACGGTGAAATCAACGCGATATCAACGTACGCCGTCCGATCTAGAGGCTGGCTCATCGAACGACGATCTCACTCAAATTAGCACGGATGATAACTCAAGGTATGGGCATTTGAAATTAGTGAAATTTTGAATTTGTATGTGTGGGCCCGGTATACGATATATTAACAGTGCTAATGTGTCAGATTTTATAATTTTATTTCCAAATTTTGGTGCCTAGGTTCAGTCATGGAGATCTTGTAGAGTTATAAGGTGGTTGACATATATTTAAGATACCCTTGGCCTTAAGTCGAGAATATAGTGGCTTGGTTTATCATATTAAAAAATTTAGTGCATGGTTTTCCAAGGTTGTGCTGTGGAGTCCAAATTATTTCACGCTTATATAAAGAGCAGGTTGATGTAATAATAAGAAGGCATGTGTTGTGGTTTAAACTATATACATTCATATGATTTATGTGTGTGGGATTTAAGAACTCCAGTATACTGTACACGTCGGGTTATAGTTGGAGTGGCACTAAAGAATTTAATTGTCAATTTCTTTGAAATTGACAAATAAGTTTGTAAACAAAAGAGAGAAGATTTCTTGTGTTGAATTAAGCTAAATAAAGGGAATCATGGACAGGAATTAGAGACCAGCTCTCCTTGGGGGCCCGTGCTCTTTTTTTTTGCTGTCATTTGTGGTATCAGAGTTGTTTTTGAGTTGTTTTTGCATAGAATTAACATGGCTATCCAAGTTGTTAGAGGTGCTGGCAGAAGGAGAGGTAGACCTGTTGCCAATGCAAAAGTGTTGGAGACCTTGCAGAGGGTCCAAGCCAGATTGGATGCCATGGAGCTAGGACAGCCCAGAGATCCTGAAGACATCAGTGAACCTAAATTATAATAAGCTGGAGAAAATGCTGAGATTCCACCTGAGATGAGGCTCCTCAGAACTATTATGGGGTCTGCAGTTAAGCCCAAGATTGAAGTGTCAAGTTTTGTAGGAGGAATGAATCCAGAAGAGATGGTGGATTGGATTAATGAAATGAAAAAGTTCTTTGAATATGAAGAAATGAGCAAAGATAAGAAGGTCAAGTTTGCAGTAACAAAGCTGAAGGGACATGCTACACTTTGGTGGGATGGAGTGCAAGCAGAGAGAAGGAGAGCTAGAAAATGGCCTATCAAAAGCTGGACCAAAATGATGGCTAAGCTAAAAGGTAAATTCTTGCCTAGTGATTATCAGCTAACATTGTTTAGGCAAATGCAGAACCTGAGACAGAGGTTGCTGACAATAAAGGAATACACAGAAGAATTCTATAGAGTAAGTATAAGAGCTGGGCAGTTTTAGGACACACCAGAGAAGATTTCCAGATATGTGAATGGTCTCAAGCTGGAGATCCAAGATGACATTGGTCTTTTGTCTCCTAAGACAGTTGAAGAGGCCTATTAGATGGCCTTGAAAGCAGAGGAGAAACTCTTGAGAAAGCAGTCTGCTAAAGGGAGAGGTAATTTCTGTGGAAAGGGAAGTCAGGGTGGTAGAGGAAAGCCTACTACACCTAGAGATGGAGCTAACAGTAGCTCACCTCAGAATGCATCTACATAGGGTGATGTAAGAGGCAGAAGGGGTTCTTACAGAGGAAGAGGAGGCAGAGGTAGAGGTAGAGAATTGAGGTGCTATAGATGTCATCAAGTGGGACACAAGAATTATGAGTGCCCAGAGAATATGGGTGCTGGTCTAAGAAATGATATTGTTGCTCAGGCTGGAGAAGAGGAAACAATTGAAGAGGCAATTTTACCAGAAAAGGGAGAATCCTTGGTGGTTAATAAGGTCCTGTTGAAATAAGCCAAAGAGGTCACTGAGCCTTCACAAAGGAAGACTTTGTTTAGGAGCATATGCAAAGTCCAGGGGAAATGCTGCTAGCTAGTCATTGATAGTGGCAACACAAATAATCTGGTTTCCACTGAGGTGATAGAGAAGTTGAAGCTGAAGACAAGGGAGCATCCAACTCCCTACAGGGTGTCCTGGCTGCATAAAGGGCACCAACTGATTGTAAAGGAATAATGTGAGATAGAGCTACAAATGGGAAACTACAAAGACAAAGTCTTGTGTGATGTGATGCGCATGGATGTGTGTCACATACTGCTGGGTATACCTTGGCAGTTTGACAGAGCAACAATGCATTATGGCAAGAAGAACACTTACAAGTTCTTCAAAGATGGGGTACATCATACATTGATACCCATGGAAGAAAGAGAACCATCAAGCAGAGTGGCTAATCCAAAGACCTTGTTACTGAGTGGGAAGGAGTATCTACAGCAGATTGAAGAAGAAGAGCTAAGTTTTGCTTTAGTTTGCAAACCTAAGGTAGTTCTTACTTCTACAAGGATTTCTGATTTTCCAATATAAATCTAAGAGATGTTAGACAATTATTGTGACATTGTTGTGGATGATTTAGCTGATGAGCTGCCCCATGTGAGGAAGATCAGTCATCAGATATATTTTATCCGTGGTTCAAATCTGCCAAATAAGGTAGCCTACAGAATGAATCCCAAAGAGAATGAGGAAATCAGGAAGCAAGTACAGGAATTAGTGGACATGGGGCTGATCAAAGAAAGTTTGAGTCCATGTGCAGTACCAACAGTATTGAGCCTAAAGAAAGATGGAGGCTGGAGGATGTGTACTGATTCCAGAGCAATCAATAAGATAAAAATCAGGTACAGATTCCCTTTTCCTAGAGTTGAAGACTTAATGGATTGTTTGAGTGGTGCCAAATATTTTTCGAAGTTAGATTTAAAAAGTGGATATCATCAGATTAGAATAAAGGAGGGTGATGAGTGGAAAACTGCCTTTAAAATGAATGAAGGAATATATGAATGGATGGTAATGCCTTTTGGGTTGTCAAATGAACCTGGCACTTTTATGAGACTTATGAATGAAGTGTTGAAAGAATTCATTGGTAAATTTGTGATAGTGTATCTGGATGATATATTAGTTTTCAACAAAACTAAAGAAGAGCATCTAAGACATCTTAATTATGTCTTGAAGAAGCTACACCAAGAGAAACTGCTGATAAACTTAAAAAAATGCTCATTCATGAAGGAAGAGTTGGTGTATTTGGGTTTTGTTGTCTCTACAGAAGGATTGAAGATGGACCTAGAAAAGGTTAAGGAAATTGTGGAATGGCTTTCACCCAGAAATGTTTTTGAGGTAAGAAGTTTCCATGGACTTGCCAGTTTTTAAAGGAAATTTATAAGAAACTTCAGTAAGATTAATGCACCCATCGTTGAGACAATAAAAAAGAGCAAACAACCATTTAAATGGACTGTTGAAGTGGAAAAAAACTTTAAACTTTTGAAGCAAAAGATAATTGAAAAGCCTGTTTTAATTCTGCCTGATTTTACTAAACCATTTCAAGTGAAATGTGATGCCAGTGGAGAAGCCATTGGAGCTGTGCTGAGTCAGGACGATAGGCCTGTAGCTTATTTCAGTGAAAAGCTGAATGACACCAGAAGGAAGTATTCCTCTTATGAGAAGGAATACTATGCAATTGTCCAGGCATTGAAAAAATGAAGGCATTGTTTAATGTCCAAAGAATTTGTACTATACTCTGATAATCATGATTTGCAGTCAATTGTACAGTAGCCTAAGTTAAATCATAAGCATGCAAAATGGGTTGAGTATCTCCAAAGTTTTAACTTTGTTTTGAAACATATAAGTGGCCAAGAAAATAAAGTAGCTGATGCTTTGAGTAGGAGGCACATGCTTGTTCAAGAAACCAATTTTGAAGTTGTAGGATTTGATTTTCTCAAAGAATTGTATAAAACAGATTCAGATTTTAAGGAAGCATTTGAAGCATGTTGTAACCCTGTTCTAACAGATAGAATCCAGTGGCTGGATTATTTCTTGCAGGAGGACTTACTCTTCAGGAGAAACCAACTGTGTGTACCAAAATGTTCCATGAGAGAAAATTTGATCAAGGAGAAGCATAGTGGTGGACTTGCTGGGCACTTTGGTACTGATAAAACTTATGAGTAGCTGAGTCACTTCTATTATTGGCCCAAGATGAGAGCAGAAGTGGAAAAGTTTGTGAAAAATTACAAAATCTGTCAATATGCCAAAGGAAGGAGCCAAAATGCAGGATTGTACACTCCCTTGCCTATTCCAGACATGACTTGGGACATGGTGAGTATGGATTTTGTTCTAGGATTGCCCAAGACTCAGAGAGGGAATGATGCAGTCTTTGTTGTAGTGGACATATTTTCCAAAATGGCACATTTTATTCCATGTTATAAAACTAGTGATGCCACCCATGTTGCTAACATGTTTTTCAAAGAAGTTGTTAGGTTGCATGGGTTGCCCAAGAGTATTGTTTAAGACAGAGACACCAAATTTGTGGGCCATTTTTGGAGGACACTGTGGAAGAAAATTGGTACCAAACTGAGTTTCAGATCAGCTTATCATCCTTAGACTGATGGAAAAACTGAGGTAGTGAATAAAAGTCTGGGAAATTTGTTGAGAAGTATTGCAGGAGAGCATCCCAAGCAATGGGATCATATTTTGCCTCAGGCAGAATATGCATATAATGATTCACCAAACAGAAGCACAGGGAAGAGTCCATTCTATATTGTTTATGGAATGCACCCCAAAGGAATATCAGAGTTAAGAAATCTGGGAAAGGTAGAGCTGAGGAGTGTTGATGGTGAGGAATTTGCTTTAGAAATCCAAGCCATACATGAACAAGTGAAATAGCAGCTACAAGGCAACAGCATAAAATACAAAGGCAAATCAGACTTGAGCAGAAGAGAAGTCCATTTTGAAGTAGGAGATCTAGTTTTGGCACACTTGAGAAAGGAGAAATTCCCAAAGAAGCAGTATAACAAACTGAAGTTTAAAAATATTGGGCCATGCAAGATACTTAGAAAGTTTTCTGCTAATGCTTATGAGATTTAATTGCCTCCTGATGTTGGAATATCTCCCATTTTTAATGTTGTAGATTTGTACAAGTATGAATATTATGGTGCAGAAGAAGGACTAGCAGACAAGGAACAAATTAAGTGGGCAAAGCAGCTACCTCCAGCACAACCATTACAGCCAGAGAAGATATTGGACAAAAGAGTGTCCAAGAAGACCATAGGACAAGAGTACTTTCAGTACTTAACTAAGTGGAAGGACCAACCAGAGGAAGATGCCACTTGGATGACTGAAGGAATGTTGCAAAAATTAGGCAAATCAGTGGAAGAACTCATGGACAGGAGTCCATGAAGGAAAATTTCCCTTGGGAGTCTGATGCAGGGGCATTAGACACTAACCAACAATGTAGGAATTTTATCCACATGTTGTGGCTAGGAAGGATCAAAATCATTCGAATTTGTAACAACAAGGTGTCAATACCTTAGCTGTCTGTTGCATTTAGATCAGTTAGAGTCAGTAGAAGTCGAATATTTTTAGGTTCAGTCCATCTGTCCTGTTCAGTTATTCGAATGAATGTAATTAGGCCTTTTGATTTAACTAGAAATGGTCCTCAGAGAGGAACCAAAGAGATCTTGGCAATATGATGCAGAGTGTTGTCCTTGATGGCAACCCACTGAATGAAGCTAAAGACATGAGATTGTTGGCATGTGTTGTCCTTGATGGAAATACATCTGATGAAGTTATTCTTGACTTGATGGACTTGGTAAATGATGTAAATCTGATGTGATATGATGCTTGTTGATATTATGAAAGTGCTAGAGTTGTCCTTGAAGAAACCTTAACAGTGAAAGATGATGACAACTTACTTGATGAAGTTGTGCTTGCTAGAATATGTTCTTGATGAGCTAAATATGATGTATCTACAGTGTGTACAGAAGGCAGTGAAGAAAAGAAGTCAGCATGTACTAAATCTTGATGAAAAGAGTATGTCTCTAGGTATACGCGGATCTGTCTAGAGGAAGTCGCGTATGCACGCGGAAAAGAACGTTCCAAGTCGCGTATGGGCAAAAAGCGCTCTAAAAGTGCAAAACCAGGGGTAATCACCATGGTATTGACCCATTGTATTGGGTAATGTTCTGCCTAATTGACCCCGTCCAGGAAAACCCTCATGGTATTGAAAAAGGGGCTCATGGTATTGAAAAGGGTAAACCTATATAAGGAGAAGAAATTCATTGTGCAAATCATGAGTGGTGGTGCAAGATGTCTGAGCTTGAATGAATACTTCTCTCTGAAGTATATCTGAATGGAAGGGGTTACACTTGAATGATAAATCTGAATGTATGATGCACCAATGATGAAGAAGGGGATCTAGATCTGAATTGCACTTGTATCTACTAGATCTGCTGATGGAAGACTTAGATCTGAATTGAGGCGAACATCTGTCTGAAGTGAAAGAGTAAATCTGAACTGAACATCTGATCTGAAGAAGTATGCTGCTCTATAATGATTGAAGATCTATACGCTACTTCGCCGTAGAGGAAGCGCGTATATATGCGGCTTCGATGAAGTGGAAGCGCGTATGCGCAATAAAATACATACAGAGGTATACGCTGGTTAGTGTGGACGGAAGCGCGTATATACGCAACATCAGTGAAGTAAAAGCGCGTATGCAAACTAGGGTTTGCTGAAGAAAAGGGTATGAAATATCTGATCTGTTCTGCTGTGTTTCTGCTATCTGATCTGTGTTGATAAGTATCTATTGCTGATGTATGTTTGTGCTTAAAATTATTGAAAGGGTTCAGTCTGGAAATATGATGAAACGGGGCCTACAAGTATTGTTCTATTGAAGTTGTTGGATCCAGTGTGAAAATTGATGAAACGTGGTCCGAAGGGGTGCTGAAGGTTGTAGCCTTCAGTCAGGGGGTTGTAGCTCCCTTCCTGAAGAGGTACAGTAAACATTAAAAGGGAGTGTAGCTCCCCTTCGAGAAGGCCCAGTAAGCGAGTCGGGGGTTGGAGCTCCTTCCGGAAGAGGCTGATGGCAAGCGCGGTGGGTGCACCCGTCTTTGGTGTCTGTGACACATATATTTGTAAGATGTTTTCTCTATAATAAAATATTGAAGGCTGAGCAACTGCAGCGGTGGTTTTTTCCCGACTTGGGTTTCCACCTAAAATTCTGGTGTTCATGTGTGATGCTTTGTGTGATGGTTTATTCTGTTCTTACTGCACATGTTTACTGCTTATTGAATATCTGATGATTAAATGATGGAATGGTTTAAGTGAATATTTAATGACATATATAGATCTCTGTGTATACGCGATTTGCATAAAAGGGATCCGCGTATATACGCTAGTTTACTAAAGGAAAGTAGCGTATGGGTTTTAAGGAATGAAAAAGTAAAAAGATTTGATTATGCAGTAAATACTGATTCACCCCCCCCTCTCAGTATTTTTCCCAACAAGAGACACAAGACAATGTATATAAAATGTAACCCCCAGATACATTGGAGGGGGGGGGATTTCCACAGTAAAGATTGTGTATGTGTTAAGCATTTTTGCTCTCTGGTGAATGAAATTTGATGTTTGATGATCACCAGTGGTGATAGTTGATATAGCTGTCTCTGCGTGTGAATTGTTTAATTCCAAGGTATTAGAACCTCCAGTTCTGTGTTAATATTGATGAAATAATTTGCTGTGTTAAACCTCCACAATCCTTTGTCTACCTTGAATTTCTGAGAGATGTTCTTTTGCCATAACCCCTGTAAGAAACCTTGAAGGGATGTACTGGACCTTGCTGCAAGTGTCGAGTCATGTGTATGCCTCGAGCCTTTGAAAGAGCGCACTGGTAGTGTGTCTGCCGTAGAATTGTGGACACCGGTTACAAAAAAAAAAACCTCGCGTATAAAAGTATAGAATGCCTTATTTTTAATTGAAGACCCCGCTCGAGGTTAGAACCTGATTTAATGAGTGGAGCAAATACCCGGGGTAGTGTCAACCCCGGTGAAACTCTGGTCAATCACTGTACAAACCCGTAAGCAGTTTTGCAAACCCGAATCCACCCATATCGCACCGCCTTTGTACGGAAGTGAAACCACTCAAACATCACGCGATCCTGTGAAAATTTGCCACGTCGACAGGGAAATACCGCCCTCATCGCTCCCTCATTGCGCGATAACTATCGACGGTGAAATCAGTGCGATATCGGCGTACGCCATCTGATCTGGAGGCTGGCTCATCGAACGGTGATCGCACTCAAATTAGCACGGAAGATAACTCAAGGTATGGGCATTTGCAATCAGTGAAATTTTTCTTTTGTATGTGTGGGCCCAGTATACGATATATTAACAGTGCTAATGTGTCGGCTTTTATAATTTTATTTCCATAGTTTAGTGCCTAGGTTTAGTCGTGGAGATCTTGTAGAGTTATAAGGTGGTTGACATATATTTAAGATACCCTTGGCCTTAAGTCGAGAATATAGTGGCTCGGTTTATCATATTAAAAACTTTAGTGCATGGTTTTCCAAGGTTGTGCTGTGGAGTCCAAATTATTTCACGCTTATATAAACAGTAGGTTGATGTAATAATAAGAAGGCATGCGCTATGGTTTAAAATATATACATTCATATGATTTATGCATGCGGGATTTAAGAACTCCAGTATACTATACACGTCGGGTTATAGTTGGAGTGGCACTAAAGAATTTAATTTTCAATTTCTTTGAAATTGACAAATAAGTTTGTAAACAAAAGCGAGAAGATTTCTTGTGTTGAATTAAGCTAAATAAAGGGAATCATGGACAGGAATTAGAGACCAGCTCTCCTTGGGGGCCCGTGTTCTATTTTGTTGCTGTCAGTGAGGTTGTTCCTCAACTATCCCTATCGCACTTATGGACCAACAATATGAATGTTTCCCTTACTTATGGAGACACCCCCTATGCTACTGCACATTCAATTCCAGGAGCTACTTGCTAAGGAACACTCCTACACTATGCCTAACGACCCTCCAAACAATCCCTCTAACTATTGTTGTATAATCCCTTGTGTAATCCCCTCTCCTTCCTCAACACATTTGGATAGAGGGTAGCTATTCTGAGTCAGTTAATTTGACTTGAACCCATGATCAATGCGCTGCTGTTTGCCATAAAATTGCATTGTCCTGACAGGTCTATATGAGATGGCCTGTCAACGTGCCTTTATTTCTCATCTTGCAGGTCCAAGCCAAGCATTGAGTCTAGTTTTTCTTCCTTTATTTCTCATCTATTCATTTTTACTACTGTTTATATGTACCAAAAGTGCCATTTCCAATGAAGGTAGGTGTTACTGAGAATTTTAGGTGCAATTTCTTTAAATTTCTCAAGTTTTTTCCCTGAAAGTTGAACTCTTGAGCATGCAGTTCATCCTTGCCTCAGCTCTGTCTGGTAGAGTAGACTAAAAATGTAATGGTAGACATGTTTGTTCAAGTGAAGCCTGACCATATAGAACTACCACCTTTATGGACTCTGCAAGAGGATTTCCTTTTTTTTGGTTGCAATTAAAGTTGCATTTTTTTCATCAGGCAATACAAACTCTTATCAAATTGCAAGGTGTAATTCCAATCTAACTAAGATGGGGCAGACAACATGCCATGAACATCCAATTCAAAAGTGATTTTTAGGGTTTAAGTAGCTTACAGTTCTTGTTCCTGACATTAGTTTTTGAAATATCAATTTGCTAAACTGTTTTAACCCAATTTTCTCTTGATTTTATGGAAAGCGGGTGTTTGGATCTAGAAAATTTAATCTCTATTATTTTGGCTTCTCTTAGTATGAATACAATTTTAATATGTAAAACTCATTACAGTAAGTAATCAAGTGTTCACTGGAGAAGCAATACCAAGTTTCAATACTCATGCTCTCCTCCTTAGTATGGTAGTTCACTTAAGTCCTCCACCTCCTGCATACATCTTGACCTCTGAATCAGTTAATTGCGAGACTATCATGCTGGGATACACCATGTTCAAACTATTTTCCAGAAGAGCAGACAAATTCATCTCCATATGGGCAGAGAGGAAGAAATTGCAGGTGTAAGGTTTAGTCATTGCAAATGGAATCACCGCACTTTTTAATATTTTTCAATCCTCCCAAATTCTATTGAGGAAGAAAAAACAAGTATATTGTTGATCCATGGACACCTGTTAAGCCTTTCAGATAGTTGGAAGAAACCTACTATTTGAGAGGCTGAAGGTATACCTCTCCTATGCTTGGCGATCTTTATAATTATGACCCTATATGAGATTCAAATGATCACCTCTGGGGTCTATTATATACATTAACATAGTAGTCAAGCAAGGGTGTCAACTACCTCACATTATTTGGACTTCATATTTATGGATGAGAGTTTCTCATTTCAAAATCCATGGGTGGTAAAGGTTGAGGCCCTCTATGGGATCTCCATTTCACTATTTTTTGACAACACTGTCCTTCTATTTCACGAATCCAAAAACAAAATTACATTTTGAGCTCATTCTGGGATGAACATGGTCTTCAAGTCCACCTTGCAAACACAAAAGCATGTAAGTTAGCTCTCCTTATTTTCAAGGATATCAAGTAGAAATGGTGACATCCTAGTCTTTCCTTTGAATGTTATTATTTGGTTAATATTTTAACTTGTTTTTGACATTTGTATCAATGTTGAACAGAGGATTGCAACATTAACAAGCTTGGAGAGATGATGTTTCCAACTTCAATTTTAGGATATTCAGGCTAAGTTCTGGTTTCTTGAAGTCTTTTCACAATACTTTGTTACACATGACTTTCATTTTGTTCTTGCAGAATTTCTAGAAATGAATGGATATCTTGTGGACTGTTGTAAACAAATTTAGTTCTATTACCATGCTCAAGATAATTTAATGTTTGTCATTATTGGAGGACAAACATATACCATAAGGGCTCAGTTCTGTATTGTAGCTTTTTATTAAGACTTGAATCAGTTAAACCCTCAGACCTACTGCAACCCTATATTGAGGCTTGGCTCTATTGAAGCCGCCATACTTTGGACCTCTTAATTGCAGTCTCAGGCCAGGGATATAGCTATAGGATTTTGACATATTTTATGCGGTGAACATCTATTAAAATCTGAGATTATCTCCTATTTATTGATGCTTGGACAGAACTTTCGAATTAGCTAAGTCACCTATTTACTTAAAACTAGCACATTTGGTGGATTTTTGTTTTTTAAATATTTTTAACCAAGATTGAACATTATGTACTACATATAGAAATCTGGAGGGGAATGGAGCGTTCAGGTTGTACAATGTATTACTTTAGTCTTATGATTTATCAATGTTCTGTTGGAAACTAAGTTGATTGCTGGTAGAGTTCTGTTGCATTATTCTGTTGTAAATTAAGCATGCATTTCACCCCATTTGGTTATTTTGTCATTTCTGAATCTTGAACTCATCAACCCTTTCTATCAAATTGATAAACCCTACATAAAAAACTGATAACCCTTTCCTCATAAAAAACTGATAACCCTTTCCTCAAAAAACTGATAACCCTTTCCTCATTGTATTGTTTGTATAATTCTGAATCATTAAATTTTGTATAGATTTATGGTTGGTTCTCGACCAGGGTTTAAGTCAATGTAATGGGTCTCTTTACCACAAACTAAATCTGTTCAATTTTTTCATCTCATGGCTGTATTTATTAATGGGATTTTATTTTAAATTATGACTGTTATTTAGAAGGATTGTGCCCTTTCAAATGAAGTTTGTGGCCATTAATGGAGAGCCTTTTTTTGTTTTGTTTTGTTTTGTTTTCTGAGGTGTTCCATAGTTGTTCAAATAGAGAGAATTTTATATGATAATATATGATTTTAAAGGGTGCTATTGCAGGTAACTAAGTATGTTAACCTCAAACTGAAACTTTTTTTATTTTTCGATTGTGTGTTTGAAAATTATGTATGTTCACATGCTGCTGACTCCTGAGTGCCTTTTAGCAGGAATATCTAATGGGAACACAAACTGTGAGAGTTTTAGTTAATAGTAAATACCAAATACACATTCTTATATTGAAAATAAATTGTAAACACTAGTAAAATGACGCTGTATAGAGGCAGTAAGTTGGGAACTATGGAGAGGATTGAATTGCTAAAGAACTCATTTATGGAAATCACCTTTCGACATGTTTACAGAGAAATAAATACCGTTGCTGACAGCTTGTCGAAGAGAGGCCTAAATAGTAGTTTCGGTATCATGCACTATCAGCTTCACAGGTCAGATGGGCAAGGGGTAGCTGGTGCTGTTCATTTTTCCTGAATAGGGTCTGTCTCTTATGGCTATTACCCTCACATACTATTTTCCTGTTCTTTTTGGGAAGCACTAGTACAACTCTTTTTTTTTGCTGGCGTTTTGTGACTTTTTGGGTGGTGATGCTGACTACTTATCACGTCCTGGAACTATATATTGTTTTCTCTGTTTTAATATGGCTGTGTCCATATCTGTTTTCACAGTTTTCACAGTGATCTAGTCTGGTTTTGTTTGGAACTTCCTAATCCCTCATGATACATCATTTGGCTTTGTAGCCTTGGATGTTCTGAAGTTTTTGTAATGATACTATAATGATGCATGCTACTTGTTTGAGTCACAATTTATTTTGGCAGAGCCTGGTTCCTTGGATAACATTGTTTCTAACCCTGTGACTAGTGCTGCTACTCTAGATTCATAATGTAAAGAGTAAAAACAAACTCTCGAAGAACTATAACTAGTTCTATTTCTTGGTCTAGAACTAGATCTGAGATGGTGATGCATTGAGTACAAATTTAGGCTTATAGAACTTGGAGAAAGAGTATACTTCAAACCTCCGCACAATACTTCGTTCTTCATGTATCTTAAAATAATAGGGTTTTACTTTAGCGAGGGCTACTTCTGTGTTATTGAAAAGGTGTCTCTAAAATTTGCATCATTATGTACCTTTTGACATTCATTTAGCACAATGAATTAGGCCACAAAGAATCATATAAAGAGAGAGATATGTCATAGAACTCAACTACCACATAGGCATAATGCCACAAAGATTTCAAAACTTTTTTGTCAAAGTGTCACAAAAATTCAGTATACTATAATGCCATTAAAGATTCAGGTGCCACCAAAGAAGTCATAGGTTCAGATCTATCATGAATGCTTCTTGTGTTTTTCTATTGTAAACAATTCTCCCAATATTTTGAGATTAGATGCTTCAACAAATTTATTGTCATATGATCTTTGATACTTCAAATCACATGTCACATATATACGATACTCTTCCAAATTCTGTTCTGCTTCATTTTCTACCTTCATGATGCCGGGGCATTAGGCTCAAGAATTTCTTTGTACCTAAGTAGACATAGAGGGTCTCATGCTTTTAATTTCTCATGTAATTATTAGTATTTTTGAATAAAAAGTGAGGAATTGTAAATGTTCTCTAACTGCAGATAACATGAGAGAAATTATTAGTTAGAAATGCGAAGAGATAGGCAGTTTCAGTTATTTTAGAGAATTAGGCTAAATTTAGGATTTTCGAGAATTTCAAGAGTCTGTCGAGCTGTAAAGCAACCTGAATCAATTCAGGTCCTCACTATGTATAAATGTAAGCCTGAAATATAGTGTAGGGGTTTAGAGTTCAAGAGCTGTGTAGAGTAGTAGGAGGAAAGAGAATCTATCAAGAGTATTGATTTGGCTTCCAATAACATCTTTCAATGATAGCTACTATAGAGAAGATGATCTTCAAGTCTATTTGTTACAATAGCTAGCATTCATACATTAAGAATTACTTACACAGGTAAGTAATTCAAAAGCTGTGTAGAGTAGTAAAAGGAAAGAGAATCTATCAAGAGTATTGATTTGGCTTCCAATAACGTCTTTCAATGATGGATACTATAGAGAAGATGATCTTCAAGTCTATTTGTTACAATAGCTAGCATTCATACATTAAGAATTACTTACTTAGCTATAATTACTTACACAAGTAAGAATGACATCTAGGAAGGGATATAACTACAGGGAAGAAGCAAGAGGTTCCTTAGCTTCTCATATGCAAACCAACCATAAAGATGTTCGTCCTAGGACTTAATAATAAGGTCAATAAAGGGACCTTATTTGGCACAAAAATGACACAGAATCTCGAAAATATTCTCTATCTCCCCAAATCAATCATGGTATTGTGGATAAACTATAACCCTATCCTTTTCCCTTGCTTTGTATTATAGTTCCTGGATCCTTCTTGAAGCTTATCAATGAGTCTTTTACCCTGTTCTTGACCTGCAGCTTCTGAAAATTCAACCTGAAGATCAGGCCAGGACCAGGGAAGGTTATGTAATTTGAATTTATTATAAGAATGGATTCAGAATTTTGTATGCTTTTATTGACCGAAATTTGTGTGAATAGACTCTGTAATTTGGGGATTTTGACAGTAGAAGAGTAAGTCGAGAGATTTTGCTCTCTGTGTTCAATAAAACTATGGACTTATTGATATCTGGGTATGTTATTGAAAATCTCCTGAAGGACTCATTCCTTCGATTAGGAAACCTCTGTATATGATTAGGAAGAATAAAATTTGTGTATTATTCTCTGTCTGCCTTTGAATTTCATATTCTCTGCAAGTGAATCGAATGTGATTGCCCTGTATGGAAGTTTGTAGAAGGGAATAGTGGTTCTGTTGGGAGGGCGAAATCACGTCCTCGGTGTGTAATTAGAACGAGTATACCTTGTGTGAAACAGTCGATTTTATTCCATGAGCATAGCAGGATATGCTCTATCTATTCGAAGAATAGCGATAGAACCCCCGTCTATTGAAGTGATCACAGTTAGAGGCAATGGTGTTGTATTGTCGTTGGTGAGGCGATATTACTGAGACTCAACCACAATGTTAACGTGGGGAGTTAAGTTGAAGAATTGTATTAAAAATGTAGTGAGACCCGAGTTAACCATTGTTTAATTACCAGAGTAGGAGAAGTGCTTTCAGGAGGCAATACCACGGGTTTCGCGTGGCATCTGGGCCAAAGGCAGTTTTTTCCTTTACTAACGTGATCCAACAATATTTGGACACATCACCTCCTAAATACCACCCATATCGCGTTTTTCTGGAGTGCTAAAGTCCGATGAGGAAAAAACGCGATTTTGATGAAGTTCGTCCGATCTGCCAGGCAGTAGATCCAATGGTAATCGCGCGACAAGTTGCACGACAGATAAATTAAGGTATGAACCGACGGTTTCAATAATATTAAATATTTATTTAATTTGGAAAAGTTGGATAATGGATGCGTTGGCCCCATGGAATACAATATGTAATAGAATTTCGCGTTGTTAGAATTAATGGGTATTAACATTATAAGTTTGACGTTTGGTGGTTATTAAAGGAGTCGGGCTATTGTGCTATTTTGAAGGCCGAAAGGCACTAATACGATTCAAGGGTAATGTCATAGTCAAGGGAGTCAAAGGAGGTTTGAACTTTGGGTTATTATCCTTTGATGCAATATTCCGAAAGGGGGTTTAAAACAATAGTTAAGTGTTTTAAGGAAAGGTGGAGCTTTAAGGGTTAATTGAATACAATTGCAAACATTCATTGTATGCATTGTGTAAAGATTGGATATAAACTCCAAGGGGTTCAAACCATAAAGAGAGGTATTATGATATGCAAGGTTTTAACCCAAGGATGAATATTAATTTAAGCATTGATATATATATTATGTTCGCTGAACCTTGTATGGAGCGAAATTGTATGCTGGGAATTATCGTCGTTATATGAAAAGGTGACTTTGAGCATATAATATATTGGGTGCTTATAAAGTTAATGTTGGGTTGAAAGGAAGCTTATAATCGGGTTTATGTGAAATTAAAACAGTTGAATTAAAAAGCGAAAGAGGGTTTATTGTATGGTTTAATAAGCATAGGCTTAAAAGGATATGAGCCTCCACAGTGTTAATGGTTGCCCAGATTTAAAATTATTTGGGCTAAATGTGAAGTGCATTTCTTTTATATGCACAGAGACAAGAAATTGTGGGTTGAGCACGTAGCTCGAGCATCACTTCATTTTCCCATAAAATATTTATCCTTTTGTAAAGATGATTATCATAAACTTGACCTTCAACCTTAAGCAAGACCAAGTTATAATAGATGGTTAAGAGGTTTCAAACTTCATTGGATATTCTTTCATCTTCTTCCATAAATCACAAAGAATATTGTATCGAATGTCATGTATAGTCACATGTAACTATTTGGTGTCATCATAAGTGCTTGTTTTTGTAACTTGGTCAAGAGATTAGCTTCAAAGAGATGTAGGATTTATTCTTTCAGTCTTGGTTCTAGATTCCTTTAGGATTCAACCTACAGAACTTTTGGAAAGATGCTTCAGACCATAGTCTCAAATTAGGATATAGACTTTGGATTGCAGACATAGAGCATAGAGGATAACTTACTTGTAAAAGGAAAGAGAATATATCAAGAGTATTGATTTGGCTTCCAATAACGTCTTTCAATGATGGCTACTATAGAGAAGATGATATTCAAGTCTATTTGTTACAATATGACAAATTTTTTTTTTTTGAACCTGGGCACTAAGGAGAGTTGGCATCTCTCTTTGTCGAAATTTTTTCTCAATTCAGGCTTCTATTCAACTAAGGAAGTCTCCTTTGTTTTTTTCCTCAAATTTATTTATCAATTTCATAGAAATTGATAAATAATTACTTTAGTCAAACCTTAATGTAACCGAATATGTATTTTCCCTTTGGTGTGTTTATTCCAATGTGCATAAACCATATATACATACCATATATTATAACCATGGTCCTTTTTATAGAGCGCTCAACTTATAATAGAAATCCTCCCTTATGTATTGTATAAAAGGAAAATATCCCAAGGTTCAAAGCTCAACCACGCACTCATATCATATGTGGACCCTTAATTTATTTTATTGTATCAACAATATTAACTCAACACACAATCCTTTAATCCTCTTTCTAAGGTCTGGACATAATAACATACATTCCTCCACTTGACCTTATCATTTAACAATATAATAATGATTCAGAGTCTTTAACTCGATACGCCAACCCTTATAATATTCCGACTATGGTTTATAATGTTAGCATGGAATTTCATAACAAAATGGGCCCTACCTTGGAACTCATAAACGAGCGGTTTTCAATCATAAATCAATGGTTCATACCTCAATTTATCGCCCATGTAACTAATTGCGCGAATGCCGTTGGATCCCATGGGCTCCAGATCGAACGTCCTCTATTGATATCACATTTTTTCCATAGCCTGCCTTTAACACTTCAAAAAAAAGCGATGGGGGCGATATTACCCAGTGACGTGGCGACATATTATAGGATCGCATTTTTTTTAAACGGTTTCACTCTGGCCCAAAGGCTGTGCAATGAGGGTGGTTTTGGTTTCACAAACCCACTCCTGGGTTTTTAACAGTGCTCAACCAGACTTTCACCATGGTTAGTGCCATTAATCATAATAACTCTGCCTTGTTAACCTCTGGCGTTAAGCCTCAAATAATATCACTCGACTCACAATAAAACACACTAATTTCTTCAATGGCAGAGTTTACCACCTTCGACAGTGTTTAAAAGCTCTCTGGGTAATCGAAGCATTGCAGGGTTTCACTCCTATGAATTTTGTTTGAACACACAAACTCAACGTCTTATACAAGGTCTTAGTCCCCTCGCTCTGTCTGAGAACCACTATAACCTCAACCTTTGCCTCTTACAAGGGTTTTATATCCATATGAAACATTCAGGTAACTCAATGAGAACCCGTGATCAAACATAGACAGAGAGGACTATAGGAGATTTCACACAACATTTTTCTTCTTTAAGGTATACATAGAGTTCATAATTCAACAGAGTAATTCTTCGGAGAATGCCAATAGCACATGCACAGTTAGACAGTAAGGCTTAAAACTTTTTCAACAGAGAATACAGTTTCTCCATTCAACTCTTCGCTACCAAAATCCTCATTTCACCATATCAGGGGCTACAATTTATAATCAATTACATGACTCTTCGGTTCCTTTGGGGACCGTTTTATTTCTTTAACCTAAAAGACTAATTACATCATATTCTAACAGTGGAAACTGAACATATGGACATAAACCAAAACTGTTCGACTTCTACAGTTATTGACTACTCCTAACTTCATCAGACAGCTAAGGTGTTGACACCTTGCTGTTACAAAATTAAGCAATTTCGAACCCTTATAGCCACAACATGTGGAAAATCCTCCACATTGTTGGCTAGTGTCTAATGCTCCTGCATCACAATAGCTAGCATTCATACATTAAGAATTACTTACACAGGTAGGAATTACTTACTTAGGTAGAATTACTTACACAGGTAAGAATGACATCTAGGAAGGGATATAACTGTAGGGAAGAAGCAAGAGGTTCCTTAGCTTCTCATATGCAAACCAACCATAAAGATGTTCATCCTAGGACTTAAGAATAAGGTCAATAAAGGAACCTTATTTGGCACAAAACTGACACAGAATCTCGGAAATATTCTCTAGCTCCCCAAATTAATCATGGTATTTTGGATAAACTATAACCCTATCCTTTTCCCTTGCTTCGTCTTATAGTTCCTGGATCCTTTTTGAAGCTTATCAATGAGTCTTTTACCCTGTTTTTGACCTGTAGCTTCTGAAAATTCAAAAAAATATTTGCAATTCGGCTCCATGTCCCTTGTTTTGGCCTTCATTTCTTTGACATCCTTGTATATTCATAGATATTCACAGATTACTGCTTCCATTATTGATCAAATTTATATATTTATTCATTGGAGCAGTGAAACAAAACTATGCATTTCTTACCACATCTATGTAATTTTCCTGCAGGCATTGTTTTGATGGTGACCCTTTTCGGGTCGAAGTCTTTACAAAGTTGAATGCACTTGAAATGGAAATAGAAAATGTAGTTTTTCATGCCACAGTGTGTCATGGTTATGTGGTAAGATTTTCTATGGAAGCTTTATGTACTATGCGAGAGTTGTGATATTATATTGATGCACCAGAAAATATGTATAATATTATTTTGATCAAAGTGGGTGCACCTCAGTGTTTCTATTTTCATGTGTACTGTGTTTATAGCAAACTAACTTTTTATGCTCCATTTCATTTCACGTGTTTCCAGGAAAAATCAAACAGGTTCTTGAAAATGGTTGCATGATTGGTGTAAACCCTTCAATTGAGATTTTGTTCTTATTTTTCATTCTGGGAAAATTAAAGAGTTTGCATTTATAAAGGGAGTATGTCCATAAGTACAAGTGTGAAGGTGCCAAATACAATTTGCATGTTGGGAAATGTCTCACCTAAAGAAACAATGATGATGGCAATACCATTACCATTCAAATCACATGTATTTTTTGGAAAAATTGATGGAGATTGGGAATGCGGATCTTTCCATTGAGTTATCTGATATTCATTCATGTTAATTGTTCAAATTCCCATATTTTTTTGTTGATTGGATGTTCTATGTAATTAATCATTATGGTCTCTTCTATGTGGAAAGAAATCGATATAGAATCCCATTCTTTATTACTGATGGAGTCAAATCCCCTCTCTAAATTCAGAAATATGTTGGTTCATATGTATTTAACAGGGTAGACAAATCATGATTTCCCCAGGGATTTACTTTTCTCATGGATGCCAATCGCATTCCAAACCTTTAGCGCATGTAATCTCTTTTTAAAAGGGTGAGTGCACTTGAGCTGCTTCGGCTGGCTCTTAGTGCATACATTAAAGCTACTGGGAAAGGCATTATATTGGATGAAATGAAAGACAAGGACATGGTGTCATCACTTCTAGACTTGAAAGCACGACTTGATACAATATGGGAAGATTTTTTTTTGAAGAATGAGGCCTTTTTTAATACTATCAAGGGTGCCTTTGAGCATCTGATAAATCTAAGGCAGGTTAGTTACTATATGTTTATGCTCATTTTCTTTCTGTTTATACAGATTGTTCATTGAATTTGTGCTCTTGATTATCAAATTAAGTGAGACAGAAAGTTTGAAAGGATTAATGCCAAAACAACTAAAGGTAAGTAATGAAAAAATGTTTTTAGGCAGACAATTGCATTCATAATATTAGATATATATTTTTTTCATTTATTTGAATTATGGCCTTTGTCTACAGAACCGACCAGCAAAACTTATTGCCAAATTTCTTGACGAGAAACTTTGACCTGGTAACAAAGGTACTTTAGAGGAGGAGTTGGAGAATACACTGGATAGAGTTCTCGTTTTGTTAAGGTTTATTCAAGTAAGGGACCAACTGATATTCATTTATAAAATTCTTATATACTAATTAACCCCAACAAATGAGATGTACTAATAGCTTAACATTGCCTCATGTATGCATTATGGTAGAATTTAAAAGTGGTATGAGACCCAAATGTACATCTTCAACCATTAGAATTGGAGCTTAAAAAATCTTGTGCATCAATTCGAGCAGTATATGCACAAGACGGGGCACCAATAAAAAGGTTTCCCCAAAATCTTTAATTATATATGCAAAACAAAGAGTTGTTGGAAGTTTCATTTTAGCTATCTTGTGTATGTGATGGATAGATAAAATTTTTATGAGCTGGCTATTGAATTACACTTGGATTGCTCCATAAATATAAGGGTTTCATGTAACCATATGAAAGCCCTTCTATTGTTTTTTTTATTATCTTATCCATTGTATCTTGGAAATTTTTTAAGGTATCCTTGGGGAATTTCATGTGGATTTGCAATAAATATTAGGGGTGCATATCATGCAACAACTGGATCATTTGAATTTTGAGCAGCCATTATATTATGTGGAATAATTTGTTTTTTATTTTCTATTGGGCATGTTACGTCCAATGTAATTTTTATATCTTTAATATCTCCTTCTTCGGATGATTTGGAATAAACAAAAGAAGAATATTTTTTAAATTCAATTTGAGTCTTTGAATAAAAAAAATAAATAAATAATCTTTCATAACTTCAAAATTTTCAAGTAAAGTCGTTGTTTTTAGAGTAGTACATTTTTTCAAGAAATATAAATGCCTTTGAAGATTATTATTGGGTTTCCTCAACAATATTAGGACTTTCACAAACCCAACTTGGAGTACCTTCACACGATGAGCTTATAATTGAAACTTGTTTATCTCTCCAAACCTTCTTACAAATCAACTTTTCAAGATCTAAAATTGCTAGAGTGCATTATCAATAAATATTTATAAGTGTATTCTTCCTTCCCGAAGCCATATTTCTAGTGGATATCACCTAGTGAATGATTTTAACCTTATTCCTTCTCTTGTTTACTAGTAAGAAGGAAATAATCATCTCCCCGAAATTAAAAATTGGAAGAATAAGTGTCAATGTTTGAGACTTCAAAAAATGGTGAATATTTTCGTCTAATATTTGAATATATACTATTTGAAAAGAAACTGATTTTTCACTTAAATTTTCTCAAAAAGAAACTGAATTTTCACTTAAATTTTCTCAGAAAGAAACTGAAGCATTCAAAATTGATTTTGATGACAAACATGAGCCTTTCTTTGAGATAACAAAGATTCTATATTCATAGACATCTTTTTTTTTTTTTTTTTTTTTCTAATTTAGTTTAAATCTATTAACAAGAAAAGTATATTACATCATGGCCGAAGCTGAGTCTATGCCCAGACGACTGGAAAAGTTGAAAAGATAACAAAAAAAAAGACTGCCCACAAGGGGAAACTAGTCTCGAACAATCCTCAATATTTTGTGCTGCCCATGTAGGGGTAACAACCATGGATTCCTCTGAAGGTTACATCTAGTATGGACTGTGAAACAAAAATTATATACTGACAGATCTAAAGAGACAAAAACAATCCCAGTTGGATGGGACTCGAAACACAGAAACCAAACAAATATAGAGTGATTAACCATCAAGAGGGGGAGGTTCCTCAATTATGCGAGACCTGTATGCCGCCATATCGTCGTCCTCCTTTGACTAGTCCACAGTGGAAGCAGCTCCTTGCGTGGATGGCCCTGGACCGCATTGAGCCAGCTCCTCCTCATGACCACGAATGACCCGAACATCCTTGCCTGGAGCGTTACCTTGTTCCTTGTCCAAGTCCTGAGAAATCTCTGAGCTTGGCCCTTCCTGACGCATACTGGGCTCGCCCTCCTAGGCCTCTTCCTTGAAAACAACCGAAATGGAGGCAATTATGCGGGGTTTGTTAAAGGAGAAATTGAAGAAGAAATGGGTAGTTTGGGGCGAGATGGTGGCTTGAGCGATGGGGTTCGCAGGTGTGGAAGAACCCAAACGGTGGCTGGTTTCCTGGATTCTACCCCTCCCACTTCTAGTATTCAGGTAATGACCAGAGAAATAATAAGTGGAATGAGAAGATGCCTTAGAGGTGGAGGTTGAGGGGTGGGCGCAGGGGACGGCTTCTTGTGCTTACCCGGCGGCAGCGCATACACTGACGCAGCCGAGGCATGGTTTCTAAATCTGTGGAGGGCAAGAGATGTGACAAAGAACCAAGGATGGAAGGGAGCAAGGTAGTGAAGAGTTCCAGAGTGATAGAAATTAACAAACAAAGGCCAGAGCGAGAGAGGTGCAGACCTTCTCCAAAATCTATGCAGCAATTCAAATGGCTTCTCCTCCCTGTGGCAGTGCGATAACTTAGAAGCCCAGCATTCGGAGAGCATTGACTGTGCAACGGAGGAGGAGCACCCGAGTAGCTAGAGCCACTCTCCATCTTTAAAACTAGAATAGAGACACCTCGAGGCTCACCCTGCATTAAAAACACATAAATGAGAGCTGAAGGCTGATGCAATAAGGTCCATATGGAGGTGCGATCGAGAATTAAGGTCAGATCTCGACCCTCGCAAAGATTAAATGCACTTGAAATGAATGCATATCGATTCGAGTGATATTATCCTCCACTTGCCTAACCCTGGTCCCATCACAATGTTAACCATCGAGTACACCCGCATCGGGGACCATATTCATAGACATCACTAGTTTGGTAAATTTTCTTCTTTTTAAAAAAAAATTTAACCCGCCGTCAGTATATCAACGCCTTATAAGCGTTGGTCTTGTGACGCACTATATGCGTTGGTCTTGCGACGTTCAATTGTACGTCGGTATTGCGACACTTCTTCCTAGCGTCGGTCTTGCGACGCTTTTACAATGCGTCGATATTGCAACACTCCAGCACAGTGTCGGTCTTGCGACACTTTTGCATAGCGTCGGTATTACGACACCTTAATAAGCGTCAGAAGAGCGACGTTCAAAACTTCGGACACATATCGTCAGAATTATGACAGTTTATACACGTCAGAAGAGCGACAATTTACGAACGTCAGAAGAGCGACGTTAAAAACGTCGGACCACATATCGTCGAAATTGCAACTGTTTTCGCATGTCGGAAGAGCGACGGTTTGGAAAACATCTGAAGAGCGACGATTGTTTGGAAATATAGGAAAATGTGTCGGTATTGTGACACTTTGGAGAAGCATAGGAATTGTGACGTAATGGATAACCATGTTTTTTCCGGCCTCAAACTGTCATTCTTGCGACGACTATGTGTTGGAATAGCGACGAAGAGGCGATCGGAAATTGGGCCAAATTTTCTAGTGCCACATACATCTGTATCCACAAGTCCTAGAATACCCATTTTTATTTTATATGTATGCATAAGGAGCTCTTCCCTATGCATCTTCCCCAATGCACACTCTTCACATTCATAACATTCATTCTTAATTATTGGAAGCCCTTCTACCATTCCTCGTTTTTTAAGTAGGAATAAATCATGATAATTAATGTGACAATACTGTTGGTGTCAAATCGCTTATGTTATTGTCATGGATGCCAATGTTTGATGAATTTTTCTTGTCACATAAAGCTTATATAAGCCTCCAATTCTAACTCCTATTTTAACAACCTTAAAGTGATCCTACATATATTTCACCACAGAATGTGAATTTACAACTTATACCTGCAAACCATGATATGTTATACTATAAACTAAGATTATATTCTTCTTAATACTAGGCACATAGATCACATTGTGAATTTGTTTAACATGACTATTTGGTATGTCACAGATACACCACCATACACTTTAATTTCATATGAGCGATCATCCCCATGATATATATTTGCACCATTATTAGTTTCATGAAAATTCTCAAACCAATGTTTAGTGACAGGACATATGGATAGAGGCTCCATACTAAAAAAGCCATGTATTTGGATCATCTATTTCAATAGTCAATGGAACATCTGTAACAAATAGTATAATTTTTTTTGACACCATCATTCATTATTTCTCCTCTATTAGCAAAATGACAAGTGCGCCTTTTGTTTTTATGTTTGGACTCATTATACTTCCTTTCCATGCAATCCCTAGAGTAATGTCCAAATTTTCCACAATAATGACATTTGATATAAACCTTTGTAAATGACATACCTATTTGTGGTTTTTCAAATGGTGGCTTACCAAATGATGGATTTCCCTGTGGTGGTTTTCCTCCTTTATTGCCTTCCTAAGGCTTTCCTTTGAAAGTTGGTTTCCCTTTTGCCGTCAATGCCAAATCAAACCTTTTAGGTTTAAGGCTACTTTTCCTTTCTTCCACTTGCATGAGTATACCTACCAACTCATCAAAATAGGGAGCCTTCTCACTTCGTAGAAGACGTGTAAGGAACATTTGATATTGATCTAGCATTCCATTTAAGGTTATAGTAATTAGGTCAGTGCTAGATATCGTTTCACCTATATCTCAAAGTTTATATTTAACATATTTAATTCTTGAAATGAAGTTATTGATGCTTTCATTTTCTTCTATTTTAACAAAAATAAATTTACTCTTTAGGGATGGGAGTGAATTTTAATTTTTCAATTCATACAAATCCTTGAGTGTTTTCTAGGTCTTGTTATATTCTTACAGTCTCTGATATGTAGTATAATGAACTATATTTTAGAAAAATTCTCAGCAACACTTGTGTCTTAGTCTCTCACCTCTCCCAATAGTGAACTGATGCAGTTGTAGCTCCTGCAACATGCTTTGGATTCACTTCATCACCACTTTCCATTAACCATACATAGTATCCTTCCATCAATTTCTACATTTTAAACTTCCAAATAACATAATTGGCACCATCCAACTGGGTTTCTTCGATTATATATGATTCTGTTAGAGAGGATTAGCGATTTTGAAATAGAAGTTTCTCCAACTTTCAAATCAATCAATATTTTTTAAGCTACTTCAAGGGATACAAAAACAAAAAATTCCAAGTAAATAACGTAGTATCCACCAAGTTTACACAATTTTGTAGTAGTTGATTCTGTAGGAGCTCCTTGCTACTCCAATACATTCATGCACCAAAATCTCAACACAACGTTGCTTCAACAATATAGCATACTGTTGGAATGTGATCACCGATGTAATAGCTTATACCAAGTAGCAAAATACTTACATTCTATAGATAGTTTCACCATATTAATTCACAACTCATTTCAGATTCAAAATTCGAAGGTACACAACTCATTTTAGGTTAGGTATACATATATACCAACCTCTGATTACAGTAACATATCTCAACAATGCAAATACATGAAACATTATAATAAATATTTATAAATATATTGATGTTGGATGTACATATCTCAACTATTTCACATGGAAATCCTAAACTCAATTTACGTAGTAGGATCAATAATAGTGTGTCAATATTATCATTATTATTTCTTAGAAATAATACTAGCCTCATCTCTAATAATTTTTTCACCTCATATCTGTTTGATTTTAGATGCACATTTCTCTTGAACTGCTATTGATTGCAACTTTTCCTTCAAACAATTAAGGGCTTTGGTCTTATTTGTGAGCTAACTTATTTCCTTTGTGCAATGAAAAAAAATCAAATTATTGATTCCACATGAACATTGTTACTACAACAAATCTTCACTCACAACGTTCAATCTGTGGCTTCTCGAGACAAGAAACCTCATGGTTTGCATATAAGAGTCGACAATGTATACTACTTATTCCTTGCAATGATGCCCCCTCTTGGATGCAGTTCTAAGTAGCCACCTAGCAAATTTCTTACAGACAAAGGTATTTTTGCAGGGCCCGCTTTTGGCATATGTTGATCTACTTAGACTCTTCACACATAATTTTCACAATGATTACCATGGATTCCAACATAAACGCAATGATCCACTACATAGAATAACATCATACCATTTAATGAACATCATGCAAATAGAAGCTACAACACACCTCTTACACACAACTCCACAATACAACACTTGCTCATACACACACAATTTATGGTTCTTTACCCAACACGGTAGTGAAAAGTCTCTTCAATCACACTGAAAACCTTCACACAACAATAATATATCACAAAAAATTCACAACAAACTCAACCACACTATACGGATCTTTCACAAACTCAAGTCCAGCCTCACAACCCTGAACTCTCACACCCTCAACTCTGATACCAACAAAGAAAATATGGAACACTAAATATGGAAGAAGTGTTGGAGCCCATTAATAAGACAATTTATCATAGATACAACTGTTCAATTTCTTCCACTTCTTACATAATTCCAATTCGAAACATGAAACCAAAGTTATGACGAGTTTCCCTCAGTCACCTCTTTGAGATGAAATTCTGGATCCTTCCAAAACCCTAACTTCCACAGATCATATCTGTGAAAGGGAATCAAGGTATGCATTTTTTACGTGAATTTCGTCAAGATATCGACTCCATGTGGTAAAAATTTCAGCTTCTGAAGCCTCGTATAAAAAAAGTTAACATGAAAATTCCAAGATGATGTGTTTAAGGAAGCGAATCTATAGGATCCCAAGCTCTGATATCAAATGTTATGAAGCCAACTCTTAAAATAGAAGAAAATATAGATCAACGACTTATAAATCAGCTTGTTCGAGGGGGAATCCTCCTTTACATTACATAAATGAATAGTTCTTAGATGATACAAATGAAAAAAACTCTTATATATATATATATATATATATGGGCCCAAGGGGTCACAATATAATCCTATCTGACATAAAAATAACAATATTTGGATTCTATGGGGCACAATAATAATAATATGGAGACTACATGGACACAAAAATAACAATAAGGGAGCTACACTAGCAATAACAATAAGGGGATACACTAGTATTATAGAGACCTAACAAGATCCCAAGGTACCTAGCACAATATATTAGTGTAAATGAATGAAATTATGTTGATAAATTGCTGAATTTATCAACATGGGCCACTGAGGAAAACCCAATATCAACTGTAAGGAAGCATGCCACCGAGGAATGCAATCTCTAAGGTACCAAAATATTTCTATATCTACATCCCAAATAAGGAATTGACGTCGATGGGAAGAGATCCATCAAAGGAATACCTTTATGTATCCCCCATCATTCTACATGAAAATAACACCAAGGTGAGGTCACTCATAATGAAAAATGAATAACAGATGGACCATTGGCACAAATATGGTCAACAAAAAACGTAGAATTATACTGCAGAAGGATAAGTTTGACTAGGACTTACCTTGAACATATAATTTCATAACACAAATGTGAACTTAGAAACTTGGACTAAAGAATACCATACAAACATAGTGCTTACATAAGAGGAATTATCATAACCCATAGATTGCAAGAGTAACCAAATGGGTGAGTTTTTGAATCAATAATAGAGTTACTTGACTCATGCGAATGGTTTGACTCTAAATCTAGACAAATAACAATTGTAGCAGGACGACTCAAACAAGTTCCATGTTCAAGGGAAACTAACGACTACAATGATAAAATAAAGAAAATTTGACTTCTACCTTTCCCCTTTTCTTATACATATTCCTTTCATAGTTTCATGAGATTAAAAGATAAAGAAAGTAGGATTGATAGTGTATTTTTCATTCAATTTTAATGAACATAAAAATGAGTTAAAATAATACTTGGATATTTCTTTTTCATGAGTTTTGTAGCGAGCTTGAAAAAGAGTTAAATGTAAAATCATGTCTTTATCTTGGTTTAATGAGTGTGAAAAAAAAAGAGAGGGTTCTCATCAACTTTGATCTTAACCAATGAATAGGAAAGGATGGCAAGACCTTTGCATCTTCAAGTATTTTAATGAGCATGAAAAGATGGAGAAAAGAAGCTCATGATTTTCATTGTTAAATGAGCATGAGAAGAATAAAAAAATGAATCTTGTTCCATAGAGAAAAGTGGTGTAACAATATGCACCAAGGCTAATGGAACCAACCTAATCAAAGTAGAAGGCAATAACAAAGTGCTTGACAATGGAAATCTACTTATTGCAGCCAGGTCTCTCTAAAAGGGTTTGAAGGGTTCTAATATGGATGCAATACTGATGTGAAGGAAAGAGGTCAAGCATGGATGCAAGGCTGGAAAGAATGATGGAGGTAGGAAATATTACAACATCGAGCAAGAAATTGAAGACCATAGGCGTAAATGACAAAAAGTGAACAAGAACAAGAGGAGAAGCCCCTCAAATGGATATATGAGGCCAAAAATAGTAGATAAAATGAGGCATGAGGCTTGATTTTTATGTCGTGGTAGTTATAAGGAGCCCCCCCATACCAAGAAATGAATGAAAGATGGGCACAAGAACAACAATCAGGTGTTATTCAAGGGTGCCATTAAAGGGTAGGTTCTTCCACACAAGTTATGATGTGAAAAAAGGAATAATTAATGTCACAACCTAACGAGGTGGGGCCTAAGGCACAATGAAATGGTATGGGGAAGGTCAAAGATGAAATTGCAAGATTAATGTGGATCCAAAACCTATATTATAGTTTTAAAACTATACCTCAAGTTTCTAATGTATGTAGTGCCAAATCCATATCCTTGTCCAATAAAGAATCAAAAGTTCCTAACATAATATTTAGTAGCATCAAATTATGATAAAAATTCATTAAGACGACCCCCAATAATGAAATATCTGAGAAAAATAGGCATGTATAATGTGAAAAGAGATATTTTTTGAAAATTTCCCCCATATAAAAGAGAAAATATTGACCATTGTGCTCATTTTTTACCCAAAATGAGACAAAGTATGGAGAAACCCTCTTCTTCTTATTTTTTTTTTTAGGCTGTAGGAGTGTAAAACCATGAAGAATGATTACCTCACTACTAGGTTAGAGCTCTTTATGCCCTTTTTTATCTAGTACCTTTTGTTCTTACTTTACCCTAAAAATTAGGTTTTGGGGAGACCATATTCAAGTCGAATGTGCTATAAAAATCTATAAATAAATAAAATGGAGAGTTGATAGGTGGTCCAATACTTCGATATGAAGGGAATGGGGAATTTTAACTCTCCCTTAAGCCCAAGGTAGAGTGTTGAAGCCCTATTTTTGCAAATATAGGTTAGGTGAGGAAAGGTTTGAATCCTATTTTTTATTTATAGATTAACATTAAATTTTTCTACATGGGTTTTGACGGGCTTCCACGATGATCGAGTGGAGGGAAATATATCATGAGCCTAATGATGTGGCTACCATGGTAGACCTAGAGATACTTGTTTCCTTACATAAGTGTGGCCTCCTCATGGTCTTTGGTACTTGTAATATGAGGGGTTAAATTGTATTGTTCGAGAGGATAATACAATGGTGGGATCATATGGATAAATATTTCAAAGTGTAAGGTATCATGATAAGCATAGAGGTGTAAGATATATACTTTCTCATGGGCCTTTCAAGTTGAGGGGACCCAATGTTTATGTCTGGAGGAATATTAGTGGGTGAGAGACTAGTGGAGGATTTCATCTCTGAGTATTGTGTTACCACTGCTTGGAAAGCAACGAGAAAGATCCCAATTAGAGATATAGTTGAAATCCCTCTTCACACCATCCTATTCACTTTTATCTGGGTGATAGATTCATCGAGTCCACACATGGCTTCCAAAGTCCAAGTTGAAATTTAAATATGGTGTATTATCCCTATGGTGTTGAATTGGTGCGAGGGCTTATTGGAAAACCTAAAGGATTAGTAGAACCAATGTAGGATAGGAAAAATAAGTTTATTTAGGTCTGGGAACATCATAACATCATTCATTTTTGAGTGAGTGCTAATATTATGACTGCAAATTTTGACACCATGGCAACAGAGGACACATCCCAAAATAAACCAGGAGACTGAGTTGATGGTTAGGTTTAGGGGAAGGGCACAAATGTGGGCATATGATATATACTAATTTAACTATTTTGATGGGAAATTGACAATGATCAATGCTGATTCATTTGTAGGGAATGATTTCCTTCGAGATCCTCCAATAGAAAATAGTGAGGATACATAATGTGTTTTGATGTATTTTAATTTTTACATATTTTTGGGATTTATTTATATGTTTTTTTGTGGTAAAGTGCACTAATCGTTAACATGTTTTTTTGACACATATGTCAAACCATAGAGACTTAAGGGAGAATATCCATATGCACGTTAGGGAACAGTGAGAAATGTTGAGCCATTAATGGTATGAAAGGATTTATATTGGGGTGAGGAGTATGATCACAACGAGTTGAGGTAGGTGTAGTGGAACTTGGAGGGCCTCATGAGGGGTGTACCCTTTACATGACTAGAGGATGTCCTGTGAAATATGCAACACCACACCATGGGTGAGTCCAACAACATGGGCCATCATATTTGCTGTGTGGCCAAAATGGTGGTTTGTTACTAGGCTTACCAAGAATTAGATGATGAGTAGTCATAGGAGACATCTACTTATTATATGTACTCCCTTTGGTTAATTTTTCACATTAGTGTTCCCATGGAAATATTGTCCAATATTCTATAAGCCTAAAGGGATGAAAAGAGAATTAGGTTCCAATTATGCTTGTGGTTCCCTACCATGCATTAGATCATGGTATTTAAGACATGATTCATGGCCTCAACCCAATGAATATTAGGTTGAGGGTATTATAGAGAGGAGTTATCATGGTGGAACCCCATCTTGTCTACTAATTTAGTTATTATTTTATTGCGAATGTGAGATCCTCAATTAGTTAAAATATCTTTGTGAATCCTAACCTAGTGATGAAGTGGTTAATATGAAAATATCCACAATGGCGCTATCATTTGATAAGGTAGGCATGGCATCAACGCACTTTGTTAAGTAGTCAATATGTATAATGATGTAGTGATTTTCATTCACTGAGGTAGGCTTAAAATGCAATAAATCGATACCTCATTTGGAAGAGGGGCTGAAAATAATGACATGATAGAGGGGAAGGATGAATGTGCATTTTATGGGTGAATATTTGACAAATAACACACCTTTGGAACATATTCATATATTATTTGAATATCAATGGCCAAAAGTACTCAACACATAGGATTTTATGAGCAATGACTAACCCATAGAGATGACTGCAACATACTCCTGCATGGAAATCATTGAATACATGTTCGACCTCATCATGAGTTAAACATTGATGTAACACAAAGTAAACACTATGATGATAAAGTGCATGATTTTTGATGAGGTATTATTTGGCATTGTGGCATATGCATCGATGGTCATAATGGGACAACTAGGTCCAAAAATGTTGAGTCTACAAATAGATAAATATATCCCCATACCAAGGATGATGCGATATAATAAGGAACATATACTCATTAGGGAACGATTCACTAACCATTGTTCCATCACTATTGGGAGGGAGATAAGATAACATCTTTGCAAAGTCTAACGATTTCTTGTATTTCATGGCCACAAACTCCTCAAATGCATGCAAGATAACTATCCATTTGGAATACTTCCCCACAATGATTAGTCTACTAAGAAAATATCTCAAGGGTCGAATTAAATAATTATGAGGTATTATGCAAGAGGATGTAGTTTCTAATCCATTAGATAATGAAGACTGCAACTAGATCCAAATTTTCAATGTATGGATAACGGGGTTCCAACCACACTAATTATTTTCTAAGGTATTAGATGATGTGCTCATGGTGGTCCTCATCCTCTTAGACAAGAAAGATTATGATGGTTGAATCAGAGGCTGTTTAATATAAAATAAAGTCCCAACTATAGTTAGGATGGCTCAATAGTGGGGTTGAGATGAAGTCCTTTTTCAAGGCATCAAAAGGTCATTGTGCTTGGTCATCCCATATAATGGTGTACCCTTTTTGAGAAAGTGCATGAATCCCTTTGTGATCTTAGCATAGTTGGCAATGAATCTATGTAAGAAGTTTTCTTTGCGTTTCAAACATCTAATTTTACTAAAAGTGCATAGAGGAGGCATATTAATGATTTCCTTGACTACCATGATCCCATAATTGGACATAATAAAACCTAGAAATCATTTATAAATAATGAAAAATATTTGTTTGTGGGGATTTAAAGAAATATTATAGTATAAAAAAACATAAAGATGGATCCTAAATCACCAGATGATTTACTTCACGAGAGTTGGGAGTGAGTTTATCTGGACATGCCTCCACAATTCACTTGATTTCATGTAAGACATAATATAAGGACCACTGGAAAGTGGTTCTATTATTTTTAAGAGCAAACAATAGTTTCCTTTATGTGAATTTACTCCAAGGATAAAATAAATGCAGTTTATGTTGATCTTCTGGTTTTATTTATATCTAATTATAGATGGAAAAACCATCCACGAAGGATAAAATATGACTACTAACGCATTCATTGATTAAATGAAAATGAACAAGGTTGGGTAGTTATACTTTGTACATTCCCTATTTAGGTCCCTATAATATACATAAAGGAAAATGGTACCCTACTTTTTGGTGACATGAAAACCTTGAAAACACAATTCATCAAGGGAACTAGATAGATGAACTCAAATTTGAGAAAATTTTTTACTCCCTCCTTGATGATAGTAACTTTGTGAGGATTTACTAGTTGGAGCCATTTTTTAACTAAATTATCTCCTTTATAGGTGAGCATTTAATGCTTGATAATCTAGGGATCAATTCCAAGAATTGCTTCATATGATGAATAAAATACATCGTATAATTATTTAAAAAGAGGATTTTCCTTGAGAGAATACATAATGTGTCATGGTAGGATCTTGCACCAAATTTACATTTCATAATGAAATAAGGTGGTTGCCATTCAAATTTTCTAAATAATGGAGGAATGTTGTTCAATGTTATGATTCTTCCTAAGGTGGATAATGGATCATCATGTATTCCAGTATGGATTCCTTAGATGACATCATAATATCAAGGAAGACATGGTAACTTGAGTCATCGATAGCCCATATGGGAAATGAATAAGCATCAAACACCACATCATGTAGAAGGATTGGATTAGGGTCATCAATTACTATTGGATAGATAGATAAGTAAGTTTGATAGGGCTCAAAGGTAGTTAATTTCCATACATGACAATGTTTGATGGATAAGGTATTATCTAAGGATTTCTAGACCCATCATAGTCATAGGTGATGGAAATTATCATGTTGATAGCGTTATTAGACTGCATGTTAGGAGGAGTTGGGGGAAAGGTTCTCGTCAATGAAGACTCTTTGAATATCCTTTCTCCAATGCTTTCAATAGTGGAAGGTAAGTCTCCTACAAATGAATTTGACTAACTATCATGGAAACACAAGTCAGGCTTGCAAAAGGTCAATTGGCCAATAATGAATATTTTACCTTGATGGAGGAACATCATGACATGGAAGACAATTGAGACAATAACAGTCATGGCATATATCCATCTTCACCCAAGAAAGAGATAGTAATCTAATGGTGCATCAACAAATTTTACTTCAATTGATATTATCCCTAAAGCTTGATATGAAAAGCATGGATATACCATTGAGGTTGTAAAGTATGGTCATCAAAGGCCTTTAATGCAGAATTAGGTGGTGAAAAGGTTGGGGATCGAATAGATTTACAACAATTTGATGACATAATATAGTTAGATGCCCCTTTGTATAATATTTTCCAATGAACATCTCATTTGAAAACATGAACCATTATCTATAAGGCTAGATGTTGTGGAAGATGGGGTTTCCATGATGAAGGATTGAAGGTGGTGATATTCTAATTCAAGGGGTAAACTCTACTAATGGAAGTGTAGAGTGTTTTTCATTGCATGGGGAAACTTTACAAAACTTCAAGGGAAAACATAATAACATATCCTTAACGATGTTATAGTTTTGAATGGCCCTCACATTGGGGTTATGTGTATTCTTAAAATGTGTGCATTTAGGAGGTAATGCCAGAGTGTTAAACAACAGATTTTCAAAGTGAATGAGACCAGTGGATTGAGTACTCTATTTTAAATAAAGAGTCAAGTGAGATGTCCACACCCATGATACTGGTAACTCATGGTATTGTAATAAATTTTATTTTTATGGGTATAAAATAGTGGTATGCGTGAGAATCAAGTGAATGTAATGGATCCATTGTTATTTTAATAAATCTCTAATCTTTTCTCTAAAGGTTTTTTCGAGGTAAATTCCTTTTCCAATAATTTTTTTTTTAGGTTTTCTGAAGTGGATTATGCTTCCAAGGTGAATTTCATCTGCCTTCACTTTTTTTTTAATATATTGGTTTTTAGTATTATAAATATATATAGTGATTGGATTTATTTTGGATAGTTGGAAAGATGACTGACATTATCCAAACATATGAAATAAATATAATTAACAATAAGTTGGTCAAACTTTATTAAAATGTATAGTTTTGTGAATGAATGTTTCATAACCAGAAAATTACATGCATCATAGCAGGAAAATCATAGGATAATTTTGGTTATAAAGATTAGGAGTAATCATTTGGTGAAACATACCCATATTATTTTGGACTTTGACTTAAATTTTTATAACAGTTAGGGTGTATTAAGTTTATATTTTTGATGGAATAAGAATTTTAAAAGGAATTGGATTGGTTAATGTCTCGATAAAAATAATGCCACTCAACTGAACTAATCTTCATAATTATCTTTAAGAGTTTATATAGTATGTAATTAACCAAGTGAACTGATTTGTAGAATTATCATTAACAATTTATATAATATTTAAATTAATCAATCCAAAATAATTTATCATCTCTTCCCAAATTGTAGATCCCTTTGCTTGATGTAATTATTGTAATAGACAGGTAGAATTAATATAATTGTGTATAATTGAATCCCCATGTCTCCCTCTCGCAATTAAAAATGTCATTGCTGATTGCAACTGATTTAATTGTGTAACTTGATTTGAGTTCCATCTTTATGCAAAGATATAGAAGAAACTAAAATAAGCTCAAACAAATGAAAATCTATTCTTCATCAACGACTTATGCAAGATGTGAATGGTGTAAACATGTTTTAAATTCAGGAAACTTATAACCGTTTCAAACTGCTTTTTGAGACACACATCATCTATGTACCCCCTATAGAATGTTGAAGTAGATTTTTGAACTCGCTTTGCCACATAAAATGATGCTATCATCAATTATGGATGCACCAACCCAATATTCTTACATGGTGCTGTGGGTTTGACATGAGAGTATTAATGAAATATGCTATTGTATTATTACAACTTGTATTACTGGATATGCTGCTGTATTAGTGAGACAATTATTATGGATATCATAGTGATAAAATATGTTTTCGGGATTATCTATGGGATGAAAAATCAGCAATGAACGACAAGAAGGGTTATCAAATCATTACATTCCAATCAAAAGTGATATTTAATACAAATCCTGAATGAAAGTGGATGCTCTCACATCATTAAGATGAAAAATTATTATCAAAACACTTACCTATGTAGATGAAGTTCCCCCATTTGATTTAAGTAACAAATATTAATGATTTTTTTTTTTTTTTTTTTTTTTTTTGTAAATATTAGGCTGATGTGATAAAATATGTAGAAATCTATAAGGTTATAACATATGCTAATATTTTTATCCATTTTGCAATATTGGGACAAATTACAATTCACTCTCTTTTATATGCACACTCTCTTTTATATGCACACTAGACAGTTTTTTATGGGATACTTGTGAAATCTATTTGGAGGAGAGAAAAATAATTTATTTATTTATATATTTTATATATATTAAAAATAAAATAAATATTTGTAGACAATCATCTTAATTTGTTATAAGCATTTATCATACTTTTAAATAAATGAATTCCAATTTTGATGATATTAATTAATTTGTATGATTTAAATATAACATTTGTAATGTTAAATATGGTAAAAAAATTCGTGGAAAAGGAAAAATTTAAACACATAGTATTGATCTATCAAAATTAAGGCTTACAAATCAGATCTAAAGTGAAGAATGCAATACATCTACTTAAATTCAATGTCAAAAAAGATATTATATACAATGAATTTTCCCATGGAATTATATTTAATCATATTGGTCTAATAACATGAAAAACTAGGAAAAATATGTAAAAACATATAACTAAGATTTATCTTATCTAAAATTTTATGGAAAACATTAAATCTAAGGAAAGGGAACATCCATAGAAATAGATCTTTTATTCCACATAACTCTCCCAATTATGGATTTCATATGGCATGCATACAAAGCTCAAGTATTACCTACTTTATAATTAAGTCTCCTTTTGTTTATATTGATGATATAATTACTATTGATATCATATAAATAAGATATTTTTTGGGATTATATATGCAATGAACCATCACCAATGAATGACAAGAAGGATCATCAAATCATGAAATTCTAACACAAGTGTTATCAAATCATCACATCCTAACACAAGTGACAATCTCGAATGAAAGTGGAAGCTCTCAACTCATTACCAAAACACATATATGTGTAAATGAAGTTCTCTCCATTTCATTTAAGTAACAAATATTAGAAATATTAATGATATTTTAGTAAATATTAGGATGATGTGAGAAAAATATGTAGACATCTATAAGGTTATATCATATGTTAATATTTATCCATTTTGCAATATTGGGACAAATTATAACTGACCATATTTTATAGAAACATTAGGCAATTATTTTGTGGGATACTTGTGAAATCTATTTGGAGCCGAGGCACAATAATTTATATATTTATTCAATTTTATCTTTTATATATTTTAAAAATAAATTTAATATTTGTAAACAATTATATTAATTTGTTATAAGTATTTATCATACTTTTAAATAAATGAAGACCAATTTTGATGATATTAACTAATTTGTATGATTTATATATAACATTGATAGTGTTAAATATGGTAAAAAAAATCTTAGGAAAGGAAAAAATCAAACACATAGTATTGATCTATCAAAATTAAAGCTTAAAATTCAGATCTAATGTGACAAACTAGTATATATGAAGAATGCAATAGATCTACTTAAATTCAATGCCAACAAATATATTCAATACAATGAATTTTCCCAATGGAATTAGATCTAAGAATCTTGGTCTAATAACATGAGAAACTAGGAAAAATATGTAAAAACATATAACTAAGATGCATCCTATCTAAAATTTTATGGAAAAAATTAAATGTAGGGAAGGGGAACATCCATATAAGTAGATCTTGTATTCCACATAACTCTCCCAATTATGGATTTCACATGGCATGCATACAAATATCAAGTATTACACACTTTATAATTAAGTATCCTTTTGTTTATATTGAATTTCCTTGGTAGTAACCAAGTATTTTTGTCCCACGGGCTTTTTTAGGGAATATGATAGATTACATGTGTGATATATACTTAACCCATAAAAAATATGATACAAATAGGCATAACAAAAGTAAAAAAAGAGGAAGAAGTAAGTGCACCTTATCATGCAAGGTGTATGTATGGTACTTGCAATGATGGAGATCCTAGAGATATCGACTCCTTAACTCCTTACACGTGAAAAATACACACATACAACATAAAAAAACTATATCTATATTTCTAAAATATTGTGAGTTAGCATTATACCATAATAACCCAAAAACATGCATTAAAAATAAAATATAAAAAACATGTTGCTGGGGGAAAATCAAGATCATTTTAGTATACCAATAATTAGTTACAATGTTTCCCACTTCATGATCCTTTACCTACTTCATTCTCTCACCCTAGGTCACAATCATGTTCATTATGTTCTATTCTTATTACAAAGAGAAGTGGGTTATCAATTTGACAACATTTCATTATCTCCAAATTTTCTCTCTTTGTTTCATGGAGTGCATTGCTTATATAGAAGGCTTCAAGGAGTGATCATATGCATCTAACCACCTTGTTGACCATGTTTAAAGGGCTACTTTAATCCTTATATTCTAGAATTGATCAATTTATACCTTCTCCATCCTTATCAATTCACTTTTCCATCCCTAGCCGATTTGACTCTCTTTTGCAGAGTAACTATACATTCTAACTCTCCCTCACAAGCCAACTAGAGCATTGCAACTCTTCCTGCTACTATTATAGGGGTGTTGACGGGGAAAATCTATGTTTTTGGTTGGGTTTCCATGGCGTTTCTTTTGAATTATAGCCTTGATTTTGAGGTGTTTCCCTAGTATATGAAAGAGGATGTCATTATTAGCTATGATAGACCATAGGAGTGAAATTTGAAGCTATAATAGATGTCCCAAAACTAATGATTGAGATACACTATAATAATTTGAGTGATACAAGTAGACAATGGGAGCCAAGGATGTAGAATCTGCAAAGGGATACAAAAATCGTAGTCATATACATAAAATATATATCCATGATGTAGGCATGCACATACTTAGTACTGAAAGAATGGAGCATGGCCGCCCACACAACATAATATGGAATTTTGAGTTGTTGAGTTCGAAATCTCCACAGTGAGCATTTTTACGTCTACGTTTCTGGTCTAGAACAAGACCCATCATCAGGACAAATCCTATTGAAAAGAGAGGAGGAAAGATCTCATATATATACATAAGAGTGCAGGATGAAATATTATAGAGCTTAGAATGATCTATGGACTATTTCCTTACCTGTTTTAAAACACCTTGCCAACTGTTAAACCCTCCACCGCCCTTCTTTGCTTTCTTCTTTCCCTTCCCTCTCCATTTAGTAACCCTTCCTTCACTTAAAATTAAAACCCTAACAACCTTTACTTATATCTCTTGCTTAGGAATTTAATACTTAATACTATTTTAAATTACTTAAACTTTAAAGATAAGTGACTTGAATTAACCCCTTCATAGGTATTTAGTGTAAGACCCCCCCCCCTAAATTCTAATCCATAACCTTCCCCTTGCTTCAACCCCTTAAAACCTTTCCATCCTTATTAATAAATAAGAATGATTTTTTACAAAAAAATATTTTAATTTAATATCATTAGTATTAGTTTTCTTAACTAATACTAGTTTTATTAAATTAGAATTTGACACTAATTTTAATGATATCCTTTGAACATTGAAACGTGTGACAAACTTTAATTAATATTATAACTAATAATTAAATAAAAATAATAATAATCTTTAAATACAAGCATAATAAATTAACTAATCCCTCCTTTTAAGGTCTCTTTAATTAATTAATTTCAATTGGTTTAACAATAACAATACATTAATAATACCTTTAACATTAATTTATATTGCTTTATTTTTAATCAATATTAAATTAATCATTAGTTATGATATTATTAGTTATAACTAATAATTATTTTTTAACTTTATAAAAATAAAAATAATAAATAATTCGTGAAGTACAAACACAATAAACTAACCAAAAGACCTTTTTAAATTAATTAATATTGGTTTAAAATTAGCAAATACATTAATAAAACTTATAAGATTTGAATACATCATCCTTAATTTAGGTTAATTAATTGTTAATATATATTACTAAAATATAGGCAAATCATTATTGCATAGAACTAAAAACAAAAAACTTTACATTAATTTTATTTCATTAAAATTAAAATACTGATTATTTGATGGTTGGTTGGCTTTCATCCTGCACTCTTATGTATATATATGAGATATTTCCTCCTTTCTTTTCAACAGGATTTGTCCTGATGATGGGTCTTGTTCTAGACCCGAAACGTAGACGTAAAAATGGTCACTGTGGAGATTCCGAACTCAACAACTCAAAACTCACACCACAGAAATTTGAAATCTATTAATAATATGGACTAATGTCATTAAGGACTAGTCATGATACAATGTAGATGTTTTTAGTAGTAGACATCAACATGGATGTAGATATCAATGAGAGTTCCCAAATATGGCTCTCAAAGTACACAATAAATTCTCCAATGTAGCTTGGGGGAGGCAATGTGTTAGAGTGACGTAGCCTCAAGCCCTAAAGTATTTGACACATCTTGATGGTATGATGAGACTACATTTGAAGGAATGAGTTGATCTCGATCATGTAAGGAAGTTTTTTTATTACCATACATTGGGGGATCCCATTAGTAGATGTGAGGGAGACAACCAATGATGAAAATGGCTCCCAAGGTACCTAACATAATATACTAGTGTAAATGAATGAGTTGATGTCGAGAACTAGTCGAATTTATCAACATGGTCCACTCAGGATAAAAAAACTATTAAATGTAAGTAAGCATGCCACTGAGGACTGCAAGCACTAAGGTACCATGGATTCTATAAGAGTCCATGGGGTCACAATATAATCCTAGCTGACCTAACAATAATAACATAAGGGAAAAACAATAACAATAGTGGCTTTTATGGGGCACAATAATAACAATATGGGGGTTACATGGGTACAACAATAAAAATAAGGGGGCTGTAGTAACAACAATAAGGAACTACACTAGTAATATAGGAACCTAACATGCCCCTCTCCTTCAAAAAAGTATTGTCCTCAATGCTTGAGTAACTCTGGATGCTTCTGTATAAAATTCTCATCCTCCCATGTAGAATCTTCAATGAGTAAGTTCTTCCAATTGATGAGATACTCTGAAATTGATCGATTTCAAAGCTGTCGAGTTCTTGTTTCTGTGTCTGTTTCAGATTCCAATATGATTTTTCCTTCCTCATAAAGTTCTGGAAATATTGTTTGAAATGGGATTTTGTCACCTATAACCTTCTTTAAGCATGAAACATGGAAAACTAGATGCACTCGAGAAGAAGCAGGAAGCTCCAATTTGTATGTTGGAGTACCAATATTTTGCAACACCTTGTAAGGACCATAGTACTTTGGCGATAATTTATTATCCTTCTTAGCTTGATTTAGGGACATTTGTTTATATGGTTGTAGACATAAAAATACCCAGTCTCCTACATCAAAACTTCTCTTGCTACGATGTTGATCTGCCTATTGTTTCAGTTGATTTTGTGCCAAATTTAGGTTATCCTTTAAGAGTTGGAGAACTTGTTGTTGATGCTCGATGTGATCCTCAACTAGTTTAACCCTAGAATTTTCTCTTAAAGATGATGTGATGGATGGTGGATGATATCCATAAAGTACCATAAATGGGGTCATTTTTGCTGCAGTATGGAAGGAACTGTTATACCACCATTCAGCCAGAGGTAACCACTTGACCCATTGTGTTTGTTTATTAGATACAAAACAACGAAGATATCCTACCAATTTGTTTTTCTCACTATCTCAGCTTTCCCATCGGATTGAGGATGATAAGATGAGCTATGAGCTATTTCAGTACCCAAGCAAGAAAATAATTCCGTCCAAAAATTTCAAGTAAAAATGGGATCTCTGTCTCTTACAATATTATTTGGGTTTCCATGTAGCTTTTGAATTGTTTCCATAAATGCATTAGAAATTGTACTTGCTTTAAATGGATGAGATAATGCACAAAAGTGTGCATACTTGGTAATTCTATCAACTACCACCGTGATGAAACTCTTTCCTTTGGACTTAGGTAAACTTGTGATAAAATACATCGAAATATCCTCCGAACGTTGACTTGGAATGGATAAAGGCTATAGAAGACCCGGGGTCTTAATTGTATCAACTTTATTTTGCTAGAAAACCAAACATTCTACCAAAAAATTTTGAATATTAGATTTAAGGCCATCCCAAAAAAAATATTTCTTCACCCTGTGGTAATTTAAAAAAAATCCTGAGTTTCCTCCTAAGGGAGAAGTGTGCAATTCCGAAAGAATCTTTTGTTTTATTTGGGAATTATTACAAAGATATAAGAAATCTTTGTAACATAAGGAATCATTTTTCCAAATAAATGTATCAGATGTACTAGGATCTTGCTGCAAATTTTGAATGAGTGCCCACACTTATTTGTCCTTCTTCCATTCATCCCTTGCTTTGGTTATCCAATCTAGTTGGATAAAAGAAAAGGCACAAATCAATCCTTCCACCTCTTCATCCTTTCTTAAGAGTGCATCTGCAACAACATTTAGCTTACCTTTTTGTAGATGATTTCAAAGTCATAACCCAACATATTTGTGACCCATTTTTGATGCTCTTCTGAAGATAGTATTTTTTCCAAAAATTACTTAAGCCTATCATGATCAATTTTTACCTTGAAGTGTCTTCCCATTAGGTAAGGTTGCCATTTCTTTAGTGCATGTATTATTGCCAAAATTTCCTTCTCATAAATAACTTTCTGTAAATGCTTTCCTTTGATTGGACGACTTTCAAAAGTAATGGGTCTTCCTCCTTACACTAAAACAACACCAATTCCATTTCCTGAGGCATCACATTCCATAATAAAGGTTTTCGTGAAGTCTGGCATAGCTAAGATTGGTGCTAGGCACATTTCCTCTTTAAGATGTTCAATGGCCTTAGTTGCTTCAGGAATCCATGAAAATGCATCTTTCTTCAATAATGTTGTTAGAGGTGTTGCTATTCTCCCATAATTCTCAACAAAATTTCAATAATACCATGTTAACCCAAGAAATCCTCGAAACTGCTTTATGGTTGTGGGGACTTTCCATTCAATGGCTTTAATTTTGTTAGGGTCTACCTTAACACCCTAGTGAGATACAATATGACCCAAATATTACACCTCTTGTACTCCAAAGAAACATTTGGAGGTTTTTGCATATAATTATTTCTCCTCGAATAGTTTTAGCACTCTGTCAACATGTTGAACATGATCCTTCCAAGACCTGCTGTAGATTAGTGTATCATCAAAAAATACTAACACAAGTTTTCTAATGAAGGGTTTTAAAATGGAATTCATCAACCCTTGAAATGTAGAAGGTGAATTAGTAAGGCCAAAAGGCATGACCAAAAACTCATAATGACCCTCATGAGTTCGAAATGTTGTTTTCAGAATATCTTCAATCTTCATTCTAATTTGATGATATTCTAAACGAATATCCAACTTGGTAAAATAAATTTCTCCACGTAATTCATCCAATAATTCATCAATCACAATAATTTGAAATTTATCTTTAATAGTGAGCTTACTGATCTCCCTATAATCTAGAGACATGCATCATGATCCATCCTTCTTGTGCACCAATACTATTGGAGCAGAGAAAGAACTTTGACTTGTTTGAATTATACCTGCCTCTGACATTTCTACAATCATATGTTCAAATTCACTCATTTGAACATAAGGATATCTGTAAGGCTTGATGTTTGGAGGAACACTTCCCGGAACCAAATGAGTATCATGATCATGAACACGAATAGGTGGGAGTCCTTTGGGAGTTTCAAAAACATTGGAATGATTCTCCAAGGATTTTTGGAGATCTGGAGAAATATATGATTTTGATGTTGGAACTTCCAGTGAGCATAATTTTCAATTACGCCTCGTTTTTATTTCTTCAAAATATTTTTCAGGAAAATAGAGCTTATTATCTTTCCTCGCTTCTTTGCAATACCCCGTAATTTAACTTCCTTTCCCTCTGAAAAAAAATTCAAGAAAATTTATTGAAAATTAAAAGCTACCGTCCCCAAACATTGTAACCATTGTACTCCTAGTACAACATCAACACCTCCCATTGGAATGGAAAGCATTGAACTATTCAATAAATATTCCCCCATGGTTAGCTTGATATTATTGCATTTTCCAGAGAAATTATATTTCCTCCATTTGCAACCATCACTTTTCATTCTGGTGCTAGGGATAGGAAGAAATTCAATTCCTTGGCTACCTTACATTGAATAAAATCATGGGTACTACCTGAGTCAATCAACACTATTATCTTTTTCTTTTTGATATTTCCTTCTATCTTGAGAGTTTTAGCAGTGGTAATTCATGCCAATGCATTATAGGATATGGTCAAACTCATTCCGTCTTTCTCTAGGGTTGGTTCCTGGTGTACATCCTCTTATTTTGAAGTTTCTTGTTCATTTTCTTCTTCCTCTTCACAATCTATGTAAAATAATTTCTTTTCAGCACACTTATGACCTTTAGTGTATTTTATATCACAACTGTAGCAAAGCCCTTTTTCTCTTTTTTTTTCCAATTGTTGTGGTGTCAACCTTGTAGGTTGTGGAAGTCTAAGAGTAACAACACTTCCATCTTTATAGATGTGAGTGGTAGGATTCCTTGTTGCCATAATTTTACATTCAATTTTTCTTGTTAACCTAAATTCCTTCTCTAATGGATTAAGTTCCCAAAGTCGAACCTCTTGTTGGATTTTATCCTTTAAAGTCCCTATGAAGACATGAATCTTGTGTTCCTCTGGAATACCAGCCACCCTTACATTCAATTTTTGGAAGTCCTCAATGTGCTCCATCAATGAACCCTTTTTTTTAAGATTTATCAATTGGCTAAAGAAGGCATTGCTCTTTGTATTCTCATAATGTGCTATCAATTCCTCCGTAAAAAATTACCAAGTGACAATTTTTTTATGGGATCAAAGCCATCAATACCATACAAATGTATTTTGTTCTAAATATAAAGTTGCAAGGCGTACCTTTTGTGTGTTTTTCACATTATTAAGAACAAAATATTGCTCCATCTGTAGTATCCGTGTTACAGGATCCTTTCCATCAAACTTCCTCATATTGAGCTTTGGAATATGGTGGCTCTTCAATCCAACATTAGAGTTTATTAAATCACGATTAACATTTATTTTGTTCTCATCATGAGTTTACTCTACTATGTTTTTCCATTAGGAATCATTTCTTGTATCAAATTTGTCAAACCTTCGTTCAAACCTTCAATGTTTGATTTTATATCATTATTGATGTCTTCCATGTTGTCTTTCATTTTTTCTTCCATGAATTCCATGCCATTCTTCAAACCATCCGTCTTAGCTTCCACACATTTCTTCAAACCATCCATATTAGCTTCCAGGCCTTTCTTCAAACCATCCATCTTAGCTTCCATGCATTTTTTAAAAACTTCCATTTCATTTTTGTTGCTCTTTTTGAGAGCGAAATTTGGTGCACTTGATATTGTAATTTTCATATATCATGTTGCACTTCTTCCTCTTCATGAGTCATAGTAGAGTACTTTGAGGGATTAATGGGCGTTGAATTCTTTTTAGAGGGATTTTAGAACCCAATACAGATATTTATGCTTCAATATGCCCTTGGAATCACTTCAAACTAGTTTTTCAAACCAGACTTATGAAATTTGAAAAAAAATACACACCTTTTTCTTGCTTTTGAGGAGCTCAATATTGAAACTGAATTATCTCTGTGATTTCGGATCTTCAATATCAGAAATTCAGTTCTCTAGTAGCCATCTAAATCTTATTTTTAATTCCGCATGTCTGACCTAATTTGGATTCTTCAAGACAAATTTATGCCCAATATCCCACAATGACCTAATTATGGACTAGTTTGGTAGAGCGAAATTGTACGACATGCCACCTGTCACTGTTTCCTCCTTCAGATATAAAATTGATACACAGAAAACTACAGTCCATTTAATTTCAGCCACTTCTTACAGAATTCCAATTCGATTCTTAGATATAGAGAGAGTTATGACTATTTTCCCAAGGTCACATATTTTAGATGAAATTTGGAAGCCTGCAAAAAGCCTAAATTCCACAAATCATATCTCCGAAAATATTGCGAACCAAGATCTGAAATTTTTACATGAAGTTCCTCAGCATTTCCTCGAAATGGTGTTTTTTTAGTGTCTGAACCCTCGTAGAAGAAGAGTTAGCGAAAATTCCATGATGACTTGTTTGAAGCATTAAAACCTTAGAATCCAAAGCTTTTATACCAAATGTTATAAAACCAGCTCCAAAAATAAAAGAAAAGAGATATCAACGCCTTAGAAATAAACCACTTCGAGGGGAAACCTCCTTTACATTACATAAATGAACAATTCCTGGATGATACAAATGACAAAACCTCATTTCTATATATAGGAGTCCATGGGGTCACAATGTAATCCTAAGCGACCTAACAATAATAATGTAAGGGCACAATAATAATAATATGGGGGTTGCAGGGGTACAACAATAACAATAAGGGGGATTCTATAATAACAATAAGGGACTACACTAGTAATATAGGGACCTAACATATACTTTCTCATGGTCCTTTCCAGCTGAGGGGCTCCAATGTTGGTGTCCGGAGGAATATTAGTCGGTGAGAGGCCTATGGAGGATTTCATCTCTAAGTATTGTGTTCCCACTACTTGGAAAACAACTAGAAAGACCCCAATTAGAGACATAATTGAAATCCCTATTCACACCGTAATATTCACTTTTATTTAAGTGACAGGTTCATCGAGTCCACACATGGCTTCCAAAGTCAAAGTTGACATTTAAATATGGTGTATCATCCGTACAATGTTGAATTGGTGTGACGGCTTATTGGAAAAACTAAAGGATTAGTATAAAAAATGTAGGGTAAGGAAGAAAAGTTTATTTAGGTATGGAAACATCATAACATCATTCATTTTTGAGTGAGTTCCAATATTATGACTACAAATTTTGACACCATGGCATGGGAGGACTCATCCCTAAATAAACCAATAGACTGAGTTGATGGTTAGGTTTAGAGGAGGGCCACAAATGTGGACATATGATATAGACTAATTTAACTAGTTTGATGGGCTATTGACAATGATCAATGATTATTCATATGTAGGGAATTATTTCCATCGAGATCCTCCCATAGAAAATAGTGGGGAGACTTTGGTGTGTAAATTTCTTTTGATGTATTTTAATTTTTATATATTTTTAGGATTATTATTTATTTATATGTTTTTGTGGTAAAGTGCACTAATCATTAACATGTTTTTTTGACACATATGTCAAACTGTAGAGAATTAAGGGTGAATATCCATATATACGTTAGGGAATAACGAAAATTTTTGATCCATTAATGATATGAGAGGATTTAGACTGGGGCAAGGAGTACGATCACAACAAGTTGAGGTAGGTGTAGTGGAACCTGGAGGGCCTCATGAGGGTTGTACCATTTACACTACTAGAGGATGTCTTGCGAAATATGCAACACCACACCATCGGTGATTCCAACAACATGGGCCATATTATTCACTGTGTGGCCAAAATGGTGGTTTATTACTAGGATCATCAATAATTAGATGATGATTAGTCATAAGAGACACCTAATTATTATATATAATCCTTTGGGGTATTTTTGGACATTAATGTTTCCGTGGAAATCTTGTCCAAGGTTATATAAGCCTAAAGGGATGAAAAGAACATTAGGTTCCAATTATTCTTGTGGTTCCCTACCATGCATTAGATCATGGCTTTTAAGACATGATTGATGGCCTCAACTTGACTGTTAGGTTGAAGGTTTTATAGAGAGGAGATCTCATGGTGGAACCCCAACTTGTCTACTAATTCAATTATTATTTTATTGTGAATGTGAGATCCTTGATCCGTTAAAATATATTTGTTACACCTAACCTAGATATGAAGTGGATAATATGAAAATATCCACAATGACGCTATGCTTTGATAAAGTAGCAATGGCCTCAACCCACTTCGCGAAGTAGTCAATATGTATAATGATGTAGTGATTTTGATTCATTTAGGTAGGCTTAAAATGTAGTAAATCGATACCTCATTTGGAAAAGGGTATGAAAATAACTACATGATAAAGGGGGAGAAGGATGGATGTGAATTTTATGGGTGAATATTTGACAAATAACACACCTCTGGACCATATTCATATACTATTGGAATATCAATGACCAAACTTACCCAACACATAGGATTTTATGAGCAATGACTAACCCATAGAGATGACCGCCACATACTCCTACATGGAAATCATTAAATACATGTTCGACCTCATCATGAGTTAAACATTGATGTAACAAAAAGTAAACACCATGATGATAAAGTGTATCATCTTTGATGAGGTATTTTTTGTTGTTGTGGCATATGCATCGATGGTCTTAATGTGACAACTAGGTCCAAAAATGTTGAGTCTACAAATAGATAAATGTATACCCATACCATGGATGATGCAATATAATAAGGACCAAATACTCATTAGGGAACGATTATGTAACCATTTTCCCATCACTATTGAGAGGTAGATAAATAACATCTTTGCAAAGTCTAACAATTTGTTGGATTTCATGGCCACAAACTCCTCAAATGTGTCCAAGATAACTATCCATTTGGAATAATTTCCCACAATGATTAGTCTACTAAGAAAATCTCTAAAGGCTCAAATTAAATAATTACTAAGTATTATGAAAGAGGATGTAGTTTATAATCCATTAAACAATGAAGACGAAAAATAGATCCAAATTTTTAATGTGTGGATAATGGGGTTCGAACCACAATAATTATTTTCTAAGATATTAGAAAATGTGCTCATGGTGGTCCTCATCCTCTTGGACAAGAAAAATTATGATGGTTGAATCAAAGGATGTTTAATATGAAATAAAGTCCCAACTGTAGTTAGGAGGGCTCAATAGTGGGGTTGATATCAAGTCCTTTTTCAAGGCATTAAAAGGTCATGGTGCTTGGTCATCCCATATAATGGTGTACCATTTTTGAGAATGTGCATGAATCCCTTTGTAATCTCAACATAGTTGGAAATGAATTATTGTAAGAAATTTTATTTGCATTGCAAACATTTAATTTTACTAATAGTGCATAAAGGCGGAATATTAATGATTTCCTTGACCTTGTGAAGTTAAACCATGCTCCCATAATTCATCATAATAAATACTAGAAATCATTTATAGATAATGAAAAATATTAATTTGTGGGGATTCAAACAAATATTATAGTAGCAAAAAAACATAAATATAGATCCTATATTCCCCAGATGATTTTCTTGGTGAGAGTTGGGAGTGAGGTTATCCAGGTAGGCCTCCACAATTCACTTGATGTCATGAAATGCATAAGATATGGCCCACTGGAAAGTGTTTTAGGCATTTTTATGAGAAAACAATAGTTTCCTTTATGTGAATTTACTCCAAGGATAAAATAAATGTAGTCTATGTTGATCTTCTGGTTTTATTTATATCTAATTATAGATTAAAAACCATCCCTGAAGGATAAAATATCACTACTAGCGCATTCATTAATGATATGATCAATGGACGAGGTTGGGTAGTTATCCTTTAGACATTCCCTATTTAGGTCCCTATAATATACATAAACACAAATGGTACCCTAATTTTTGGTGATAGGAAAAATATTGAAAACAAAATCTATCAAGGGAACTAGATAGATGAACTCAAAATTTAGAAATTTTTTGACTCCCTCCTTGATGACAGTATCTTTGTTAGGATTTACTAGTTGGAGCCATTTTTGAACTAGCTTATCTCCTTTATATGTGAGGATTTAATTCTTGATAATGCAAGGATCAATGCCAATAATATCTTCATATGATGAAGAAAATACATTGTAGAATTATTTAAAAAGAGAATTTTCCTTCAGAGGACACATAACGTGTGATGGTAGGATCTTGCACCAAATTTATATTTCATAATGAAATAAGGTGGTTTTCATTCAAATGTTATAAATAATGAAGTAACGGTGTTCAATGCTATGATTCTTGCTAAGGTGGATAACATATCGTTATGTAGTCCAATATGGCTTCCTTAGATGAAATCATAATATCAAGGAAGACATGGGAACTTGAGTCATCGATAGCCCATATGGGAAAGGAATAAGCATAAAGCACCAGATCATGTAGAAGGATTAGCTTATGGTCAAATAATTACTATTGGATAGCTTGATAAGTAAGTTTGATAGGGCTCAAAGGTAGATAATAACCATACATGGCAATGTGTGATGGAGAAGCTATTATCTAAGGATTTTTAGACCCATAAAAGTCATAGGTGATGGAAATGATAATATTAATAGTGTTATTAGAATACATGTCAGGAGGAGTTTTGGGAAAGGTGCCCATTAATGAAGAGTCTTTGAATATCCTTTCTCCAATTCTTTCAATAGTGGTAGGGAAGTCTCCTACAAATGGACTTGACTAACTATCATGGAAACATAAGTTAGGCTTGCAAAAGGTCAATGGGAGGATAATGAGTATTTTACCTTGATGGAGGAATATCATGACATGGAAGACAAATGAGACAATAATAGTCGTGGAATAGATCCATATTCACCCAATAAATATATACTAATCTAATGGGGCATTAATAAATTTGACTTCGATTGATATTGTCCTCAAATTTTGATAGGAAAAGCATGAAAACCCCATTGAGGTTGTGAATTATGCTTATAAAATTCCTTTAATGCATACTTAAGTGGTGACAAGGATGGGGATCCAAGATATTTCCAACATTTTGATGACATAATAAAGGTAGATTCCCCTTTGGATAATATTTTCCAATGAACATGTCATTTGAGAACATGAACCATTATTTAGAAGGCTAGATGATGTGGAAGATGGGGTTTCCGTGATGAATGTTTGAAGGTGGTGATATTATAATTCAAGGGGTATACTCTACTAATGGAATTTAGGAGTGCTTTTCATTGCATGGGGAAACTTTACAAAACTTCAACTGCAAACATAATAATAGATCCTTAGGCGATATCCTTAACGTTGTTATAATTTTTAATGACCCTCACATTGGGGTTATGTGTAGCCTTAAAATGTGTGACTTTAGGAGGTCATGCCATAGTGTTAAACAATAGTTTTTCAAAGTGAATGGGACTAGTGGATTGAGTAGGGATAATGTATTTTAACATGGAAGTAAAACTCTACAGATTATCACAATTGTGTGCTATAGTAGTGATGTGGATCGATTGTTACACCATAAAAATATCTTTCATGGATGATGAGGCATTATTTGAAGGATTTCCCCACCCGCCCTAACTAAGGAGGTGGAGGGTTCACAACCATATGTTTTTGATTGGATGGAAATAGATTTATTGGGACATTAGGTAAATAAGAAGTATTTTGCTGCGATTAGTAATGACACATCTCATCCATCTAGGGATAGTATCGAGTAATATGGGATTCAATGCCAATATTATAAGGAAAACCATTTTTTTTCTCCTTATTTATAGTTAAAATGTTTACATTACTCATTCTTCTTCATTTTACCTCAAGGTTGTTGAGGATTATTTGAAGAAATGGATTGCATGGAATTTATCTCAGAGGTTTGAAAAGGAGCAGTAGGAGTTTGAGTGTTAGGTTTAGTAGCTAGGGTATTAGAAGGTATTTTCATTTGAACCATCCGATTTTCCAAATAACCTATGTTTATTGAGGATAATTATCGACCTCGGATCCTAGATTTGGTTTCCAAATACATTTTGTTTATCGAAGAGAATTATGGATGATCTCATATAGAGTACCCAATAGAGAATAGATCAAGTACAATTGGTGTGAATGCATTATAGCTTCTTCCTTAGTTTGGGATGCTACCTTTGCTACATATTTAGCGATCCTAGGAAATATAGTTTTGGAGAACCATTAACAAGATAAATCATCACAGATCTTTATTCTGAACAAGATTCTTCTTTGCCTCAACACAAGGATATGATAGGAAATGTGGGTGGAGGTATCATGAAATTTTTTAGTGAGTATTTCCATCCTCATTTCATACCAAAGAGGTAATTATTAGAGGTTGATAAAACCATGCTATAAAGACATAAAATTTTCGTAGGTAGTGATTTCAGGATAAATGTACCATTTTGTAGCACTCCTAGTAAGAGTCTAATAGAAACAACACAGTTAGATACTATCACCCATAAGAGAGTTGGACAAGCACCACAAGTGATAAATTGTTGTATGTGGTTCAAGGCCTTCTCTAAGTTTACTAACAAACATATGTATTTTAATAGGTAGTTTAGGCAAGACTACTAACCATGTGAGGTTATGCCTGATGGGATCATTCATTAACTTTTAGAGCTCAATAAATTCAAGGGTTTCTAAGAAAGTTGAGCTAAATAATAACTAGGGAGGAGGTTATGCATCCTATGTATAAAATCAATGTTGTGATCCGATAAAAACATGGTTTCAAAAAGTGTAAGGGGTGCTTGCTGAAGTAGGGTTACTAAAGGGGATAGCTCCAGTATCCATAGGGGTATCATAATGGTTACTGACCCTAGTGGGTGGGGCACTACAATAAAAATTACTCTTGGAATTTTCTGGACCTCAAGGACCAGATGATGCACCAAGAGGAAATATTCCTAGACCAAAAGGTTGACCAAAGTAGTTGGTACCCCAAGGATAAAATGATTTACTAGGGAAAATGCCCCAAGCCTTTAGGTATTCTAGAGAAACTAAATATTCCCTTAAAAATTTGACCCATATAATGATTGACCGAAGGAAATATAAACTAGGGAATGGCATGGACTTAATATGATATTCCAACCAAAATGGAATATAGTTTTAGGCATGAATGAACAAATTAAAAATATACCACGAACAAAGGATGGCCATGTATGATTGGAAGTGGATGCATGGTTTTAACCTACTATAGTTGAAATGGGTCTACTCATAGTGGAACTATAACCACTATTTAATGTGAATGGAGGGACCACAATCGATGATGTAGAAGGACCTATGTTGGATGTTCCAAATTGAGGGAGGTGGGATCTTTGGATATTATGCCAAAAGAATAAGGTAGTTTCATTGGATGCGTTATGGAAAAGACCTATGGTAGTGGTAGAAGGTATGAAAGTTTTCTCAAGGATAACTCCAATGAAATTAGGTGTGGACATACTAGGCTTTACCATTGAGGTGACACCAACTAAAATTGACTCTGATTAAAGATCAATTGAGTGGAAAGAAATAGTCAAGTCTATATTTCCACCGAAGAATATGGGTGATGGAATGTGGGTCACAATTTCACACATTTTTGTTAATAATATAAATATTTATACTTTCCCATGAGAAAATAATTAATGCAATCATTTCCTACATTATCTCAACAAATTCTCTACAACCTCTCCCAAAATATTTATCTCATATTAAACTCTCGAGACATAAAAAATACTTAAAATGAATAATTATATTATGTCAAATGATCATTATTATAACATAATTATAGAGAACATTGTGACCCCTCTCCTAAATTTACAAGGTTGAAACCTCAAAAAATGGATGAAATAAGATTGAAGAGACTATGTTTCAATTGTGATATTAAGTACATTAAGGGGAATAAATGTGATGGGAAGAAATTATTTGACATACACTGTGATGATGAAGATGATCAATAATTAGAATTTTCACAAGATATAGAGGTAGAAGAGACTACTCCACTAACATATTGTCATGTGTTGGCTAGAAGAAATATTCCACAAACTCTCAATATAGAATGATATATGAAAAAGAAAAGGTTAAAAATGTTCATTGAATCAATAAGTACAGTATCCATAACTTCATAAATTACAAATTGGAAAAATTATTAACTGTGTGGTATATTCAACACCATAATTTAAAATAATGATTGTGGATGGAGTTACCATAAATTGTTCAAAGAATTTGTAGAAATTTTACCATGAGATATAAAAATATTTATTTAGAGAAAAATAAACCCAAAACAAACAAGAAAATTAAATGCAATAAACACAATATTTACCCAAGGAAAACCCTAACACTAGAAATCCCAACAAGTGGAATTGTATTAATCCTTGGCCAAACTAGCCAAGTGAGCCTTCAACACTCACCTCCTTGGCCGCATTACAATGAAGTTCTATAATCCTTTTAAAGGATCCATTACATGCAACCCATGAGAAAAATACCATGGGAAACCAAAAAAACATGGGCCTAAAACCATTACTATTGACCCAATCAACTTTAACTCTTTCCTCGAGTCAAGTTTTCCTAACAACCACCCGCCCCCCCCCCCCTCCCCCCTTAAACCTTGACTTAGGATTTCCTTGACTAAATCCATCCAGAATGGAAAAATGAGTTTGCCCCACTCACTCTAGCCCTTACCCCCCTTAACGTTTATACCTAGGGTTTATATTAACGTGGCATGCCATATATCACCTATGTATAACGCTAGACTTTACCAAGAATTTCCTAGGGGTACACATTCCTTACTAGGTCTTACAATAATATGCTCATTTACATGAACTTAAATTATTCACTCCATTATTATATATATTTTTTTGTTATTTATTTGTTGAACCATCCTAGCACATCCTCTTTCCTTCACACTCTCTAAGCCTGATGTTCTCCTCTCATGTTTTCTCTCCACCAACTACTTCTCTCTTCCATATGCTAGCTGTGGGCCACCATTACCAGATCAAACATTATTCCTAAATTAGGAACTATAACTGCTTTATTTTGCTTTATTTTTTTCTCAAGTATATTCCCCACATATAGAAAAATTTCTATGCACAACACCCCTCAAGAGTTTTCATGGCCTTTTCCTTGGCCCAAGCTCATTCTAGTGTGATCCTTCTAAACCATGATAGACATGAGCTATTACCTAGACCTCAACTAACGATATTTTCATTTTATGCCTTTGATTTTGATATTACTAGCAAATGATAGGAATTGAGGCCCACGACCTTCTTGACCATGACATGAATATCAACCAAAATAGATTTCGTTCAATTATTTCTAGTCGCCATAAATTTATTATGGTTTGGAAACATAGTGAGATTTGACATTTATTTTTTCATCCTCTCACCTTGAAATTATCTGAGCCTCATGATCTCTTGTACTTCGTATAATCCTTCACCTAATCTCCATATCCACTTGCTTCTTAGCCATGCACCATGGCTCATAAACATGAACCGAAAATTTATCATGTAGATAGCTTGGAGGCTTTTCCATCTTCACATATAAATAATTTTGCAATAAATAGATTTACTTCAACATATTCTTGGTTCCATTTAGTGTACCACTTATTAGCCTACCCGACATTCACTTTTGATGCCTTTCATAGTGGAAACCTTGCTTTTCTTCCCTTAAAATGGGCATAGAAACAACACCTACCTATCAATAGTGGTGCTAAACTCGCACACTACACTAGGAACCTCATCATTCCAATCCACCTTGATGAGGCATAACTTTAAGGATACCATGGTTTGATCTCTCATACGTTCTACTGAGGATTGCAACACATTATTCACTTGCTTGATGTTTTTTTTTGCATCCTCAATATCAAACCAATGATTCACTTGAATTCTTTATCTCTTAAGAATGCACTAAAATTACTTGACTTTCTTTTGCAGGGCCTTGACTATTACTACTAGGATTCTTTATAGCCACTCCTAGAACCTCATAAGAAATTCCTTCTTCATAGTTCAATCATTGCTTGAGTTTATTTTTGGTGATGTTATTAAGTGACTCCCAAGGTGTCACTGTCCGATCCTACTCCAATTGCATTAGCAATGACAACCCTAGCTCAAGTTCCTTGGGATCATATGCCTGTATGAATAATTCTTGTGCCATCAACCACACACCCTTACCTACCATGCCGTCTCCAAATTTTTCAACTTGAATAACGTGATTGGTTTCCTTTTTAATTAGTCTGCAATATCCTCCACAGAGGTGCCACAATTTCCATTACAAAATCTATGAGAACATTATATCCTATATTGACGACCCACCTGTATGATCCCACTCTGCCTCCTCCATCAAATATACAATTATCATTGTCATACATGTCCATTACAGGGATTTAAATCAACCATGCTAATTTTTTGATCTTCTGTCATATGTATGACAAAATATGTGAATATCTCTCCATCCAACATGGAGAATAAATCCTTAGTAACATAGGAATCCCCTTGAAGCCAAAAACTTCTCTAATTGACCTTTGACTCTACTACCAAATGTAGAAAACTTACCATGAGAGAATTAAAAATATTTCCTGAGAGAAAATTAAACCAATAATAAACACAATAAACCTAGTATTTAACCTTGGAAAACCCTAGCTCCAAGGAAAAATCCAACCAATGGAATTCCATTAGTCGTTGGCCAACACCTTGGCCAAGGAAGATAAATGAGCCTTCATCACTCACCGCTTTGGCCCAATTGAAATGAAGTCTTCCAAGCCTTTCAAAGGCTCCATTACATGCAATCTATGGAAAAATTACAATGGGAAAACAAAAAACCATGGGCCCAAAACCTCTACTATTGACCCAATTAACTTTGACTCTTTCCTTGATTCAAGTCTACCTAACATAGGTTACCTAGTATAAGTTGAATATGGGATAGTATTTATTGGATATTCCCAATATTATAATCTAAATTGGTGGCACTGATGTGGTATATGGGTCCAATAGTTACAATCATTGGGATATTGACCCTTAATTTTCAACATATTTTCATGAGATTTTCCTTATAAGGAAAGGATTTAAGAATAGAGGTATACAAGGGAAACCATCTAAAGTGATATGTTCTAATAACATTATAAAATTGATATAAAAGGGACACCATGGTGTAATTTCACAATCTTATTCATTATATTTTCAAACATCTATATCCTCTGCTTCAATGGATCTCCAACAGGAAAAATTTTAGGGGTGAATTTTAGCCCAAAGGCGAATTTTAAGGGATTTTAAATTTTAATAGGGTGAATTTTTCATTTAAAACCCATTTTCTATAGTTTAATAAAGTTAGCCCAATAATTATTTTAAAAATAATTAATTATTAAATATTAGCCCACAAAAATAGGGCCCATAAAATTGGAAAAATGAATTTCGCCCCCGATTTTCTTTGGTTGGATCAGATTTCCATGGCAGTTGCCTGGATTTACAGGGTCAGATGGAAGGGTTAGAGTGATTCACCCATTTTTTCACTGGTTCGCCAGAATTTAGGAGAGGTGGCTGGGGCTTTGTGCACACCGATCTTCTTACTGGCTAAGCAAGGGACTTGACCGACCATCTCTGGTCCGTTAGGGCCCTCCCATAGTTCGTATATAGCAGAGATACACTTCGAAAGAGATGGTGTTGTGGGAGATAACACTCACCACAACCTACGTGCTCGGCCTCAAGCGCATGTACAAGCTCGCTCTCAGACTCCAACGCCAACTAATAACACAGAGGCACCCCAATTTTCGCTAGTTTGTTCAACGGTATGCACCTTCCTTCCCTTTCTCAAATAAATAATCCATAAAAATATTCATGATATCTATGCATCATAAGCCTTCATTGTGGTCCTCAATGCTCAGGGTAAAGAATTTGGCATCACAATTTTGTAGTCATAGTCTTCCCTATGTATGTCTAATTGCTGTAGGAAATGAAATATACATATCACATAATGCAGTTATTGGGCATAAACCATGAATATCATGCACCATCATGGTCTTTCCTATCTTCACATCTCTTCACCTCGGAAGGAGTTCAAGGTTTTTGGGTGCAAGATCAGCACAGACCCATCTAAACCTGGGTCTGATATCTACCTTTAGGTTGTGAAGGTTGAGGTTTCATATCTGAAGGTCCATAATTGAACAAGGTTTTGATGGGCTGTGCTAGTGTCCATATTCAGGACACCCAATGCATCGTCAAGATTCATTGCATCACACCCATATTTGAGCTGTAGAATGCACCTCACTTCTCTTGGTGCTATTAGGGAATTCTCATCGTTATCTACAAGAAAATGCATTGTTGAATGCAGATTTGATTAGTTCTTTTTGTGTGTAGCTACTGTATGCTAATTAGTCTATGTATGTGTGTACACATAACAAAAGAAATGTACGAATATAATGAGACAAGAGATAAACATTTATACACTCTATTACCTTAACATGGTTCTTATAATAAGCTTTAGCAGTGGGATTGGTGAAGAAATCATCATCTGAGTTGAGATTCTGGCCAGCATTGCGAGCCCATTGTACATATTGGGCCTTTCCTCCAAAGTTCACATAATTGTTTTCCAGAATAAGTATTAGTCTGATACCATACTTTCTGGCTTGAAAGACCACAAAGTCCAGAGCCTGAACCAAACCACCCCAAAAATCAGATTAAAACAAACAATGCCAGCAGATCCAGACACCCAAAAGCAAAATCTCTTGAAAAAAATTGGGTTGAGGTCTTGAAGGCTTGATGTAATGCAGCCCCCATGCACAAACCTGAAATAATTGTTCATCATATACACCAGGAAAAATCTACGATGCCTTGTACTGGCCATCGTTGAAGGCCCAAGTCCTGGCAACATTAAGCCTAAGAGCTGCAGCTTGTTGAAAAATAGAGGTAACTTTATTTCTCTGTGTTAGATCTGTTGCCACAGTCATTAACCAATAAGAGTTGAACCCATTGAAAAATAGAGGTTTCCCATTGACATTAAAGTGGGTGCCCTTTGTCCTCACAAACCCACTTCCCCTTGCTGTAGCTTGCTGAAGAAAGCTAAGAAAGAGCAGATAGGAAAGAACCCAAAGTCTCATCGTCTAGCACCACCCACTTGATTGGAAAAAGCTCTAGACTTCATAAAGAAGTAAAAACTACTTAATGAGTGTCTCTGCATTAGCTAGCAGATCTGCTAACCAAGAAAAACTTTGAGATTCAATGGCACACTAGAGAAGAGTATATAGAGATGAAGATCTGAGAACTTAGTACGTAGCATACAAAGTTGATAATGGAGAAAAGCTGGAAGCATGAGTTAAGGTTTGGGGGCCCAGAAGACATTGCCTGAGAATGGCATAAGATATTTCATGAATGCTGACATGGGAATGTGCCTTCATCACTCAATGTGTCAGGATGGACTAGAATTGGCCCTCAAGGTTGGAATTTAAGATCAAATCCATCGGTCAAATTTGAATTATAATAAATTTTGTTAAAAATTTTAAGCATTTTAATGAAATTTGATGATGATTATGTCTAGTTTTGAGCAAAAGTTCTAAGATTCCAGTAAGAATTTTTATATTTGTCATAGGATATTTTCTGAGATTCCAGTGAGTATTTTTACAATTTTAATAGGAATTTTTTACTCATCGTTAGATATATTGCAATTGTCTCAATTAGATTGGATTATCCAAATTTATTTTTATTTAGAATTTTAGAATTTGTAAAATTGCAAAATTTCATTATTAAAATTATGATATTTAATTAAGAAAGTGGAATTTACTCCAAAATTAAACAATTTATGGAGAACAGAACTCTACCAAACTATGAATCTAGAAGATTTGGTGTTCAACAATAGAATCGAGACCTTAAACTAACATCCTTGTTTGAATCTCTGATTACATTTGCTTTCCATTTTCCAATTTTGATCCAAAGACAAAAGGTGATATCTGACCTGGACGGTCCTCCCAGAAGGATCACTTTGACAATGAGGCTCGTTCATGAGCTCCCATGCAAATATTTTAGGCTCATCCTTGTAGGCTACTCCAGTAATGCTGTTCACTCTAGTCAACACAGTCTACAAGAAAATGCATTGTTGAATGCAGATTTGATTAGTTCTTTGTGTGTGTAGCTACTGTATGCTAATTAGTCTATGTATGTGTCCACACATAATAAAAGAAATGTACGCATATAATGAGACAAGAGACAGACATTTATACACTCTGTTACCTCAACATGGTTCTTATAATAAGCTTTAGCAATGGGATTGGTGAAGAAATCATGATCAGAGTTGAGATTCTGTCCAGCATTGCAAGCCCATTGTACATATTGGGCCTTTCCTCCAAAGTTCACATAATTGTTTGCCAGACTAAGTATTAGTCTGATACCATACTTTCTGGCTTGAAAGACCACAAATTCCAGATCCTGAAACAAAACAACCCCAAAAATCAGATTAAAACAAACAACGCCAGCAGATCCAGACACCAAAAAGCAAAATCTATTGAAAAAAAATGGGTTGAGGTCCTGAAGGCTTGATGTAATGCAGCCCCCATGCACAAACCTGAAATACTTGTTCATCATATACACGAGGAAAAATCCGAAATGCCTTGTACTGGCCATCGTTGAAGGCCCAAGTCCTGGCAACATTAAGCCTATGAGTTGCAGCTTGTTGAAAAACAGAGGTAACTTTATTTCTCTGTGTTAGATCCATTGCCATAGTCATTAAATAGTAAGTTTTGAACCCATTGACAAATAGAGGTTTCCCATTGACAGTAAAGTGGGTGCCCCTTGTCCTCACAAACCCACTTCCTCTTGCTACAGCTTGCTGAAGAAAGCTAAGAAAGAGCAGATAGGAAAGAACCCAAAGTCTCATCGTCATAGCACCACCCACTTGATTGGAAAAAGCTCTAGACTTCATAAAGAAGTAAAAACTACTTAATGAGTGTCTCTACATTAGCTAGCAGATCTGCTAACCAGGAAAAACTTTTAGATTCAATGGCACACTAGAGAAGAGTATATAGAGATGAAGATCTGAGAACTTAGTACGTAGCATACAAAGTTGATAATGGAGAAAAGTTGGAAGCATGAGTTAAGGTTTGGGGGCTCAAAAGACATTGTCTAAGAATGGCATAAGATATTTCATGAATTCCCACATGGGAATGTGACTTCATCACTCAATGTGTCAGGATGGACTAGAATTGGCCCTCAAGGTTGGAATTTGAGATCAAATCCACCGGTCAAATTTGAATTATAATAAATTTTGTTAAAAGTTTTAAGAATTTTAATGAAATTTGATGATGATTATGTCTGGTTTTGAGCAAAAGTTCTAAGATTCTAGTAAGCATTTTTATATTTGTCAAAAGATATTTTCTGAGATTCCAGTGAGTATTTTTATAATTTTAATAGGAATTTTTTACTCATCGTTAGATATACTGCAATTGTCTCAATTAGATTGGATTATCCGAATTTATTTTTATTTAGAATTTTAGAATTTGTAAAATTGCAAAATTTCATTATTAAAATTATGATATTTAATTAAGAAAGTGGAATTTACTCCAAAATTAAACAATTTAATTGTAGAGTGCTTAAAATTTGTTGGAGAATGATACACAATAATAACTCTCTCACACTTGATTATTATGAGATTAAGGACAATGTTTTAGAAAATACTCAAGAATTTCTTTAAGCATGACAAAATTGTTGAATGCATGATACTTTATCCCCTCAATTTTATACGATATCTACAATTGTTGTCCTTTCTTGGAGTGTATATTTGCAGTAGGAAGATTTTGGGCTGTTAGCCTTTTTCCTGCTTGGGATGGGTGGAAGCTCATCTGAGTAGATGAATGCAAAAACATTATTTTTGTAATTTGGATCAATAGATAATCCTCTTAAAAATATAAAATAAGATACAGTTTGTGAGACAACACTATCATGATAAGGGATTGATAAACATTGCATGACTCATGTTGGTTCTTCCACTTTTCTATAAGGGTACTAAGATTGGGTTTTGCATTCAAAGAGGATTCCCAATCAATCTCTCAAGAACGAAAAACCTAATGAATTGTGAATTTCTCTTCATTCATTAAATGGACAGAGCACTAGAATTAACCCAACAAATATCAATACTAATCCACACACTGATACCGATTATTAAAGTAGAATGTGTGACAATAGAAGCCCAACTTTAGAAAGCCAACATCTATTTTGACATTAAGACATTTTGTTTTGGCCTTTTCTCATCAATATTTTGTAACGATAAAATAAATTATATACCATGTAATGCCTTAATTTTCTCTATTTTATTATGCATAGTATTAAAGTCTGAGCCAATACTGGGAAGGATGGAGGATTTGAAAAAAATCTCTTGTTCCAGAATGGCCTGTGAAACTATAAACCGATCTAGTATATTGGAAACTTAGTGCTTTCCTCCTCTATGATTATTCCAATTATAAATCCCATTGACAGGAATAAATCTGCCTGTCCAAATCTTAGTAGAACTGTGCTAACAGTTTGACTCAGCCCGGATTGGAGCATCTGATGTGTTGCGACATCAGATGGCTAATTTTTAAAAGCAATACCAATATGAAAACCAAGAGAAATATCAACATGTTTATCTTCCTTATAGAAAACCTAGTTTGTTGTCTTCTTTTTTGGTTTCATCTTCATAACTATCTTCCAATTTACCTTCCTTGATGTATGTTTTCACCTTCTTTTTATTGTATAATTTTCATCATCCATATGCCACAACACATTAATGGTGCAAGCTTCCCTGGGTGCCCATATATTTTTGATTACTTCAGACACCATTTAGAACAGGGTCATACCAACTCCAAGAGGGCTGAATTCCATTTCTTTCAAGAGGTCAAGTTTCCAAATTAGATAAGGGACTGTGATTGCATTTCCAGCATATTTGGTGCCAAGAAATATTAATACAAGAAGGACATGTTATTGTACCCACTTAAGAGGCCGAAATAAAATATATATTTACACTATATTGGAGAATAAATTGTTGTGTTTTTTCATGTCCTATCGATCTCAAAGAAGGGTTGAATCATTTTTTTAGAGGAGCTTCAATTATAAGCCTATAGTAAGCCACATTCAATTGGCCATAACCTATACCAAAGGTAGTGTTATATCAAGTCATATAGAGTTTGAGTTTGGAAAATGTATGGTGGAACGTATGGCTTGAAGGAGGGACTGATATTTCTCTCATTTGCAGAAATTTGTGCCACAAGAGAGTAGCATTGTGTGCAAGGGCGAGTTTTTGAGTGGTGGGACAAATTTAACTGCTAATTGTAGCTTGTACCGTGGGTTGATTTTTACTTCCTATGGCTGCCATTATAATCTTTGTGCATGGGTTGTGAATACATATTAGTTACCTATGCGTAGAGGGTGTCACTTCTAAGTTTTCACAGTAAGGAAGTGTTGAATATACTCCATATATTGAGCTTAGAATTTAGGCAATTAACACTGGTTCGTCTTTTCCTTCAAGATTGATATTTATGTTTTATTTACAAAAATCTTAACGAGGTTCCTCCGTGCCATTTTCCAAGTTTGTAAACAATGATATTTATCTAACAAAATTACCCTTAAAGTATTACATCAAAAACAAATTACACCTACAACATCACCTTCATCAAATTGTTTGATAAAAGACTTCACTGCAAAACTATACAAACTCTGGAGGTCATGCTGTAAGTAAAGAAATAGCACACGAAATAATTTTAAACAGTAGGAATTTTAAAGTGTAAGTAAATTTATATTATCTATCAACATTAATGTATTTATATTACTGAGTATATAATTCAGTCTTGAAAGGAATTCTAGGTAGACAAAGAGATCCAAATGACAGAAGTGGTGTTGGTTTTAGAAACAATCATGACAACATGAAAAATGAAGGAGAAACTGAAATCTAGAATACGACAGATTGAGTTATAGTGAATAAGTTTGAGGAGCTTGAAGGGGAAGAATCTATAGAAGCCCTATCAAAGGGGTACCCTGCACAAACATTAGGACCTGTTTTCCTCGAGGAATTCCTGCAAGGAGAAATCTCTTTTCCAAAACATATAATGAGAAAAATCTTGTGGGAGGAGAATGAGGAGAGGCAAAGTGGTTAACACACAAAGTGTTTAAATATTTTAGGAGGTGGTATTTGATAGGTAAACCAATGATAATACGAAATAAAGGTCTTGGTATAAACCTCTGCTAGGCACCAATGTAATTATGTGTAATTGTGATAGAAAGTTTTTGTTCCTCCCCTAAAAATGAAAATGCTACAATATGCACTAAGTATCGAAGATAAAGAGGAATATTATCGATTTAGAAGCTTGCAATTTTTGGGAGTTAAAATATTGACATACTTTGTAGCCATGACAAGCCCAAGTAAACACATCACAAACACCTTTGCAATGGGTAAGACTGCAAAATTTAACATTTTAAAGATGGATTCTGAGTCCCGATGTTTAGAATCATTGTTGGAAGAAATTATTAGAATATAGAAATAGAATTGATTTGTTTTCATATCATATTCCCTAGTAACTCTTTACTTCATGTTAATCTCCTTCTGTCTAATTCAAACACTCCTTGTCTAATTTCCACTAGAATTTGAGACAGATCTACAACATGGTCATAGCTTTGAGTAGTCGTGATTCTAAAAAATCATCAACCGCGCCAGAATGAAAATAAAATCTATTTTATCAACAACAGACCATAGTGGAGCCTGTAATCACCAAAATAATATGGAAGGAGGTTCATTTATTGAAGGGAAAAAATAGTAAGAAAAAAATAGTGTAACTCATGTAGGACACAATCCAGTTCAAGTTAATATAGTTGAACAATTATCAAACTCATGCAACAACTATTCCTTGAAATGAGTGTTAGAATTCAAGGGACCTGCATATATCAAAAATTCAAGCACAAGTGTGTTTTCTCACTTATTTACTTGGGCAGGTAAAGAAGTATCCAGAAGTGAGAGGAGAAGCTATTGTGGTGACAGTGGAAAACACTCTTAAGTGCCCTCAAAGATGCGATAATTGGTATTACAGACTAAATATATCAAGTTCAGGCTTGCAAGGTAGCATATTGGTGCTAGTGCTAGGGACATAACACATTTTCTTGGAAATTAGAAGATATACTATAGTGATGAAAATTTCTTTAAATAAATATCATCTCAATATGTGGCTCCACTAGAGAATAAAGCCACATTCCTTTGAATTTAATGACCCATTGATTGAGAGTGAGATCAAGAAGCGGTGTGCGAGGCAATACAAATCTCACATAGAAACTCCTGAGTTGAGTGATCAAGACACTCCACATTCACTGACCTCTGTACACATGATCATGGTTAATCAGTTGACGAAATGGGAGAAGAACAATATATCCATTCAATTATTTCTCTCAGTTCAAGAAACAAGAAGATTAAACTGTACATTTTTTATCTTAATTTTTTCAAGGGATGGTGTAGCATTCATCCATCATTCTGACCAACAAGAAATAGTCTTTTAATGACTTATATGTTTTCTTTTGATGCATATTTCCACTCCCCTATATATGATTCACACCCAACATATTTGAGGACAACCTTCTATGGTTCCCTGTGAGTGGAATAATTTCTCATAGCTATTAGGTAATAAAATAATAATTAAGATTTGGCATGTGATGAGGAACCTAGTGAAGTGATAAGCCATGATTTTAAAGATCTTGATGTCAATGAAGACCCCATTGCATGTCCCAGTGGGGAAAAAATAAAGTGAGTTGTGCTGATAAAAATTATGTTCTTTCCCTTTCTGAATATTGGAGAATCTTGTGATATTATGAAAATAAATGAGGTATCAACAAACCTACGTGTGATGGAGTAGATTAAAGTGTTTCCACTCCATCATATGAGGAAACCAGAGGACATATTTCCCATCCCTGTTGTCACGTAAGACTTGGGTAGCCTGAAGAAAACAGGGATATTGAAGCGATTGAAAACCATAAATTTTTTATCATTAGTCATTAAAACCTTGAACGGGAAGACTAAGAGATTGCATCCACTAGATTGCCAAATGTTTTCAGCTAGAATGAAAAGAAACTGAATGGAAAATGAAAAGTTGATGACTTCCTCATTATTGACCCAACATAGGAAGTTTTTGTTTTATTTCTTTAATGGTGAACTTGTTTATGATATTGATAATGACTACAGAAGAACAAAGACATACTTAAGAAAGATTTAGTCCCTACTTCCATAGAGATTGAGATCGCAAAATAATTTTTGGATCAAATCGAACCAAACAACTAACCGAAAAACATGCCAATTAAAGAGAAAAACAACTCTTAAAGAGTGTGCTATAGATGTCCACTATGCACTCGATGTAGAAAGGTCAATTTCATAGGTGAAGGAAAAATAGCCAAAGAAAAATAATGCATCAACGAAATATATGGGTGTGTGGAGCCTTAAGAAGTTTATTAAGGAGGCCAATAAGCTCAATGATCAAAGATGATGATACAAACAAATCCTGAGTGGTATATATATATGACGAATATTACTATCCCAAGTAACATTGTCACATCAAAGAGGAGTGCCAAACACATCAACAACAATAATAATTCTTTTATCCAATTTAAATTATCCTTTATCTAATATAGGTTTGCGATGGGGAAAGATGGGATTTTCTTGCGGTAGATGGGTTTCTATGGGGAAATTCATTCCATAGCTGCCCCAATTTTCAACGACTCGCTCATTTATAATTTTCCTCTAAACATAACTATGATTTTATAGGATCTCATAAGAAATCAATGGCTCAAATTAAATCATAATTGATGGTTGAGACCATAATCCCAAGTCATGCTCACATGGATCACTAAATCTCACTTTATGAGAAAACACAGTTGTTCTTTATCAGTAAATTTGCATGCAAATTGTTGATGCTCAGAAATATATCCCAATGAAATTTGTTAACCATTCAAAATTTTTACTCTGCTTCAGCTAACTATTGAATAGCTAAAATTAATGAAGAAAAGAGCACTATGTTTGATACAAATAGAAGCATAATTATGAATATTATACAGCTAAGATGGTAACCAATGTAATATGATCTAGACTCTGATGTAGTCTCTAAATTTTTTTTTATATATTTTCAGAATATGTTTTCAAAGACAGTGACTGGAAAACTTGGCGAGGGTCCCAACAATGTCAACTCATAATGCATCATATGCAAAAGAAACATCTAACACATTGTAGTATTGTTTTACAAAGTTCTTCATGACAGACTACTCAAGAAGGAAAATCAGGAGATTTCTTGTCTGAAAAGCAACTAGCTATTTATAGATTTTGTGTAATGAATGGAACTATGAAACAATGATATAAGTACACACATTATCAATTCCATAAGTTTAGAGACTTAGCATATGCATATCAAAAATTTGCCTCTTTAAAGGGGAAAGAAAAAAATTCTCACCAAATACTAAAACAGGCATACCAAAAGATAAGTAATAATCCATAGAATGTGAAGAATATTATCTTACCATTAAAACATATTTTGTAGTGTCATGGATCTTCCCAATCGTGTGAAAATCCAACACAGTATAAATAAAGTAAAAACAAGGTACACAAAGAAAAACAACAAGGTATATAAAAAAAGAAAAGAAAATTCAAAATAGTAAAAATAAGAGCACATATAGACATACATCCACAACTTGAATCAATTATGAGAATGAGAATGAGAATGGGATTTTGACAGGAATAAATCCTCATTCCAATTATAAATCCCATTGACAGGAATAAATCTGCCTGTCAAAATCTTAGTAGAACTGTGTTAGTAGTTTGACTCAGCCTGGTTGATCATGAAAGATTACTACATGTCAAATTCAGGTAAAAATGGGTTCTATATTTTGTATTTTTCATTGTAACATTGCAGCTACATTTCTTTCATGCGTGTTGTTTTAAGATTGATGTTTCATATTTAATCCTTACATTGTTTGTTTCTTATTTGTGACAGGAAATGAAGCTGGATTTGATGATTTTGGGACGTATTTATTTTCACATAGATAGTGTTTGACTAGTATTAAATGATAAATAACTAATTTAGCAAGACTAACACAAAGCATAAATGGGCTCATTCAAGTACATTAAACTACCTTGATGTCTAGCTTTGACATCTTGGAAAATTTTAATGGTATATATGTTGCTTGTGTTTGGGGAATTTTGCTGAGTTTCGAGTTTTATATTTTCTTGGAAAATAATTATTGATATTTGGAAAATGTGTGATTTTATATTGGTATTGGAAACGAAGCTAGTTTTGATCTTTGTTTGGAAATGAAGTTGGATTTGATGAAGTTGGGACCTATTTCTTTTCACATATATAGTGTCCTAGTATTAAATGATAAAGAAATAATTTAAGAAGTCTAACACTAAGCAACAATGAGCTTATTCAAGTACATGAAATTGTGTTAATGTCTAGCCTTGATATCTTTGAAAATTTTAGTGGTTTGTTTGTTGCTTGTTTAGAGGATTTTTTTGAGTTTGAAATTAGTCCCTTGAATGCTTATAGTTCTCATATCATGCATATATCGATAGATCTATAGATCTAGTTCTATTATTATAATCATTATTGTTTTCTTTATATATTTGGTGGTTTGAGGAAATATATTTTATTTCCTTTCACTTTGTGGCATGATTTTGACATCTTGACCTTTTAGAATATAGTAAAATATTTTTCTTATTATAGATTTTTCTTGGAAAAGAATTATTGAGAGTTGGGTGCAAATGCACAATGTTGTGTAGCATTGGTGTGATAAATATGGGATAGTGCAAAGCATAGTTTTGGAGATTAGTCTAAGTTGACTCGTACCTAATCAACTCAGTCAAGTTGATTGTTAGTTGAACGGTTAATTGTTGGTTCAATGGACAGAAGATCTTGCAGGCACAAATACCAAAGGGAAAAATGGAGCCCATCATGGGGTACTCTTTGTAATTCTCCACCACTGCTACCTTCCATGCTTCCTCAAACTCCTCTCCAACCTCAATATTAGTGCTAGTAGTAGCATGAGCAACAACACTACGCTTAGCAGAACTAGAAGAACGCGTTTTCCAAACTACACAAGAGCTACTTCCCTCACGAGTCACCATGTGCCATGCTTGGTCTCGGTGGTTCTATTCCTTCTACTCCTGGTTCAACTACCATATCTTCATTGGAACCAACACCCCGAACTCCACTAGACAACGATTCACCATTTTGTAGTAGTGATTCGCTATTTGTACTGGTGATTCGCTATCTGTACTGGTGATTTTCTATTTGTACTGGTGATTCGCCAAAAAATTATATATACATATTATATTATTAATAAAATTTCCTTCCATTTTTCCTATGTATCATGGGGATTCGCCTATTTATTATATATATAAATTTAGCGGGGTTCTTAAAATTTTCCCTGTGTCTCTTATTTATTTCTCATCTTAGATGATATTCCTTCTAGAAATAAAGCTTCTATAGAAGGACCTGCAATGAGACCAATTACTGGGAAAAATATTGAGAGGCTGGGGGGGTGAATCAATATTTGCAATAATCACAAAATTTTCTTTCTCTTTATTGATTTATATACACAACTTTGATTAGCCCAAAAATCATATTTGCGCGGATATTTAAATAGAAACTAGCATATACTCAAATAATTTTAATGTTTAGATAAACATTTAGAAACAATATTTAACCCAGATCATCAGTTATGCATCAGATAGTTAAGCAGTAAATATGTGTAGTAATAACAAAATAAATCATCACACATGAACACCAATATTTAAGGTGGAAACCCAATTCGGGAGAAAACCACCGCTGTTGTCATCTCAGTCTTCAATATTTATTACATATATAAAAAATCTTACAATATTGTACTGATGCATACTCATATTAGTATGCAAGCATCTACCTGTAGAATGCTGCAACCTTATCTTGTTCTCCAGCTACTACTGGAAGGGAGATCCAACCCCCTAATCTCGTTTACCAGCCACTACTGGAAGGGAGCTACAACCCCTGATCAGAACACCAGCTTCTACTGGCAGGAAGCTTCTTCTTCCACACTGAAGGCTTCAACCCTCAAACCCACTGTAGACCACATTTCATAAATTTTCACACTAGATCCACAACTCCAACACAACTCAACATAAAAACCAATAGACTTAACCCAAACTTCAAACAGAACAGTGAGATCACTGTAACCAGAACACAGTAATAAACCCATATTTCAGAATCAATATGTAGAATCAATTTCAACCCTGATCATTCATTTTATTAAATTCATATGTTACTTCATTTTACTGAACCTGCATGTATACACGCTTTCCTACACACCAACCTCCGTATAGATCCGTGAATATTGAATTTCCAGAAATTGATTAGTCTCAGAAACATATCTCATGCTTTTAGTTATATATATTTTCAAATTTGCAGAACCCTTAGTCAGTCAACATCATTAATAATATTTAATCACTCATTCATCAGATTTGTACATATTTAAATTAGCAGCATATACAATATTCAAACAACCCAGATCTACATGAAGACTTCATTGATAGACAACAGAAATATAGCAACAGTAAACAATTAACCTCTCCATCAAGCTTCAGAAAATCTTGACTTCAATATGCGCTTTAGCTTACAAAAACCCACATGTATACATACTTTCATCGTGACGAACCTACGTATAGATATGGAAATATTAATTCTGCAGAAGGTTTTGAGATTTGCAGACTTACCCAAATTTCTTCACTTCTTTTCAGCAAACATGCACCAGGTCACAGATTCAAACATCTCATCAATATATCATGCAAGTACATAGTCATTTCAGGTCTAGAGATCATGATCCATCATTGTATCCATGGGTGCATCACAAACTCATATCTACAAATAAACAAAATCCATTTCATGCAAATATACTTTAGAGAGAAGTATTTTGTTCAAACCCTTACGTGTACACACATTGCACTATGATCTACTTCTCCTTATATAAGTTTAGCCTTTATCAATACCATGAGCCAAAACCACACAAGTGTTGATGGTATTCTTGGATGGAATCAAATAGATGACACTGTGCTCAATATTTTGGAATAAAACCATGGTAATTCCCCCTAGTATCATAATTTTTAGAGCGCAAAAGGTATGCGCGAATTGGATCGTTCTTGTCTGCATGCATATGCAACTTAGCCTGCACGAACTCGCGTATAGAACCTTCAATCATGAATATTAACCATCTTCTACTAGACTTAAACGTTTCTTCTGCCAGACCTTCTATGAAACCACTCGTGCTTCTCCAGAAGTCATATACTTCATCATTTTCAAGAGAGTTGCCATCAAGGACAACATATGCAACCATAAGAATCATATTTTCAATAGTTACACCTACCAACCGCACCATACCTAAAGCCATATACCATCATTTGGCTCCACCAAGGATGATATATCCACGTCATCTAGTAGTGTCACCTTCCCTATAGCATGAAGCCCTTCACAGATGAGTTATTGTGTGATGTTTCCCCTATTGAATTTTCTGATATTTTATTAGGCCAACCAAACCTATGGAATCATCATATTATGTATGATTCGAGACCTCACTCTGTTAATATCACTTTAGGAAAGAATATATAGAGGATATTATAAGTAGCCCTGCCCACTACTATTTCCTTGATCTCTTTTAAGAAACACACTAAGACATCTCCCAAACTAGGAAATTTGTTTTCCTTAGGATTCACTCTCAGAGTAAGGGGAAGGTCATGGCCTCATCCATGGCCTCTAGAAAAGGATCCTCTACACAACAAAGCCAAATGGAAAAGATCATGGAGGAGTGTAGAGTTGTCTTGTTCTCACCCATGGGGGTACCTTTGCACTATTAGATCAAACATTCAATTGATCTAACCCCATGGGGACTTCACCTAATGAACCTCCGACATATCACATTCATTCATGGCATATTAAACAATACCCTTAATTTGACTACGTACTGGAAAATACCTCTAAAAATCACATTATTTAACCCATTACCATTACTAACCCAATACACTTTCCCATTTTAAAAAATCCCTAATTTCACCAGATATTGTAGGTATCCATTTTTTCATTAACAATTTTTATACATCTTTATATTTTTCATTAACTTTGAGCTCCATTTTTTATACCTGTCAATATGAAAACCATTTACCCCCTATATATCCCCCAATATATTATGTCATTTTTTCCTCAAAATATATCCCCCAATATGAACCCATGTGGTATGATATTACTCCCCAATTGAAGCCCACATGTCTAACCCCTGGCGCGCATCTACCCAATAAGTCAGTCTACCATCACTCTCTTCTGGAAAATGAGGAAAAAAAGTGCATATCTAGGAAATAATATATAAAGGGCACATACAATTAAGTTCCTCACCCTGTGGGAGCCCAATAGTGCTTGTACAGAGGAAGAATTGGATAATGAGACTCTATATTGATTATCAGGACCTAAAACAAATTATAGTCAGGAACAGATGCCCAATTCCCCGAATTAATGACCTTCTTGACCAACTCAAGGAAGCCAATTATTCAACAAGACCGATTTGAAGTCTAGCATTCAACAAGTTCCAATAGAACCCATATATGTGCAGAAAACCGCCTTCAAGTCCAAGGAGGGTTTTTCTTGAGTGGTTATTCATGCCATTCAATTTAACGAATTCCCCCGCAACCTTCATGAGGTTTATGGTTAACATTTTGTAACCTTTCACCAACTCATTTATGGTTTTGTATCTAGATGATATTCTCATCTTTGGCGAGATTTTGGAAGAGAATTTGCAACGTATTTGGTAGGTCCTTCACACTCTACGATAGGACAATCTATGTGCTAACCTATAAAATGCTACTTTAGCATGGAAAAATTCTAATATATAGGTTAAATTATTGATCGTTAAGGTGTGCATGTGGACCCAGCTAAGATTCAATTCATTTGGGATTGGCCAGAATCAACAACTCTAATAGAGCTTCGCAACTTCTTAGGCCTTGCCAACTTCTAAAAATTATGACATTAACTCATGAAAGAAAAGGGTACAACCCTTTACAATATCCATAGTATTAGTGAGATATGCAACCCATATGAGGTTAGGGTATTAGGTGCTACTTTAGTTCAAATAAATAATCCATGGAGATTAATTATAAAAAAGAACATATAATATGTTAAGATTAAATAAGGGTTTGATTCAGTAATTGTCATGGGGTTTATGACAGCAGTATGTAGTTACAGTCCTTTATACTTTAAGTCAAATTGTTGATCACCATTATTATTGAAAAAATAAAAATAAAACTAGTGGTAAATGGAGGTATGTGACAAGTGGTGTCAAAGCCCTATATAACACTGGGCATTTTATGGACCATCATGAAATGAAAAAATGATGTTACCTAGATATAAATTGTTTCATCCTTATGAAAGTAAATTTTTTTAACAAAACATTTTTGTGATTGATTTAATAAGGTAATCAGATTTATATGGTGGAAAAGAAACTTTCCTTAGATATGGCAGATGGAAAATAGTTATATGTGGAACTGGGAGGGGATGATACTACCGTGGATCCCAATTCTCATATTTTGGGAATAATCCAAAACTTGCAGTAGGAACTAGTTTAGCTGAGGATTAGCAATGAGCGACTATTGTAAACAATTCATGAGCAGGAACGTATCATAAGAGAATTGAAGAGTTTGGGAGTGTTGAAGAGTATGAAAAGATACACTCTAAGACCAAGAAGAACAAAAAGGAGTTGTGGGGAGAATTCTGCAAGATAAAGCCTCCTACCTTCGATGGGGAAAAGGAGGAGGATGCATAAAACTGGATTCTGAATATGATCAAGTATTTTCAGGTGTACAAATATGAAAGTAACCTGAAAGATAGGTTAGAAATTTATCAATTATAGGGTAAGCCTAATCTGTGGTGGGAGGATACCAAAATTATACATTTGTTGGATGAAAATATTGTCTCTTGGGAGGAGTTTCAACAGAAATTTAAGTCACGATATCTAAGTGAAAGATACTATGATGACCGTGCAAAGGAGTTCCATGAATTAAGACTAGGAAAACTTACTATAGATGAGTTTGTGACGAAGTTCACAAAATTACTCAGCTATGTACCATACATATGAGAGGAGAAAGCTAAGGTTAAGAGATTCCTAAAGTTTCTTCCAGCAGTATACAAGGAAAGAATCAAATTCAAAAATCCCAAGAAGATGGACAAAGTTGTGAGGAAGGAGAGACTCTACTACCAACAATTTAATAACTTGAGTGAGAATTCAAGAACATCGTTGAATAGGGATAAATTTAAGGAAGAAATGAAAGGGAAAAGACAGATGCCTGCCTATTTGAAATTTTTTGGGAAATATCTTCAGAGAAATAAGTTTAACAATGGAGCCACAAATCAACCATCTCAATCTCATATAGGATCTAAACCCATGGAAGTAAATAGCAAGTAAGGACTAGGTGGCAGAGAAAGGGAACCCCTAAAGTGTTGGGGTTGTGGTGAACCCCACTTAATCCAAGAATATCCTCACAATCCTATATCAATTCAGAACATTTAGGCGATCTAGGAGGCAACCACGGTGAATAACGTGGCTAGAAGCATTCCATAAATCAATGCGGCATTAGAAGATCGGTAGGTTGAACACCAATCAACAATGATTGAAATCAAATCTATTATTCACAACCAACCTGTGTTTGTTTAAATTGATCCTAGATCTAGCTTAAGTTAAGCTAGCTCTAGGATCAATTTAAACAAACACTGTAAATTGTGGAAAACTGTAAATTGCAGTAAAAAAGTATTAGAATTCCTTGTTGGTACAGTTGGAATGGTACTAAATGAAAGGTAACACATAAATTAAAACAGTGCATTGTAAATTTGAATGGGTATTCCACATATTTGAAACTTAATATCCTTCTGTTGGGGTGATATGATGCATTAATTGGCATGGATTGGTTACAATAATAGAAGGTTTTCATAAATTATGTAGAAAATACTGTGCATTGCATTAATTTGTAGGGACAACCAGTTATGATTAAGGGAAAACAAAAACCAGTTGTTGTCTGACAAATATTTGTGTTGCAATTGGAAAGGAAAGTAGGAAAGGGTTGTCAATTCTATATGGTTCATGTGGAAGAGACAGAACATCACACATAAAAAACTACCTTATAAAATCTTCCAGTAATCATATATTTCCAAGATGTTTTTCCTGAGGAAATTCCTAAGCTACCCCCTCATAGAGACATAGATTTCTCTATTGATTTAGTACCAGGAGCTACTCTGGTGTCCAAGGCCCCATATAGAATGAGTACATCAGAACTATTAGAATTAAAAATGAAATTGCAGGAACTGTTAGACAAAGGCTACATCAGACCGAGTGTGTCCCCGCGGGGAGCTACGGTGCTATTTGTCAAGAAAAAATATGGCACTTTCAGAATGTGCATTGATTATAAGAAACTGAATAAGCTGAATATCAAAGAAAGATACCTCCTACCATGTCTTGATGATTTGTTTGAAAAAGTGAGGGGAGCAATGGTATTTTCAAAGATTGATCGATGAATTGGTTACCATTAGATTTTCATAAAAGATGAAGACATCAATAAAACATCTTTTAGAACCAGATATGGGCATTATGAGTTCATGGTATTTCATTTATGTCTCACCAATGCACCTGCCACCTTCATGTGTCTTATGAATAGTGTCCTCCACTAATATATTGATAAATTAGTGGTATTTTTCATAAATGGCATCACAATATACTCCAGGAATGAGGAGGAACACCAGGAACATCTCATATTAGTGTTTCAAATATTAAGGGAACACTGGATTTATGCAAAACTCAGCAAGTGTGATTTTTACACACCCAGAATTCAATATTTGGGACATATTATTTCTAAAGAAGGATTGTCGCTAGACCCTGAGAAAGTTAAAGCAATTATAAATTGGTTTGTACCCATGGATGTACTAGCAATTCGTTCATTTATATGGATTGCTAGATATTCTCGCAGATTTGTGGAGGGATTTTCAAAACTAGCCTATCCCATTACCTCCTTGTAGAATAAGGGAGTAAAAATTGAATGGAAAACCCAGTGTCAATAAATATTTGATAAATTAAAAAAAAAATACCACATCCCCCATCTTAAAAATTTCAGATCCAAACAAGGAGTTTACGATGTGCACAGATACTTGTATAGAAGCAATGGGAGGATTGTTTCTGCAAGATAATGTTGTCATAGCATATGAATGAAGGAAATTGAAAAAACATGAGAAAAATTATGCATTCTATTAATTATAATTAGTTGTTGTTATACATGCCTTGAAAATGTGGAGGTATTATTTATTGGGAAAGAAGTTTGTGTTAATAACTGCCCATATTAGTTTGAAATATTTCTTTAGTCATATAGATTTAAACACAAGACAAGATAGATGGTTAGACTTCCTTAGTGAATTTGAATTTTCTATAAAGCATATCAAGGGAAAGGAAAATAAAATTCAAGATGCATTAAGTAGGCATGCCCATTCTTTGATAACTAATATCGGTACCGGCATGAAGAGAGATTTTGAAGAGCAGGTGAAGAAATCCCTAGCACGTGAACCATAGTATCAGTAAATGTAGCTAAAAATATAGTAGAAAGGAATTCATGTGTTTTCCATAAACCAAAAATGGTTAATTGTATACCAACATAGTTCGTATGTTCCTAATGTACTTGTCTTGAAACAGATGATACTAGACGAATACCACAAGAGACCATATGTTGGCCACCCAAGTTACTAGAAAATGGTAATAGCTTTAAGAAAAAAATTGTTTTGGTCGAGTATGAAGAAGGAAGTAGCAGATTACTTGGAAAAGTGCTTAGAGTGTCAACGGGTAAAGTGGAACATTAGCACCCAATAATATTATTAAACCCATTACCAATTTCAGAATGGAAATGGGAGGTGATGTCCATGGATTTTATAACTAGGTTACCAAGAACTAAATATCAGCATGACTCCATCCTGGTAGTGGTGGACACACTAGCTAAAGTTGCACATTTTTTTCATGTGCAGTCTACCTTTGTAACAACATAGGTGGCTAACATTTTCATGAAATAAATTTTCAGACTTCATGGAGTACCAAAAATGATAGTCTCTGACAGAGATGAAAAATTTACTTCCAATTTATGGAAAGCTCTATTCAAAGGAATAGGGACCAAGCTAAACTTCAGTATTATATACCATCCTAAGACATATGGCCAGACTAAAAGGACATATTATATTTTGGAGGGAACGCTCTATATGTATGTAATGGATAGGCCCACAAATGGGAATATTTTTTTCATTTAGTTGAATTCGCTTACAATAACAGTTACCAAGCCTCTATAAAAATGAGTCCTTTTGAGGCCTTATATGGCAGAAAAATGTTAGGTCCCTATATTAATAGTTTAGTCCCTTATTTTTATTAGTGTAGCCCCCTTATTGTTACTTTTGTACCCCTGTAACCCCAATATTGTTATTATTGTGCCCTTACATTGTTATTTTTAGGTTGGCTAGCATTATATTGTGGGCCCATGGACTCCTATATATAGAAGGAGGTTTTCGTCATTTGAAGCATCCAAGAATTGTTCATTTATGTAATGTATTGAATGTTTCCCCCTCAAAGTGGCTGATTTCTAAGGCGTTGATCTCTCTTTTCCTCTATTTTTGGAGCTGGTTTCATAACATTTGGTATCAGAGCTTTGGATTCTAGGGTTTTTCTACTCCAAACAGGTCATCGTGGAATTTTCACTATAACATTTTTTCTACGAAGGTTAAAAAGATGAAATGGTTAGAGTGCGAATCCAAAATCGTAAGGAACATCTTCACAAAATTTTAGAGCTTGGTTTGAAATATTTTAGGAGATATGATCTGTGGAAGTTAGGGCTTTTTGTAGGCTCCTGAATTTAACCTAAACAAGTCATCGCGGAATTTTCGTTATAAATATTTTTATACGAGGTTTCAGAAGCTGAAAATTTCATAGAACGAAGCTGAAATCCTGAAGAACCTCCTGTAAAAATTTTAGATATTGGTTCGCAATATTTTTGGAGATATGATCTGTGGAAGTTAGGATTTTTTCAAGCTCTCGAATTTCATCTCAAAGAGGTGACCGTGGGAAAAAAATCATAACCCTCTCTCTGAGCATCTGATTGAGATTCTATAGAAAGTATCCGCAAGTTCATGATGATAGTTTCCTATCAATAGATTTCAAAGCCGAAGGAGGAAACAATGACACATGGCAAGTCGTACAAGTTCGCTCTATTGAACCAGTCCATAATTAGATCATTGTGGTAGATTGGATATAAATTTGTCATGAAGAGTCCAAATCAGTTCAGACCTGTGGAATTCCAAAGAGGATTCAGAGGGATACCTCAAGGCAAAATTTTATATATTTAAGATCCTAAATCACATAAATAATTCAGTTTCAATATCGAGCTCCTCAAAAGAAAGAAAAAGGTGTGTATTTTTTTTCGAATTACATAAGTCTCGTTTCAAAAAAATTAGTTTGAATTTATTCTTAGGGCATATTGAAGAATAGATATCAGTATTGGGTTCTAAAATTCCCCCCATAAATAATTCAATACCCATTAATCCTTCAGAAGGTTCTACTATGACTCATGAAGGCAAAGAAATGCAACATGAGATGTCAAAATTACAAGAGCAAGTGCACCTATCGCAAAGAGAAACAAAAAATGAAATGGAAGTTTTGAAGAAAGGCATGGAAAATAATATGGATGGTTTGAAGAAAGGCATGGAAGCTAAGATTGAGGGCATGGAAGTTGGCATGGAAGCTAAGATAGATGACATGGAAGCTAAGATCGATGAAAAAATGTAAAACATGAAGAATGATATAAAAGTAGAAATCGAAGGTTTGGAAAAGTTGATACAAGAAATGTTTCCTAATGGAAAAATGATCCAGGTGGATATTGGTGGTCACCCGCCTATTCCACTTGGGGCCCCACCATTGTCTCTTTCAGTTTTTCAGTTTTGGTACAACTTACTATTTTTAGCAGTTTTTCGGGTCCTGAACTTCCAGAGCCATTTTGAGGCCCTAAACAACGTTTTTTGGGAAAACGGAGAGAAATATGGGTCCATGTACCAATGTTTCTTGTTCAAAATTTGTAGTCCTCGGATATATCTTTCTAACGAGGTATGGTACGCGTCAAACGGAGATCGTATGCCAAAGTTACGCCCCTGGGAAGTTGAAATACCAATTTACCCAAACGGGGCCCATAGTTTTGGCGCTTCATCTCCTAGGGTTAGGGTTTTGGATGTTTAGTATTTCCCATTGTTTCTAAATAATAAATAGGCCCTCGAGCCTCATTGTAACTTAGTTCAGAGGCCTGTAGCCACCACATCTCTTCTCAGAGATAACTACCAGTGCCCTAGCTAGTTTTATTTCCATTCTGTCTGTAAGCAAATTTTAGTTCTTTGATATTAATGAAATGAAGTGTTATTTCCGCTGCATCTCTGTATTTATGGTTATGTGTTATAGGCCCTCGAGCCTCATTGTAACTCAGTTCAGAGGCCTGTAGCTGCCACATCGCTTCTCATAGATAGCTACCAGCGCCCTGGCTAGTTTTATTTCCATTCTGTCTGTAAGCAAATTTCAGTTCTTTGATATTAATGAAATGAAGTGTTATTTCCACTCCATATTTGTATTTATGGTTATGTGTTTATTCTGTTGCGTTCCTGCATAAATCCGGATCAAAAAAAGATAGTAGAGGAAACTCATGATGAGAATAAAATAAATGTTAATCGTGATTTCTTAAACTCTAACGTTGGATGGAAGAAACACCATATTCCAAAGATGGATATGAGGAAGTTTGATGGCAAGGATCCTATAACATGGATACTACAGATGGAGAAATATTTTGATCTCAATAATGTGCAAAACACACAAAAGGTACGCATTGCAACTTTACATTTAGAACAAAATGCATTTGTATGGTATTGATGGCTTTTATCCTGTAAAAAAATTGTCACTTGGCCAATTTTTATGGAGGAAATCATAGCACCTTATGAGGATATAAAAAGTAATACCTTCTTTAGCCAATTGATAAATATCAATCAAAAGGGTTTAGTGGCGGAGCACATTGAGGACTTCCAAAAATTGAATATAAGGGTAACTACTATTCTAAAGGAACATAGGATTGATGTCTTCATAGGGACTTTAAAGGATAACATCCAACATGAAGTTCGAGTTTAGGAACCTGGTTCATTGGAAAAGGCATTTAGGTTGGTAAGAAACATTGAATGAAAAATTATGGCAACACATATATAAAGATGGAAGTGTTGATACTCCTAGACTTCCACTCACATATATAAAGATGGAAGTGTTGCTACTCCTAGACTTCCACAACCTACAAGGTTGACACCACAACAATTGGAAGAAAAAAGAGAAAAATGGCTTTTCTACAGTTGTGATAGAAAATACACTAAAGGTCATAAGTGTGCTGAGAAGAAATTATTTTACATAGATTGTGAAGAGGAAGAAGAAAATGAACAAGAATATTCAAAAGAAGAGGATATACACCAGGAACCAGCCCTAGAAGAGGAAGAAATGAGTCTGACCATATCGTGTAATGCATTGGCAGGAATTACCACTCCTCAAACTCTCAAGATAGAAGGACATATCAAGAAGAAAAAGGTAATAGTGTTTATTGATTTAGGTAGTACCCATAATTTTATTCATTGTAAGGTAGCCAAGGAATTGAATTGTTTCCTATACCCAGCACCAGAATGTCAAGTGATGGTTGCAAATGGAGGAACTATAAATTGCTCTGGAAAATGCCATAATATCAAGCTAACCATGGGGGGATATGTATTGAATAGTCCAATTCTTTCCATTCCTATGGGAGGTGCTGATGTTGTACTAGGAGTACAATGGTTACAATCTTTGGGGATGGTAGCTTTTAATTTTCAAGAACTTTTCTTGAAATTTTTTTCAGAAGGAAAGGAAGTCGAATTACGGGGTATTTCCAGGAAGCCGGGAATGATAATAAGCTCTAATGTCATGACAAAGCTTCTAAAGAAAGAAAAATGAGGCATAATTTCACAATTATGCTCACTAGAAGTTCCAACATCAAAATCATCTATTTCTGCAGATCTCCAACAAGTCTTGGACAATCATTCCAAGGTGTTTGAAACTCCCAAAGGACTCCCACCTATTCGTGATCATGATCATGCTACTCATTTGATTCCAGGAAGTGTTCCTCCAAACATCAGGCCTTATAGATATCCTTACATCCAAAAGAGAAAAATTGAACGTATGATTGCAGAAATGTTAGAGGCGGGTATAATTCAACCTAGTCAAAGTTCTTTCTCTGCTCCTGTAGTATTGGTACACAAGAAGGATGGATCATGGCGAATGTGTCCAGATTATTGGGAGCTCAATAAGCTCACCATTAAAGATAAATTTCCCATTCCTGTGATTGATGAATTATTGGATGAATTACATGGAGCAATTTATTTTACCAAGTTGGATCTTCGTTCAGGATATCATCAAATTAGAATGAAGACTGAAGATATTCCAAAAACAACATTTCGAAGGGTCATTATGAATTTTTGGTCATGCCTTTTGGCCTTACCAATGCACCTTCTACATTTCAAGGGTTGATGAATTCCATTTTCAAACCCTTCCTTAGAAAATTTGTGCTAGTATTTTTTGATGATATACTAATCTACAACAGGTCTTGGAGGGATCATGTTCAACATGTTGACAGGGTGCTCAAACTATTGCAGGAGAAACAATTATATGCAAAAACATCCAAATGTTTCTTTGGAGTACAAGAGGTGGAATATCTGGGTCATATTGTATCTCATGAGGGTGTTAAGGTAGAACCTAACAAAATTAAAGCCATTAAGGAATGGAAAGTCCCCACAACCATAAAGCAGTTGCGAGGATTTCTCGAGTTAACAGGGTATTATCGCAAGTTTTTTAAGAATTATGGGAGAATAGTAGAACCTCTAACAACATTATTGAAGAAAGATGCATTTTCATGGACTCCTGAAGCAACTAAGGCCTTTGAACATCTTAAAGAGGCAATGTGCCTAGCACCGGTCTTAGCTACGGTAGACTTCACAAAAACCTTTATTGTGGAATGTGATGCCTCAGGAAATGGAATTGGTGCAGTTTTAATGCAGGAAGGAAGACCCATTTCTTTTGAAAGTCGTCCAATCAAAGAAAAGTATTTACAGAAACCTATTTATGAGAAGGAAATGTTAGCAATACTGCATGCACTAAAGAAATGGCGAACTTACCTAATGGGAAGACACTTCAAGGTAAAAACTGATCATGATAGTCTTAAACACTTTTTGGAACAAGGACTATCTTCAGAAGAGCAGTAAAAATGGGTCACAAAGATGTTGGGTTGTGACTTTGAAATAATCTACAAAAAAGGAAAGCTTAATGTTGTTGCAGATGCACTCTCAAGAAAGAATGAAGAGGTGGAAGCATTGCTTTGTGCCATTTCTATTATCCCACCAGATTGGATAACCGAAGCAAGAGATGAATGGAAGAAGGACAAAGATGTATGGACACTCATTCAAAAGTTGCAGCAAGATCCTAGTACATCTGATACATTTAGTTGGAAAAATGATTCCTTATGGTACAAAGATCGCTTATATCTTTGTAAGAATTCCCGACTAAAACAAAAGATTCTTCTGGAATTGCACACTTCTCCTTTAGGAGGACACTCAGGATTTTTAAAAACTTACCACAGGGTGAAGAAAGAATTTTTTTGGGATGGCCTTAAATCTGATATTCAAAAGTTTGTGGCGGAATGTTTGGTTTGCTAGCAAAATAAAGTTGAGACAAGTAAAACCCCGAGTCTTCTACAACCTTTATCCGTTCCAAGTCAATGTTGGGAGGATATTTCAATGGATTTTATCACAGGTTTACCTAAGTCTGAAGGAAAGAGTGTCATCATGGTGGTAGTTGATAGACTTACCAAGTATGCACACTTTTGTGCATTATCTCATCCATTTAAAGAAAGTACAATCGCTACTACATTTATGGACATAATTCAAAAGATACATGGAAACCCAAAGGTTATTGTTAGCGACAGAGATCCCATTTTTATTGGAAATTTTTGGACGGAGTTATTTTCCTGTTTGGGTACTCAATTAGCTCATAGCTCATCTTATCATCCTCAATACGATGGTCAAATTGAGATAGCGAATAAATGTTTGGAACGATATCTTCGTTGTTTTGTATCTAGTAAAAAAACACAATGGGTCAAGTGGTTACCTCTCGCTGAATGGTGGTATAACACTTCTTTCCATACTGCAGCAAAAATGATCCCATTTATGGCACTTTATGGATATCATCCACCGTCCATAACATCATATTTAAGAGAAAATTCTAAGGTTAAAGCAGTAGAAGATCACATCGAGCATAAACAATAATTTCTCCAACTCTTAAAGGATAACCTAAATTTGGCACAAAATCGAATGAAACAAAAGGCAGATCAACATCGCAGCGAGAGAAGTTTTGATGTAGGAGACTGGTATTTTTACGGCTACAACCATAAAAATAACTGTCCCTCAAGCAAGCTAAGAAGGATAATAAATTATTGCCAAAGTACTATGGTCCTTACAAGGTGTTGCAAAATATTGGTACTATGGCATACAAATTGGAGCTTCCTGCTTATTCGCAAGTGCATCTAGTTTTCCACGTTTCATGCTTAAAGAAGGTTATATGTGAAAATCTTCCAGTTCAAACAATATTTCCAAAAATTGATGAGGAAGGAAAATTCATATTGGAACCTAAAGCGGTCATGGAAACAAGAACTCGACAACTACGAAATCGATCAATTTCAGAGTATCTCATCAAGTGGAAGAACTTACCCAGTGAAGATTCTACATGGGAGGGTGAGAATTTTATACAGAAGCACACAAAGCTACTCAAGTGTTGAGGACAACGCTTTTTTGAAGGAGAGGGGCATGTTAGGTCCCTATATTACTAGTTTAGTCCCTTATTTTTATTAGTGTAGCCCCCTTATTGTTACTGTTGTACCCCTCTAACCCCAATATTGATATTATTGTGCCCTTACATTGTTATTGTTAGGTCGGCTAGGATTATATTGTGGGCCCATGGACTCCTATATATAGAAGGAGGTTTTGGTCATTTGAAGTATCCAAGAATTGTTCATTTATGTAATTTATTAGAGGTTGCCCCTCAAAGTACCTGATTTCTAAGGCGTTGATCCCTCTTTTCTTCTATTTTTGGAGTTGGTTTCATAACAAAAAATCCATACACCACTCAGTTGGAGTCAACCTGAATATAGGTTGGTGCTTGGGCCAAATGAATTATATGAAATGGAACAAATAGTACAGAAGATCCAGCGAAATATCAAGACAACTCAAGATCGTTAGAAGAGTTATGAAGACAAAAAGAGAACACAAAAAGAGTTAAAAGTTGGATATCACATCTATTTAAGGGTTAAAACTCAGAAAATTACCCTCAATACTAGAATTTGTGCCAAGTGGGCACCACGATTTTGTGGGTCATTCGAGATTTTGGATCGAGTGGGTCCAGCGGCATATCAGTTGGCTTTACTTAGTTATGTTAAATTTCATAATGTTTTTCATGTATAATTATTAAAAAGATATGTTCATGATCCCTCTCATGTGGTTGACTATAATTTGATACAAGTGGAACCTGAAGGGGGCTTTCTTCCAAAGCCACTTCATATCTTGGATTAGGAAGAAATCATGCTCTGGAATAGAATCATCGCTCGGGTGAAAGTGCAGTGGAGGCACTTTACACCTGAGGAGGCCACTTGGAAATGTGAAGGATAGCATGAAGGAATTTTATCCACCACTTTTCAAGGATTAAGTGGCTCAATTTTAAACACCGAAGACAATGTTCTTGTTTTATAGGGGGAATTTGTAATACCCCATTTTTAATTTCATATGCTTTTAGTTGTTGGACTATTTCTAAAATGACAAAATATAAGATTTGACATTGGAAACAATTATGATATTGTAATGAATATTTTTTTGAATAATATTAATCATGTTGAGTATTAATCTGGAAATGAATCTATAAAGAGAGATCTTGATTCAAATCCAAGTGGATAGGATGGAATTCAGTACTTTCCTAAAAATAAAATCTTCCTAAAAAGCCCTAGGAGTAAGAAATTATCTAATTTTTAGATTTGGAGAAAAATATCTAGAAAATCACCGAGTGTAGGGGAAACAACACTAGGAATGGGTAATTAAAGTCTTGTAATGGATAAAAGCGAGCTTTAAAAAACTAAAAACTATACTTTTTTCAAAAAAGGAAAAAAAATCCTAGGCTATGTGGATCAACATGTTGAGAATTAGGTAGGGATATGATTAATTCAAATTCTCTACTTGAAAATTGCTTATGAGCTTACTTATTTTACTTATGTATTCATCATGTTAATTACCAAAACACAAGAGACACAAATTTAGGCTTCTTCGAGCTAGGACCAAAACCTCTCACTCTTGGAGAGGAAAACCCACAAAAAATTATTCTTATAGACTTTCAGTTGATAAGTACCATGACCATGAAATAGACCCTTGACCCTTATATGTCTCCAAGACCTTTTCACTGCTTCTTCCTTGAATCCTTAAGTTCATCCTTCTTTTCTGCACTGTCTTGCACCATTTTGCACCTTTTTGCACCAGGAATAGAGGGTTGGGTCTCTTAGAGAAACTTGATCAACTTCAAAATATTTGATAATCTATATATTCTTCTTAGGCTTATCTCCAATGCTTATAGACTTGTTTCACTTCTTGAAATATGTTATGTCACTTCCTTGTTGTACTACCAAATTGTGCTAGCACATGCATTAACCCTTACCTTTTTCTTCTCTTCCGAACTGTGACATGCCACCTCTATTTTGCACCTCCGGATTGTAATATGTCACCTTCACACCCAAACATACCTTATCCTCTTCATTTCTTTGTCTCCTCTTCAATGCATCAACTGTACCTTGAATTCACCCTAAACTTCATAACTGATCTGAACCTTTCAATCTGCAATTGCAATCCAAAAAACTCAGAGATATGAAGACTTATTTATTTGTTGATCTGCTTCTTTTCTACACATAAAACCATAGTCCTATTCTTGAATTTTTTTGTAGAAAAATGATAAAAGTGATCTAATATTTTTCGGAGTTATCTATCAAAATGAAACCACAGACCTGTCCTTATATAGTGACATCCTTCCTTTGTTTAGGCCAACCTTTCAAACTGAGGGTAGGTCGAATTTTCCACTGCTTATATCCTGACTTAAAGAGATATTCCAACGATGATCTTGAGCATAATTTTGAGCCATTTCAAGCTTAATTGACAAGTTCTTTAGGCATACATAACTGACTTTACTTGAGTGATACTTCATATACATGACTCGAATTAATACATTTATGACAAGATGAAAATCCCTAAAAGACATCAAGAAGAAGTCTTTTACCTATTATACAATTCCTTTCTCATGAAACCCATGAAGCAAGATTAAAAAAAAATACATTTTATTATCATTTTATTCTTCATTACATAAATACATAATTACATAGTCAATATGAAGACCAAACATAGTTACACTTTCCAATAATCCCTCTTAACTAGGGAGGTATTCATAATGGTACATGGTTACTTTCAATCTGAAGAATCTCATAAGAAGAATCATATTGGTAATCACAGTTGTATAGCATTATATCAACCAGCAGTGTCCTAGTGCAAGGCCTTGACTAATAGCTCCATCTCTCCACGAGATCTTTTAGCTTCAATGTTGGCAATACCAATGATGAATAGAAATCTACATCATTGTCTCTCTTAGATAATATCCCACCTGGGTTCACTCAAGATATGCCCACCAGGACTATTATTATCTTGGATTCCAAGTCCTCAACGAATATTAGTCCTTCCACGGCTACTCTTATCATGAATGCCCTAATACATACCCTAAAGAGTATCGGATGCCATATGATTACCCAATCCTCCATTTTGTCTTCCCAGGTGAAGACCAGAATGACGTGTCTACCTCGCCCTCTCAACTAGGGAGGACATATTCCACAAAGGAATGTACTCATTCCTATACAAGGAATGTACCTAAGTTCCCTCTAGGCTTAGTAATTACTAATTTTCTTCCAAGTAAGAAACTTATTACTAGGCTCCCTCTTGATCAGGGACCTGCAGCAGCAATGATGAAAGCACTCATCTACTCATGAAGAACTCCTTTCTTCGATGTCATGAATTTCTTCATAGTTAATGAGTCTTCATCTTTGGGATCTCTTCATAGGGCACAGATCATCGATCACTTTCATCCAAGAGTCATGTCTTCTATCAGAAAGTGATCCAGAAATCTTCTCATCTGGTCTAAATTCATTGCATGCTGATTTCCTTCAAACCATACTTCTTTCAAGTATCTTTCATCCTGTTGATGGGCCTCTAAATTAGACATAAATTAAGGCACATATAACCTTTCTTAGGTACATAAAAGATATATTAAATATCTCCTTATACACTCAATAATTTTTTTTAAAGATTTAATATGTTCTTAGGAAGGTTTAGAGATAATTGCATATTTGCGCCTAATATTATTTATTTTTGAAGGATATTGTGAGAATATTGGAAAGATTATGGAGATTTGGAGAAGGAGATAATTTAGGGACTTTCTCCCTACTATAGAAAGATCAATATCGGAGAATAAATGAATAAAATATCATGAAATAATTGAGAAATTATGGAGAGATTCTGGAACTCCAATGATTGAGAAAATCTAGGAATGTGTTCCATGTCATTTACTACAAACTCCTAGTGTTGGGAACCAGATCCCCTATTTGAGGTATTTTGTAGGGGAAAGCTTCCTCTTTTCAAGGAGAATTCTTGCTCATCATTTCGTATAAGTACCAATTCGAATTGGCCTCTAGGGGCATGTATTGTTTAGTCTTATTGTGGATCACTAGGGGAATTTTGAGGTCTAAAATGGGCCTCCTAAGGAAATTATAAAATAATAGTGGAAATAATAAAATAATATTAGATTACATCATCAAATTTTAGAAGGAATAAAAGAAAAACTATTTTTTCAACTCATATTTTCAACTTATCTCCCTATGGGTTTACTCAAATTTTGAGAAGAAACACTCACTGGGTGAAAAATTTGATTCTTCATCCCATGAGTACCCATGTTGCATACTTTCGATGGACCCTGCTACCTGAAAAATGAGAAATACATGAAAAGTGTGATTGCAATCACGTTTTTCATGTATTTCTCATTTTTTGTGTAGCAAGGTCCATCAAAATTATGAAACATGGGTACTCCTTGGATGAGGAATTAAATTTTTCATTCAATGAGTACTCTTGCTCGAAATTTGAGTAAAAACTTAGGGAGATAAGTTGAAAATAGAAGTTGAAAAAATAGTTTTATTATTTTATTATTTTTACTTTTTTACTCCAAAAATGGTGAATCATCCCCCATGGTTGAAATCATCATCTTGAATCCTATTTGTTCTTATAAATTTTATTTTGGTTGTAAATTTCTCTTACGAGGCCCATTCTAGACCTCAAAATTTAGCTAATGAAAACTTGTTTTCTGGCAACTCCACTTTCTTTTCTTGCAAGGATGTACATGGATTGATTCAATAATGAAGATTGGTGTCATTTTTAGATTATAAGGCTTGGTTTATTACATAGGAATCTGATTCCTCCTTGGGCTTGGCCATCCCAGGAGCATCAGAGCCCTCTTGCACAATTTATTTATGTTATTTTCACTTTTTATTCACATGTATCTCTTATTTCTATTTTTCATATTTATATATTTAGTATTGTTTCTTTTCTTGATATAGGATTGAGTTAAATTATTTAAGTGAGCTCTTTTGTAGGTTTTTTATAGGTTTAAAATCATTATTCATCCTTATAATAACTTTTGAAGGTCACCTTAATCATTAAGCTACTTGGATTTGGTTACTAGTTCACGAATATAATATTTCTGGAAATGCCTTGTAGCGAAATAGTAGTACATTTCTGATATTTTTTATAAGGGGTTAATGAGATACATTTGACTTGATTCTAATTGTATTAGGTCATAATAAATGTTAAATTTAATAGCAAAATTTACCACATTTCATTTTCACTTGATTAGTTTAGGCATTTGATAAATTAACTAGCTCACTAGTTCTTGAATTTCCAGATTTTAGAGTAGTAAATTTATGTTATTTTTTAGCACGTGTGAATAGGGGTATTTTGGAGTGATTCCACTTGGAATGGAAACCTAATACATCATACTTAATAAAAAAAAAATTCCATCCCATTTTCATTCGATTTACTTAGCCATTCGATGAGTTATTTCCAAAATAGACTTTCTTGTAGAAAAAACATAGTTTCTTGTAGCACTCTTGTAGCATGCATAAACTTGACCAGATTTGCTCCCAAAGGTTGGTTTTTGTCTCTTAGGCTTGAATCATGATCCCTAGGATCTAAATAAATTATTTAGGAAGAATAAACACAACTTAGGACATTCATTTTCTCAAATTAGATTAGGTCTTTTTATTTGAATTTATGCTCTTAGGATTTCAATTACAAATTGTTGTTATTTCCTACGATTAATTCCTTTTCAAAGAAACAATTCCATTTCTGAAATTAGTTTAGGATTTGATTTTATAACATTCACTCCATTACATCATATCAACCAAAGAAGGACACATTATATGCTACACACATAGTGTCGATACCTCTTAAGTTTGTACGAACCCTGGGCTGATAATTAAAGTTGGTAGCCTTGGGAGTTGCAACATTCTTGTTGAAATACTCAGCCTCATCACTTTTTGGTGTCGTTTTCGGGGAGGTATGAAAGTATTCATTGTTTTCTTCCTTAGTTTATTCATTTATTTTATTTCTGCAAAAACAATAAAATTGCATTAGGAATATTTCATTTCAAAACAACAAATTTCATTGCATTAGCATTCTTATTCAAAAAATATTTAAAAATACTTCTCCAACACCAATCCCTCCCCCCCATTGGATCACGTGGTGCAGTAAGAACCACATCACCATCCACTTTTACAGGTAGAAGAAGAATATATGGAAGAAAATATAGAATAAATGCATGTAGATGATGACAATGAATAAGGTCTTCTTGGATTTCCCATTCAAGATACTGATGTTAGTGTGCATATGAAAAAAATACCTCCATCTTTCCTTCCCAACTTCCATGGTATGAGGTCAGAGGATCCATAAACCTTTATCTTTGAATTTTAAATAATTTTTAGATCTTATGGCTACTTAACACACACTCAAAAATTGAGATTGTTTCCTGCAACATTGAAGGATAGAGATATTAAATGGTTCATGTGTTTAGTTACTAATTCAATAAGGTCATGGAATGATATGAAAAATATATTTCTAGAAAAATATAAAGACCATGATCTTAAGTAATAAATATTTAGAATGAATCAAAAATAATATGAGAGCCTTGGGGATATAATAGATAGGTTCATGTTTAATGTTAAGAGGGAAAAATTACAACATTTAGGATTTGACACACAAAAAAAACTCTCTTAGAATAATTAGGGATGAGTGGATTGATCTCCTTGATCTCATGAGTAGAGGATATGTATACCAATTATCATTTGAAGAAATTTGTGAAACATGCAAGAGAATATCAAGAGGAAGGGAAAGAGTAATGCAATCAACATCAGCATTGGTAATTCAAGATGAACTTGGAAAATTTCTTGATAAATTTAAAACAAAAATTCTTAGAAATATAAGTGAACAATTAGAAATGTTAAGGATGAAAAATGAGAAAAAATAAGATGTTGATATTTGTGTTATCCATGTAAAATCATATGCTACCAAATATTGTGCATCATTACCAAGGTTTAAGGAAGTCTACCAAGAAGAAAATGGAGCAAGTCAATCAACACAAAAGCTATGTTATGAAGCTCCATGAAGACCATGGCAACCTATTCAACTAGATATGATGCAAGGGCCTAAATGGAACATCCATATCAAAGTAAATGGAACACACTCTTTCCTTGGAAACCTTGGCCATCTCAACCCCAAAACGAATCTTGGAAATAATTTTTGCAAGGACCTTATGGGAAAAATCCACAATATCCTCAATATTTTCCTCAATATCCTCCATACCCAACTTCATGCTATACCTACCATCAACCTCCACCACAACCACAACCTCCCCTGCAGTACTTTTCGGGAATAGCTCCACCAATTTATCATATATTTCTTTTGAGGATTATATATTTGATACATAAGGAATGAGAGATTCCTTTATGGATTCTCTAAGACTGATTTAGGCTCTTATGTATTTGGTATAAGCTTGAATGTCTTCTTTTCAAGTTTGAATTGTAGATCCTTATATGTATCCATTAACGTCATTTTCAATTAGATTCAAATTTGCCCTTTTCTTCCATGCACTAAATTTTTATGACCCAATCAATTTTCTCTCTCTTTGTGATAAGTCATTTTGACAGATTCAGATGAGGTCGTAAAAATACTTACTTATGTATATCGATTTCTTCCTTTTATCAGCTGCCTGGTTGATGATGTCTTCAAAGATGTTGGATAATGTTGGAGGGTTATTTACCATATTTCTTCCTACAATGTATTCAATATCATAAATATTTGATGGCAAATATTTTTTGATGCTTTCTAGAGAAATGGATTCTTGTTCTTTAATCCTTGAGTGTCTCTTTGTCAAGTAGCCCTTGTCTTCGGCACCTTAGCTCTGAAACCATGTTGAGAATTAGTTAGGGCTAGGTTCAATTCAAATTATCTACTTGATAATTACTTGTGAGTGTTGGGAAAAATACTGAGAGGGGGGGGGGGGGGTGAATCAGTATTTACAGCATGTTCAAAACTTTTACTTTTTCTTGCTTCTAAAACCCATACGCTACTTTTCTGAAATAGACTCGCGTATATACGCGGATACCCTTTATGAAACTCGCGTATACACAGATATCTACTTATGTCATTAGTTCTTCACTTAAATCATTCCATCAATCAATCATCAGATGTTTAATAAACAGTAAACATGTGCAGTAAGAACAGAATAAGCCATCACACAAAGCATCACACATGAACACCAGGATTTTTAGGTGGAAACCCAAATCGGGAGAAAACCACGGCTGCAGTTGCTCAGCCTTCAATATTTTATTATAGAGAAAACATCTTACAACACCCCATGTGCGCGCCGGAAGACTTCGACGACGCGAGCCACTGCGCTCGTTTGTTGACCTCTCTCACAGGCTCCAGCACGGCTCATTTACCCGGCCTCTCCTGGAAGGCTTCTTGTTGAAGGCTACAACCTTCAGCACCACCTTGGACCACGTTTCATCAATTTTCACACTGGATCCAACCACTTCAATAGAACACAACTTGCAGGCCACAATTCATCATATTTCCAGACCGAACCCTTTCCATACTTTTAAGCACAAACATACATCATCAACAGATACATACCAATCTAGACAACCCAGAACAGATAGCAGTAATACAGCATAACAAATCAGATGTTTCATACCCCATGCTTCATCAAACCCTAGTTTTCATACGTGCTTTCACTTCACTGATGTCGCGTATATACGCGCTTCCGTCCACACGAACCAGCGTATACCTCTGTATGTATTTTATTGCGCATACGCGCTTTCTCTTCAGCGAAGTTGCGTATATACGCGCTTCCACTGCGGCGAAGTAGCGTATAGATATTCAATAATTATGGAGCAGCATACTTCTTCAGATCAGATATTCAGTTCAGATTTACCCTTTCACTTCAGACAGATGTTCGCCTAGATGTTCGCCTCATCACAGATCTAAGCCTTCCATAATCAGATCTAGCAAATATAAGTGCAATTCAGATCTAGATCCCCTTCTTCATCATTGGTGCATCATACATTCATATTTATCATTCAAGTGTAACCCTTTCCATTCAGATATACTTCAGAGAGAAGTATTCATTCAAGCTCAGACATCTTGCACCCACACTCATGATCTGCACAATGAATTTCTTCTCCTTATATATGTTTACCCTTTGTCAATACCATGAGCCCCTTTTTTAATACCATGGGCCAAACCAATACCATGAGCCCAAAACTACACTAGACGGGGTCAATTAGGCGGATCATTGCCCAATACAATGGGTCAATACCATGGTGATTACCCCTGGTTTTGCACTTTTAGAGCGCTTTAGCCCATACGCGACTTGGCACGTTCTTTTCCGCGTGCATACGCGACTTCCCTTAAACAGATCTGCGTATACCTAGAGACATACTCTTTTCATCAAGATTTAGCACATGCTGACTTCTTTTCTTCACTGCCTTCTGTACACACTGTAGATACATCATATTTTCTTCATCAAGAACATACAACTTCATCAAGTAAGTTGTCATCATCTTCATCAAGAGGATTGCCATTTAAGGACAACACTCAGCGCCATATTGCTAACAAACATCATATCACATCAGATTTACATCATTTACCAAGTCCATCAAGTCAAGCATAACTTCATCAGGTGGATTGCCATCAAGGACAACACATGTCAACAGTCACATGTCTTCATCTTCATTCAGTGGGTTGCCATCAAGGACAACACTCTGCATCATATTTCCAATAGTGAGCGTACTTATTTTACTTATGTCTTATCTTCTTATATTATTATGTATTTCATCAAGTTAATTAAAAAAACACAAGAGACACAAATTTAGGGTTCTTCAAGCTAGGGCTAAAACCTCTCCCTCTTGGAGATGAAAACCCACAAGAAATTATTCTTAAATACTTTCAGTTGACAATTTGCATGGCCACAACACGGACCCCTTGACCCTTGTATGCCTCCAAGACTTGGTCATTGCTTCTTCCTTGAATCCTTAAGTTGATTCTTCTTTTCTTCACTGTCCTGCACCTTTCTACACCAGGACTAGAGCTCAGTCTCTTAGAGAATGTTAATCAAATTTACAATCATTGATAATCCATCTCTTCTTCTTATGCTTCTCTCCAATGCTTCTAGACTTGCTGCACTTCTTGAACTCTATTATGTCACTTCCTTGTTGTACTACCAATTTCTGTTAGCACCTGCATTAACCCTTATGTTTTGTTTCTCTTCTAAATTTTGACATGCCACCTCTATACAACACCTCCAAATTATAATATGTCACCTTCACAGCCAAACATACCTTATCCTCTTCATTGTTTTATCTCCTCTTCAACGCATCAATTGTAACTTGAATTTACCCTAAACTTCATAACATATTCGAACCTTTCAATCTACAATTGCAGTCCGAAAAAATCAAAGATATGTGAAATTATTTCTTTATTGGTCTATATTTTCTATGCATAAAATTGCAGTCATATTCTTTCATCTTATAGCAGAAAAATAATCAAAGTGATATCATATTGTTTTGATATATCTATCAAAATGAAACAACAGACTTGCCCTTATATAGTGACATCCTTCTTGTGTTTAGGCTGACCTTTCAAACTGAGGGTAGGCCAACGTTTCCACTTCTTATAGGTGGACTTGAAGAGATATTCCAATCACTACAAGGAAAAGACCCTCTAGTGGAGGTTATAAAGGAAGTTTTTAGTGTTATAAAATTTTCCAAAATTTTCAAAAAAACATTTGCTACAACATCCATTTTTGGTAACAAAGGTTTTGACGGAGCTTCTAATGGAACTTAAACACAACTAAAAAAAACTGGGCAGCTGGAGTTTTTTACGGATGTATTTCTTATCGGTGTACAATTCATGTGTGAACACACCTGTGTGTTTGAACCTGTACACACTTGTACTATAAACATACCAAGAACTGGGATGGAAAACAGATTTTGGAAGCCCCGGGACATTTAGCAACATCCCGATGCATGTGAGTAACAAATGCGCACCGAGCCGATAGAAGGTGATTGCACCAATGTTGTTAAGGTGTAAAAACGCACCAGGCCGTTAAGGTGTAAAAATGCACCAGACCGTTAAGTTGTAAAAACGCATCGGCGCATTAAAAGGGAACCATACCAGTGCATTCAATGCCTATCCACCTGGGTCGTTGTCATCGATAAAGCACACTGAGTGTTCTAATTGGTATTGGTATTTGGTGTGGTTCTCATAGGTCTTAGAAACTCACTAGTGCACAATATCATATAAATGCACTGGTCTGAAGTATCATACACACGCAATGGTGTTCATTTTCTATTTTTTAGAAACATCGACCTATGATAGTGCAATTATTGTGATTTTTTAAAATTCATTATTCATCAAAAGTCAACATATATCTTATAACAGTATTCATATCAATTAAATTTTTATTAGTGCATTTGAATGTGATGTTTGGATGAATTTGTTATATTTTATCATCAGATTTCGCATCTCTTCATTATAATATTTAATCATCCATATATTAAATCATTGGTGTAACATTTCACAGCGATAATGGAAAACACAATAAAATGAATTACAATATATATATATATATATATATATATATATATATGTGTATATGTATATATATATATACGACACTATTTGTCATACAAAATGGGGCAGTTATTGGTATCCCTTTGTCTTTCAATTGGGACGCTATGTCCATTGCATTAAACAAAATGTCTGATTTCACAGAAAAATATTTCAATACAACATCTTGCTTTGATATACAAACATATTGACCATCATTCTTCGTTGGAACTGTTATCACTGCTCGAGCTACTTCCATGACTTGGGTTATTTGGAGGAATATTTTCTTCATTGTGTTGATTGTTTTCTTCTTCTTCAAGTTCCATCTACAAACATGAAAATAAAGTGTAATAAGTGTATCTACATTGCTGAGAATAATGAAAATTTAAATATTAAATAATGTACATCAATGTAAATCGAAAAGAAATGTACCATAGGAAAAATTGACTCATGAACTATACACATTATTTCAAAGCCAAATTTAAAGCCATATTTCAATAATTCATTTATTGGCACGGTTCCATACTTTGTTTCCTGCAAGTTTTATACCCCATAACAAATCATAGATTTAATATAAAATATTTTTTTGTTCTATTAATTATAGACAAAGCTAAGTAAAACAATATATATACTTACAAATTCCACAATCAATTTATGATGTGCCAACATATACTGACAACCCATATTTAACCCAACATCAATCAATTCTTCTGATGGTTCTTCTTTGTATGTTAGCACTTGTTTGAAGACATTCAATGATGATTGCTATAAAACAACATAAAATATACAAAAATGAAATACAGTTAAGTTGTTTCAAGGAAGTAACAATTACTCACAAACTTAGATATTAGCCCAAATTCCTCCTTGTCGTCCTGTTTTATGTGTTGAAGGGGTTCTTTTTTATTTTCTTTTCTGAAAGAAAATACTTGAAAATTCATATTTAATGCTAAAATTTATTTATTGTACCTAATCGAAAAATTCAACGATTACATATTAAATTTAAAGCATGTTTTTGTTGAGATGGATCCTCATGCGATGCAATTATGTCGATTTATTTGACCATCTCCTTGTACACCATTTTGGACATTCCTACAGCCATATTTTTTATATTAGCTCGTTCATCCTTTAATATTTTCATAATCTTCCTGAAAAAGTAACATGAAAATAAACTATTTAATTTTTATATTGATATATGAAAACTAAATATAGAAAAAGTAATATTTATAAATGGTTTCTTTGTATTAATATATACATATAATTCTAGAAATAAATTTAAAGGAATATTAATTTTTCAATCATTTTTTTTTGTTGTACGTTTTTTCTATTAAAAGTCTGACATGTCTCATTGACGAATTATTTGGAAACTCTTCCTGTAGTTTAAATAAAATTTGGTTCTTGGAATCATTGGATTGATTTTTGTATTGTAAGTGGAAAGAACGTCTATACATTCATTCCATTAGATCCCTGAAAGTTTTGTAAAATTTTTCCCCCCTTTCTTTAACCTCCAGCAACACTCCAGATTAGCTAAGGAGAAATTCATTTTCATTTGCATGTTCGATTTCTTTTCTTTTCTTAGAACAACATTCCTTTTCTTCACTGTTAGTCCCTATAGAAAGTTAAACATATCTGAATTAATAGATTGTTTAAAAAATCTTATCTAATATTTTTAAGTATATTGTTAATGAAAATTAAAAAAATAAGCTCATATTGGATCGATAGTATTTTTTCATTCACCTGATTCATCCTTTTGCAATTTTACCATCAAGATTTTATGCTCTTCTGGTCGATCAGAAAGAATCTTATTGAGCTTCGTCATTTTGTGGCTCTGCATGAAACACACTAAAATATACATATTAGTTAAACTTACATATAGTTCAAAAATAATAATTTTTGTAAAGAATTTACAAAGAAATTTCCTTTTTTTTATTTTCTGGATGCGTTATCAGTATTTTTGTTACTTGAACTCTTGTCAGCCATTTATTTATCAATATAAAACTCGTACCATCCATTAATATATTTTATAAATAAATCACATACTTTTTAGGTTAAAAAAAATCAAGAAAACAATGTGTCTATCTAAATTAAACGCCCGGTGTGAATTTCACAACTTAATCATCGAAAATAGTGTGGTAGGTTCTTATAAACGCACTGCCAATACAGTAGAAACATTTTATGGTGGTATTTTTCAATAGGAGACCCAGTGCGTTATATTAATACTGGAGCACCGATTAACATAAAAATAAATTAATAAAAAATGGTTTTTATCAAACAATGGTTTTTTTCAATACGTCCCCGGTGTGTTATTTTAAAAAATGTGCACCGATTAACAAAAGTTGTTTAAAAAAAAATCATACAGGGGGCAACAGGGATTAGATCTGACTCTGAAAGTGGTCTTGTGGGTTAGATGTCATACACCTATATATATATATATATATATATATATATATATATATATATATATATATATATATATATATAGTAATACAAACCCTATAAAACTAAAATAAAAAGCCCTAATTATGAAGTCACATAAATAAGAAGAAGAAAGGGTTTAACGTAATAATGGATTGTTTTGTTTTTTTTTTAAATTTTAATTAAATGTAAATAGGAATAGAGATTGTAAATTATTTTATTAGTAAAATGCACAACAAAAATTAAAATTTTTACTATGCATATATTAAACATAACAGAAGCTGTAAAAAAAACAATTATTTCAGTAAAATTTAACAATTTTACTATACTAGAGGGTTTTTGTGTGAATCATCAGATGTTTCAAATTTTGATTCTCTGAATAGTGTTGTTGTTCGAAAGTATTTTGTTGCTCCACAGTGTTCTCGTGATCTAGGTATGTCTCTCGTGAAAATATCTCCCTAAATATTTTTACAAAAATAATGAAATAATGAATAACTTTTACTCTTTAAAGAACTTTTATGAAATTAGATTTCCGAAAATCATTTTCCGCTCATTTTTCAATTTACCTCTTTTTTTTTCCCGATATTCGTTGTGTTTGTTAACTAACAGTGCCAGTGCATCCATTAACAAAACCGCATAGGTGCAGTTAACAATACATTAGCACCGATAAGAATAACTCATTTTTTAAGGCACCAAAATTACTTTTAGGTATGTACACCAAAATTTATTGTTGATTTTCCTCAAATGCATAGAGAAAATCTCATAATTATATCAAATGGACAATGCTTCAAAATACATCTCATTCCATAATATTTCTCAAATTCCATCACGAAGTTCTCCCTATCCAATTCCAGACGTAATTGATTCATATTTTATTTATATTTTCATTATCTAATTAAATTTATTTATTTTATCCATGTCAATCGGCCGAATAAAATTAATGTATACAAATTTGTAGGTTCATGCAGATTCAGAATTGAGTTCATATGCACAAAATATTCAAATAGTTCCAAAACTTTAGAAGCTCTTATGAGGAGTAGCATACTGCAAGGCGTGGTTGGTAGATGAAAATGGACAGCCACTTCACCCTGCCAATTGTAACATGCCATCTTCTAGCAATAATCCTGGGATAATGATGGTAAGAATTGTTTGGTACAATGTAATTATTTCAATGTAAAATCGATTAATCATGCATTGACATGCTTACTAATTGATATCGTCTATTTTGTACTAATCATGTTCAAATATATTTTTTGAAATTATTAGGATTCTAGTGATGATGAGCGACCTACCTACCATCTTCCGTTGCACCCCACAACAATGTCCAATCGAGAGAAGGATGAATTAAGAGAAAAAATTGGAGAGGAATGATACCAAGAATGGTTGAATCAACCACCTATTCAATTCCCACTACATCCAAATTCACCAATTAGGAATGACTACAACAATAGTAATTCTTCATAAGATGGCAATGGAGGCAATCAAATAGAGGTTGGTATGGATTATTATGTTAGAGGAAATTTCAGCCTAAAAGTGCCCATGAAATTTTCATGTAATTTAAATGTCATAATATGTAAACCAATTAAAATGCTTTAAATTTAAAAAGAGGTACATCTAAATATTTTGGAGAGAAAAGAAGAAAAACTATTTTTTAATTGTATTTTCGGCTTATCTCTTTATAGGTTTACTCGAATTTCAAGTTTAGACACTCATTAGATGTGGAATTAAATTACACATACAATGAGTACCCATTATGGATACTTTTTAGAGGACCCACCTTGATAAAAATTGCAGATGCATTAAAAAAACGTGTTTTAACATGTTTTCTAATGTATTTGTAATTTTTATCAAGGTGGGTTCTCTCAATAGTATGCATAATGGGTATTCGTTGGATGTGAAATTTAATTTTGCATCTAATGAGTGCCTAAAATTGAAATTTGAGTAAAGATATAAGGAGATAAGCCGAAAATACAATTAAAACAAAATAGTTTTCTTATTTTCCCTCCAAAATCCATAACTCTTATTTTATTATTTTAACTATTATTTTATTAATTTTTCTTAGGAGGCCACTTTTAGGCTGAAATTTCCTCTAATTCTTAAGTTATATGACTGCCATGGAGACAATGTTGTTAGATGCATTCCAGAATTATGATCAGCTAGGGGATGATGTTGATATTGCTAATACCTTTTTTGAAAGCCTTAAATTTGCTTCCACCACCCATATCTTTGGACCCGACGTTCAGTCAGAGTATATGTAGTTGGGGACAAAGATGTTACTTTACAACTTGAAATCAAAGTTTGGCTTGTCGAATGCATGTTTCACGGAAATTTTGAGGTAATTGACCATCAAGTCCCTTATATTTTGAGAAATATTGTTACACAACCAACATTACAAATGGTCAATTTTATGAATGTTAATAATTATTAGCATTGTACATTTAATATTTCCCAACAACTATAGGTTATTAAAAGATAATATTCGTCCGACTGATAATGTCTTGCCCGATAGCTGTGAAGAGGCAAGGAAATTGTTAAAAATGTTGGGTGTTGAGTACATATCATATCATGCATGTCCAAATGATTGTATTTTATATAGAGGAGAATATGCATACAAAGAGATATGTCCAAAATGTGGGCATGATAGGTATGATAAATAAAAAAATAAGGGTAAATCACGTAGTCCTCCTTTTAAGATATTAAGGCACATGCCTATAATCTCAAGGATTGAAAGGCTCTTTCGTTGCAAAGAATTAGCTATGTTGCAAGGATGGCATGCCTCAAATAGAAGTGAGTTGGGAGTTATGTGAATCCAAATAGACTCAATAGCCATGGAGCATATAGAAGATACATGGCCCGAAAAATTCAAGGATGAAGTATGAAGTCTATGACTCAGCATATCCATGGATGGTGTTAACCCATATTCCTTCCAGAACACCAAAAATTCTGTTTGGCTTGTAGTAGTGATCAATAACAATATCCCCCCATGGTTGTCTGTGAAAAATGAAAATCTTATGTTGGCTCTCATAGTCCCTAGTAGAATGCAAGTGAAAAATACAAATGTCTACTTACAACCACTGGTAGATGAATTGAAGGAATTATGGGATGGGATAAATGTATATGGTGTATCAAGACCCATTGAGGCAGAGAGAAGTTCTACGTTGTATGGCATATGTGCTTACATGACACATGATTATCTAGGCTTAGGAGTTTGCTCTAGTAAATTACATGTTTATTACCTTTTTTATATATGTAACAATATTATTTCACATATTAATTTAATTTTTTGTAATTTTTCTGATCTTCATGATATTATTTAACGTGCCATGCATATTTTGTACAATAATTTCACAGGTCTTGTAAAAAAATAGTATTATGGATGTAAATGTTGTGGACCTTCTCTGAGAGCTAGATGGTCTAATGACCTACGAAAGCAATGTATGACTACTCTAGGGTATTCCTCCCATAAGAACACCCTTACAGAAGAGCAACATCCACTTTCAATGGTAAACAAGAGAGAACTGAAATGCCTGCAATAACGACACCAGTTGAATGGCTTAGATCATATGAGAGAGATGAGGAGAAGGAGTTCATAGAAATGTTTGATTCAAATGGGGAGCCTATGTTTGATGATCCAGAATTCTTCGAAACCTATGTTAATATTACCCACTTATTAGATCCCATGCATATATTTAAAAAAAATTCATCTTCTTTATGAAGCCACATATCATCAAAAGAAAGTGACACATTGGTTGTTATTAGTTATCTTATTACTTCAAAAACTAAAAAGAAACATTGGCCAAGACAATTATAAAGTACAAGATCATAGGTTGGTCCCCCTAATTGGTATTTCAAAGAAGGTGATGTCCCATGGATTTTAAAAAAATATGATCTTTCTATAGCAAAGGAAGTTATAATGGGTGTGAGAGTGCAATCTTCATATGGGTCTTCACTACGACGTTGCTTCACCGTGGCAGACCATTTGACAACGTTGAAATCGCATGACCATTTGAATCTTCTAAGAGTAGGTATAATGTCAAAAGAATTATTTTATTATTTGTTATATTAATATTTTTTAATCCCATGGGATCATAAAACATAACTAATTTTTTATATTATTGCATGTGTTTATAAATTTGCAGTGTCATTATCCTTTGCTCATGTGTGTGTGTGAAACATGACTTCCCCCAAGACCTAGGATGCGCCATATATAAATTATCTGCATTTGTACGTTGGATCACGTCAAAGGATATTCATGTGTCTAGCATTCCACGGTGGTGTCAATAGATAGTTGAGATGTTTGTAAGTTTAAGAAGGAACTATGGACGAGTTTCATGGAATTATAGGTTAACCTTCTAAACCACCTAATAGATGAGGTTAAATTAGTTGAGGTAGTTTCTTGTCGCTGGATGTTCTTCTTAGAGAGGTACATAAAGAAATTTAAAGGTTTTGTTTGACAAAGGGCAAAACCCGAGGGGTCTATGGCATAGGGGTACATATTGTATGAGTCTTTCTATTATGCCAGTGAGTACATCAAGCAGATCAACAAGACACCAGGTGCAGTGATTTGGGATGATGAATGGGATGAAGACAAAAGAGAAGGGGAGTTTCTCCAAACAAATGGAAAAAAGGTGCTTCATAAAGATTAAGTGACTTATAATTTGTCAAATTTACAGAAAGTAAATATTCATGTTGAACTTCGATATAATGTCTATTTTGATCTCATATGTACTATATGTCGATTTGAATTCATCATCAAATGCAGAAATTGAAGCAATCAATAAATTCATAATTTATAATTCTGAAGTGAAATAATAGTGGGTCGCATTATACGAACAAAAGAGGATGAAATGGGATGGTGATAGGAAAGAATTTAGACGGTGGAATGGTAGCTAGTTCCTTCTCTCGATCATTTAAAAAAATAATGCCAATTATATGCCCCAACAGTTGGGTTCTTGACCAAGTGAGAGAGAAATATGATGCAACCGGTCGTTACCCGCGTGCTGAAGAGGATGCGATAAACATAGGGATTGGGTGCAACTACTCGGTAAAATATATTTATGTAGATTTTAAACTTAATAATGCACCTTTGAAATGTAACATGTATATTTTATATTTTAATAGTTGGGTTAATAGACACATGACACTATGATTTTTTAACTTTTTTATAGGTGCATTTGTTCTCATCTATGTGGGCATATGGACACAATTTTCGCTCAGAAAGAGTCAATGATGGACACATGACATAAGACTATGGACTGGAAGTTGAGTTCGATCAATCTAGTAGAGTTAGCCACCGTGATCAAAACCTAGTATGAGGGATGTTAGGTTATGTCGGAAAGATACAAGAGATCATTGAAGTGGACTTCTCTTATTTCCAATGTGTTACTTTTAGGTGCAAGTGGTGGGACACCTTTGATCGGAACAACGTAAATGAAGATCGTGATAGTAGGCTGATATGTATCAACTCTAGAAATATGTGGGATGAAGCTAAGGAGCCTTAGGTTTTCCTCAAACACTGCAACCATGTTTTTTTTACCCAGATGTGTTAGATAGGGATTGGTGGTTCGTATTGAGACATGACCCTAGATCAAAACATGTTTTTGAGAAAAATAGTGTTATCATGCCAAGCGAGCTAGAAGATAATGAGGGTGATCATGAGAACAAAGAGTGATATTGTATATGTCGTATTTCATCATTTATATTATTTAAGATGAGTTTTTATAAAGAAGATGACTTAACCTTATAACTAAGACTTTTTTTTCCAAACATTATAATATGTATTTTGAATTAATTGGTTTGCATTGTGTTAATGTTAAAATCATTTCACTTGATAATTTGTAGTTATGTTGATCTCGAAAGAAATGCGTTATATCAAGTTATTTTTTTATGTCAATTCCTAAAATAATACAACTACTTGATTTCTTTAAATGGTGTTTCACTATATCATTACTTAAATAAATGCACCATATTATATGTGTGTGTGTGTGTGTGTGTGTGTGTGTGTGAATGATATCTTCAAAATTTAAAAAAATGTATTAATGTATACTGTTATTTTTGGTATGTAAGATCATAATAAAATAATGATAATTCTAAACATGAATTTATTTGCATTATTTTCTAAACGTTATTATGTTTCAAAAAATCATATTATTCTAGATTTATTATTTTACAATTATTTATATTCATACAAATTTACAATTTTAAAATTATGGTAATTTAACAATATTTACGGTATACATTTTACTTAAGGTAGTTATGGTTCAAAATTGACAATTAATTGACAATTTTAAAAAATTACAAATTTTACAATTTTAATAAAATTGAATCTTTACAATACATACAATTACAATTACAATTGCACAATTGCACAATACAATTACAATTACAATTACAATTTTACAAATATTTTACATACAATTACAATTATAATTACAATTACAATTTTACAATTTTACATACAATTACAATTAAAATTAAAATTACAATTACAATTATAATCATGATACATACAATTACAATTACAATTTTACAAATTTACAAATTTACAAATTTTATAATTTTAATAAAATTGAATCATGAAAATACATGCAATTACAATTTTACAATTTCACAATACAATTACAATTACAATCTTACAAATATTTTACATACAATTACAATTAAAATTTTATAATTTTACATACAATTACAATTACACTTTTATGATTTTACATACAATTACAATCATGATACACACCATTACAATTGCAATTACAATTTTTACAATTACCAATACATAATATTTAATAAATATCATGATTTAATATTTAAAAAAAAACATCACGCCCACGATAACCATCATACAAACTTCATATTCTAAAATACACATTCAAATTTGTTGACATCATCTAATCATCATGATCATGATCATCTAAAAAAACACAAGCATTGTATAACATCATCATAACATAAACATCAAATATACATATCATGTCAAATTACTGCTATCACATACACATCTATCTACAAGCACATTAAATGAACATATGTCACATGACCTAACAATATACACATCATGATGAACACCAAAATGTAAATTAAGTACATCAAGATGAACATAAAATACATGCACCATATATATATATATATATATAACTGTATAATGTCAAAAATATACAACTGTAACAGAAATTCATATAAATTTCAAATATCTGGTGGTACTACACCAATACCATAACTAGTACTCGAGGCCTGCTCAATCGATGGTGTCTTGTGCTCAGATGGATATACCTGCTCAACCAGAGGTGCATTCTCAGTCGATGGTGCCTACTGGTCAGATGGACGTGCTTGCTCAAGAGGTGCCTGCTCAAATGGTGGTTGCTCAGGAGGTGCCTGTTGAGATGGTGCATCCTGCTCAGTGGATGGTGCATGCTCATATGGACATGCCAGCTCATGAGGTACCTGCTCAGATGGTGTATTCTCATGACTAGGTTCCTACTGAGATGGTGCTTTCTCAGAAGATGCCTGCTAAGGACTAGATGTTGGATTCTCATCTCTGACGTGAGGTGAAGGAGGAGGATGTGGAGTACTATAATGATCACTCCCCTCATGATCATGATCATCTGATGAGTTGCTGTGTCATGCATATCCATGGCACTGTTGATGGGAAAGTTTGTCCAGCCAATAGTAGGGGATCTCCCCAATTAAAAGTCCCAACTAGACTCTAAACCGTTTGGAGTAGGGATCCCGTCTGGGGTGTGGGTCCGACTACCGCTTGGGTCTCCTTTCTTTTGGTCTCAAAAGAACTCACTGAACATACAGACACACACTTATTCAAATGATACCAGATACATGCTTGATGAGTTAAACCGTATATAACACTATGAGTAGCGAGGCAAAATAATAAAGCATAAACACTGAAGGAAATGTTGTTAACAACCCATTATTGGGTTTATGCTTGTAGGATGTTCTGACCACAAAAGAAACAATTCTTTATGGTGAAAACGCCCTCCACTTCCTGAAAGATTTAAATGATAAAACAAATGCTAATAAACAAAGTCATTAACATTCATGAGAAAGAAAAATGAGCTGAACATCATTAACACAAGTACAGAGAACTATAATGCATAAATGATGCCATTAAAAGTGCAGCTTCATTGATCAAAAGATGTTTGAAACCGTACAAGAAATACTCATAGTGTTCGCACAAAAAAACACATCAGATCCAAAAGGAGTTTTGACAAGTATCTGTATTCATATGCAAAAGAGTGCTATCCCTCAATACAACGCTCTATAACTCTTGAGTCCCCAAAAAAAAAGCCTTTACAATCTTCCCGGAGGGAGTTTTATAGATCAAGATTTTCCCTTTGGGCTTCTTGACTCCTCGCCTGCCCAACTGTTGAGCTGCCTTGTGACCTGGAAGGGAACTGCGACCTGCTACCACGCTGAGAAATGCGACCTGCGACCTGGCTAGGGAACGTGACCTGCTACCTATTTCCAAATGCTACCAGCGATCTACTGCCACCTGATCATGAGGGTGTGCACACAATTGTGAGGTCAGGGGCATCAATCTGGTGTTCTTTGAGGAAGTTCTGCCAAGCATGATAATCTGCTGCTATGGGGAAAATCAAAGGAACCTCTTCTTTCAACCGATGCATACACTCCAAGGCGTTTGGGATTAGAGTCTCCTTCTTCTGCGTGACCAGGTTGGATAGGGAGGCGAGCTTGGTGTAGATCCAGACTGGCATGACAAGAAACTTGCCCAGGTTCTCTTGTGACGCTGCAAGGTCGGAAGTGCAACATCTTGCTTAATAGGCTGCAAAAATGACTGGATCTCCTGATCCACCTGTTCCCATGTCTTCTCCTCATCCAATGCACCCAATGATGGAATGTGATGTAGGATGTGCATCGAATCGATGCCATTGATCAGATGTTTGTATGCAGCCATCACCTTGTCTAGGTCCTTGGATAGCTTATCTTTGGACTACATTTTCATACATATATGGACCTTGGCATCATGCATGTGGATCTAGTATTTCTTTGGTAAATGTTTGGGAGCTTGGGGGTACCACACCGTCCAATCTATCATTCTGTCCAAGGCAGCTGAGGCTTCCTTCAGCTGCTTGTTCCTCTTCTTATTTTCTGTTTGGGCTCTCACCAAGGGGGCGACTGCTTGTTTTATGGTAAACATTTCCCCATAAAATTGTCTCATGGTAGTCTCTAATATATCGAACTCCCTTTGAACGGTGAGCGGTACTTCATTGACAGGGGTAATTTTGTTTTGGAGTTGCTGAATCTCCTCTCTCAATGCCATCTTTTCCTGTTCTGCTCTTGCCTCCCTCTTCTTTTCTTCTTATAGCCTATTTTATAGAGAGAAGATCTCTCTACTAATTCTGTTTACATTCTCTTCTGTGGCCGCAGCGAACGCTGTGTCGGACGATGCTATCATCACAGAATTAGTCCTAGTATCTAAGACTATGTCCTTCTTCGTCGTGATTGTGGATGAGGAAGAAGGATTTTGCGCTAGGCATCTTCTTTTCTCCTGTCATATTTTGAGGGAGAACTAATCATACGTGAGCCTGGTGAGATTAAATACCTCCTCCTCTTTCCCTTGGTAGGAAATCACATCGGAGAGCATGGCGCGTGTACTGACTAAAGGTACCTCAAGGGGTGGTAGCTCTATTTGTGATCCTACACCCTGGGGAGATACCTCGATGTTCTCTAGCAATGCATCCTCCTCTTCTTTCTTTTTCTTTTCTTCCTCTTCTCTTCAAAGGCGTTCGGCTTCCACCTTTTCCTGTTCTCTCTTCTGTCTGAGCTCTAATTCTGTCGTTGCTTCTAATTCGGCTTTCCTTTTACGCTCGGCTGTTGCTGCTTGTTCTGCTTTCTTCTGGCATTTGGCTTCCACTTTATCCAACTCTTTCTTGAGTTCTCGTTCTGTTGTAGCCTCCGCCTCTTGTTTCTCCTTTTTCTTCTTGGCCTCCTCGACCTGCTTCTTCTTCTACTCTGACCTTAGACTCTTATTGCACTTATCATCATCTTCTTTCATCTTCTTTTCCCTTTCTTGCTGGGCTTTGTCTTCTAGTTCTTTTTTCTGGGTAGAAGTGCTATGCCCTGTACTGGTTCGAGGCTTTTTAGCCAGAGAAGAAGAAGCACCTCCCAATTCATGGCTCCTGTCTTCCAATGTTTGGTCATCTTTGTCTTCTTGATCAGAGTATGCACCCAGAGCAAGTTGCCGGTCTGCATTATACCAATTTCTTCTTTCATATTTGCCTGGGCATTCCGTGTGCTGGTAGTTCCATTTGAACTTAGCCCGCTTGCAGTGATCAGGGACTATCCTTTCTGGTTCATATGTCCGGTGGTATAATGCCTCAAGGTGGTAATTTTTCATCTCTTCTGCTTCGGCCTCTACCTCCCTGAAATATTTGACTGTGTAAGCACCAATAGTGAGGGGTAGTGTAGGCCATGGCATCTTCTTACCCTTGGACAGGACTTTGAAGAAACCAGAAGACATCTGGAAACATAACTCTTGCATGAGAATTTTTTCTGTGACATATCGAGGCATAGCATGTGGATCCCTGAATGAGCCAAAGAATCGAATGAATGTGTACTCGAAAAATGGGAACCAATGCGCCACCTTGCCTAGCGTCTCCATGGCTCACCAGGACATGCAAGGAGTGTCTTGGCCAAACAATTTTCTGTAAAGAGCTGGGATGAAAATTTGAGAGATTGGCTCTATGTCCTGCTTATATCTGGAATCCCAAAACAATTTGGTTTGTAAGTGTATTTCACGGGTCTATTTTGGATCGTAGTTGTGCACCCATCCCTCAAAGTGACACCTTGAACAAACAACATCCAACAAATAAGAGGCCATGTAGAATTCAGAAGTCAATCCTTCATCTGGTACCAATGCCGAGGATATGTTTGTATGAAGGGAGGCCACCAGTATGCTGGCCCAGTTGAAATGGACGCCATGCTCCGTGACATACTCCATGAGGGTTGCCCATGTGCCGCTGAAGGTGGTGGCATCGGGGCGCCTGTACAATCTGCAAAGCATAGCAACCACCAATTTATACACTTTCCTAAGACCCACCACTGGATATTCTTGATCCTTTTTGACCTTAAATTTCTCAGGTTCCTCCCACCACTTCTTTAGAGTGTCAACTATAGGGACTGCATGGGAGATGGCCCAATCTTCTGTGAAGTCCTCCTCTCTCTCAGGAAAAGAGTAATAAACATGAGCATCTGAGCCTTTGAGTGTCACGAAAGCCTTGCCTTTGCTGTCCCTGATTACAAACTTATTGGGGTCAGTTTTCTATATAATCCAATCTATCACCTCCGGGCATGGGAATATAGCAGGATGGGCACCTGCAAGATGGAGCTTAGACCTTTTGACCTGTATGTATATTTCCTGATCAGGGAGGTCCTCTGGGAATTCCTATCTAGCGAACTCTTGGTACACTTGGTACCAATGCATGGTGTCCCCTTTGGCAAATGTGCACAGGGTATCTCTGTAGATCGGGGGTGGGGACATTGGCATGTCCATCTCTACATCCTCTACTGCCAGGCTCTTGTATTTTTTCTGAGATACCAGAGGTCCCATGTCACTTGAATCTGAGGGGACAGGTATACACTCTAAGTCTGCTTCGAATTCACCTTTCATGTTCATGAAAGAATCCCAGGATAAGAAATATGCCATGCTGAGACAAAACTAAGTACAAATATTAATTATTTTAACTGGGGACACAGGCAGAGTTGAATCAGCGACCTACTGGGTCACAGGGTCGTAAGGTCGTGATGTTGATATTTTTGAAGCTTTTGCAACTTTGTGACCTTGCGACTAGGCTTCAGGGTCGCTCGATCGCAAGTTGTGAGAAATTGGTGGAAGTGTGACCTTGCGACCTTGCGACCAGGTCGTGAGTCGCTGGGTCGCAAATTGTGAGAAATTGGTGGAAGTGTGACCTTGCGACCTTGCGACCGGGTCGCGGGTCGCTGGGTCGCAAATGCTAGAAAAATGGTGGGAGAGTGACTTTGCGACCTGTGAGTTGCAAGGTCGCTAAGTCACGAAGTTGCGAGAAAACAAACTGAAGAGAAATTTGCGACCTGGCGACTTGGCGATTGGGTCACAGGGTCGCAGGGTCGTAAGTCGCGCTAGGGCTTGCCGGGGTTTTGACGCCCGCCACGTGAAGTTATTTTCCCTTTAACTTGAAAACCACAGGACTAAATGGGCCCAGACAGAGCAAGGGGATAGCTTTTGGAGTAGGATGCAGGCCATGAGAGGCTGGATGAGGAACTGTGATAAGGTTAGGCAAGCAGGGTGAATGTTAGAGCTGAAAGGGAAACACTAAGTGTCAAATGAAAACAATGGCCAAGATAGGGGGGCAATTTAAAGGCTTAGGAAATAGAGATTAGGTAAGAAAAACCATAAAAGGAAACATCAGGAGGAAAACAACAACTTACCCAGGAAAATCACGCTCCAGTCGACCTGTCAGAGGTGTTTTTTTCCTATTCGCTGAAAGTGCATAATGCGACCTAGCGACCTCCTATATATAAAAAGGTCGCACGTGCGGGCCATTAATGAGGTCGCAAGGTCACATTGTGTGGTGATATAAGAGGGATGCGACCTCGCGACCTTGTGACCTTACGACCTCAGGGTCGCGGGGTCGCGGTTTTCCATAAATTCAGAAATCTATGATTCAGCGACTTAACCCTCCTGGCTCTTCACTTAACTTTTATTTGTGATGAAGGGGCTCCAAATATTTTAGAGTGGGGGTTTTTGGAGGGTGTTGTAGAGGCTACAGCAACTGGTGATTCACTGGTTGGACTCAGAGTCTCTGCCGATGGTTTTCCTTGGAGGGGGAGGGAGGGGCTTTCACTAGCTGTTCTTTTCACCTTGAGGTCAACACTACCTTGCCTTTGGCACCTTGCGAGGTTGCTTGGATTGCTGGCTTGTTTGGGTGCTGGTTAACCGAATTTTATTTCTTCAGGTTTCTGGACTGAAAGGGTTGGAGAACTCCAGGAGGCCACAAGGTCTGGTATGATTATTTTGTCCTCATCGTGTCGCTCCGCTGCCTGCGAACCTCTCGGTCCCGACAGAGTCACTGCCTAGGAGTCATGAACGTTGCTCCATTGCCAACGAGCCTGGTCAGTACCCTGGCGGAGTCGTCACATCACCTCTTTGCGCAGGAAGCCTTTCTCAATCCTTTACCCTTTATTAGTGTGCTATTTCACTTATTTTGAATGTGCCTAAGGCACTTATTAAGATGTGCTCATGGCACTTATTTGAGAAGGGAAACTTTTTCTTGGGCGGATGAGGGATCCCGACTTATTTTACTTGCAGAGAGGTTGCTCCTGGTCTGATATGAGGACTTTGGTTTTTCCTGGATGTCCCGACGTTGCCCAGAGTTAACTCTGTTCCCTTTCGATCTAGTTGCCGCTGTATTGCACTTTCCTTCGCAGACACCCTTTCAAACTCGCTAGGTGAGCTCCCCATGCTTGATTTCTTGAGCTAGGTCATGTGCTACCTTTGGGTGCCAATTAAAAGTGATATTTTACCACCTTCGTGTCTTTCAGGAAAGGCTTCCCATCAGCATATAACCTGTTGCAGTGTGCCAATTGCGTGGCTCCAACAAGGCCTTCTGCCCTTTTTTATTTTTTTTGAAATGAAAGCGAAAATTATGATACAGGCATAAGACAACCCTCTAAGGGCTACTAAGTGAAGTAATGTTTGAGGTCATTCCCGTTTACCGGGAGGACCTCGACTCTTCCCTCGAGAGTTTGTAGTTTGAAGGTGTGGGAACCCAATTTCTCCTTAACTTGGAAAGGACCTGTCCATAGTGCTTGGAACTTGGAATGTTTTCCCTTTTCTTCGTGAACTTTATCCCACTTAAGGACTAGGTCTCCTACTTCAAAATTTTTACTCCCTACAGATTTTTTAGCAAACCATCTTTTGATCTGGCTTTGGTGGATGGAAAAATTTTCCCGAGTTTTTTTCCTTTCTTCCTCCAACTTTAGTAGTGTGTCGATCTAGGTCTGCAAGGTGGGGCATGGGGTACCATGGCATTCTTGGGACAATTGAAGGGCAGGGAGAGATAAGTGGTGAGGAAGAACTGCTTCTTTTCCATACAGAAGAAAATACGGGGAGGTGCCGAGTGAGGATTTTGGCATGACACGGTTGGCCCAAAGAGCGTTGTGAAGGGCGTTATGCCAGTTTCACTGGTGGGATAGCAGAGTCTTCTTGATGATGCGGATAAGATTTTTATTAGTTGACTCAGCTAACCCGTTTCCTTAGGGATAATAATTTGCAGAATGTTTAAGCACAATACCATTTTCCAGAGCAAAATCATACAATTTAGAAGATGAAAAGTAAGTTGCATTATCTAAAACCAACGAAGTTGGAATGCCAAACCTGGTGATGATAGAATGAGTGAAAAATTCTATTACCTCTTGATCATTGATTTGGCGTAAAGGTACTGCTTCGACCCACCTGGTGAAATAATCGGTAGCAGTAAGAATATACCAGTGTTTCTTGGAGGAATGAGGTATGATTTCACCAATCACGTCCAAACCCCATTGTTGAAAGGGTTCCTCCACTGCCACTGATTGTAGGGGAGCGGCTGGCCGCACTTCCCGATTTGCGAAATTCTGGCATTGAGAGCACTTCCAGACATATGCATGCGCATCTCTGAAAAGGGTTGGCCAATAGTATCCTGCATGCATTATCTTGTCGGTGGTGGTATCGCCTGCAAAATTCCCTCCAGCTGGTCCTTCATGCAGCTCGGTCAAGATTTTATGTGCTTCATCATGTTCCAAGCACCATAACAGAACTCCATCGTAATGTTTCTTGAAAAGCTTACCCTGGATTAACTGGTAAGATGCAGCTTTGAGCCTTATTGCACGTTTCTGCCGGGCAGTTAAAGCAGGGTCCAGGATGCCTTGGGCTAAATATCCCAAAATGTCAGAGTACTAAGAAGGGCTTCTCTACTGAGGTGCGTGGTCACTTTGATACATGTTTATTTCCTGTTCCCAACACTCTTCTTCAAATCCATGTGAGCTTGTAGCCTCCGCATCCATTTGACATAGTCCTTGTCCTTTAACAATGTGTGTTGGTTTAAACTCTAAGTCATACTCTTGCAGACATGCCACCCAGTTTCCTCGTCTCTCGCCTAGCTCCTGCTGCACGAACAATGATCAGACAATAGGGTGGGGAACGGAAATAGTGACATGGTTTTTCAATATGTATGGCCTGAAATGCTTGACTGCTTTGTAGAATGCATAAGCTTGCTTTTCAATTTCAGGGTAATTCAATTTAGCTCCCTGTCAACCAGTACTCATGAAGGATAAAGGCCGTTCATCATTGTTGCCATATTTCTATGTGAGGACAACTGCAAGTGATGAATCCAAAGTGAAAGTATACAGGATAAAGCTTCTGATAAAATCTGGACTTTGGAGGGATGGTTCTTCAGCTAAAGCCTACTTGATTTTGTTGAAAGCCTCCTTCTCTGGCAGATTCCATTTGAACATCGCATTCTTCTTGATCATCCCCTATAAAGGCCTGACTATTTGGGCGAAATCCGATATGAATTTACGTACAAAATTGATTTTCCAAAGGAAAGATTGCATAGATTTTTTACTTCTAGGGGGTGGAATTTGGGCAATGGCTTTCGCCCGCTCGGGATCTACAACAATGCCCTGCTTAGTTATGATGTGGCCCAACAAATTCCCTTCTGCCATGACGAAAACACTCTTCTTCGAGTTGAGTGAAATCCCATACTTCCCGCACCTTTCGAAAATTTTCTTGAGGTTGCATAAATGATCGCCCCGGTGTTTCGAAAACACGGTGACATCGTCCAAATAGACTACCACGCTCCGCCCTATCAAACCATGGAAAGCTATATCCATGACCCATTGGAAAGTTTCCCCCGCGTTTATCAATTTGAAGGGCATGCGTCTGAAAACGAACGATCCCCATTTGGTCTGAAAAGTAGTTTTAAATCTGTTCGGCTCAGCTACCAGCACTTGGTTGTAGTCGGAGAACCTATCCAATAAGGAGAAAATCTCAGATCCGGACACAGCTTGCAATATTTGTTCCATAGGAGGCACTGGGTAATTGTCTTTGTCTGAGGCCCGGTTTAAATTTTGGAAATCCACACACAAGTGGATCTCGCCAGATTTCTTCCATACCGGGACCAAATTTGACACCCATGTGGAGTGGAAAAATTTGAATATGATGTGTGCATCCAAAATATTCTTAAGTTCTTTTTGAATCATCGGTTCCAAAGTAGGATGCACTTTTTTGAGCTTCTGTTGGAAAGGCTTCACTCCTTCCTTCATGGGTATCAAGTGCTGAATAATCCGAGTATCGTACGTACATAAGTCATCGTACGTCCAAGAAAATACGTCTCGATACTTCCAGAATAGTCGGGTGAAAGCTTGCGTCTCCTGGTCGGAACAGTCTTTCCCAAGGTTGATAAACTTCGGGTTCTCATCTGATCCTAAGTTCACCTGCTGATGTGTTAAGGTGGAACTTTGTACTTTGGTATTTGGGGGCCCACGGAAATGGCTTTGCAGATCAAAGAGCTTTTCAAGTGACACTATCCCCTTGGGCATGGGGTTCTCTTTTCATTTATCATGCTCTTCCTGCAAAGCTTGATCGTGATCTGCCTCATCTATCATCGCGTCTTTGAATACTTCAGTGCTGAGAATGAACTCCAATATCTGTTGATCATCATAAAAAACACGTAAATTAGTAATGTTATCTGGCACAGAGGGTCTATACATAACTTCAATAGAAAAGCCATCCCTCAAAGGGGTAAATCTAGCAACAGCATTAGCCAGAGTATCAGCTGCTGCATTATGCATTCTAAGAACAGATTTGATTCCAAATGCATCAAAAGAAGAAATAAGGTGCCATACCTCTTGTTGATAAGCTTTTAAGTGCGGGGACAAAAAATGAATAGTATTGCGTACCTGCCGAGTGATGATCTCAGAGTCTTCGATGACCTGTAAGCATCTTACCTTTAAATCCAGTGCCTTCCTGAGTCCAAGGACTAAAGCTTCATATTCAGCAGTATTGTTGGTGCACTGGAACTCTAGTCGACATGAAATAAAGAACTTGTTCTTCTGAGGGTCCTGTTTGGTCAATTTAGTATGTCCTAAATTGCTGCATTTAATTTGTCAATCCGGGATTCGTAAGCTGATGAAGTGCGGCGCACTATATGTGCAAGATAACCTATTTCTTAACTTTTTGTCGTTTTTGGTTTTCTAGGATGAAATGGAAATTCTAAAATGAAAACAAGTATGGTTATGTTTGTTCAAGGAAATGATATCCTCTATAATGATTTACCAACTTGAAACTTTAAAAAGGAATTTGAAAATTACAATGACAAAACTTGAAAGGAAATGAAAATGTGCTACTGAAATGAAAAGGTGCTGCTAGTCTAATAAATCAAAACAATGAACTAGTGAGCATGAAACCAAACTATTCTTGCTGCTGTCTAAACACAAAATAAATTATGCTAAAAGAAATCCAAAAGTTGCAATAAAGTAAATCTAAATCAATTTACATCAACTTGTCTTCTGATCCCTCATCATTAGTCCAGCTATGATTTTCGGAAGTAACCATAAACAACTTAAGTAACTGATATCTAACTTGCAGAAAGTAAACTAATATCAAACCATACATTCATAATTCAATCCCTCACCATCAGTCCAGCTGTGGCTTTCGGAGGTAACTGAAGATGTCATGCACAATTTAATATATCTAAATTTGCAGAAAGGAAACTAATACCAAACTACACATTTCATAATACAATCCTCACCATCAGTCCAGCTGTGGCTTGCGGAGGCAACTGAAGGTGTTATAGACGAGTTGATATATCTAAATTTGCGAAAAAACTAATACTAAACTACACATTTCATAATACAATCCCTCACCATCAGTCCAGCTGTGGCTTTCGGAGGTAACTGAAGATGTCATGCACAGTTTAATATATCTAAATTTGCAGAAAGGAAACTAATACTAAACTACACATTTCATAATACAATCCCTCACCATCGGTCCAGCTGTGGCTTTCGGAGGCAACTGAAGATGTTATGAGCAGTTCAATATATCTAAATTTGCAGAAAGAAAACTAATACTAAACTACACATTTCATAATACAATCCCTCACCATCAGTCCAGCTGTGGCTTTCGGAGGCAACTGAAGATGTTATGAGTAGTTCAATATATCTAAATTTAACTACTGAAGCAAATGAGCAAAACTTAATTAAACAAAGCAGTACTGAAATTAAACAGAAACTAAGAGAAACAAATTAGCAGCAGAACAATGTTAATTCCATGTCATTAGTCAAAAAGCTATGAAATTGCCCGGGCTGCCTATCTATAACCTGAAACAAGAACACTGATAAGTTTTTAACAACATAAAACATGAAATACAGAAGTGAAATGGAAAGCATGAAAGTTTATAAACAGAAATGGAGCATATGTATCATGAAAAATGCAATGTATAAACATGTGAATGGATTATGGCACAATGAGCTTTAAAGAAATGAAATAAGAACTATACACTAATGCACAAAACCTTAGCTGAGCAGGGGCCCTCTACACCAGCCTTGGCAACGATCTTCAAGTACGAATTAAGTTGGAAAACAGAGTCTTCTTATATTAAAAATGCAGTCATAACAGTATGGTAGTATTACGGCACAAAGGCAGCGTAATTACATTACAGAGCAGACTAATAAAAGATAACAGAGACTAATTGAGACTAACTCTATATGCGTATGCAAACGCGTTATATATAACAAAAGAAATATAACTGTCTCCTAAAGTTTATGCTGGTGGAGAACACGTAGACCATTACGTCCACGGATCTAGGATCATGGCTGTGTTGGAAAGTAAATCTATGAGGAGTGGATGCTTGAATTCGGCTATGGAGCCATGTACAGATGTCGACTTGTCCTCCGCAACTCAGAAACGGCCATATGAATCTTTAGGTGACATGAAACAGAGTCCTGTCACCGTAAGAATCTATGGTTGGCTTCCATTTGGACGCCTTTGACTGCGGCTTCTTTAGATGAGTTTGCTCAAGCCAATAGGACACGAACCATGTCCACATCATTTCTAACTTGCCCATGTGGCTCGTTTCTCCTGTAGACACCTGTAACATAGAGTTTCACAAAACGGTTTCAGTAACCTGGTATGTTTCAGAAACATTTAGGAGATGTAGAACCCCATATATATCACCACGGCCTTGTAAAAATTTTGATTGAAAAGGAGTTAAAGGAAAAGAAAGACACATGGGAACAATTTCTGGTTAGAAATTTCTTTGAGGAACCTCAAGAAATTCCTGAAGGTAGCACAACAAGAAGAAGTAGGAGAAAAATAATAATTGATGAAATCCAAAATACTCCTACTACTGCAATTGAAAGAACTGATAAGGAAGAGAGACTATCAAAGAGGAAGAAGAAAGAAATCAAGGGTAAGAAGCTAATAACACCAAAAGAGAGAAAAACTATTCAGGCTATACATAAAACCCCTTCTTCTTCTGAAGAAGATAATCAAGTGTTATCTGAAAGAATAGTTTATCTTCAAAAACAGTCCTCTATGGCCAAGAAGACAGAGAAAGGAAAACAAAAACAAAAGGATAGTGCACCACAGCGTGTGAGAAGAAGCAGCAGACTTAAAGGGAAATTGAGGAAAACGCAAATAAAGGGTCCTCATTTCATTTATTTGGGAGAGGAAACATCTGAACAGTCCCCAGCTAACTATAGTCCATCTCACTCTCAATAAGTTAGTGAACCTGGTTCATTTCATTCTCAGTCAGATATTGAACATAGTCCATCCCATTCTCAGCAAGATGTTGATGTGAGCCCTCCTCAGCCAGATTTTGAAGATAGCTGTCCTTCACGGCATTTTGGAAATAGCCCAACAAAAATGACACCTAAAATAAATCCCAAGCAGCAGGAAGTATATGATTATATAGAATCTTTGGAAAAGGCAGCTACAGGTCCCAATACTTTGTCCATTCAGCCTCATACAGTACAGGATGATTTAGTCCAATCACTAAAATAGGAAATCTTTGAGCTAGAGCTTTTAAATCGACACATCAAAAATGAAAATGAGACATTGAAAGAACAAGGAAAACTGGACAAAATCATCCATGATAATACCATGCTACATCTGGGAATATGGCAAAAGAAGAACAAGAAATTGAAAAGGAAATGCCAGAAGTTGAGCAGAGCACTGGTAAATATCAAATTTAGGTGCGTAATGAAGAAACCCAGAATGTTGGCAGCTCCAAAGAAGAGGAGGAGAGGATTGGATGTGCTGGCTGAAGTGTCAAGGCATATGAACTAAGGAAGGAATATCAAAATTTTGGTTGCATGAGGACATGCAACACCTTCACAGTGGGGGTATGTTGAGTCTCAAATCTGCATCTTTTCCATACACTTTTCTATACCTTTTTCACTCACCTGAACCTTCCAAACTGTCAATATCATTGTATATTAATTGCAAAAGAGCATCTAACATGGTTTTTAACTATATTTTTGTGTCTGCTGTTTGATTTAGATTTTGTTCATTTAGCTGCAAAATCTTGCCACTTTCTGCAGCTGCTGCAACTTTCTGCAGCCATTTTGTGAAACTCTATGTTACAGGTGTCTACAGGAAAAATGAGCCACATGGGCAAGTCAGAAATGATGTGGACATGGTTCGTGTCCTATTGGCTCGAGCAAACTCATCCAAAGAAGCCGCGGTCAAAGGCATCCACATGGAAGTCAACCATAGAGTCTCACGGTGACAAGACTCTGTTTCGTGTCACGTGAAGGTTCATATGGCTGTTTCTGAGCTTGCGGAGGACAATTCGACATCTGTCCATGGCTCCATAGCCGAATTCAAGCATCCACTCCTCATAGATTTACTTTCCAACACGGCCATGATCCTAGATCCGTGGACGTAATGGTCTACGTGTTCTCCACCAGCATAAACTTTAGGAGACAGTTATATTTATTTTGTTATATATAACGCGTTTGCATACGCATATAGAGTTAGTCTCGATTAGTCTCTGTTATCTTTTATTAGTCTGCTCTGTAATGTAATTACGCTGCACTTGTGCCATAATAATACCATACTGTTATGACTGCATTTTAATATAAGAAGACTCTGTTTTCCAACTTAATTCGTACTTGAAGATCGTTGCCAAGGCTGGTGTAGAGGGCCCCTGCTCAGCTAAGGTTTTGTGCATTAGTGTATAGTTCTTATTTCATTTCTTTAAAGCTCATTATGCCATAATCCATTCACATGTTTATACATTGCATTTTTCATGATACATATGCTCCATTTTTGTTTATAAACTTTCATGCTTTCCATTTCACTTCTGTATTTCATGTTTTATGTTGTTAATCACTGATCAGTGTTCTTGTTTCAGGTTATAGATAGGCAGCCCGGGCATTTTCATAGATTTTTGACTAATGACATGGAATTAACATTGTTCTGCTGCTAATTTGTTTTTCTTAGTTTCTGTTTAATTTCAGTACTGCTTTGTTTAATTCAGTTTTGCTTATTTTGCTTCAGTAGTTAAATTTAGATATATTGAACTGCTCATAACATCTTCAGTTGCCTCCGAGGCGATGGTGAGGGATTATGAGCTCCGAAAATATTAGCAGAATTTGGAAATATGTGAGCGCTCACCATCTTCGATTCTCAGCTGCAGGAGTTTGGGTAATGAGTGAGAGATGTATGAAATGTGTGAGTTGTATTAGTTTCAGCTACGCAAATTTAGGCTATATTGGCTTGCTCATAACATCTTCCCGATTACTGCCCGCTTGCTGGCGAAGTGAGATTGCCAGTATGAAAATGTGTAGTTTAGTATTGGTTTCTTTACGCAGAACTAGATATATTGAGCTACTCATAATCTTCGATTTTCAGAAGCCCACAGCTGGACTGATGGTGAGGGATTGTATTATGAAATGTGTAGTTTGGTATTAGTTTCCTTTCTGCAAATTTAGATATATTAAATTTATAAGCCTGAAAACCAATCACTGATTGGAAGTCTTATACAGAAAATATAGGGTGAAAATCAGGAACACCTAACACTCTATATTTTCCAAAAAAAATCTCTCTCTCTTTCATTTCACAAGTCTTGTGACCACCCACTCCATTCCATTCCACTTCATTCCATTTCATTTCACTCCATTCCATTTCATTTTATCTGTTTCATTCCATTTCATCAATAAAATTATTTTTCATAACCATTCCATTCATTCATTTGTCATCTGTTCATCTCCATTCATCCAAATAATAGCTGTGTCAGTTTCCACAGCTGACATCTGTTTCCGCAACTGACTCCAGTTTCCGCAGCCAGAAGCAGATTCCGCAGCTACAAATCTGTTTTCAAAAGAATGTATAGTCAGATGTTATTTCCATAATCATGAAATAAAATGCAGGTGAGAGGATCAAAAATGAAGACCCAAAATATATCTAAATTTACAGAAAGGAAACTAATACCAAACTACACATTTCATAATACAATCCCTCACCATCAGTCCAGCTGTGGCTTTCGGAGGCAACTGAAGATGTTATGAGCAGTTCAATATATCTAAATTTGCAGAAAGAAAACTAATACTAAACTACACATTTCATAATACAATCCCTCACCATCAGTCCAACTGTGGCTTTCAGAGGCAACTCAAGATGTTATGAGCAGTTCAATATATCTAAATTTGCAGAAAGAAAACTAATACTAAACTACACATTTCATAATACAATCCCTCACCATTAGTCCAGCTGTGGTTTTCGGAGGCAACTGAAGATGTTATGAGCAGTTCAATATATCTAAATTTGCAGAAAGAAAACTAATACTAAACTACACATTTCATAATACAATCCCTCACCATGATCCAGTGAAAATTTGGGCTGTTGAAGATGTTCCGGCTTGATTCAATATATCTAAATTTAACTGCGAAGCAAATGATCGGCGAATTAAACAAGCGATGCGAAATTAACGAAACTAAGAGAAACAAATTAGCAGCAGAACAATGTTAATTCCATGTCATTAGTCAAAAAGCTATGAAAATGCCCGGGCTGCCTATCTATAACCTGAAACAGGAACACTGATCAGTGATTAACAACATAAAACATGAAAGCTAGAAGTGAAATGGAAAGCATGAAAGTTTATAAACAGAAATGGAGCATATGTATCATGAAAAATGCAATGTATAAACATGTGAATGGATTATGGCACAATGAGCTTTAAAGAAATGAAATAATAACTATACACTAATGCACAAAACCTTAGCTGAGCAGGGGCCCTCTACACCAGCCTTGGCAACGATCTTCAAGTACGAATTACGTTGAAAAACAGAGTCTTCTTATATTAAAATGCAGTCATAACAGTATGGTAGTATTACGGCACAAAGGCAGCGTAATTACATTACAGAGCAGACTTAATAAAACTAACAGAGACTAATCGAGACTAAATCCATACGCATATGCAAACGCATTATATATAACAAAAGAAATATAACTGTCTCCTAAAGTTTATGCTGGTGTAGAACACGTAGACCATTACGTCCACGGATCTAGGATCATGGCCGTGTTGGAAAGTAAATCTATGAGGAGTGGATGCTTGAATTCGGCTATGGAGCCATTTACAGATGTCGACTTTTCCTCCGCAACTCAGAAAAAACCAGATGAATCTTCAGGTGACACGAAACAGAGTCCTGTCACCGTAAGACTCTATGGTTGACTTCCATTTGGACGCCTTTGACCGCGGCTTCTTTAGATGCGTTTGCTCGAGCCAATAGGACACGAACCATGTCCACATCATTTCTAACTTGCCCATGTGGCTCGTTTCTCCTGTAGACACCTGTAACATAGAGTTTCACAAAATAGCTGCGGAAAGTTACAACAGCTGTGGAAATTGGCAAGATTCCGCAGCTAAATGAACAAAATCTAAATCAAACAGCAGACACAAAAATATAGTTAAAAACCATGTTAGATGCTCTTTTGCAATTAACATACAATGATATTGAAAACTTGGGAGGTTCAGGTGAGTGAAAAAGGTATAGAAAAGTGTATGGAAAAGATGCAGAATTGAGACTCAACAGGTCCAGCAAGATGCAACCCGCGTCAAATCCGTCATGGGTCTTGGAACTGTCATAATACAGGGTCCACACGTCATTTTCTGGCTCCTTCAGGGTTGTAGGTTGGGGAAAATTTTTAGTTTGGTGTGAGACAAGAGTGGCTTGGTCTTATGTGCAGAGTGCTAGTTCAGACTGGACCTCGGGGCCTACTGGAGAATGAGGAGGATGGTAACATCCAAAAATGGCCTCAAAGAAACACATGCCAAGCTCCTCCTGGGAAAAGCTGATGGGTTCATTAGTAGCATCCAAATAAGTCACAGTATATTTCATATAAGGTTCGCTTTCGACCCTGATTTGGTTATTCTGGCCCTTGTAAGGAAGCCACAGGTGGGACCAGTCAGTGGAAAAATACCCTTGCAGCTTGCTGGACCAGTCTCTGCTAAGTAATAGGCCGTAGGCTTCCGAGATGTCAACAACCACAATGTCAATACATTGGTGGACTCTAGAGTCGGACGAAAGGTGGATGATGACATTATTCAGCTCTCCTACAACTGGCACCTGCGATCTGTCAAGTTGGATGATCCTCAAGTCAGTTTTCTCCAGGCGGATGTTCAGCTTCTTACAAATAGAGAGGGGCATGACGTTTGTGGACGCGCCAGAGTCAACTAGACAGTTATGGACGTTGAAGTTAAAAACCTTATAAGATAAGAGGAAGGGAGGAGTGGATCCCCTAGAATTTGCATTGATGGCGTTTACAATAGACTGAACACTTGGACCAGCTTGCGTAGATGTATTTCTCACAGGCTTAGTAGTTGAGGTATTGGCAAAGGCTTTGAGAATGAGTTCTTGTTGATTGGTGATGCGAGCAAGCTCGTAGAGGGAGATGTTGGCTCTGGTTTTTTTCATGTCCTCAAAAATGTTATAACCGGAATCAGATTGAGGACTAGGCTCGGGAGTGGCTTTGGGGGACCCCACCGTGAGCTTGCTCTTTTGATTTACTCGAGTGTTCTTGTTCGTGGGCTTTTCAGGTACAATTTGTTTTTCGTTCCTGGGGGGAAGAATTTTCCTTAAGAAAGCCCTTTTCTTCTCTTCAAAGGATTGTTTGGGGACTGGTCCTTTTCTTCTAAGGCTATAATTTCGTACAGGTTTGGCCTTAGGATCATCTGCCATATTGATATCAGTTATGGTGTGATTGTTCTCCCCGCGGATTATGTCGAATGCAAGAACAGAGGACCCCGGTTCTTCATCAGGGGGAAAATCTTCTTCATGGTCAGACATATCATCTTCCCCTACATCCCCTGGGGTCTGATCATCCAGAAGCTGATTTACTAGTGCAGTCATGCTGCCAATCCATTGTGGGCATGTTTTCTCAGAGTGGGCAGCTTGGTGGAAAGAACAAAAGTTATCTTTTCCTATTTCTTCCATGTTGAGAACAATGTTTGGGTTAAACGGAGGTCGGCTGGTGTTTGGGTTACTCTTTTCGAAAAAGGGCTTTGGGGCCTTAGTGCTATTCGTAGATTCTATGCCCTTTCTCTTCAGGTTGGAGACTTCATTTGTTAATAGCTTAAGGGTCTTTGCTATACTCTCAAAGTCAAAAGCATCCTTATCCTTATCCGTGGTCTTTGGTGTGGAGGACTAACTTTTCTTCGTGATTGGTTTGTGGTCATCTCTCCCTTTGTGATCGATGGCTCCTATAGAAAGCATGTCCTTTTCTACAATGAGGGCAATCACATAATTTTCCGCAAGGGTGGCCCTAGCTTCACATTTTACGAAGACGACAATATCCCTGGGGAGAGCTTTTGTATAGTAGTCTATGGTAATGTAGTCATCTAACGCCAAGTTGGGGGGGAAATTTTGCAAAATGGTAGCAAAACGCTGATTGAAATCCCTGAATTTTTCTTTCTTATGGCATTTAATGGTGCTTAACTCCGTGAGGAGCATGGAAGGGGTTTTGTCCTCCGAAAATTTCTGCAAGAACATGCGACGAAATTGATCCCATGACGTTATGGAGGCACTTGGGAGGGATCGGTACCAGGTGGCCGCCTTGTTTTCAAGAGTGTGCAGAAAAAGGTGACAAGCAATGTCATATGTTTGAACTCTCATAATTTGGAGGGAAAGATAGAAACTGCTTATATGATCCTTGGCCAACGTGCCTTTCTCGGGGTCAAAGTTGGGGAGATGCTTCTCTGGGTGCCTAGGCATGTCATGGAGGGGGCTCAAAAGATCTAATGGGGACTGGGCCATCCAGGCAAGTGGTTTCACCCTCTTGGCATGCTCGTGGTGCCTGATATCAGATTCAGATTCACTCCCCGCGCCTGACGTAAATGCTTCCCCCCCATGGTGAGAGTGTTCATCTTGATATCTCTCACGGTTGACCATATTTCTGAGATATCCCCAATTGTATACAGGTGGCCTATTCTGGTTTTGACGGCGGTGGGCAGCACAGTGTCCTTGGCCACAACCTCTATCTCCCCTACAACCATTCCCTCGGCCTCTGTTCCCCTCACCTTCATTTCTGCGGGCTCTGTTTCCCTCGCCTTCATTTCTGCGGGCTCTATCTCTCTCGCCTTCATTTTCTCGGCCTCTATTTCCCTCACCTCCCCCAGGTGGGGAGAAAACTTGGTCGTTGTTATGTTGGGTTTGGTTAGGCTGAGGGTCAGGATGGAATTCACTCATGCCGGGTTTTTCCTCTTCACCCCCTTGGAGCTCGGGAATCGGTTCGTTATTCTGTACAGCGATGGCGAGGTCTTCAACCATCAAATTTACCAACTGAGGTATGGAACTCACCAGAGCACCGTTGTGAGTGAGGTTATTAGTAGGGGTCCTAGTATGGGTCAAGAAATTCATGATTGGGGCGTATCGCAAATCCCTGATGAGATTGCGGGCAACTGGGCGCAGGGCCCTCATCTTCTCTCTGGTGATTTCATAATATGGAGCCTCCTCCCCTTGAACATATTCCAAAGGAGGAGGGATAGTATCATCATTTATGACCTCCCCATGGGGAGTTTGTGATGGAATTTTGCTCGTGTGCTGGGAGGATGCCATTCAGGCCCTCCTTCTAGCACCAATTCTGTTGACGGGAAAGTTTGTCCAGCGAACAGTAGGGGATCTCTCCGGTTAAAAGTCCCAACTAGACTCTAAAATTTTTGGAGTAGGGATCTCGTCTGGGGTGTGGGTCCGGCTACCGCTTGGGTCTCCTTTCTTTTGGTCTCAAAATAACTCACTGAACCTACATACACACACTTATTCAAATGATACCAGATACATGCTTGATGAGTTAAACCGTATATAACACTATGTGTAGCGAGGCAAAATAATAAAGCATAAACGCTGAAGGAAATGCTATTAACAGCACATCATTGGGGTTATGCTTGTAGGCTGTTCTGACCACAAAAGAAACAATTCTTTATGGTGAAAATGCCCTCCACTTCCTGAAAGATTTAAATGATAAAACAAATGATAATAAACAAAGTCATTAACATTCATGAGAAAGAGAAATGAGATGAACATCATTAACACAAGTACAGAGAACTATAATGCATAAATGATGCCATTAAAAGTGCAACTTCATTGATCAAAAGATGTTTGAAACCGTACAAGAAATACTCATAGTGTTCGCACAACAAAACACATCAAATCCAAAAGGAGTTTTGACAAGTATTTGTATTCATATGCAAAAGAGTTTTATCCCTGAATACAACGCTCTATAACTCTTGAGTCCCAAAAAAAAGCCTTTACAATCTTCCCGGAGGGAGTTTTATAGATCAAGATTTTCCCTTTGGGCTTCTTGACTCTTCGCCTGCCCAACTGTTGAGCTGCCTTGCGACTTGCGACCACGCTGAGAAATGCGACCTGCGACCTGGCTGGGGAACGCGACCTGTGACCTGTTTCCAAATGCTACCAACAATCTACTGCCACCTGATCATGAGGGTGTGCGTGCAATCGTGAGGTCAGGGGCATCAATATGGTGTTCTTTGAGGAAGTTCCACCAAGCATGATAATCTGCTGCTATGGGGGAAATCAGAGGAACCTTTTCTTTCAACCGATGCATACACTCCAAGGCGTTTGGGATTAGAGTCTCCTTATTCTGCGTGACCAGGTTGGACAGGGAGGTGAGCTTGGTGTAGATCCAGACTGGCATGACAAGAAACTTGCCCAGGTTCTCTTGTGACGCTGCAAGGTCAGAAGTGGCAGCGACTTGCTTAATGGGCTGCAAAAATGACTAGATCTCCTGATCCACCTGTTCCCATGTCTTCTCCTCGTCCAATGCACCCAACGATGGAATGTGATTTAGGATGTGCATCAAATTGATGCCGCTGATCATATGTTCATATGCAGCCATCACCTTGTCTAGGTCCTCGGATAGCTTATCTTTGGACTGCATTTTCATATGGATCTGGACCTTGGCATCTTGCGTGTGGATCCAGTATTTCTTTGGAAAATGTTCGGGAGCTTGGGGGTACTGCACCGTCTAATCTATCATTCTGTCCAAGGCAGCTGAGGCTTCCTTCAGCTGCTCGTTCCTCTGCTTAGTTTCTTTTTGGGCTCTCACCAAGGGGGCGACTGTTTGTTTTATGGTAAAACTTTTCCCATAAACTTGTCTCATGGTAGTCTCTAATATATTGAACTCCATTTGAACAATGAGCGGTACTTCATTGACAGGGGCAGTTTTGTTTTGGAGATGCTGAATCTCCTCTCTCAATGCCATCTTTTCCTGTTCTGCCCTTGCCTCCCTCTGCTTTACTTCTTGTAGCCTATTTTGTAGAGAGAAGATCTCTCTACTCATTCTGTTTACATTCTCTTCTGTGGCTGCAGCGAAAGCTGTGCCAGCCGATGTTATCATCATAGGATTAGTCCTAGTATCTAGGAATATGTCTTTCTCTGTCGCGACTGTGGATGAGGCAGAAGGATTTTGCGCCAGACATCTTCTTTTATCTTGTCGGATTTTGAAGGAGAACTGATCGTAAGTGAGCCTAGTGAGATTAAATACCTCCTCCTCTTGCCCTTGGTAGGAACTCACATTGGAGATCATGGCGCATGTACTGACTAGAGGTACCTCAAGGGGTGGTAGCTTTGTTTGTGATCCTGCGCCCTGGGGAGATACCTCGATGTTCTCTAGCATTGCATCCTCCTCTTCTTTCTTTTTCTTTTCTTCCTCTTTTTTTCGAAGGCATTCGGCTTCCACCTTTTCATGTTCTCTCTTCTGTCTGAGCTCTGCTTCTGCCGTTGCTTCTAATTCACTTTTCCTTTTACACTCGGCTGCTGCTGCTTGTTCTGCTTTCTTCTAGCGTTCGGCTTCCACTTTATCCAATTATTTCTTGAGTTCTCATTCTGCTGCAGCCTCCGCCTCTTGTTTCTCCATTTCATTCTTGGCCTCCTCGGCCTGCTTATTCTTCTGCTCTGACCTTAGACTCTTATTTAACTTATCTTCATCTTCTTTCTTCTTCTTCTCCCTTTCTTGCTGGGCTTTGGCTTCTATTTCTTTTTGCTGGGTAGAAGTGTTGTGCCCTGTACTGGTTCGAGGCTTTTTAGCCAGAGAAGAAGAAGCGCCTCCCAATTCACGGCTCATGTCTTCCAATGTTTGGTCATATTTGTCTTCTTGATCAGAGTACGCCCCCAGAGCAAGTTTCCAGTCTACATTATACCAATTTCTTCTTTCATCTTCGCCCAGGAATTCTGTGTGCTGGTAGTTCCATTTGAACTTAGCCCGCTTGCAGTGATCAGGGACTATCCTTTCTGGGTCATATGTCCGGTGGTATAATGCCTCAAGGTGGTAACTTTTCATCTCTTCCGCTTCGGCCTCTACCTCCCTGAAATATTTGATTGTGTAAGCACCGATAGTGAGGGGTAGTGTTGAGTCTCAAATCTGCATCTTTCCTACACACCTTTCTAGACCTTTTTCATTCACCTGAACCTTCTAAGTTGTCAATATCATTGCATATTAATTGTAAAAGAGCATCTAAAATGGTTTTTAACTATGTTTTGTGTCTGTTATTTGATTTATATTTTTTCTCATTTGGCTGCGGAATCTTGCCACTTTCTGCAGTTGCTGCAACTTTCCGCAGCCATTTTGTGAAAGTCTATGTTGCAGGTGTCTTCAGGCAATTCGAGCCACATGGGCAAGTCAGAAATGATGTGGACATGGATCGTGTCCTATTGGCTAGGGAAAATTCACCTAAGGAGGCTGTGGTCAAAGGTGGCCAAGTGGAAGTCAACCGTAGAGTCCCATGGTGACAGGACTCTGTTTCTCATCACGTGAAGATTTATATGACCGTTTCTAATTTATGGGAGACAAATCAACACCTGTACATGGCTCCATAAGCCGAATCCAACATCCACTCTTCATAGATTTACTCCTCACCGCGGCCATGATGCTGGATCTCTGGACGTGATGGTTCACGTGTCTCTATCAGCACAAACTTTAGGGAATTAGTTATATCACCTTTGTTATAAATAACGCGTTTTCATACGCATAATAGCTAGCCTCCATATAGCTTTGTAATGTAATTGCGTTGCCACTGTGCTATAATATCATTTCTCTATTATGACTGCATTCTAATATATAAGAAGACTCTGTTTCCAAGCGTAATTCGTATTTGAAGGCTGTTGCCCGAGGTCTGTGCAGAGGGCCCCTGCACACGCTGAGGTTTTGTGCATTACTGTATAGTTTCTTGTTTCGTTTCTTTAAATTCATTGTGCCATAATCATTCATGTGTATATACATTACATCTTTCATGGTATTTATGTTTTACTGTTCATAATCTTTCATGCTTTACATTTTACTTCTGTCCATAATCTTTCATGTTTTATGTTGTTGTTAAATGATCAATGTTCTTGTTTCAGATTACAATAGGCAGCCCGGGCACTTGCACATCTTTTTATAATGACTAATGACATGGAATCAATATTGTCCTTCTGCTAATTTACTTTTCTTAGTTTTTGTTAAATTCCAGCACTGTTTGTTTATTTCAGTCTTGCACATTTACTTCAGTAGTTAGATTTAGATATATTAAATTGTTCATGTCAGTTTTAGTTACCTTCGAAAGCCATAGCTGGACTAATGGTGAGGAATTGAAGTATGAGTGTGTAGTTTGATATTAGTTTACTTTCTGCAAGTTAAAAATATTAAATTGCTCATGTCATTTTCAGTTACCTCCGAAAGCCATAGCTAGACTAATGGCGAGGGATTGAAGTATGAGTGTGTAGTTTGATATTAGTTTTTTTTTCTGCAAATTAGATATCAGATTGCTCAAGTTGTTTATGGTTACCTCCGAAAGCCATAGCTGGACTAATGGTGAGGGATCAGAATATAAGTTGATGTAATTTGATTTAGATTTACTTTGTTGCAATTTTTGGATTTCTTTAAGCATAGTTTCTTTTGTATTTGGACATTTAGCAAGGATAATGAGTTTCATGATCAATAGTTCACTGTTTGATTAACTAGGATAGCAACACATTTTCATTTCCTTTCAGTTTTGTCATTGTATGTTTCAAAATTCCTTTTGAAGTTTGAAGTTGGTAAATCATTATAAAGGATATCATTGCCTTGAATAATCATAACCATACTTGTTTTTATTTTAGAATTTCCATCTCACATTAGGAAACCAAAAACGACAAAAAGTTAAGAAATAGGTTATCTTGCACATATAGTGCACCACACTTCATCAGCTTACGAATCCCAGATTGATAAATTAATGTAGAAATTTAGGACACACTAAATTGACCAAACATTTTGGCGCCGTTGCTGGGGAAGTGTAACTAGGTAGCCAATTTCTTAAAAAAAAAACAAAATAATAAAAGAAGGGAAAACTTGATAACTTCTTGAAGTATGCTCTCCTCTTGCACCTAGTGTGATCTGGAGGATCAGAAAAGAGATTTATTGGTTCAGTAATTTCTTAAGTATACTCTCTTCTTGCACCTAGTGTGACCTGGAAGATCAGAAAGAGAATTATTAGCCCAACTTTAAAAATAAATAAAAAATGACATGCATAGAGAAAGAGATTCTAGGGGAAGGTTTATAGCTAAAGCCAAGAGTTTGATTTTCACAACTCCATCTTCTTCAAGGCATAGACAAGATTCACAACCATCTAACCCTAGCCTTAAGATTTTTGGAATTCAAGGAGCAGCTGAATTAGAGGATTCTCCTATACCACCTACTAAATCTCATTTAGAAAACAAAGAGACTCTCTCTCATCCTCCCTTGATAGAAGAACCAGAGGACTTTAAGGACTCTAAAGAAACTATCATGGCAGAGGAAATAATAGATGGATTTGGAGGTAGAGGTATAGGTAGAGGAGGAGGAAACAATGGAGACAACAATGGTGAAGGTAATAATGGAAGAAATAGGGAAGGAGACAACTTGTTTTGATTCCCTATAGTTGATGAGGAAACTCATACAACGATGAAAAATATCTCACCATCTGTCCTCCCCAACTTTTATGGATTGTGAAGTGAGGATCCTGAAACATTTCTGTTTGAGTTTGAAGTCGTGTGCCGAACCTATGACTATATGGAAGACTCTCAGAAACTCAAAAATTTTCCTTCAACATTGAAGGGAGCCGCTTTGAAATGGTTCATGGGATTAACCACTCAATCTATTAGGACTTGGAATGATATGAAACAAACATTTTTGGATAGATACTTGGACTATTGTATGCCCACCAATCACAAGGATGAGGTATTCAAAATGATGCAAAAAGAAGATGAAACTTTGGAAGATTTACTTGAAAGATTTCAATACAACTTAAAAAGAGAAAAGATGAGCAACTTAGATGATGAAACCTTGAAAGAACTCATATTAAAATCCATTAGAGATGAATGGATAGATATTTTAAACATGATGGGGAAAGGAGACATTTCTCAACTTCCACTTCGTGACATAACAGAACTATGTGTCCATCTCTCAAGAGGAAAATCTAAAATAGGAAAAGGGCCTAGGGATCCTTCTCTTATTAGGGCTAAAAAATCTGCAACTGGATCAGTAAGTAGGGCAGAGATTGGTAATATTCTTGATGAATTCAAAACTGATATCTTAGGGAGCCTTAGTGAACAACTAGACACCCTTAAAATCCAAAACAAGCAGAAAGCAGAAACAGATGCTCTAGCCATCTTTTGTCCAAAATGTAGGAAGAAACATGCTTTAAGGGAATGTCCCTTGGATGCAAAAGTTGTAGAAACATGTATAATTTTCTCAGAGAATCATGAGATCAAGGATTGTCCTTCAATTCCTGGACTCAAAGTTGTCTTTCAAGAAGACCCAAATTTAGTAGAATCTCTCTGTTTTGTTGCAAGAAGACCTTGGCAGGGACAACAAACTCAAGGGTTTAACAACCCTATGAATCTTCAAACCCCACCAAATTGGAATCCTTGGCAATAACCTTGGCCCCAACATCAAAATCCATATCAGCCATGGGTACAAGGGATGCAAAATCCTTATGGGAGATTTGCTCAATTTTATCAATATCCTCCATCTTTTCAAAATCAACAAACTCCACAATTTCCAAACCCAAATCCACAACTTTCATTGCCATTTCCACAACAACAACCTTCTCAACAAAATCCAAATCCTCAACTCATGCTTCCATACCAACAAAAGACAAATCAACTTCCAGCTCAGCCATTGTCAAATCCTAACAATAAAAATCCTCAGAATACTTACATGATAGAAGGACAACAATTTCCTACCTATATGATTGTTCCTCTCAATGATGTACAACTCAGATCTGGTAGAGTTTTAGAAAAACCTTCTATAGATGTCCAAGAGCAAGATACCTCTGAGGATGACTCTTTTGAAGCCAATAAAAGTTCTGAGGAAGCATCTCTTCAAAAATCAAACATTCAAAAAGAGAAAGAAAAGTTAACACCCACAACTCCTATAGTTGAGCAACCTGCATCTTCATTTACACCGCCTTTTCCTGAAAGATTACAAATTGACAAGGGGGTAGAAAAACAAATCTTATTGCCTAACTATGATTTTCTAGATGAATTAAAAAATGTTTGTATCAAGATTCCCTTGCTACAAGCCATTCGAGAGATTCCTATTCTAGCAAAAACAATAAAGGAGTTGAGTTTCAAAAGACCAGGAAGGAAACTAAAAGACACAAGAAGAATCCACCTGGTAGGAAAAATTGCAAATATTATGATGGGAGAAATTACCATGCAGAAGTATGTAGATCTAGGAAGTCCAATTGTCAAGACACATATAAATGGGATAGAAATTCCAAACACATTGATTGACTTAGGGGCTGCTATTAACATTATGAGTAGACAGACTATGGACCAGCTAAAACTTCCTAACCTTCTTTTTACACCTACTTTACTGCAACTTGCAGATCGATCAATTATTAAACCAGATGGTGTATTGGAAGATATTTCAGTCTCCTTATATTCTTGGGAATATCCAGTAGATTTTATGATTTTGACTCCCAAGAGTAATCTAGGAGGGCACCCACTTATCTTAGGAAGACCTTGGCTAGCCACAGCTGATGCTTTCATTAGTTGTAGATCTGGGGATATGTACATTTCTAATGGTAATTCGACAAAAAAATTCAATTTGTATCCTCCAGCAAAAGCAATCATAGAAGTAGGAGACAATGAATGGGTTGATGATGAGGACACTATACAACCTGTCTTTACCATTTCTGAAATCAGTGAGGATAGTCAAATTCTGAACACATTAGAAAATTTTGAGACATCTTCAGAATATGACTCCACACAATTTCAGTTCGAATATGATATAGAATATTTATCATCAAGACAAATTTCTCTTTACTCTATGGAAGAGTTTGGTAGTTCTACCATTGAGATTTTTCCAGGGAAAACATTGAATATCAACAAACATTTGGAAAAGTCACAACAAGAAGAACTAATCAAAATCTTGCAAAAACATTCTACTGCATTTGCATGGGAGTACATTGACATGAAAGGTATTGATCCTAAGACTTGCATCCATCATATCTATATTGAGGAAAACAGTAGACCAATCAGACAACCTCAAAGAAGGATGAATCCAAATCTTAGGGAGATAGTGAAAGAAGAGCTCCAAAAACTACTCATTGTAAACTTCATTTATCCAATTTCAGATAGCCGATGGGTTTCTCCTTTGGTTATAGTAGCTAAAAAGAATGGTAAATGGAGGTTATGCATTGATTACAGGGAATTGAACAAAGCAACTTTGAAGGATCACTTTCCTTTGCCTTTTATCGATTAGGTATTAGATACATTAGCAGGTAAAAAGTAATTTTCATTTTTGGATGGTTTTAGTGGCTATAATCAAATTCAGGTAGCACCTGAAGATCAAGATAAGACCACATTTACTTGTCCATGGGGAACTTTTGCCTACCGAGTGCTTCCTTTTGGGTTATGTAATGCACCAGCAACATTCCAAAGAGCAGTAATAGGAATTTTTTCTGATCTAATCCATGATTGTGTAGAGGTTTATATGGATGATTTTACAGTTTATGGTAATTCATTTGAAGAAGCATTAGAAAATTTGGAAAAAGTTCTCATAAGATGTAAAGAAACAAACCTTTCATTAAGCCATGAAAAATGCTTTATGATGTTTGCTGAAGGGATTGTTTTAGGACATCATATTTCAGGAGATGGAATTAAGGTTGATAGATCAAAAGTTGAAGTCATCTCCAAGTTGCCTATTCCAAATTGTCAAAGAGATGTTAGAAGTTTTCTAGGATTTATTGGTTACTATAGAAGATTTATAGAAAACTTCACTAAAATAGCATCTCCACTCTTCAAATTGCTTACAAAAGACTGTGAATTTAAATGGGATCCTGATTGTCAATCAGCCTTTGAAACTTTGAAAACAAGAATATCTGAAGCACCTATCTTGAGAGGACCAAATTGGAAACTCCCTTTCCATATTTCTACGGATGCTTCAGATACAGCTCTGGGAGTTGTGTTGGGTCAAAAAGATTTAGTCCCTTATGCCATTTACTATACCAGTAAAAATTTGACTCCTACTGAGTTGAACTATACTGTGACTGAAAAAGAGTTTTTAGATGTTGTTCATGCAATCAATAAATTTATACATTATATAACAGGCTATGAAACTTTTATTCATACTGACCATTCTGCAATTAGATATTTAATGAACAAACCTGTTACTAATGGCAGAGTGACAAGATGGCTATTAATTTTGCAAGAATTCAATATTACTGTGTTGGATAGACCAAGGAAACAAAATACAGTAGCTGATTTCTTGTCTAGGATTCAGAATACTAAAGAAGATTCTCCTATAGAGGATAAGTTTCCTGATGAATACTTGTTTGCAGTAACTATTAAGACTCCTTGGTATGCAGATATTGCTAACTATTTGGTTACAGGGAAACTGCATTAACATTTATTTCCAAATGAAAAACGAAAAATTATTCAGGAGAGTTCAAAATATTCATGGATTTCTAACGAATTGTTTAAAACAGGGCCAGATCTTGTGATCAGAAGATGTGTCAGGGAAGATGAGATGCCTGATATCCTTAAGGCATGTCATGATGAACCATGCGGCGGACACTTTGCAGACAAAAGGACAGCCTATAAAATCTTCTCTTTAGGATATTATTGGCCTTCCCTCTTCAAAGATACAAAACAATATGTAAAAAGGTGTGACAGCTGCCAAAGAGTAGGGAAACCTACCCTTTCAAATGAAATTCCATTGCAAACACAGGTACTCATTGAACCCTTTGAAAAATGGGCTTTAGATTTCATTGGACCTATTAATCCACCATCCAAGCAAAAGAAGTATATATTGGTTTGTACTGATTATGTTACTAAATGGGTAGAAGCCAAAGCATTAGTATCTGCTACTGAAAATTCAATTGTTCATTTTCTTTATGAGGATATTTTTACTCGCTTTGGTGTTCCAAGAGAAATTGTGACAGATCAAGGAAGCCAATTCACATCCAACCTGGTGGAGAAGCTGATGGAAGAATACAAAATCAAGCATAGAAGATCTACTCCTTACCATCCGCAAAAAAATGGTCAAGTGGAGTCTACCAACAAAGTTCTCGAAAGTATCATCACCAAAACTGTTCATCTACATAGAAGAGATTGGGCAAAAAGGCTTCCTGAAGCCTTGTGGGCCTACAGAACTACATGGAGAAATACAACAGGACATTCTCCCTATGAACTTGTTTAAATCCACCATCTAAGCAAAATAAGTATATATTGGTTTGCACTGATTATGTTACTAAATGGGTAGAAGCTAAAGCATTAGTATCTGCTACTGAAAATTCAGTTGTTCATTTTCTTTATGGGGATATTTTTACTCGCTTTGGTGTTCCAAGAGAAATTGTGACAGATCAGGGGAGCCAATTCACATCAAATTTGGTGGAGAAGTTGATGGAAGAATACAAAATCAAGCACAGAAGATCTACTCCTTACCATCCACAAGCAAATGGTCAAGTGGAGTCCACAAACAAAGTTCTTGAAAGTATCATCACCAAAACTGCTCATCTACATAGAAGAGATTGGGCAGAAAGGCTTCCAGAAGCCTTGTGGGCCTACAGAACTACATGGAGGAATACAACAGGACATTCTCCCTATGAACTTGTTTATGGGAAAGAAGTCTTGCTCCCCATTGAGTTCCAAGTCAAGACCTTCAAGATAGCAGTTCAGCTGGGGATGGACTTATCAGAAGCCCAAAAGCATAGAATGGAGCAGTTGAATGAGCTAGATGAGATCAGACAAGAAGCAATTCTAAGAACTGATCTAGTTCAATATCAAAGGACTAAATGGCATGACAAATATATTAAAGAAAAGAAGTTTCAAGAAGGAGATTGGGCATTGTTATTTGATTCCAAGTTTAAAGATTTTCAAGGGAAATTTCAGACTCATTGGCTTGGGCCATATGAGATTGACAAAATCTTTAGCAATGGAGCTGTAAGAATCAAGACCATTGATGAGTTTCAAACTCCTCTTATTGTGAATGGCCATAGATTGAAAGTTTATCATAAGCCACTCTCAAAAGAGGATTTTGTCAAGATGTTTCAAGAAAGTTCTGCAATCAGGCCGGTACAGAAGAATTCTTCTTCTCCACCAGCCTAGCTTTTGTTTTTCAGTTTAAAAAAAAACAAAAAAATGGTATAAGCCTGAAAACCAATCATTGATTGGCAGTCTTATGCAGAAAATATAGGGTGAAAATCAGGGACACCTGACACTCTATATTTTCCAAAAAAAAATTCTCTCTTTCATTTCATAAGCTTTGTCACCACCCACTCCATTTCATTCCACTACATTCCATTTCATTTCATTTCATTTCACTTCATTCCACTTCATTTCATTCCATTCCATCAATAAAAATCTTTTTCATGACCATTTCCATCTGGTCATTTGTCATTTGATCATTTCCATTCATCCAAGTAATAGCTGTGTCAGTTTCCGTAGCTGACATCTGTTTCCGCAGCTGACTCCAGTTTCCGCAGCCAGAAGCAGATTCCGCAGCTACTACTCTGTTTTCAAAGAGAATGTACAGTCAGATGCTATTTTCATAATTATGAAATAAAATGCAGGTGAGAGGATCAAAGGAGTATTCAGGACACCAATGGAGATCAATCAGTTGAAGACCAAAGGAAAAGGCAAAGATTCCAAAGGTATGAATAAAGTTTATTTCAAATAGTATTGAAAAACACATTTTTATATAGTTTTGAACCATGAGCTCTATCCATTACGCGCAATGATTATATTGACAGTTCCGTAACCTTTCACGATCTCCATATTATCCTCTTGCATTTATTCACAAACGGCTTCATCATTAAACCCCGATTTTCACTCATGATCCAATATCCCACCGGTGATAATGAAGCGTATTTGATTTGACCAAGGACTCTTACAAGCCGTATCAAGTCACAACCGTTGATTGAAACGTGTTCACATTTATTTCGTAGCCACCAAAATTCAAAATGCGGCTGAATGTGTTATATTCTATCAATCTACTCAGTCCTATCTTTGCTATGTTTTCGAAACCCCACTCTGTTCTGTTTCATTCCGTTTCGTTCCTTTTGCTCATTCTCACTCCCGGGTATCTACCCACAGTCTCATTCATTTCCATTTTATACACCCCCACAGCCATTGTGCTCGTTTCTGAGCATTCAACCATTCTACTTCCATTTGAAACCCTCACGAAGGCAAAATTGTGAAATACAGAGAAGTGAAATGGGTAAATTGCTAAGGGCAGAGCCGGAAGGACCAAAGTTTATAGAGGGATATCCGCAAGCAAAGGAGATATTGAAGAAAGAAAAATGGCTGCGTTTTATTCAGAAATTCAGAGGTTACCACAGAGAAGTTACGAAAGCATTTGCAAGGTCGTTTGATGGCTCGGAAGCAGAAATTGGAGACCTCAAGTTTTCGGTCAATGAAGCATCAATAGCAACAGCCACGGAACTTCTTCAGGAGGGAGAGTGTTGGTTCAAAAATAAAAGCATCAGTGATGAGGCATGGAGAACAATCTTACGAAACCAAGGTATGGACATAACTGTTTTTAAGAGAGGAATTCCTGTGCATGCATTGAAGGAAGAATGGGCCACTTTATTGCTAATTGTTCAGAAATTCATTACATGTGAAGACCGTTTTGGGTCCATGTACATGTACCATACCAGGCTATTAATGAATTTTCTAGAAAACCAAACTCTTAATCTCCCATATTTTCTATTCAATAGCTTGAAGAAAATGGCTGTGACTGTTCAAAAACACTTAGGAGATGTAGAGCCTCATCTATATCACCACGACTTTATAAAAATTCTGATTGAAAAGGAGTTAAGGGAAAGAAAAGACACATGGGAACAATTCCTAGTTAGAAATTTCTTTGAGGAACCTCAGGAAATTCCTGAAGGTAGTTCAATTAGAAAGAGTAGAAGAAAAAGAATGAATGTTGAAACCCAAATTACTCCTACTCAGGAAATTCCCGCAGCTAGCACAACAAGAAGAAGTAGAAGGAAAAGAACAATAGATGAAATCCAAAATACTCCTACTTCTACTATGAAAAGAACTGATAGAGAAGAGAGATTGGTAAAAAGGAAGAAGAAGGAAATCAAGGCCAAGAAGCCAATAATACCAAAAGGGAAAGAAACTATTGAGGCTGTACATAAAACTTCTTCTTCTGAAGAAGAAGATCATCAAATACTCTCTGAAAGATTAGTTTATCTTCAAAAACAGTCATCTATATCCAAGAAGGCAGAGAAAGGGAAACAAAAACAAAAAGATAATGTACCTCAGCGTGTGAGGAGAAGCAGCAGGCTGAAGGGAAAATTGAGGAAAACACAAATTAAGGGTCCTCATTTCATTGATTTGGGTGAGGAGACATCTGAACAGTCCCCAACTGACCATAGTCCATCTCAGTCAGTTAGTGAACCTGATTCCTTTCATTCCCAATCAGACAATGAGCATACTCCATCTTATTCTCAACAAAATATTGATATAAGCCCTCCTCGGCCAGATTTTGAACATAATTCTCCTTTGCAGCATTTTGGGGACAGCCCAATGAAAATGACACCTGAAATAGACCCCAAGCAACAGGAGGTATATGAATATATAGAATCCTTGGAAAAGGCAGCCACAGATCCAAGTACTTCTTCCATTCAGCCACATACATTGCAGGATGATTTAGTTCAATCATTAAAACAAGAAATTTTTGAGCTGGAGCTTTTAAATAGGCACATCAAAAATGAAAATGAAACATTGAAAGAACAAGGAAAACTGGACAAGATCATCCATGATAATACTATGTTACATTTGGGAATATGGCAAAAGAAGAATAAGAAATTGAAAAGGAAATGCCAAAAATTGAGCAGAGCACTTGTAAATATCAAATTTAGGTGCTTAATGAAGAAACCCAGAATGATGGCAGTACCAAAGAAGAAAAGAAGGGGATTGGATGTGCTGGCTGAAGTATCAAGGCACATGAACTGAACAAAGAGTATCAAAATTTTGGTTGCATGAGGACATGCAACACCTTCACAGTGGGGGCATGTTGAGTCCCAAATTTGCATCTTTTCCATACATTTTTCCATACCTTTTTCACTCACCTAAACCTCCCAAATTGTCAATATCATGTGCAAAAGAGCATCTAATATGGTTTTTAATTATATTTTTGTGTTTGCTATTTGATCTAGATTTTGTTCATTCAGCTGCGGAATCTTGCCACTTTCCGCAGCTGCTGCAACTTTCCGCAGCTATTTTGTAAAACTCTATGCTACAGGTGTCTACAAGGGAAACGAGCCACATGGGCAGGCTAGGAATGACGTGGACATGGTTCGTGTCCTATTGGTTCAAGAAAACTCGTCCAAAGAAGCCACGGTCAAAGGCGTCCACATGGAAGTCAACCATGGAGTTTCATGTCGGCCGGACTCTGTTTCCTGTCACATAAAGATCCATACGGCCGTTTCTAAGCCTGCAGAGGTTAAATCGACATCTGTACAGGGTTCTAGAGTCGAATTCAAGAATCCACCTTTCGTAGATCTACTTTCCAACACGGCCATACTCCTATATCCGTGGACGTAGTGGTCTACGTGCTTCCCACCAGCATGAACTTTAGGAGACAGTTACAGTTTGTTGTTATATATAGTGCGTTTGCATACGTATATGAAGTTAGTCGTTGTTAGTGAATGTAATCTCTGTTATCTTTTAGTCTGCTCTGTAGTGATTACGCTGCACTTGTGCCGTAACATTACCATTCTGTAATGAACTGCTTTTTAATATGAGAAGACTCTGTTTTTCAACTTAATTCGTGTTTGAGGACCGTTACCAAGGCTGTGTAGAGGACCCCTGCTCAGCTAAGGTTTTGTGTATTAGTGTATATTTCTCATTTCGTTTTTTTTAGAAATCATTGTATCATAATCCATCCATATGTTCATACTTTGCAGTTGTTTCATTTCTGTTTATACACTTCCATAATTTCCATTTCATTTCTGTCTTTCATGCTTTATGATTGTTAATCACTGATCAGTGTTTATGTTTTTCAGGTTTTAGATAGGAAGCCCGGGCATTTTCATAGCTTTTTGACTAATGACATGGAACTAACATTGTTCTGCTGCTAGTTTGCTTTTCATAGTTTTTGTTTAATTTTAGTATTGCTTATCTGCTTCAATAGTTAAATTTAGATATACTAATCTGCTCATAGCATCTTCAGTTACCTCCGAAAGCCACAGCTGGACTGATGGTGAGGGATTGTATTATGAGATGTGTAGTTTAGTATTAGTTCCTTTTCTGCAAATTTAGATATATTAAGCTGCTCATAGCATCTTCAGTTGCCTCCGAAAGCCACAGCTGGACTGATGGTGAGGGACTGCATTATGAAATGTGAAGTTTAGTATTAGTTTCTTTTCTGCAAATTTAGATATATTAAATCATGTATGACATCTTCAGTTGCCTCCGAAAGCCACAGCTGGACTGATGGCGAGGGATTGAATCATGAGTGTATGGTTTAGTATTAGTTTACTTTCTGCAAATTAAATATCAGTTACTCAAATTGTTTATGATTACTTCCGAAAATCATAGTTGGACTAATGATGAAGGGTCAGAAGATAAATTGATGTAATCTGATTTAGATTTATTTTGTTGCAATTTTGAATTTCCTTAAGCATAGTTCTTTTGTATTTAGTTGGAAGCAAGAATAGTTTAGTTTTCATGCTCACTAGTTTACTGTTTTGATTTATTAGATTAACAACACCTTTTCATTTCAGCAGCACATTTTCATTTTTCTTTTTAAGTCTTGTCATTGTAAATTTCAAATTGCTTTTTAAAATTTCAAGTTGGTAAATCATTATAGGGGATATCACTTCCTTGAACAAACATAACCAAACTTGTTTTCATCTTAGAATTTCCATTTCACCTTAGAAAACCCAAAACGACAAAAAGTTAAGAAATAGGTTATCTTGCACATATAGTGCGCCGCACTTCATCAGCTTACGATTCCCGGATTGACAAATTAAATGCAGCAATTTAGGACACACTAAATTGACCAAACATTTTGGCGCCGTTGCCGGGGAAGTGTAACTAGGTAGCCAATTTCTAAAAAAAAAAAAACACAAAATCATAAAAGAAGGGAAAACTTGATAACTTCTTGAAGTATGCTCTCCTCTTGCACCTAGTGTGATCTGGAGGATCAGAAAAGAGAGTTATTGGTTTAGTAATTTATTAAGTATGCTCTCTTCTTGCACCTAGTGTGACCTGGAAGATTAGAAAGAGGATTATTAGCCCAACTTTAAAAAATAAAAATAAAAATAAAAAAAATAAAATAAAAAATGACATGCATAGAGCAAGAGATTCTAGGGGAAGGTTTATAGCTAAAGCCAAGAGTTCGATTTTCACAACTCCATCTTCTTCAAGGCATAGACCAGATTCACCACCATCTACCCCTAGCCTTAAGATTTTTGGAAGTCAAGAAACAGCTGAATTAGAGGATTCTCCTATACCACCTACTAAAACCCACTTAGAAAACAAAGAGACTTTCTCTCATCCTTCCTTGGTAGAAGAACTAGAGGACTATAAGGACTCTAAAGAAACTATCATGACAGAGGAAGTAATAAATAGAGGTGGAGGTAGAAGAGGAGGAAATAATGGAGATAACAATGGTGAAGGAAATAATGATAGAAATAGGGACAATTTGCTTGGATTCCCTATAGTTGATGAGGAAACTCATGCAACAATGAAAAATATCTCACCATCTGTTCTCCCTAACTTTTATGGATTGCGAAGTGAGGATCCCGAAACATTTCTGTTTGAGTTTGAAGTTGTGTGCCGAACTTATGACTATATGGAAGATTCTCAAAAACTCAAACTGTTTCCTTCAACATTGAAGGGATCTGCTTTGAAATGGTTCATGGGATTAGCCACTCAATCTATCAGGACTTGGAATGATATGAAACAAACATTTTTGGACATATACTTGGACTATTGTATGCCCACCAATCACAAGGATGAGGTATTCAAAATGATGCAAAAAGAAGATGAAAATTTGGAAGACTTAATTGAAAGATTTCAATACAACTTGAAAAGAGCAAAGATGAGCAACTTAGATAATGAAACCTTGAAAGCCCTCCTCTTAAAAGCCATTAGAGATGAATGGATAGACATTTTAAACATGATGGGGAAAGGAGACATTTCTCAACTTCCATTTCGTGATATAACAGAACTATGTATCCATCTCTCAAGGGGAAAATCTAAAACAGGAAAAGGGCCTAGGGATCCTTCTCTTATTAGGGCTAATAAATCTGCAACTGGATCAGTAAGTAGGGCAGAGATTGGTAACATGCTTGATGAGTTTAAAACTGATATTTTAGGGAGCCTTAGTGAACAACTAGACACCCTTAAAATCCAAAACAAGCAAAAAGTAGAAACAGATGCTTTAGCCATCTTTTGTCCGAAATGTAGGAAGAAACATGCTTTAAGGGAATGTCCCTTGGATGCAAAAGTTGTAGAAACATGTATGATTTGCTCAGAAAATAATGAGATCAAGGATTGTCCTTCAATTCCTGGACTCAAAGCTGTTTTTCAAGAAGATCCAAATTCAGTAGAATCTCTCTGTTTTGTCGCAAGGAGACCTTGGCAGGGACAACAATCTCAAGGGTTTAACAACCCTATGAATCTTCAAACCCCACCAAATTGGAATCCTTGGCAACAACATTGGCCCCAACATCAAAATTCATATCCGCCATGGGTACAAGGGATGCAAAATCCTTATGGGAGATTTGCTCAATTTTATCAATATCCTCCATCTTTTCAAAATCAACAAGCTCCACAACTTCCAAGCCCAAATCCACAACGTTCATTGCCATTTCCACAACAACAACCTTCTCAACAAAATACAAATCCTCAACTCATGCTCCCATACCAACAGAAGACAAATCAACTTCCAGCTCAGCCATTGCCAAATCCTAACAATAATAATCCTCAAACTACTTATATGGTAGAAGGACAACAATTTCCTACCTATATGATTGTTCCTCTCAACGATGTACAACTCAGATCTGGTAGAGTTTTAGAAAAACCTTCTATAGATATTCAAGAGCAAGATACCTCTGAGGAGGACTCTCTTCAAGTTAATAAGGGTTCTGAGGAAGAGTCTCTTCAAAATTCAAGCATGCAAAGAGAAAAAGAAAATTTAACACCCACAACTCCTATAGTTGAGCAACCTGCATCTTCATCTACACCTTTTCCGGAAAGACTACAAATTGATAAAGGGGTGGAAAAACAAATCTTGTTGCCTAACTATGACTTTCTAGATGAATTGAAGAATGTTTGTATCAAGATTCCATTGCTACAAGCCATTCGAGAAATTCCTATTCTAGCAAAAAACCATAAAGGAGTTGAGTTTCAAAAGACCAGGAAGGAAGCTAAAGGACACAAGAAGAATCCACCTGGTAGGAAAGATTGCAGACATTATGATGGGAAAAATTACCATGCAGAAGTATGTAGATCCAGGAAGTCCAATTGTCAAGACACATATAAATGGGATAGAAATTCCAAACACATTGATTGACTTAGGGCTGCTATCAACATTATGAGTAGACAGACTATGGAACAGTTAAAACTTCCTAACCTTCTTTTTACACCTACTTTATTGCAACTTGCAGATCGATCGGTTATTAAACCATATGGTGTATTAGAAGATATTTCAGTCTCCTTAGATTCTTGGGAATATCCAGTAGACTTTATGATTTTGACTCCCAAAAGTAATCTAGGAGGACATCCAATTATCTTAGGAAGACCTTGGCTGGCCACAGCTGATGATTTTATTAGTTGTAGATCTGGAGACATGTACATTTCTAATGGTAATTCGACAAAGAAATTCAATTTGTATCCTCCTGCAAGAGCAATTACAGAAATAGGAGACAATGAATGGGTCGATGATGAGAACACTATACAACCCGTCTTTACCATTTCTGAAATTAGTGAGGATAGTCAAATTCTGAACACATTAGAAAATTTTGAGATAACTTCAGAATATGACCCCACACAATTTCAGTTGGAATCCGACATAGAATATTTATCATCAAGACAAATGTCTCTTTACTCTATGGAAGAGTTTGGTAATTCTGCTATTGAGATTTTTCCAGGAAAAACATTGAATATCAACAAACATTTGGAGAAGTCACAACAAGAAGAACTAACCAGAATCTTGCAAAAACATTCTACTGCATTTGCATGGGAGTATACCGACATGAAGGGTATTGATCCTAAGACTTGCATCCATCATATCTATATTGAGGAAAACAGTAGACCAATCAGACAACCTCAAAGAAGGATGAATCCAAATCTTATGGAGATAGTGAAAGAAGAGCTCCAAAACTTCTCAATGTAAACTTCATTTATCCAATTTCAGATAGCCGATGGGTTTCTCCTTTGGTTATAGTACCTAAAAAGAATGGTAAATGGAGAGTATGCATTGATTACAGGGAGTTGAACAAAGCAACTTTGAAGGATCACTTTCCTTTGCCTTTATTGATCAGGTATTAGATACATTAGCAGGTAAAAAGTACTTTTCATTTTTGGATGGTTTTAGTGGCTATAATCAAATTCAGGTAGCACCTGAAGATCAAGATAAGACCACATTTACTTGTCCATGGGGAACTTTTTCCTACCGAGTGCTTCCTTTTGGGTTATGTAATGCACCCACAACATTCCAAAGAGCAGTACTAGGAATTTTTCTGATCTAATCCATGATTGTGTAGAGGTTTATATGGATGATTTTACAGTTTATGGTAATTCATTTGAAGAGGCATTAGAAAATTTGGAAAAAGTTCTTATAAGATGTAAAGAAACAAACCTTTCATTAAGCCATGAAAAATGCTTTATGATGTTTACTGAAGGGATTGTTTTAGGAAATCATATTTCAGGAGATGGGATTAAGGTTGATAGATCAAAAGTTGAAGTCATCTCCAAGTTGCCTATTCCAAATTGTCAAAGAGATGTTAGAATTTTTCTAGGATTTACCGGTTACTATAGAAGATTTATAGAAAACTTCACTAAAATAGCATCTCCACTCTTCAAATTGCTTACAAAAGACCGTGAATTTAAATGGGATCCTGATTGTCAATCAGCTTTTGAAACTTTGAAAACAAGAATATCTGAAGCACCTATCTTGAGAGGACCAAATTGGAAACTTCCTTTCCATATTTCTACAGATGCTTCAGATACAGCTCTTGGAGCTGTGTTGGGTCAAAAAGATTTAATTCCCTATGCCATTTATTACACCAGTAAAAATTTGACTCCCACAGAGTTGAACTATACTGTGACTGAAAAAGAGTTTTTAGCTGTTGTTCATGCAATTAATAAGTTTAGACATTACATAACAGGCTATGAAACTTTTATTCATACTGATCATTCTGCAATTAGATATTTAATGAACAAACCTGTTACTAATGGCAGAGTGACAAGATGGTTTTTACTTTTGCAAGAATTCAATATTACTGTGTTGGATAGACCAGGAAAACAGAATACAGTAGCTGATTTCTTGTCTAGAATTCAAAATACTAAAGAAGATTCTCCTGTAGAAGATAAGTTTCCTGATGAATATTTGTTTGCAGTAACTATTAAGACCCCTTTGGTATGCAGATATTGCTAACTATTTGGTTACAGGGAAACTACCTTCACATTTATTTCCAAGAGAAAAACGAAAAATTATTCAGGAGAGTTCAAGATATTCATGGATTTCTAACGAATTGTTTAAAACAGGGCCAGATCTTGTGATCGGAAGATGTGTCAGGGAAGATGAAATGCCTGATATTCTTAAGGCATGTCATGATGAACCATGCGGCGGACACTTTGCAGACAAAAGGACGGCCTATAAAATCCTCTCTTTAGGATATTATTGGCCTTTCCTCTTCAAAGATGCAAAACAATATGTCAAAAGGTGTGACAGCTGCCAAAGAGTAGGGAAACCTACCCTTTCAAATGAAATGCCATTGCAAACACAGGTACTCATTGAACCCTTTGAAAAATGGGCTTTAGATTTCATCGGACCGATTAATCCACCATCGAAGCAAAAGAAGTATATATTGGTTTGCACTGATTATGTTACTAAATGGGTAGAAGCTAAAGCATTAGTATCTGCTACTTAAAATTCAGTTGTTCATTTTCTTTATGAGGATATTTTTACTCGCTTTGGTGTTCCAAGAGAAATTGTAACAGATCAGGGGAGCCAATTCACATCAAATTTGGTGGAGAAGTTGATGGAAGAATACAAAATCAAGCACAGAAGATCTACTCCCTACCATCCACAAGAAAATGGTCAAGTGGAGTCCACAAACAAAGTTCTTGAAAGTATCATCACCAAAACTGTTCATCTACATAGAAGAGATTGGGCAGAAAGGCTTCCAGAAGCCTTGTGGGCCTACAGAACTACATGGAGGAATACAAAAGGACATTCTCCCTATGAACTTGTTTATGGGAAAGAAGTCTTGCTCCCCATTGAGTTCCAAGTCAAGACCTTCAAGATAGCAGTTCAGTTGGGGATGGACTCATCAGAAGCCCAAAAGCATAGAATGGAGCAGTTGAATGAGCTAGATGAGATCAGACAAGAAGCAATTCTAAGAACTGATCTAGTTCAATATCAAAGAACTAAGTGGCATGACAAATATATCAAAGAAAAGAAGTTTCAAGAAGGAGATTGGGCATTGTTATTTGATTCCAAGTTTAAAGATTTTCAAGGGAAATTTCAGACTCATTGGCTTGGGCCATATGAGATTGAAAAAATCTTTAGCAATGGAGCTGTAAGAATCAAGACCATTGATGAGTTTCAAACTCCTCTTATTGTGAATGGCCATAGATTGAAAGTTTATCATAAGCCACTCTCAAAAGAGGATTTTGTCAAGATGTTTCAAGAAAGTTCTGTAATCAGGCTGGTACAGAAGAATTCTTTTTCTCCACCAGCCTAGCTTTTGTTTTTCAGTTAAAAAAAATAAAAAAAAATAAAAAAAATGGTATAAGCCTGAAAACCAATCATTGATTGGCAGTCTTATGCAGAAAATATAGGGTGAAAATCAGGGACACCTGACACTCTATATTTTCCAAAAAAAAATTCTCTCTCTTTCATTTCATAAGCTTTGTCACCACCCACTCCATTTCATTCCACTACATTCCATTTCATTTCATTTCATTTCACTTCATTCCACTTCATTTCATTCCATTCCATCAATAAAAATCTTTTTCATGACCATTCCCATCAGGTCATTTGTTATTTTTTCATTTCTATTCAACCAAGTAATAGCTGTGTCAGTTTCCGCAGCTGACTCCAGTTTCCGCAGCCAGAAGCATATTCCGCAGCTACTACTCTGTTTTCAAAGAGAATGTACAGTTATATGTTATTTCCATAATTATGAAATAAAATGCAGGTGAGAGGATCAAAGGAGTATTCAGGACACCAATGGAGATCAATCAGTTGAAGACCAAAGGAAAAGGCAAAGATTCCAAAGGTATGAATAAATTTTATTTCAAATAGTATTGAAAAACACATTTTTATATAGTTTTGAACCATGAGCTCTATCCATTACGCGCAATGATTATATTGACAGTTCCGTAACCTTTCACGATCTCCATACTATCCTCTTGCATTTATTCACAAACGGTTTCATCATTAAACCCCGATTTTCACTCATGATCCAATATCCCACCGGTGATAATGAAGCGTATTTGATTTGACCAAGGACTCTTACAAGCCGCATCAAGTCACAACCGTTGATTGAAACGTGTTCACATTTATTTCGTAGCCACCAAAATTCAAAATGCGGCTGAATGTGTTATATTATATCAAATCTACTCAGTCCTATCTTTGTTATGTTTTCGAAACCCCACTCTGTTCTGTTTTACTCCGTTTCGTTCCTTTTGCTCATTCTCACTCCCGTATATCTACCCACAGTCTCACTCCATTCCGTTTATGGTGCTCATTCCCATTTTATGATACATCCCCACAGCCATTGTGCTTGTTCCTGAGCATTCAACCATTCTACTTCCATTTGAAACCGTCACGAAGACAAATTTGTGAAAAACAGAGAAGTGAAATGGGTAAATTGCTAAGGGAAGAGCCGGAAGGACCAAAGTTTATAGAGGGATATCCACAAGCAAAGGAGATATTGAAGAAAGCAAAATGGCTGCGTTTTATTCAGAAATTCAGAGGTTATCACAGAGAAGTTACGAAAGCATTTGCAAGGTCATTTGATGGCTCGGAAGCAGAAATTGGAGACCTCAAGTTTTCGGTCAATGAAGCATCAATAGCAACAGCCACGGAACTTCTTCAGGAGGGAGAACGTTGGTTCAAAAATAAAAGCATCAGTGATGAGGCATGGAGAACAATCCTACGAAATCAAGGTATGGACATAACTGTTTTTAAGAGAGGAATTTCTGTGCATGCATTGAAAGAAGAATGGGCCACTTTACTGCTAATTGTTCAGAAATTCATTACATGTGAAGGCCGTTTTGGGTCCATGTACATGTACCATACCAGGCTATTAATGAATTTTCTAGAAAACCAAACTCTTAATCTCCCATTTTTTCTATTCAATAGCTTGAAGAAAATGGCTGTGACTGTTCAAAAACACTTAGGAGATGTAGAGCCTCATCTATATCACCACGGACTTATAAAAATTCTGATTGAAAATGAGTTAAGGGAAAGAAAAGACACATGGGAACAATTCCTAGTTAGAAATTTCTTTGAGGAACCTCAGGAAATTCCTGAAGGTAGTTCAATTAGAAGGAGTAGAAGAAAAAGAATGAATGTTGAAACCCAAATTACTCCTACTCAGGAAATTCCCGCAGCTAGCACAGCAAGAAGAAGTAGAAGGAAAAGAACAATAGATGAAATCCAAAATACTCCTACTTCTACTATGAAAAGAACTGATAGAGAAGAGAGATTGGTAAAAAGGAAGAAGAAGGAAATCAAGGCCAAGAAGCCAATAATACCAAAAGGGAAAGAAACTATTGAGGCTGTACATAAAACTCCTTCTTCTGAAGAAGAAGATCATCAAATACTCTCTGAAAGATTAGTTTATCTTCAAAAACAGTCATCTATATCCAAGAAGGCAGAGAAATGGAAACAAAAACAAAAAGATAATGTACCACAGCGTGTGAGGAGAAGCAACAGGCTTAAGGGAAAATTGAGGAAAACACAAATTAAGGGTCCTCATTTCATTGATTTGGGTGAGGAGACATCTGAACAGTCCCCAACTGACCATAGTCCATCTCAGTCAGTTAGTGAACCTGATTCCTTTCATTCCCAATCAGACAATGAGCATACTTCATCTTATTCTCAGCAAAATATTGATGTAAGCCCTCCTCGGCCAGATTTTGAACATAATTCTCCTTTACAGCATTTTGGGGACAGCCCAATGAAAATGACACCTGAAATAGACCCCAAGCAGCAGGAGGTATATGACTATATAGAATCCTTGGAAAAGGCAGCCACAAGTCCAAGTACTTCTTCCATTCAGCCTCATACATTGCAGGATGATTTAGTTCAATCATTAAAACAGGAAATTTTTGAGCTGGAGCTTTTAAATCGGCACATCAAAAATGAAAATGAAACATTGAAAGAACAAGGCAAGCTGGACAAGATCATCCATGATAATACTATGTTACACTTGGGAATATGGCAAAAGAAGAATAAGAAATTGAAAAGGAAATGCCAGAAATTGAGCAGAGCACTTGTAAATATCAAATTTAGGTGCTTAATGAAGAAACCCAGAATGATGGCATTTCCAAAGAAGAAGAGAAGAGGGTTGGATGTGCTGGCTGAAGTATCAAGGCACATGAACTGAACAAAGAGTATCAAAATTTTGGTTGCATGAGGACATGCAACACCTTCACAGTGGGGGTATGTTGAGTCCCAAATTTGCATCTTTTCCATACATTTTTCCATACCTTTTTCACTCACCTAAACCTCCCAGATTGTCAATATCATGTGCAAAAGAGCATCTAACATGGTTTTTAATTATATTTTTTGTGTTTGCTATTTGATCTAGATTTTGTTCATTCAGCTGCGGAATCTTGCCACTTTCCGCAGCTGCTGCAACTTTCCGCAGCTATTTTGTGAAACTCTATGCTACAGGTGTCTACAAGGGAAACGAGCCACATGGGCAGGTCAGGAATGGCGTGGACATGGTTCGTGTCCTATTGGTTCAAGCAAACTCATCCAAAGAAGCCGCGGTCAAAGGCGTCCACATGGAAGTCAACCATGGAGTTTCATGTCGGCCGGACTCTGTTTCGTGTCACATGAAGACCCATACGGTCGTTTCTAAGCCTGCGGAGGTTAAATCGACATCTGTACAGGGTTCTAGAGTCGAATTCAAGCATCCACCTTTCGTAGATCTACTTTCCAACACGGCCATACTCCTATATCCGTGGATGTAGTGGTCTACGTGCTTCCCACCAGCATGAACTTTAGGAGACAGTTACAGTTTGTTGTTATATATAGTGCGTTTGCATACGCATATGAAGTTAGTCGTTGTTAGTTGAATGTAATCTCTGAGTATCTTTTAGTCTCGCTTTCAGAGTGATTACGTCGCACTTGTGCCGTAACATTACCATTCTGTAATGAACTGCTTTTTTAATATGAGAAGACTTCGCTTTTTCAACTTAATTCGTGTTTGAGGACCGTTACCAAGGCCTGTAGAGGGCCCTCGCTTTCACCTAAGGTTTTGTGTATTAGTGTATATTTCTCATTTCGTTTCTTTAGAAATCATTGTATCATAATCCATCCATATGTTCATACTTTGCAGCTTGTTTCATTTCTGTTTATACACTTCCATAATTTCCATTTCATTTCGTCTTTCTATGCTTTATGATTGTTAATCACTGATCGTTGTTTATGTTTTTCAGTTTTAGATAGTAAAGTCTCGGCATTTTCATAGCTTTTTGACTAATGACATGGAACTAACATTGTCTTTCGTTTCACTAGTTTGCTTTTCATAGTTTTTTGTTTAATTTCAAGCATTGTCTCGTACATTTCAGCTTTTGCTTATCCGTCGATAGTTAAATTTAGATATACTAATCGCTTCATAGCATCTTCAGCTGTTCTCCGAAAGCCACGATTTGGACCGATGGCGAGGGATTGCATTATGAAATGTGTAGTTTAGTATTAGTTCCTTTTCTGCAAATTTAGATATATTAAGTCAGCTCATAGCATCTTCAGCTTGCTCTCCGAAAGCCACAAATGGGACTGATGGTGAGGGATTGCATTATGAAATGTGTAGTTTAGTATTAGTTTCTTTTCGCAAATTTAGATATATTAAATCATGCATGACATCTTCGGTTGCCTCCGAAAGCCACAAATTTGACTGATGGTGAGGGATTGAATCATGAGTGTATGGTTTAGTATTAGTTTACTCTTCGCAAATTAAATATCGCATTTACTAAAATTGTTTATGATTACTTCCGAAAATCATAGCTGACTAATGATGAAGGGTCAGAAGATAAAATTGATGTAATCTCGATTTAGATTTATTTTGTTGCAATTTTTGAATTTCCTTAAGCATAGTTCTTTTGTATTTAGTTGGCAAGCAAGAATAGTTTAGTTTTCATGCTCACTAGTTTAATGCTTTTGATTTATTAGATTAGCGCGACCTTTTCATTTCAAAGCAAAGACATTTTCATTTTCCTTTTTTTAAGTCTTGTCATTGTAAATTTTCAAATTGCTTTTTAAAAATTTCAAGTTGGTAAATCATTATAGGGGATATCACTTCCTTGAACAAACATAACCAAACTTGTTTTCATCTTAGAATTTCCATTTCACCTTAGAAAACCCAAAACGACAAAAAGTTAAGAAATAGGTTATCTTGCACATATAGTGCGCCGCACTTCATCAGCTTACGATTCCCGGATTGACAAATTAAATGCAGCAATTTAGGACACACTAAATTGACCAAACAGACTCTAACAATGGCTCCAGCTGGGGATGGCACTTCTGTTTAGGGAAGTGTCAAGAACACCGCAGACTAGTGGCCTGATCCATTGGGTTGATCCCA